>CM020179.1:30831152-31045680 GCA_009805545.1 Oryza longistaminata | reverse complement strand
CCTTATTTGAGAGCCTGGAGAGAGAGCGCAATACCTGCCTACCCCTTTTTCACACCGCCACGAGCGACGACTCCGTTGCCGCGCCCATCGATCTTCCACCGTGCCGCTACGTTCTTCCCTCTCCTCCTCTGCTGCTCCACGTTCTTCCCCCTCCTCTGCTGCTCCTGCTCTCCCTCTCATCCTTCATCCTTGCCGTCAATGGAAGGTGGCAAACACACCGATTCAAGCAGTCAAGCACGGAACCACTCAAGCAGCCTACGCCAACCCTAGATCAGGCCATCAGGGGATCAGGCTCCCCTCCACCACCTCACCTCCTCTGTTCTTCCAGTTCCAGATAAATTTTTCTTCCTCTCTCCTAGCTCCAGCCCCTCATATCTATAACTTATTTATGAATTATGATGTGCATGTACAGTGCCTATACTGATGTGTTCGCTATCCCTATAGATTGGTACTAAACCCAATGCTTCGTGTGCAGTGTCAGTGCGTTGTATGGACTTGATGATTTCTGAACTTAACTATGATTTATCCTATTTGCCTAAATGCCTATATTTATCGAGTACCGAATGTCTAGAATCAGTATTTTTGTGTGAAAGAAATAGAAAATGCGTCTAATTCGCCTAATCCGTCTAGTCGCCGCCTAATCAGCCTAGTCGCTAGTCAATAGGTGGCCGTCCGACTAGTGTTTAGCGACTAGGTGAACACTGCTTATAAGAGTAGCAATTAGTTAAATATCTCTGTTTGGTAGCGGTCCAACTTCTAGATTTAATTTTAGAAATTGGGTTTGGAGTGAAGTTGAGCTACCTAAAACGCAGTTTCGCTTCTCTTATTCATTTTGTGAGAATACTTTAGCCCAGCTCCACTGCCTTTTTAAGTGAAACTGTAACCATTTGGTTGAGCTCCAGCTCTAAAAGAAGTGGAGCTAAAGTTGGAGGTGTGCGAAACAGGCCCCTAGATATAGGAGGAATCTAAGAGTCGAGAGTGCCTAATACACTATTACTTAAGTTACTCTCTTTAACCCATAATAAATTAATCTATTAGTGAAAATGACACATCCTAGTCATGTTCAGATTCATAGACTATTGGCGAATTGATCTTTGCCCGAATGGTAAAAATCACATTTGTCCCGATTCAAATAGGAACCGGGACTAAAGAATTTCTTTAGCCCTAGTTCAAAAATCTAACGACACTTTATGATACCAACCGGGACTGATATTGAAAAAAAGAGCACGTGAGGAAAAGAGCCGAGCGTGTGTGTCCTTTTTCTTTTTTTCTCCCATTATCTTCTTGTCCTTATCTTCTCCCCTTCCCTTCTCCCCCTCCACAGCTGAGACGTACGACGGTGACGGGCGGTAGCGTTGGTGGCGGGAGGTGCCTGAGGGGCAACGACAGCGCCCTCCCCTCTGCCGGATCCAGCAGGAGGGAAGGCAACAAGCAGTGGCAGCAGGCGGCGATGCGGAGCGGCGTTGGCATTGTTTGTGAATTTTGTTGTGAATTTGCGAATTTTTTTAGATGATTCGTAAATTTGTGGATGAATTTTGTTGTTGAGTATGATTTTTTGTGGATGATTTTGTTGCCGAGGTGGTCAATCTGTGATGTCTAATTTGTAGCAACTCGATTAGATGATTTTGATTAGATTTTGTCTGATTTGTCTGATCTGTGATGATTTTGATTTGTAGCAACTCGATATCGACGATATGTGATGTCTGATTAGATGATTTTGATGTGGGGGCCGGGTTTGGGGATGTCGGGAGCAACTCGATGTGCGCCGAGTTCGGCTCGAACTCAATATACAAGTAGCAAAAAAAAATTAAAAAAAAATAAACAACCGGGACTAAAGATACATATCTTTAGCCCTGGATTGGGCATCCCGGTTGCATACCCGAGACTTAAGGAGTTGCGAACCGGAACTAAAGATGGGTTCCCCAGTAGTGATAGTATTAGGATGTGTCACATTCAATAGTAGATTAACTTTTTTCTATAAACTTAATCAAACTTAGAGCAGTTTAACTTTGATCAAAATCAAAACGACTTAATGTGTGAAACAGAGTAAGTACTGGTTAGGGTGGTTTTAGTCAACTAGGATTGCTTCATGGTTCCTAGCAATCCAATCTTCATTTCTGCAACCTAACGTCCATTAGTTCAAAAGTTCAGATCTAAGTTATGGTTTTTATTTATCAAACTTTCTCAAAAAGATTTAGGTCTAAATTTATCATGGATATATCACAAAACTATATATTTAATCTATGAAATAAAATTTTGTGCGTATCCGTAGTGTAGGGAGATACTCCTTCGTCTCATAAAAAACAAATTTAATACTGAACATGACATATAATATCTTAGTATTACAAATCTGAAAAAATGTTTATCTAGATTTGTAGTATTAATGTGTCACGTCTGATATTAAGGTGATTTTTATGAGACAAATGAAGTACATCCTTAGGGCCCCTTTGAATCGCAGGAATGGAAAAACGGAGGAATAGGAAAAACGCAGGATTCTGACAGGAATGCAGGTGTAAAACAGAGGATTGGAAAATACAGGAAAAACATAGGAATGACCGTTTGATTGGACCACAAGAAAAACGCAGGAATCGGATGGGAGAGATAGCCTGTTTGGTACAGCTCCAACTCCTAAATATTACTCTAGGAGTTGAGTCTGGAGTGGAGTTATGGAGGTGCCTAAACCCAGCTCCACAACTCTAGTACATTTTGTGAGAGAGCTCCACCCAACTGCACTCCAAGTTTTGGTGGAGCTGAAACTGTTTGGCTGAACTCCAGCTCCAGGAGGGGTGGAGCTGGAGTTGGAGCTATGCCAAACAGGCCCATAGACTCAAAGGAATTTTTCCAAGAGATTGGACCTCTTGTTAACTTTCCTCCAAAATCTCTGTAGGATTACCCATTCCATAGGAATTTTAAAGGATAGTATAGGATTCAATCCTTTGTTTCAAAGGGTTTCATAGGGAATTTTTCCATAGGATTGAAATCCTTCAAATTTCCTATACTTTTTCTACAAATCAAAGGGGCCCTTTGTTTTTTTTATATCTAAAAGAGAGGATACATGATTAAATATCGTGCCAAAGAAACAACGACCAAAAAGGGACATCCGGACATGAGCTGATGGGAGGAGAGAGAGATGGTGATCGTCTGAGAGAGAGAGAGAGAGAGATGGTTCACAGGAGAAAACGAGAGAATCTGCTGGCTCTGGAGGAGGCCATTGCCCATTGCTGTCGATCGTCCGATGTCCTGTCCATCTCTCTCGCGTCTCCAGTAGTATTGACACGCAAACATTGGTTGTTGTCGTCGCGTCAGAGATCCTGCCTGCCGGTGCACCGAATCGGCGAATCCCTCCTCGTTTGCAGGATCTGGATTTGCTCTTATGTCACCTACAGTGCAAGCTACCCAAAATGAGGAACCTCACGCAGACCATACATCGTCTCCAACAGTGCGAAGTTGCTTTAAGGCCTCTCACAGTGCACCACGGTGGAGCGTTGTTCCATGCCTCCAACTCAGCCGCGTGATGCCGTGGAGGGGAGAGGGTGTGGGCCCTCGTGCCTTCACTGAGCTTGTCGTTCCTTTGTTGAGACGCGAGTTCCTCGCCCAAAAAGCGAAAAAAAGCACAGAGCGTGAAGCGTCGGTTCGGTTCGGGAGGGGCTGAAATGCAAAGTTTAGTGGGGCCCAGCTGAAGATACCCTGCATTCCTACATTGGATAGCTCGTAGCTCTACGCGTGCCTCGTCTCCTTTTTTTACGTGGAAGTTGGGATAATAGGCTGGGGGAACGGTGCACTGTGACAGGCCTAAGGGTGTTCTTAGGCCATTAGCAGTACAGGTCACGCACTACCGGAACTTCATGTGCCAAATAAGTTTTGAGTGTGAGCCCAGATGATTTGAGCCACAGCTCCCACAGTGCGACTGTGCGAGTTGCCTTCCAAATAATATCAAGTGGGCTCAGATTCAATAGTATAGCATATAATAACCAAGAAAGTGACGCTGACGCAGAGCCATGTTCCTGTCGTTTAGCCTGCAGCGCAGTGAGGAACTCGTTGCTCAAGTAGGATGCGAAAAACCGAGTGGAGGAACGGGCCCCATCAACCTTTTTCGCCACGTAGACGAATCCACGCGCCACGTAGACGAGCTTCCGCCCACTGTGAAGGGCCTTAGTTTTCATGTTAGCCCTTGCCATATTTTATTTTAACATATAAAATTTAGCACTAAACACCCAAAAATCAAGAAACAAGTATAAAATTTCTCCCCTTTCCTCAATCTCTCAGTTCCCCAATCCATCATAGCTCGATGGCGGGTGGCGGCACAGCGAACTCCAGCCAATGGAGGCCGGCAGCTCCCCGACCTCCTCCTAATCGGCGGCTCGGAGGGCGACGGCGGCGGTGCGAGAGCTCGCCGGGGCCCCTCCTCTCCCTGCCGGTGACGAGAGCTCGGAGGGCGACGGTGGTGGCACGGAACAGAGCGGCACGAGAGCTCACCCCTCTACTCCCGGCCGGCAATTCTGGGCTCGGAGGACGACGGCGGTGGCGTGGACCTAGAGCAGCGCGAGAGCTCACCGGGGCCCCTCCACTCCCGGCCGACGACAAGGGCTCGGAGGGCGACGGTGGCGGTGCGGATCCAGAGCGGCATGAGAGCTCGTCAGGGCCCCTCCACTTCCGGCCGGCGATAAAGAGACGGAGCGCCGAGGGCGACGGTGGCGGCATGGATCTGAAGTGACAATGACTTCGGCGGTGGAGAGATAGGTTTGTTCCGACGGTGGGAAGGTGGGGATGGTGGTTTGCAACCTGAACTTCCTGCTTTTCTCAGCTTTTTCAATTGAGTATCTCGTGTCTCAAGTTAGTCTCGTGTTTCTCACAAAGAAATGGTCCCCTAATGCCACGATAGCAGCTGTCCTACGTGGCGAGCTGTGGCAACACGCCACGTCCCTGCACTGTGAAGGGTCTTAGCTTCTGCTTGGCGCCGGAGATCCTGGTTATTCGTCGCTCTGATGTGTCCTACTATTATGTGCTAAACCGCTAATTGTTAGGTTTGGTGCTTACCTCACTAACACTATTTATTCATTTTTTTCAAAATACAATAAATTAAAACGTACTCATTCCTATGAATGAACACACACTGTATCCTTGTAAGTACGTCTAAAAACTGAGTCGGCATATTTTAAGATTGAATAAGTTGCCATATATGTTTCGCTGTCGACGAGTAGATCATTTATCACTGAAAGAATAATTAGTCGTAAACAGAAGCACTTGTGTCAAGTCTAGAACTTAAATCTAGGTGAGCATATTCTCCCACAACAAATCTAACCAGTTAAGCTACGCTAACTTCGTATTAAAAATTGCCAAACTTATGGAGGTAGATATTATCCGTTGCTGCAATATTTTAGACATGAAGTACACACATTTGTTTTGAACAATAAATATTTGGCTATGATCAGTTGAGTTACAGCTGATAAGCCATGGAAGAATGTCGAAGAGAACATCTAAGCGCAACAACTTGACAAATAGGTATGATCTAGTACAATAACTTTGGCTATGATCAATAAATTTCATCCATGGTATCACAACTTAACAGGTAGGTGTGATATGGTATAAGAACTTAAAAATTAAGCATTTAAGTGTTACAACTTGATAAGGAGGTGCACTACAGTGTGAGAACTTGATAATTTAGCATTTTGATGGAGCAACTTAGCTATGTAAGTGCTATTTTGATTAATGAGTGCTAGGTGAGTTTTTTTCGCAATGTTAATCTTGGATATTATAAAATTTTACAATTTTACGAGTATTATCTTACAATCTTGAATGCAATCTATAAGAATTATGGTATATAACAATTACATTGTTCATCCAATTTTAACCACCAGTTTAGATTTTTTTTTGTTCACCACAACAAATCTCAACTGAAATATAAAATTTTCCATGTAGTAAAATATCATGGTAATGGATAAGGCATACCTCATATACGAGGTTTTATGGTGATACATAGATACCATATACATGTAGGTATATGGGAAGATGACTTTACAATAAAGAATATGATGATACGAAAGGAAATTATCTCCCCGAGTAGAAGGTGTCAGAGTCCAACTCGAAGGGGATAAGGTATCCTTTATCTCGGGTTTAGTTGTAATTTCCCGAGTTCTACTTGGAGAAGGGGCCAGTCTACGCTATAAATATAAGGACCCTTGGGTCAAGGAGGGACACACACCAACGCAAGCCGTAGTCACCACCCAGATCGAGATACATCCAGAGAAAGCCGAAGTCATATTCGTCGACTCTCTCGCTAACGCGTTCTCGACGGATCCTAGGGTAGTTAGTTTACTTACAGTGCATATTTCTGTTTCGTATAGCCTTAGCATGAATCACACCCCGATACTTCCAAATAGTGTAGTCGCGGTATCACCCATCAACATAAACATATTCAATTGAATTTAGTTACTAGAACGATAAAAAAAACAAATATGCTTATACAAATGTGCGTATGCATATTGACCAAAATAAGTACTTAAAACCAAATGTGTATTGAAAAAAGTGCTCAAAATAATGAAGTTATTACATGCATATCACTTTGTTGTTCAAAAATAAAATCGCATCGATCTTACAAGTTGTTGCACCTATACACTTACTCATCAAGTTTGTCAAGTTTATGTACTATATTATACCTGCTTACTAAGTTGTTTCACAAACACACTCATTTTTCAAGTTCTTATACTAAATTGCACCCACACCTATTTAAATAGTTTGTACTGTGAATATTATTTACTGGAAAAGGAACTTATGGGTAACTGTTATACTATATTATCATTGGTTTAAATAAAATGCTAAAAATAAATTACAATGAAAAAACCATAAACTCAACTCTAAAATCAAAGATTTAGAAGATGCGTAAAACAAGGTGAACTATCAGCGTATGATTAATTGAGTATTAATTATTTCAAAGTCAAAAACTATATTAATATGATTTTTTAAAAACAATTTCCTACAAATTTTCAAAAGACACGTCGTTTACCAGTTTAATTAAAAAGAGTGCACGGAGGAAAGCAAACATTTCCTCTCCATCTACTCTTACCGAACGCGGCAAGTAAACGATGATATCCAAGAAAACATGAAAAATATATAATGCAAACTACATATATATAGTGAAAAACTGAAAACTGCCGTTGGAACGAAACATAGACGTCCGAGATTCGTCCACATTAACCTGAGTAAATTTTTTTACTCACGAGTAAATCAACCTCAGGCGTCTATTTTTAGTTTTCAAATTGTGGTTCCCCTACATTTTTAATTTCCAATGAAACGTGCCTGATAACACCAGCCAATAGTTAAGTGTTCCTCGTACGATGTCAATGTGTGTACGTACAGACAAAACCAAGAGAAGGCATCTAGCATCGGTACGTAGGCACGTGAAGTCTGGCCATGCGCCGCCCTTGCATATGCGTTGCTTCTGTCGCGACGGGAAAGATATCCCCCTAGTTTCATTAAAAAAATATATAAATATGATAAAATTTTAAATTTTAATAAGATAAATTAATATGAAATATATCACTCCACAAATATGCAAGTTAAAGTTTAACTTCTACAAGTTGTAATAAACAGTAGCTGGAGCAACCGAGGATATTTTTTTAATCTAGACAAAATTAAGCTTAGTGACCTACTCCCTGTTTTAAAATAAATGAATGTAGAATGCGCACTGGCTAGCTACTACTCCATGTATCTCACAGTATAAGAGATTTTGAGTGGATGTGACACATCATAGTACAATGAATCTAGACAGACCAAATCTCATTGTACTAGGATATGTACTAGGATATGTCACAACCACCGAAATTCCTTATATTATAGGACGGTGAAAGTACTATAATAACATTAGACATTATGAACATCGTCTACCTACATGGACAGAGACAGTAATCATCAGTAATTGATATACTGATTTTTAATATATGTGATCGTATCACTGTTTTTTGTTAACTTTTAAGTAAGTACTACTACTTTATAAAATTAAGTCTTAATTAAGGGATTTATTTTCACATAGGGACATTTTAGTCACAGAATGACAGGAATTCTCCAATGCTCTGGATGGTATTGTGGCGTACGTGTAAAGCGTTTGATCGATCACGCCATGCGTCATGCGTGGTCTCGGCAAATGGATTTTTTGGTAAGGTCGTTTACTCCGGTTATGCAACCGGGATGACGAATCTGGGACTGAAGATGGACATCTTTAGTCCCGGTTTTCAGTTGAACCGGAAATATTATGGATTTTGGACGACCCGACAAAGATCATTTATCTAGTAGTGTATCAGTTCAATCATCTGGCGTCCGTAAACCATTTTACTAGAAAAAATAATTTATAGTAAAACTTTTATATCTATATTTATAATAAAACTTTTATATCAATATCTCTCGTTGATTTATAAGCCAATTCTGGAAAAATAAACTACGATTAAAATACCTGCAATATCATCTCTAGTGATTAAGTTTCAAAACAGGTTGCAGCTAGGGTGCGTTTGGTTCGAGGTCAAGGCTGAATAGGATATGGCCATCTATATTTTGAGAGATATGGTGGTCCAGTTTTTTGTTTGGTTAGGTGGATATGGCCATCCAATTTTTTTTTTGGTTGGGTGGATGAGAATGGATTGAATGAAAATAACAACACAATAATTAATAATAAAATATGTTAATTATCATTAATATAGCCATAATTTATACTAATTAACAATAAAATAGAGTAATTATATCTAATCAACACTAATGTGGACAAGTTAATTACTAATTAACAACAATATACTTTAATCATTGCTAATCAAGAACTAATGATCAAGATTAGCAAAGGTGGATATCCTCATCCGGCCAATTTGGCCGGATACACTCATCCAGCATCTTCGTGGAATATTTCCTCTCCGGGCCACCCTATCGACCCTCGCCCACCAACCAAACACACTCAAAAACTGGATCGCCATCTCCCATCCAGGGATATCCCTCCAACCAAGAGGCACACACGATGGTGCTGTACGTGGCGCAAAAGGAGAATAGACGAATATTGTTTTAAAAGCACAGAAAAAATGAAGGCTAATTAACGGGCTTCAAGAGCTTATAATTTACAAGTTACAACTCTCATCAATTGCATCATATCTTTTGCTCCACTAGGTTAAAAAGAACAGTTTACTAGGAATATAGATGTATGCAGTTTATCGATAGCTAATTAATTAACACCCATATGCATACATGAAATTTAAGATCATATCTTCCACTTGGCCCATTACAACTAGGCGCTTCCACTATTTTTTTTTTATAATTTTTATTGGATCCTGTTTCTGCATTGTTTGTACCAGGGGTGAAAACAAAATCGGATAATATCCTATCCGATCCGCTCCGAATCCGTCCGAAACGAGGATATAGCACGGATTTTTAGAAATCCAACGTATATGGATACGGATGAGGATATGGTATCTCCAAAATCTGGCGGATGCAGATTAGTATGATATGCGGATGAGGACATGAGGCTTTCACCGTCTCATGTCACATTTGCGTAGCTTTCTTTTTATATTATAGATATCATGTATTCATGTTGTTTAGCACTTACGCACATAATTATTACAATGGGTCGTTTATTGACTATTGTATTATTGTTACTTGCATTGCTAACTCGATGTTGTATTGATTGCATACACACATAACATCTGATAAATTTAATCCGTTTCCAAACTGATTCCACACCATTTTTCCAACATCCGAAACAATCCGCTCCATATCCGTATACTATCCGCACCCGCTCTAAATCCACTTAAAAATATATGGTTTAGCATATGGTGTGACCACTATCCATCTAAATCCACTCTGTTTTCATCCCTAGTTTGTACCCATCGGAGGAAAATCGGACGGTTGAGACAGACTAGGATGATGCGTTGAATTCTCATCTTTTTTTTTTATTTACAGGCCGAATAATAGAAATCAAGATTGCTAATGCATAAAGCCATAAACCCTTAGTTCTCACCCTAAACATCTAATTGTGCACACACACCAATACAATAGTACAACACGCGATTTTTAGAGAAGCCATTTATGCATTTATCAGTGCTCAACGAAACAAATTTAAATAAACACCACTAACATTTGTCATTCTGAAAAAAATTGTCACTACCACTATGGACCTGTTTGGGGGAGCTTCTAGCTGCTACAACTTCTCTCAGAATCAGAAGCTCCCTCAAACAGTCCAGCTTTTGATCCAGATTCTAAAAAGTTGTAGTTGTAGAATCCAGAAAATAAACTAGAAGCCAGAAGCTGGAATACCCAGCTTTTCCAGATTCTCATAAGCTGGCTTACAACCAGCTGCTTATTAGAATTTTAAGCTTACCAAACAGGCCATATATATGTGTAGTTGTGCAACTTCTGTGGACCCTGAAGTGAGCTGTAGCACCGCGTCTCTATAAATTTTAGAGTAAATTTAAAAAGCTGCAACTATATAAAATTATTACTTTGCTACAACTTTAACAAACTACTGCAACAATCTCTGAGAGCAAGTTTAATAGTATAGCCAACTACATACTCTAAATCATCTATAGTTAATTTAATAGCCAATTTATACAATAGTTATCTATAAACATATACTACACTATTAATATATGGTCCCACCTGTCATACAAATTTTTGGAGTCCATCCGATAGCTGCAAACTAAGAGGTTAGGTATATTAATTAGGCACACGTGTAATGCTTGCATTATGGCAAGTTGGACCCACATTGTCAAATACTATCTCCGTCCCAAAATATGTGCAGTTTTAGCACTGTTCATGTCCAACGTTTGACCGTTCGTCTTATTTGAAAAAAGATTACGATTAATATTTTTATTGTTACTAGATGATAAAATATGAATAGTACTTTACATGTGACTAATTTTTTAAATATTTTTCATAAATTTTTCAAATAAGACGGATGGTCAAAACGCTAAACACGGATATCTATGGCTGCATTTATTTTGGGACGGAGGTATTAGAAGACAGCTTGACTGATCGATCTGAAAATGGCGGCAGTGTCATCGTCGTGCTGTCAATCAGATCTCGACCGTTCTTTCAATGGCCGATAAGAACATCTCCACAATTGGCTGTGTTTAGATCCAAAGTTTGGATCCAAACTTCAGTCTTTTTCCATCACATCAACCTGTCATACACACACAGCTTTTCAATCACATTATCTCTAATTTCAACCAAAATCTAAACTTTGCACCGAACTAAACACAGCCAATGTCTCTCGGACTCCAGCTTCTGGCTGTACTTAGGTGGTGTTTGGATCCAGGGACTTAACTTTAGTCCCTGTCTTTAGACACTAATTTAGAGTATTAAATATAGACTACTTACAAAACTAATTACATAAATAAAAGCTAATTTACGAGACAAATTTTTTAAGCCTAATTAATCTATAATTAGATAATGTTTACTGTAGCATCACATAGGCTAATCATGGATTAGTTAGGCTCAATAGATTCGGCAAACATGACCTAAATTTTATATAGGTATTCTAGTTCAATAAGAGAGTCAAACCTATTCAATGGAGGCATGGAGCACATGCACATGAGGCATTGCATATGCATAATTTATAATCTGCAATGCAGGCCCTAGGATGCAGCATGCAAGTTGCTAAAAATACTAGACATAGGAATATATATACTAGGATGAAGCTAAAAACAGTGTGGCCGGTCCAGTCAGTCAGATACTCCAAGATCCAAATCTGAATCCAATGAACTCTGGGATTTGGGTAGCTTGTTCACACCACAGGTAGAAAAATTGCCAGTGTGACAACTGACTAAGGCTGTGTTTAGTTCAGCGCAAAGTTTGGATTTTGGTTGAAATTGGAAATGATGTGACTGAAAAGTTGTGTGTGTATGACAGGTTGATGTGATGGAAAAGGACTGAAGTTTGGATCCAAACTTTGGATCTAAACACAGCCTAAACATAATCTAATTAAACTTTAAATGTTTGTAATAAATTAAGATACCAACTTCTAAAATATTCTTGTATGAATATAAAAGTATAAACAGCATAAGATATTATTGCATGAATATAAAGTGCATTGTTTGTGTACTTTAATACTAGAAGCATGTGTGTGTGTGTGTGTGTTTGACAAGGCAATGGCCATATTTTTTTTAATGTACTAATACTGGCTCATTTATTCTCTTACATTTATCTGAACAAGGTAACTATGAACAAACTACATGTCATATTATCATTGTTGGCTTTGTTAGCCTTTAGTTACTACACATTTAAGCTGAAAAACTCGAAAAAATTGTGCTACTAATTGTTAGCAACAGATCAACTTTGCTTTGACATGTAGTTTAATTCTTAATAAACAGAATCTGATTTGATCAGATCAGATACGGCTTCAACTGAAATGACCTGAACCTGGACACTGCACTTCAGAAAACCGGAGATCATCTCACTGCTCATACTGCATTCCTAGCATTCGTTGCATGTAATCCAACTATCCAAGTACTGGACCAAATAAAATGCCAAAGTCTGGAACAAAAATTAATGAGGATGTCACTTTGTTTCAAGAACATTAAAAAAAAAAAGAAAGAAAAACAGGAGGAATAGGAGGCCACATGCATGCAGCATGCTGCTGCAGCTATGGAGATGAGAATCCAATGACTGCTACAGCAGAAACACTCATTACAATAGGCCAGCTTCCAGCCTGTTGCATGCAGAATTGTAGGGAAGAAATTAACCTCTTATCTAATCTACATACAGAGATGTTATGCACAATGTTAGCCTGCCACTAATTCAATGGCTGTTGATCAAGGAAGATGCTCAAAGAGGATGCAGCATCTTATCCAAATGAGACTGCACATCCCAGCTGAAAGAGTTAATGAATGCAGTGGAATAGATAGAGATGGTAGCTGAGGAAACACAAACTAGCTAGATCCTGTTCTTTTTGTCTGCTACACACTAAATTAGAGTTGTTTCTTTCTGTTAATGAACTAAAACTACTGCCTGAAAAGAACAAAAGGGTGAATCACTGTAAGTTCCCCTGGTGTTTGGGTGGAACTCAATCCCTCTCATGCATTCAGTTAGTTTGTTAGGTTTTATTAGATAAGGTTGTTAGAAGCCGTCTCTATATAAAGAGAGGCATGACAGTCAATTGGAAGGAATCAAGAAAGAGGTTACCTATCTCTTGTCTTCATCTTCTCTATTCGTCCTCACTAGGCTCCGGGCCGCGAGGCCTGCAGGACACACAACATAACCTGCAATTTTTACCTGAGGATTCGAAACAATCAATGCACAAAAAAATGAAGAAACAACTATTATTTGAGGTGAAAAAGAAATAAAGATATAGTAGTGACTTGCTGTTAGTTTTTGACTTTTTTCTATGCTAACTATCTAAAATGAATGCTAAATTTACTGAATCTAAAATATGGCATTTAAGTAGAAGGTTTTTTTTTTGTGTGGACTTGTGATGAAAATACCAGGAAGGACTAAAGCATTAATATTGAAACGTACTCGCCTACATACAAATATATATAGCCCTATGCTACAGCGATTGATTTTAAATTGTCTAGAAAATGGAGTAACAAGCTAGGGCTGTTTAGTTGTTTGGCCAAAAAATTTTTAACGTATACGGACACACATTGAAGTATTAACGTAGACTAATAACAAAATAAATCACAGATTCCGCCTGTAAACTTGAGACGAATCTATTAAGCCTAATTAATCCATGATTAGCCTATGTGATGCTACAGTAAATATTCTTTAATTATGGATTAATTAGGCTTAAAAAATTTGTCACGCGAATTAACTTTCATTTATATAATTAGTTTTGTAAGTAGTCTATATTTAATACTTTAAATTAGTGCCTAAATAGAGAGACTAAAGTTAAGTCCCTGGATCCAAACACCACCTAAACACGGCCATAGTACTAAGCATTTAATGAACAAGGGACTAAACTAACATTTAATGCAGCAGGCCCATTCAAGATCAAGAACTGTAAGAGAGAAAAAGGGTCATTCTATTTTTATTTAAAAGAGAGAGTCACAAGTGAAGTAAACCATATGTAAAGACATGGTGAGTTGTAACATGATACTCCGTACTCCATAGCCAGGGAAGACAACAAAATTGCACAGTCCTGAAATTATAGCTAGCATATCTACTTTTCTCTGTAATGCCTGGGCCATTTTCACTATGCATGTTTTGTGCCACAGTTTTTAATGGTCCTTTCTTTGGGTCCTGCGGCTGCATTGCTGCAAGAACCTCAGGTCCACTCTTGCAAAATCACCCATATGGTGATGATAATATGAGATCTGAAGAAATAAAAGCAGGTGCCAGAGAAAAAAAATAAAATCAGCGAAAAAGTAAAGAAGCCAAATCCAAGAACCCCCTTCAGTTCCCTGTTCTCCACTGCAGCATTTGATGGCTGGACAGATACATGATACATCTGCACTTCACTTAATAACTGCAAGGGCTGGTTGATTGATTGCCGGATCAGAATTCAGAGTGCCACGGTGAAAATGTTCAGAGGTTTCACTGCATGCACAGTGCAGACAGACAGGTAATGCACTGGGAGTGTGTTTGTGACTGTGACTGTGTGTGGGGAGGTGAATTCCTGGAGCTCCCAGCTGGAGGAGTCACTCATCACACACTCACTGCATCTCTCTGCAATGCAGAGACAGCCACAGAAGCAGCCATTCTACCACAGCTAGCTGCTGCTGCCGCCTCCTGCAAAGCAAGCTGGGACATTGCAGGCACAGGCAGTGGCAGCATTCATGTCAATTCACAGTCAGCACCGGCGGCCGTCGGTCGCCGGGCATGTGCGCGTGGCAGCCAATGGGGTCGCCGCCGTCCGGCCGGTCCCGGGTAAACATGGCGGCCGCAGGATCCAGGCGGCAATTCAGGCTTGCAGAGCTGAGCTGGAAGGCAGTTTTTTCCGCTCTCACATGAACATGGCTGTACAAGGATGCAGCCGGCGTACGTACACCGTACACAGGTTTTTCTTTTTCTTTCAAATCCAGCAGCAAGGACAGCAGAGCCCTACCTGCAAATTGCAAAGCAAAACATCATGGGTTTTTGTTCTTTACCTTGTGTCGTGAATTTCCAAGGAATTTGGTTTTCTGAATGCTGTGGGATACTGCAAATTATTGGGAAATTCCAGCGTGTTCCCCAAGGACTGATCCTGCATCATTGGGTATACAAGCATCAGATTTCTCCATCACTGTTTTTCATGCTACTGAGTAGTAAGTATATTTGATGCAAGCATCTGGAGTAGCATTTGAAGCAAACTGCAGCAGGCCAATCTTTGAACATATGCAGAAACAATCAAACAAATCAAAACAGTTAAACACACAATCATCTCTGCAGTAACAAAACCTCCAAAAAGGAGCATAGCTCTGGATTCATGTAGGACTGAAGTCTGAAGGATTCGAAAAAAAAATAATGCCTCCAGCCTCCAAAAGGAGAAATATATGCATATAAGATGATAATTCATACATGGAAAACAAAATCCATATGGCTGCATCGTGCTAGCAAATACCAGACAGTTCATATTAATTGCTATTATTACAAACAAGAATGAAGTCAAACTAATTGCTTGATTGATCACTAATCATCCTCTTTCAAGTGCATATACAAATCAAGTTGAGAAGGAAAAATGTTTGAAATGTCCATGAAGAGAACAAGGCACCAGAATTTTGTCCACCACCGTCATTTTTTCTGGTGTATGGGTGAGTGCATAGCTTGTCCCTCTGCAAAAGATAAACTCAGGTAAAGTTGAAGTACATGATGGTTTCCTTCGCCATGATCAACAAAAGCAGCTTGAAGTATATCAGAGCCCACTTCCTGGTGATATCGTGGTGCACATAGTCCAGAAATATCTCCTTGTGAAACATGTATATTTGATGGAATACCGCGCCAACCAAAATAGAGGTAGCAAGCCCATTTTTTGAGGCAACAAGCAGAGAAGGGATCATGTAAAATGTGACTAACGTTGCAATCTCTGATCGCTTTACTTTAGAACTTTCAATTGTCAAGGGACTGCTTCTAGGTTTAGAGATAGCTGCTTCTAGTGGGCTGAATGCCACAACTTTAGGAGAGGTTCCTTCCATTACTTTCAGTGCATGAGAGTGTTCCATTCCAGCAACTGGCTTACATGTCTCCTGTATCAGTTAGATTAGAAAACATCATCCCGATGAACATTCAACATGTAGCAGGGCACCTGACAAATCAAGCACTAATCTAGCTGGAGACAAACCTGTGCCTTTTGCATGTGAGATCCATTAGATGCAATAGTTGAAAACCAACAAGGTAAAAACTGAGCACCATGGAGATGTGATGTTGGCTCATACCCCAGAGTCTGCGCGCATAAATATCATGTCAGAAATGCAAATTAGAGCACAGAAAGTCAGAGGCAATTGTTTTTTTTAAAAAAATCTCAGTTATCATAATCAACAAAGCAAACAAAATTAGCTTATTGGGCATTTATCATTTTGGTAAATTGTAGATGAGTTTTTCAAGCCTAAATGTATGCATAATATCAGGTAAATCATGCCAAAAGCAAGATGTCAAGCTTCAATTTGGCCAATAGAAGTTGAATGAAATTTCAGTAGTTTCAATTTTGAAAAGACAAATTATTCATCAGATAGAAGGTGTGTGCCATACAAGGATATAGTTTCCTTCCTAACTAGCATGAGAGCTCAGAAATTTAAGCAAAACATGAATGGATCAAAAGTCAGTTAATACTCTCCGATGGTATGGAGAGGTGAATGCCATATAAAGTTAGCATGTAGACCTTCACTAAGAGTTTTCCATTACATGTTTTTTTTTTCCAAAACGGAAACTTGCTACTCCCTCCATCCCAAAATTTAAGGGTTTTTTTGGTAGATGTGACACATCTTAGTACTATGATTTTGGACAAGCTTATGTTCAGATTCGTAGTACTAGGATGTGTCCTATCCAACCAAAAACCCTTATATTTTGAGACGAAGAGAGTAATAGTCTTCTACAGTAGCTAACCTTCTGCTCAAGGAAGAACATGTCCAGTACTCACAAAACATGGGAACATATAAGTAGAGTTCAGCTAATCAATTGGACATATGAACTTAAGACTCCCAGCCTCTACTGGTCTATCCATTCCATCTCAGACCTATCACCAATAGAGGGCACGTCACATCTTTCACCACGAAACAGGGCAATATCGAAATCTACATAGAGGCTGCATCAGATCACACACCAATTTCACAACACAATCACCACAGATAACCGAACCAACCAATCAACCAACCAAATCATCCCAAACGCAATCGGATCAACAGCGCTCGCACCCAGCCACTTCGATCTCGTAAACAATCAAAATCTACGCAACAAAAGCGAGAGTCTCAGTGGGGGACGAGGAAGGGAGGGGCGGCGCACCTTGCCGAGGCCAGGAGGGGACGGCCGCGACGGGGCGCCGGCGCCGGCGCCGGCGCGGGAGAGGGCGAGCGCTAGGCCTCTCCTCGACCGGGCCACGAGTCGCGACGCCATGGCGACTCTCTCTCTCTCTCTCTCTCTCCCCGCCGCCGGCTGGTAGCGAGGAGGACGAAGGGTAGAGGAGAAGAATAGCGGGAGGGCCTCCTCGTGCTTGGCCCACGAGGAAAGCGTATTGGGCCTGGCCCATCTGGAGCTTGTGTACTGGGCCAGTATGGGCCTGAGAGGTTCAGAGTGAGGTCTACTGAGATTACTTTTGACTTGTTTTTTTTTTTTCGATTACACGGAGAACACATAAATGTGCCTTTGACAAAAAGAGATGGACATCATGACAACTTGATATTTGTAGATATCAGAATTTAAACCCTAATAATTTAAACAAGCCTTCTGTTTCAAACAACAATAAGATAACCCTCTTTTCACATGCGCCTAAATTTCTGCAAAAGAAATAAAATCAAAACCAAAATTTATCATGAGAGGCGACACATGCACAGTGAATTCGAGGAAGATTATCTCTCTGTATACTCTACAGGCTACTCTACGCTGCAGTTTGGCCCCGTACATTTTTTGCAACCCTCTTTCTTTATATTGTAACTTTTATTCCATCCTAGTGAGCTCTAGCTTGTTAATAATCCAAACAAGCCCCTCGATTCAAACCATGACAAGATAAATCATATCACCACATGCACACAAATTTTTGCAAAAGAAAATAAATCAAAACCAAAATTTGTCAAAAAAAAAACACAAGTATATTGGATTACGGGAAGATTCTCTCTAGACTCTTGGTTGCCCCAGGCTGACTTTGGACCTCAAGTATTTTGTGCTAACCTCTATCTTGATCCTAAGCTCACATTCTATCCCAATAAAGTTTACATTGGTAATAATCCAAACAAGACATTCGATCCAAACCACAACAAGATAATTCATCTCTACATGCACACAAAATATGCGCAAAACAAATAAAATCAAAACCAAAGTTTAACATGAGAAACACGAGTACCGTAGATTCTGAGAAGATCCTCTCTCTCCTCACTCTGTTGGTTGTCCTGAGCCGACTTTTGGCATAGGACTTCTTGTGCTACCTTCTTTTTGTTTCTTGAGCTTTGCTTCCGTTCTAGTGAGATCTAGATTAGTAATAATCTAAACAAGCCCTTTGATTTAAATGGCAACAAGATAAATTCCCTTTCAACACACATGCAAATTTATGCAAAAAAATCAAACCAAAAATTTCCTAAAAAAACACCATGAATTTCGGAATGATACTCTCCCTCCTCACTCTACTAATTGCCCTAAGCCGACTTTGGCCTTAAACATCTACTACTGGCTTGCTCTATCTTGGAGCACTCCTTCCATCGTAGTAAGGTCTAGGTTGGTAATGATCCCAACAATACCTTCGATTCAATCGACAACAATATAAACCCTCTCTCCAGATGCATACAAATTTGTGAAATTGAAATCAAATAAAAACAAAAAGTTATCTTAAGAGACATAAGCATGGTGGATTACGAGAATATCTTCTCCCTCTTCACTCTACTAGCTACTCTAAGCTGATTTTTCGTCTTAGACATCTTGTGTTATCCCCTTGATCTATTCTGGAGCTCTCCTTTCATACCAGAAAGGTCGAGGTTGGTAGTAATAGAAACAAGACCTACTTTATTCTAAGAGACATGAGTATAGTTTGGAGAAAATTATATCCATCCTTACTCTGTTGGTTGTTCTAAAAACATCCTTACTCTTTATCGTGGAGCCATCCTTCTATCCTAGTTATATATAGGTTGGTAATAATCCAAACATGACCTTCAATTCAAACCAAAAAGAAGATAAACCCTCTTCACATGCACATAGATTTGTGCAAAAGAAATCAAATAAAAACAATGTTTATCTTAGGAGACTCAACTACATTAGCTTCCGAGAAGATCCTCTCCCTCCTTAATCTGTTGGTTGCCTTGAGGTGAATTTTGGCCTTGGACTTCTTGTCCTATCCTTTTTATTTGTCCTGAAACTATACTTTCATCCCAGTGAGATTTGAGTTGATAATAATCCAAAGAAGCCATTCGATTGAAAAAACAACAAGATGAATCATTTCTTCACATACACATACATTTGTGCAAAAATAAATTAAATAAAAATTTCTAAAAAACACAAAGATACTCCAATAAGATTTGACTGGCTTCCTTGAGCTGACTTTGTCCTTGGACATATTAGGCCACCTTTCTCTCTAACCTGGAGCTTCCCTTCTATCCAATAAGATTTCACTAGTAATAATCCAAGCAAACCCTCCAAGTCCCCTAGGAACTCCCCTCTTTCCCCTTCCCTAGCATGTCCCCCTCCCCAAAACCATAAACTCTAACCTTACCTCCACCGCCGCGCCATCAATGGAGAAATGGGCCTCACCGTTGTTGCCGTCATCACCGGTAAGTCCTCCCCTCCTCTAAAATTTCAGTGTTAGGTTGAGGGTGACTAAAATTTCTATTAATTTCAGTCACCCGAAAACTAGCAATTTCCTTCTCTAAAAAGTATTTAATTTTTGCAAAAGAAATTAAATCAGAACCAAATTTATCCCAAGACACGATGCGATAGTGGATTCTTGGAAGATCCTCTCTCTCCTCACTTTGCTAGCTACTCTGAGTTAACTTTTGCCATTGTTCCTCGGACATCTTATGCTATTCTCTCTCCTGGAGCTCTGTTTCTGTCCAATAAGATCTAGGCTAGCAATAATCCAAACAAACCCTACAATTCAAAGGAGAATAGAACAAACATCTCTTCACATGTACACAAAATGTCCAAAAAGAAATCAAATCAAAACAAAAATATCCCAAGAGACACGGCACGACGGACTCCAGAAAAATCCACTTCTTAGTGCATCCTCACTACACCGATTATCAAGCTAACTTTTAGCATTGTCCCTCGTACACCCTACATTACTTTTTTTCTATCTCAGAGGTTCCCTTTCATCCATCCTCGTTTCTAAAATCACCGACCATTAAGACCAACAATAATTCAAACAACAACCAGATAAAACCTTCCTCTACAGACACACAGATTCAATCATACTACATTCCTAAACAAAAACCTAAACTTACACAAAAATAAATGAAATGAAAACGAAAAAAATCCATGATGGGGGAGACAAATGGTACAGTGGATTCCCGGAAGATCCTCCCATCTCACTCTTGCCCTGGGCTGACTTTTGCCCTCGCCCCTTGGGTATCCATCTCTCTCTCCCTCCCCTTCTTCCATCCCTACCCCCAAAATCGCCGACCGACCGCCCCCAAATCCCATCCAAGAGCCCTCGCCTCCTCCAAAGATCGGATTTTGAGACCCCCCAGATCGGGGGGAGAGATCCGCGTGTCGTCTGGTGTGGTGGGTCGGCCTCCGCCCCCCCGGCCGCCGCGCTTCTCTTGATCTTTCTTTTCTTTTTTTTGATTTTCCGCGTTTCCCCTCTGGGAGAGGAGAGGGGAGGAGGGTTCTTGGATGGGCTGCTTTTCGTGCTTCGGGTCGGGCGGCAAGGGGGAGGCGAAGAAGGGCGGCGGCGGCGGCGGCGGGAGGAAGGACGGCGGCTCGGCGGATCGCCGCGTCGCCCGGGTCGGATCAGGTGCGGTTCTTGTGGAAAGGGTTGGATCTTGGGGTGGTTTTGTTTGTAGGAAATGGTAGCTGATGATTTGCTCCGATGTGGTCAGTTCATGAGATTTTGGTGTGATTCGGATCAATGGGCGATTCGAACTTTGTGCTAATACGTATTCGATTTTAGCGAATGGGTTGGAGACAATCTCGAGAGGTTTCGGCGCGGATGGTGGTGTAGTGGTATTTGGGGGATTTTCCTTTTGTTCGTGTTAGGCTATTTTGATGGTATGAGTGCTTGATGTTAGTATGCGTTACTTATCTATTTGTAGTTTATCTGTGATGTTTTGGATCGGTAAGCTAGGTCATCCTTTTTGGTTTATCCTATAACTGATAGAAGCCAGCGGCTTTAGTGATATTTTCGTGGATGGATAGGAGGTTGTGGATGGATAGGAGGTTGCAGTATGACTCTTGCAGTATTGGATTCAGGGGGACAAGGAAATTAATGTTTCACTTCTTGTTTATACTGATAAATGATGTGGAAGTACTTGCAAGACTGCTAAGATGTATATGAAGAAATGGACGAGTCAGGGAGACTTAGCTTCCCCCCAGGAAATATCACCTGCAATTTTAGCAATAATCGGTAACAATGTGGTTAACCTTGTTAGTAAAGCTGACCTTTGAAAGCATTCTATCTGTTTGACTTATTCTCTGGGCTACAATGACAAACCTATGGACAACCATGCTAGTGTTGGTACGTAAGGTAGAAGACCCAGATGCAACATCAAACAAGTGCCAAAGAAGCGTCATTTTGTACTTTTATTTATTTCCATGCAACATGGTACATTCACCACAAAATTTTACTAGTCCAAGCAATCCTGGTTTGTGATGACCAAAATGGCCAATGTGTTTTAGAATGATTAGGCAGGTTATCTCAGTTCTTCCACTGGATATGTTTTTAATATGCACAACACATCTGTAAATGGACTGGAAAATTATGTGATTTTCATGAAAGATCTTCCATATTGACATTCATCAAAACGGAAAATGCATATTTCAATTTCTCTAATATAATTCTCTGTCTGGATTTTTGTCCTATGCTCCAACTCCAACATGCATGCTGACAAAAGTGAAACCTTTCCGACTTTGTCCTGACTTAAACATATTTTTTATTCACCCCCCTCAATCGATAAGACAATAAATCAATATAACTTGTACAATGATGATATTGAGCGCAGTTTAGCTGGCCATGGATTCCGTTTGTGCTTCAAGATGAGGCATTGATTTTGTAGGGATTTTTCATCAGACTGTAAATGGCCTAATCATCAATAACTAAAATTGTACCTGCTTTTCACATTTGTTATTATAAAAGCTCAAACTATCGTAATATGAGGAGGCACCACATTTTCTCCGAGAGGTCAAAATGTACAACTCTAATCAGAGGGAGAAGAAATGAGTCAGCATTTGGTGTGCCCATAAATAAGAGAAAATTCCTTATATACCATTGGATGTTACCCTATTCCTCTATTGCCATTCAAAAATTGACGTTTAATTATTTTTCACATTCTCATTTCTTGTTCCTCTTTCTTCTCCTTTCCTCTCTTCCTCTCTCTCCTCACCTGCTGTTTCCTTTTTATTTCTTCCTTCCTAGCCTGTTCTGTCTTCGAGGTCTGCTGTACTGAGCACCGTGGATGATTACATCAAGCCAGAATGCCATGAAGTTGGGGGCCATTGTCAATAGAGACTGAGGTCAAAGCCATAATGTTGGGGGACAAATACAAAGAATGGCTGAAATTGAAGCCATGACGACGGGAAGAGCACATTGGCAGCAGTGTGAGCTTGGCAGCGCACAAATTGAGGCACGATGGCACATGAAGTCAAAGCTCCTCGTCCAAGGATTAGGCTGTCTGCGCTTGAAATCAGAACACACTGGCAACAAAATCTAAGTTCCTTCCTCTCGTTCTAAACCCAAGGTCCATGGTGGCTAACTGGCCATGACCTTGAAGGCAGTGGTTGTGTTTGGGAATGGTGCGGATGTGTCTAGCAGCAGTAGAAAGACATTAAGTCCCTCCACTGACAACAATGCTTGGCTGCAGGGGGCTGCATCCATGGCTGCCGAAATCAAAACTTGAGGGTGGCAAAGCTTTTTTGGCTGTGGGGACGAGCTCAGTGGCAGCTGAATTTGTAATCAATGGCACATCCGTTGGGGCTGGGAGAGGTGAGGGAGGCAACTAAATTGCATGGGTGATTATGTGATTGGGATAGGAGAGGGAAGTCCAGCAGTTGAGCCGCTTAGAGTACCTTGCGGACCATGGTAGCGTGCCATCTGGCATGGTGGGTGAATAAGAGAGAGGAGTATTTAGTGCAGCTGGCTGTAGGTTGATATTAGTGCTAGTAGAGTAGGGTATGGTCGTTTTATTTTTTATTGGTGGCACATTGGTAATGTTTTGATACTAAAATGTACTAATGTTTCTCTTCCGCGTATTCGAGAAAAATGAAGAAGAGAGGAGAGCAGAAAGAGATTGGATGAAGATGATAAGTGGCCGTGTAAGGGCAAGAATAGGATTTTGCCAAAAAAAAAAAAAACCTGACCACTAACAATGCGTCGTCCTACCAGAGTAATAAATGGACTAGGGCAAGAAAGGGTTATTAAATATGGGTCGGTGGAAAATAAGTGAACATCAAATTTTAGATGGTAAATAGGGGATTTAAGTAACACTCAATGGTACATAAGGAATTTTCTCAGTAAAAAAGGGAAGTTTACTAAATAGATATTATTACTGTTATATTTGATTTGTTTAATAACAAACATAACCATATTCTCAATTTAGGTATTAGAGCATTTTAAGCAATTTAACTGCACAATCATGTGGTATCTATGACTTATTTTTACTAGTTTACTGTTTATTCTTTAGGAGTAGTTCACCTTTTTTTGTTACATTGATGATTCAGGTGGCCCCTAACACTAGATCATTTTCTCTAGATAAATCAAAATCACAGGGTGGATTGGACTCTAGGAAGGATGCATTCATCCCAAGGGATGCGAATGGTCAACCTATTGCTGCACACACTTTCACTTTTCGTGAACTTGCTGCTGCCACTAAGAACTTCAGACAAGATTGTCTATTGGGGGAGGGAGGTTTTGGCCGCGTATATAAAGGACACTTGGAGAATGGGCAGGTTTGTGTTCTGAAATATGTTTTTCGTGGTTGGGGATTTTTTGAATTCTCTATGGTTAGCTACTGTGCACTTTTGGTAATTTGTGTACTAAAACACCACATTATGGTTACTGCATTTCTTTTAACCCCCTATGTGATCTGTGGAGCATTAGGGGAGACATGTTTCCTTAAAGTCTTGATTGATGAGCTTACCAAATATGCAGGCTGTTGCAGTGAAGCAACTTGATCGCAATGGACTTCAAGGAAATAGAGAGTTTCTGGTTGAAGTCCTTATGCTCAGTCTATTGCACCATGATAACCTGGTTAACCTAATTGGATACTGTGCTGATGGGGATCAACGTCTCCTTGTATATGAGTTTATGCCATTGGGATCACTTGAGGATCATTTGCATGGTAAATTTGCTACTCTACTACACTCATGAACTCCTATCGTATGCCTATGTCCTGTATATTCAAAGACACATGTGGCATTATACATGCAGTATCTGTCAACTCAGCTTGCAAGTACCTACATGTGTTTATTCTATCGTTGTGAGCTCGTTATAACTCACACTTCCAACAGTATAAAGTTTCTTCCAGAAAAAGGAAAAAAACAACAGTTTTGTGGGTTATCCTGTATTAACTCACAATTAATAAATACTAGTTAAAATAATTTGCGTCGTGAAAGTGGTTTACCAAACAGAAACCTTACATTGTTGTTACTTCAACTTTATTGTCTCCCACATATCCTGTCTCAAGTTTATATATCTAGAATACCCTATGATGTAATTATGCTCAGATACTTGTTCCATTGCTAAATCATGAAAACAAAACATTGTCTCTATAATCTGGACTTGATTTACTTAGCATTATGGTTTTACGAAACCAACAGACTCTTATGTTTCCATAAAAGTTGGTAATATGCAACAACGATGTCTGCATCAAACTTGAGGTGGTCAAATTTGTTTATCAACTACAATACCGTTAAGCGCATAGTTTGTTCATAAGACGTATTTAGTTTGTTTAAATTAATTTGCATGATTCATAAATGGCAACGTTTTGTACTTTTGTGTGTTAGATATTCCACCTGACAAGGAACCTCTCGACTGGAATACACGGATGAAGATTGCTGCTGGTGCAGCCAAGGGCTTGGAATTCTTGCATGACAAGGCAAATCCTCCTGTTATTTACAGGGATTTCAAGTCATCGAACATTCTTCTTGGTGAGGGATACCATCCAAAACTATCAGACTTTGGCCTGGCAAAACTTGGCCCTGTTGGTGACAAAACTCATGTTTCGACACGTGTTATGGGAACTTATGGCTACTGTGCCCCAGAATATGCGATGACTGGGCAGCTTACTGTTAAATCTGATGTGTATAGTTTTGGTGTTGTGTTCCTTGAACTGATTACTGGCCGCAAAGCAATCGACAACACCAAACCACTTGGAGAGCAGAACCTAGTGGCATGGGTATGTTCATCTATTGTCTAAATTTTGTCATAAGCTTGATGGTTGCCTATCGATATATCGTAGCAAATTCATTTATTTTACAATTTCTTGGATGAAGCATAGGTACTAAAACATTGTAGTTAAGGAAAAAATGAACTAAAAGATTTAAAAGTATAACTAGGATGGGAGTAAACTGTTTTTCCTAGCTTGGAAAATGAAATAATCCACTAGCCAAAAAGCTAATGTCTCAAAAGACATTTTTGGAAATTGTGCAAGGTTAGTCTTTTATTTACTTCTCAGATCATATAACCTTTTCTAACTGAACCTTGAGACTAACATTTATATCAAATGCCTCATTTGTTAATTCATATGGCATTTCCCTCGTATTTTCTGGAAAGCAATCTTCGAAAGCCTTACACTGTAGCACATATATCATGCAATCTTCAAAAACTATTTCTATTCAGCTATTGTTATTGCTTATTCATCCAGAAACAGTAACTTTCATTAGGCAGTTTGACCAGGGTCAGCCCTTCTTGGCCTTGGATTTATTGTCAGTTCCAAACCAATTTTGATTTTTTAAGAATGATTTTACATTTTTTTTTACTTTTCTTATTAGCAATCATGAAAGGAGAAAGCAATTAGAGCGATGAAGAAAACCCCTAAAATTGATCATGAAGTCAAAAGTTTAAATTAAATTCAGCTTAGAATTATGATCTGGAGCTGAGGAGCTCAGCCAAGCGGGTAAACCAGCTGGTAAAGTTTGTTGATTTGACTTTATAATCTAAACCAGCTGAGCATACTTGTATAATTGTCAAGTTTACCTCAATATCGGATTCCACCTTGGTTCTGAAATCCTCTTATAATACAAGAACGGTGTCTCTTATCAAGTGAGCGTAAAGTAGTTTTTTTTTTGGGGGGAAAGTAATTATTTTATTTTGATTGTTAACACCAGTGGAATTAGGTTATTTATTATTGACCATTGACACTAGTTCTTGTGATATCTTGATCACTCCTTTATCTATCCTAATTTATTACCTGACAATATATTTTCTTGCAGTTGCAGATTTAAATAAGCTTTACTTTCGATAAATATTCAGATAACACAATTTTGGATATCTGATACCATTGATCTTATTTGCAGGCCCGTCCCCTGTTTAAAGACCGCAGGAAATTTCCTAAAATGGCTGATCCATTACTTGCGGGCCGATTTCCTATGCGGGGCCTGTATCAGGCTTTAGCAGTTGCCGCAATGTGTTTGCAGGAGCAAGCTGCCACTAGGCCTTTTATAGGAGATGTGGTCACTGCTCTTTCATATCTTGCTTCCCAGACATATGATCCAAATGCACCTGTTCAGCACAGTCGGAGCAATGCATCTACCCCTAGGGCCAGAAACCGTGTTGGTGCGAATTTTGACCAGCGTCGTCTTCACTCACCAAATCACCAACAATCTCCAGATTTAAGGAAAGAAGGCACCACAACATCAAAATATGAAGCTGAGGTTAGCAGGACTAATTCTGGCAGTGGCTCTGGTCGACGAGCTGGCTTGGACAGCATGGATGCGACAGGTTCACAGATGGGTAGTCCTGCTCACGCAGGAAGGAAGAGGGAATCATCGCGGAGTACTGATAGGCAGCGTGCAGTCGCAGAGGCCAAAACATGGGGGGAGAATTCAAGAGAAAGAAAGTGGCCAAATGCTCGCGGCAGCTTTGATAGTACAAATGAGTAAACCTCTGAAGCAGAAGGTTCAGTTAAGTCGTCGTTCTAGGGAAAAAAAAAAAGATGAATCACTTGCAGAACCCAACTGGGTCGAATTAGGTACATGGGGCATTTTCGCTCCATCTCGGCTCTGCGGTCTATGTGAATAGAGCTTCTCTTTTTCTTTTTTCTGTCCTGGAGACACCACCGCTGCTTCAGAGCTCTCCTCTCGCCCATGCGAATAGCATCACCGCGATCTCATCGTCGACGCGCCTATTCCTGGCGTCCATTCCTCGTGATTGATCATGCGAATGTGCCTTTCAATCATCATGAAGACAGAAACACCGTTTGGCTGGAAATGTAGGTAGAAAGCAAAAGAGAAAATTTGCTCTGGAGCTATCCATTGGGTATCTCATGTCGATGTTGTTGCATGATGAGTGTCAGCGGCTGCACCATTGTTCCTGAGTGTTCTAGCTCTATGTGAAGTGAAGTCTGCGTACCGAGGGATGTGATGTTCTTTTTTCTTTTCTTTTCTTTTTGTCTCGATGGTTTGTACCTAGGGGGTACGGCATTTTACATGTGTTTCATACACCTGTCATTTGACAATTTCATGTCGGAGTTATCTGTTGTTTTATCTCTACGAGTAAGCTGTTCTTCATTCAATCTTCTAACCTGTGCTCTTTTTTGGCTATCGTTCTTCCGGTATATATTACTCATAGTATTTTCTTTGCTTACTAATTTCTTGCGAGTCAATATCGGTGGATGGGGTAACAAAAAGCACTTGTGTTTCCAGGTACTTAAGCTTAATATACTTCCCAAGTTTTTTTTTATTTCAAATTGTTCATGGCTATTCCTACTTCCAAGTTTTTTTTATCTCAAATTGTTCCTGGCTATTCCTACTTGTCCATATCGTTGTTCCTGTTTGAGACATCACCAATGGTTGTTTTTTTTTTTCCATTTAAATTAAATTGAAGTCACAAGTTACAACTGCAAGTTACAATTGCAGAGAGGGTATACTGAACAAGGTGGCAAACAAAATTCGCAACACCTTGAGTTTGTTTGTTTGCTGAACACCGTGTTGCTTCTCAAAGCAACATTGCGGACATGGATCCTCTGCAGCACTGCATTTGTAATAGCAGTGGCTGATAGGTGGACCTGGTCCCACATATCAGTGGCTGCTACTGCAGGTGCGGACAATTCCCATTGCAACATGGCCATGCTACCAGTGTCCATTTTGTCCTGCAGTGTTTCTTTCTGTGTACTGCGACTTCTTCAAGAAACCAGATGAAGAATGAAGTAGAGGATGGTACAAGTCAAAATACAAATGAACTACCAGCTGGATGAAGTGGAGGATGGTTCAAATCAAAATACGAATGAACTTGGCTACTTGCTGTTTAAGCATCTCCTGCCGGCTTGGCAATATTTCTCTATTTCTAAAGTAAAATATGCATATTTGATTAATCATCGAAAAAGGCAGGTTGCGAAATGCGTTTGATGAGAGGGCAATTTAAGAAATAGATCGATTTAAAAATAATCGAGATGATACTGAGAGAAGTATACGTGGCTCTATGAGAAAGGGGAAATATAGTGTTCACAGTGGGGGACAACTATAGGTATATAAGATTCGGTACAGGTCAAGAATAAGTGCAATGCATTGACGGACAAAAGAGGGCACCACTATTTCCTGAGTTTGACAATGTTTGCGTGAGCATCTTAAAAATCGAATTTTGAGCCATAAACGGCACCAAAAGCAACATGAACAAGCGATCAAGATATGTAATTACTCATTTACTTGTTTCACGAATATATGCAAATGATCATCTGGAGCCAATCGACTCCTGTACATGACATCCCTCGAGCGAAATTTTGCAGAACGCAGAAAAAAACTTAATCAACAGAGGGCTAAAAAACTACCACTACACCAAGAACCAGAACCAGCAGGCACAATCTGAACATGAACAGACAGAAAGCAAACTTCTAAATATGCTCATAGCATGTGATATACAAACAATCTAAATATGCTAGTATTACATATCTCCAGTTTTCTCCTTTCTCCCCTCTTTTAAGTTCTCACCACATAGGCTCATAGCAGAATTGTTATAAACACAGATTGATGATTCTCAAAGTTCACTGCAAAAGTTCGTTATCTCCGAATATTAACAAGCTTTTGTGAGGCAACTATAATAGAATGGTGTCATACTGGCTGATAAAACAGGCATCACAGATTCAACTACAAACTACAGAAAATTTACAAAATGACCAAGTCTATCTAGCGCATCCATGCCACAATAATAGGTGAACATCGCAGACAGTAATTTAGCTAACAGTGAAGAAAGTGGTAAAAGAAATCCAACCTACAAAGGCCTGTACAAAAGCATCATAATGGAAATAGATATAACCATACATCAGTCTTACCCACTGGAAACCAAAAAAAGGGCAGCCACTAAAGCACCATTAATATTAACGATTTACTGTGCAAAATTTAGTGCTAAATGCCTCAAAAGGCTTAGCAAGGCGGTTTCGTTTCTTTTTCTTTTGCAGGTTTATCCAACCATAAATGAAAATAACACGCAAGAATATCCCCAAAAACATTTTTGTAGACAAACCTGCCAAGTATTCAAATTCCATGCTCTAAATAAGGCACATGACGGTAATGATTTGCTAACCTACTACGAGTGCCGACATTGACAAATGCAACCTTGGCTGATACACTGATCCTTCTCACTTAACAGCATTCAATGAAGATGTTACTCATTAACATATCCTTCCTTGCGCCCTTCAAATCCAGGGCGCATAAGCTTCTTCTCGCGCTTCTCAATCTTGCGCATCTTCTTCTGGTTAGCCCGCTCCCGGATGTTCTCCGTTCTCTTGCTCTGCCTCTCCTTTTTCTGCTTGTCCACCATCTTCTGCCTCTCCTTCCACTGCTCGGCGTGCTTCTGCTGCCGCTTTTTATCCTTCTTCATGCTCTCCTTGATCAACTTCGGGTCATCGTGCACCTTCTCGCCAGCAGCCCGCCTTCTTGCCAGATCCCACGCCAGCTTGGTCGCCTTCTCCGGATCCTCCTTCGCCTGCTGCATCCGCTTAGCCTCCTCAAGAGCCTTCTTCTTGTTCTTGACCCTTCTCTTCTTCCGTCTCCTCGCTTCCTTAGGATCGACCCACACATTGCCATAGACGATATCCGGTGCCTTGGAATCCTCCTCCTCCTTGGACTTCTTACCATCCTTACCCTCCGCATCCTGAGCGCCGCCGCCGCCACCATCCTCGCGCTTCCTCTTCTTCCCCACATCCTTCCCCTTCTTCCCTTTCTTGCCCTTCTCCCTCTTGGGCTTGTTCAGGAACTCCGGCCTGGTGCACCGGTTGCCGCGGAGCTCGGCGATGCGGCGGTGGAGCCGCTCACGCAGCTCCTCGTAGGTCACCGAGCGGTCCTCGGACACCACGGCCGCCGGCGCGAGCTGCATACCCTCCTCATCCCCTTCGTCCTCCTCCTGCTCTTCGACCTCATCATCATCGTCATCGTCGTCGCTAGCATCTTCCCCGGAGGAGGAGGAATCGTGGGCGTCCTGGTCGGCGAGGGATTTCTTGAGGAGGTCGAGGGTGGAGGAGGGCGGGGCGGAGGGATCGAGGCGGGCGCGGCGGGCGGCCTTGACGTTGGCGCGGGACTGCGCCTTCATGGCGGCCTTGGCGGACTTGGAGAGGCCCTGGTACCACGGGCGGTCCTCGTCGGCGGCGGAGAGGTAGAAGCGCGGGGGGATGAGCTGCACGAGGGCGTCGAAGAAGAGGGAGTGGCCGTGGGTGCCGCCGCAGCCGGCGGACGCCGCGAGGAGGTCGTCGGCGGCCTTGGCGCTCGCGGAGAGTTTCGGCTGTTTCATCGATCCGCGGTTTCTCGAAGACGTTGCTGTGGTCTCATCAGTGCGAGAGCAAGGCAAGTCATGCATTACAATTGATCATATTGTACCCAATTTACAAATATCCCGTATTTCTATGAAATGTCGCATTCTTTTACAATGTCATGTGGGATGGGTCCTATTACTCAGCCATATATGGTTTACTTTATGCCATTGATAACTTGGGTATCAAAATGATTAGATGTTGGTTTAGTAAATGCTTAGCCATGCTTAGTTCAACTAGTACACAAAGGGGGAATCACATTAATGCATATACTTTGATTATTGGCATAGCTTTGGATTAGTGCCACCGCAATGGTGTTAGTTAATTAAAATACACTGAATGGTGGGCTGTGGGTGCATGGTTTTGCTGGTCGCACCCATGGCAATTAAGGACCGGTTCACGGGAAACCCTGGGAGACTTACCGTGCTTACCACAAGCGGGAGTGGGTAACTGCTTGATCTGAAGTATAGCTCGACCCTTTCCTAGGCACCGGTGGCGAGGGTGGGCGTGATGGAGTTGGGTCGGCCGGGGTGTCCGGTTGATCGGCTTCCGAATTCACCGTGGCACGAGAGGGGTCTGCCCGCTGCCTTGCGAGGAGTGGGGGTGAAACCTGAGGTGTGGTGCGATTGGTTAAAGGGGCTTATGCGAAGGGTCCTGTCACAGCCACTTTCCGGTATGTCATGGTGGCATGTCGGCGCGCGGTAACGTGTCGTGGGGCTGTTTCTTGTGGTACAGTTGTACACCTCTGATCGGAGTAAAACTATTCGAATAGCCGTGCCCGCGGTTATGGGCGGTCGACCAGATTCACTGTGATTAGTCTCACCCCTAGTTAGCTAATGAACTGGTGTAGTTCAGGTGGTTGGTTGGGCCTGTTGCAACATGGTGTAGCGTTGGACAGTGATTGGTTAATATTAATTAATTACTACAACTGTTTTACTGCTTTCAACTACTGCTTTTAAATGTCTCCTTTATTGCAAATGAACCTCTAGCCTCCTTTGGTTATATCCTGCATCATACCTTCTCTTTCGGTATGACTTGCTGAGTACAGTGGGTAGTACTCAGTCTTGCTCTCTTTTCCCCCACACTAGAGCAGAAGTTCTTCCCAGTTGGAGCCGTCTCGAAGAAGTTGGTTTTGTCGATGCCGTCAAGGATGCCTGTGGAATGGAGTCGCCCTCTGCAGGAGTCAAGTCTTCAGGCTTAGCTCGTTTTACCTTTTCCGCTGCATTTGTAATCTTTTATATTTTTGTAAGACGTGGATCTGTATGTCAGCAATTGTCGTTTGTATACCCTGGCTGGTCCTGTACAAGGGTTTAATGCACATTCAGCTTAGAATTTCTGGTTTGTGAATTTCTGGGCGTGACAATAAGTTTGTGCACCTCGAGTACAAAACTAAAAAAATACTCCCTCCATTTCAAAAATTTTTAGAAAAATGTAATAACATTTTCAATCCAAAATAAATATATTATCGAAATATATTCAATATTAAATTAATTAAACTAATTTTTCATTGTAAATGTTGATATTTTTTTTATAAAGTTAATTAAATCTAAAGAATTTTGACTAAGAAAAAAATTCGAACGACTTATAATATAAAATGGATGAAGTATATATCATTGGTTTCCATTTATCATTACTAGCGTATATTGTTTGTGTGTTAGTACAACATAGTTTCAATTTAGAAAATTACTATTAACCCATTATTAATATTATTTTACGTATATATTATTTTTAGTTGTTGTATATATTTGTTATTGATATGTGAAATTCCTGATCCCACACTATTTTTTTTCTTCTCACAAAAAGTATAGGGTTGTTGAGAAATAGTTGATATATGACCCTTTACTTTAGTCCCACCCACCTTTTTTCCTTAAAAAAGTAGGGAGTTGATAATGGAGGTGGTAACAAAATCACTACCACTACTTTTTAAAGGAGTATATATACTCATGGTGGATATATGAAGACCAAATGATAGTTGTGAACTTACGATCATTCATCGGGTTGCAGAGATCAACTCAAGATTCAACATTGCGAAAAGCAACAAAATTTCAGGTAGGGCAATTTAAATTTTGAACGAAATAAAATATTTTTGTTAAATTAAAGGAATGGGAAAATTTTCACCTTGCTGCCATTGCTGAACTTCTAGGATCGATATAGAAACGTCCCGTCGTTACCAAAAGGTCGGATAATCATGTTCCTGCAAATATTCTCAATTCTGAAGTTCTGAAGGAGATGAATAGGGGAAACCAACCAGTTGATGGTGTAAGTGGCGAATCTACAGTTCTTCCACCCCGGGCTCATCAGGCGGATGCGCAATAGAATTTGATTTTTTTTTTATGAATTGAAAACAAAATTTGTATAGCAAACTTTTAAGTAATAAGATCTATTAAGGCTTTTCTGGATCCGACAGTAGATGTTTGTTCGTGGGATAGTCATGTGGGTGTACTTTGACATGAGCTTCTAAACTAAGTAATTAGAACGTGCAGCTATTTAGGAGTGCCGGGAGATGCTACACATTTTACACTTCAGGTAATTTGACATACTAGCATATTGCCCGTGCGTTGCAACAGGATTTTAATTAAAAAAGTTTACCATTAACATGTTATTACCATTTCTTATTTGTTGTATATATTTGTTAATCACATGTAAACCTTTTTAGCCTCACATTAATTTTTTCCTTCCCACGAAAAGTAGAGATTTAGTGGAATTAATTGACATATAGGCTCCTCACATGTCACTTTTTCCTTTAAAAAAAGTTAGGAGTTGTTAATATTACCACAATCATCCTATACAGCTCTTGATTTAGATAAGGAGAATGAGAAAAAAGAAGATGGGAGTAATGTTCATGGTAAGGGAAAGGGATCAGATGTAGGCACTTTTAAAATGGGGTCTACATTGGACAAGATTGGTCAGTCTAGTGGTTTCATACCAGAGAAAGGTGGTACTTCTGCTCCATCTACTCAGGTGATGGTGGTGCCTGAGTCAAATGGATTGCTAGTGTCTGATGAGGAGTATGATGGTTTAGTGGAGTCAGTTCAGTGACTTCAGTCCTAGGACAGTCTAGCTATCAAATTAGCTGTTGTTCGAGAGGCGTTACTATCTCCATCCAGACATAGCAAGAGGAGGGCAAGTGATAAGTGGTCAGCCAATTTTGCAAAGGGCTGAGAAGATCAAAGTTGAGAAAAACCTGGATAATCAGAAGACTACAGGTTCTCTTCAGGGTAACGTACTGGCTCTGATTCTAGGCTCAGCTATACAGAAGTATGATGAGGACATCAAGCTAATAAAAACCGCATGTCGTATTTTTGAGACAACGGTCATGCAGTTTTTTGCCAATTATGGTTGGAGGTTCACAAAAACTCCCTCCGTCCCTAAATATAAGGGATTTTGGTTGGATGTGACACATCCCAGTACAACGAATCTAGATATAAAGCCTGTCCAAATTCGTTGTACTAGGATGTGTCACATCCAACTCAAATCCCTTATATTTAGGGTCGGAGGGAGTAGGATTTAATAATCAAGGAGTCTTTATGTTTTGTGGGCTCTTATTAGCTTGTGGTTGTTTTAGTTATTTTCGGTGTGCTTATTATTAAGACTTGTCCATGTCCGTTTGTCTAGCGCAAATTTGTGTAATAATTGGTTGTAGCCGGTTGAGCAAAGGCCAGAATTCTATTCCATTATCTTAAAAAAATGATAATAATCAACAATAAATTGGGTGTAGTTTTACAGTCACTCTTCCCCTCTAACAACTTATATAATTTACAGATATCACATAAATGCAGGTAAACTGTCATTCACTTGGTTTGGTCCAGTGCCAAGAGTGATGATTCCCGACCCTGAATTAGTAAGAGAGGTTTTCAATAAGTTTGACCAATTTGGCAAACCGAAGATGATCCGTGTCGGAAAGTTGCTAGCGACAGGAGTTGTGAGCTACGAAGGCGAGAAATGGGCTAAGCACCGGAGAATTCTAAACCATGCCTTCCACCATGAGAAAATAAAGGTAATAATTTCAACAGAAATTTATCCATGGCTATGAAAAGGCCGGTAGTATTCTCAATGCAGCTGTATCACTTTAATTTGATTGATTGAGTTCAATAAAAAGTTCATTAACTAAAAATAAATTCAATGGAAATTAATTTGTCCATGGCTTTGGTTTTCTCATTTCTAATTGCAGCATTCCATATTCTCCTTATTTGGTTCATGCACAAAAACTTGATTAACAATGATGTTTTCTCCTTCACAGAGGATGCTGCCAGTTTTTGCCAACTGCTGCACCGAAATGGTTACCAGATGGGAGAATTCAATTTCTCTTGAAGCGGCATCTGAGATAGATGTCTGGCCTGAATTCCGAAATCTTACAGGAGATGTGATCTCAAGAACAGCATTTGGTAGCAGTTATCAAGAAGGGAGGAGAATTTTTCAGCTGCAAGAAGAGCTGGCTCAATATTTAACAGAAGCCCTTCAGAAACTTTTTATACCAGGCTATTGGTCTGTTCGAAAAGAAATCATTTGAACTTGCATATTTAAATATCTCTAGTAAATATTCATGTGAATGTGATATAATATAGTTGAAACCATACTAAAACTGCTGTACTGACTGTGAAATTGTAGTTGCAGCACAGGACTCATTTGTTGGTTAAAGTAGACATTACGTTCATCATGTTGTTAGCTACAAATGAAATTGATAATATGGTTATTAAATCATTCATAATATATAGCATTCATCGCCAGCTGACATGTGGGGACAGTACTACTAGTGAGGCATCAAAGTTATATATGTCAAACAAATAAATCCATGACTGATCTTTTGTTTCCAATAGAATTTTGGCAGCCTGAGCAAGTTTTTAGTTAATTGAAGAAATCTAAAGCTGAAAACAGAATACAACTTCTCGTTTCCTTGACAAATATAGAGTATTTTTGAAGTCATTGGAAAGTTACCACTTACCAAGAAGTATTGATAATTATAACTTGGGTAATACCAAAACACCGGCTAAGTATACTTTGGTACCTCTGAAGGTATAATTAATAGTACATCTTGATGCATCTTGAATGATGGTACCAAAATTCTTAATGTACAGAGTACAGACTAGCAACCAAGAAATTGTTTTGACATGACATTGAAAAATTTACAGGTACTTGCCAACTAAAAACAACAGAAGGATGAGAGAAATCGATCGAGAGGTCCGCAAAATTCTGCTTGAAATAATTGGAAACAAAGAGAGGGCTATTACAAATGGCGAAAACAGCAACGACGACATGCTGGGATTGTTGGTGGAATCAAACACGAAGCAACCAGAACTAGGAATGAGTACAGATGATATTATTGAGGAATGCAAGCTATTCTACTTCGCAGGAATGGAGACAACATCGGTGTTGCTCACCTGGACGTTGATTGTGCTAAGCATGCACCCAGAGTGGCAAGAGAGGGCAAGAGAAGAAGTGTTACACCACTTTGGAAGGACCACCACACCAGACTATGATAGCTTGAGTCGCCTGAAGATTGTAAGTATGAGATCAACGGCATCAACTCTCCTGTTATTTTTCTTAATATGCAAAAGGCAAAAATGCAGTCTACTGAGAGGACACAGGCTAATTTTTACTGTGATTTTGGCATATCATTGCTTGATCAGTTACTATTTGACCAAACATAATGGGTGCTTATACCATGCATTCTTCCAAATGTTTTTAGAATGCTTTCTTTTCCACAATGTTCAGATACTACTAATCTACTATACTAGCTATAATAGTTAATAAGCCCTTGCTTACAGTTCATATGGAAATAAATGGCTTTGTTGTTTTGAGGATACAGATAGATAATTCTGCACCTCATGAACACTGCACAGATTTACATTTTAGATTCTACAAGTGCTAATCATGTTAAAACTTTATCAGCTATCACCGGCAATATAATCGAGGGTTGGATTGAATATACATATCAACAAAGGGTTTATGGGAATTAAGCAAGGGTATATTAGGGGCAATGATCTTGACCCCTGCTTTGTTGTTTCTCCAGGTAACAATGATTCTATATGAGGTTCTTAGGTTGTACCCTCCAGTGGTGCTTCTGAACAGGCGAACATTCAAGGAAACGAATCTCGGTGGCATCAAATTTCCAGCTGATATGAACCTCATACTGCCCATTCTGTTTATTCACCATGATCCTGAAATTTGGGGCAAGGATGCAAGTGAATTCAATCCAGGTAGGTTTGCTGATGGCATCTCCAATGCAAGCAAGAATCATGGTGCCTCTTTCTTCCCATTTGGATGGGGTCCCCGTATCTGCATTGGCCAGAGCTTCGCACTTCTGGAAGCCAAGATGGCTCTCAGCATGATCCTCCAGCGATTCTCATTGGAGCTTTCGCCGTCCTACATCCACGCACCCTATATAGTGTTAACTCTCCGTCCACAGCACGGTGCCCAAATTAAGCTGAAGAGAATTTGACGATATCAGGAAAGGACTGGGTGTGGTGGTAGAGTCGTGGGTTACCAGAGCGTAGTCCTGTGTGTCTTTCATGTAAAATGGAATAAAAATCCAGTTTTTTCTTCTTTTTTTGAAATTAAGGCTTTTTTGTTGGGGAATAATTATACTAGTTGGCCATATTGTGGTTTTATGTTTTTAGCTTTAACAGGTGCCTTACTTATTGTCATTGTCTATCCACATTCTAGTAGGATTTGGATTCAAGTTGATGAGTTTTTTTTAAATAAAAAAAAAAAAAAACTGGATGGTGTAAATTAATGTGTGAAAGAACTTGGATGTTCTGTCTTATACACCACCACTAGTATGAATGGGCCAAGAACTGAGCAACAACCAACCGAGGAAAACTTCAATTGAGGATGAAAGCTGAACCTTGAATTGAAGGTGAAAGGCAAGTATGCATGGTGCAACACAGTGAGAATCAGCTGCCGATGCCATGCCTAAAAATACACAGAAATAAGAACATGATAATTGGCATGGTTCTGCTTGGAAAAGCTTTTGCATGACATTCTCATGATAAATTAGTCCAGCCAAGAGCACGTTCGTACAGTATCTATAATGCTTTACATGCTGTACAAAGAACTATACACAAATTTGTTCTTCCAATATCCTCCTGTGGTGTGATCATACAGCTACATAGAGGGCATGGAAGATTCCTGTCATCATGAGTTTGCTCACTGTGAATTATGCAACTGATCAACTGATAAACCAGGTTGCTTCGAGAAAACAATGTTGCCATCGCTGTCCATCTTATACTGCAGTTTATTGTCACCTGTGACAATTCTGCAAGATCCCGATGCCTCGGCATGCATGCTGATGCCAAGGTAGTTTATATGGTCTTGCACACTGTTTCCACTCACAGACCTGGGTATAAAACGATAAAAGGTACAACAAAGTCATAAGGAGTTTAAAGTTCAAACAAGATTCATATGCGTGAGCGAGACGAACCTGCTGCAAGTTGGGTCTTCTCCAGAGTCATCACAAATTTGCTCTATTGAATAGACTAGGCTTCCAAGTCCAACATTATGAACCCATACCTAAGAGAGACAGATAAAAGAGAACCGACTTTAGTCACATCTCTAATGCATCAAGAATAATACTCGATTTCTCTGTCAGCAAAGGTGCATGTCAATGGGCAAGAACATACCTCTCGTGGGAAATGATGATAGGTTTTCTGTGGGAAGTAGTGGTAGTATGGGGGTAAATGAGGAACAATATCGTGCGCATTAGTCACTCGAATCGCATTTGGCAAATGACACTTAAAATGTGAAGCAAACACAGCATTTCCAATCCGAGGTTGTCCAAATGTTATCAGTGTCACATCCTTTAACCTGTAGTTGACCTATAAAAACAAATAAATATGTGTTAACATGCTGGCTGAACCAGAAGCGGATGAAGTAAATTTTCTTCATCTCATATGGTTAAAAGAGATGATTTAAGAAAGAGGAAAATAAATCTACAATAACCTAACAAAAGAGTTATACGTCATATGCTTGAAGCAACTGGTATGTATCACATTGCATCAACACAAAAATATGACCCCACATAATTGGTCATATAAGAAGCAGCTTAGAACAATATGGTGTGAATGAAGTTCTTAGCCTATGCTGCTAGTCCTAGGAACTACCAAACGAATGTTCGAAATATTCAATTCATAAATGTAAAGAGTTTATTCATTGCAATCGATATTAGCAATATTGACCAGTAAAGTCTAGAGAGTAACTTTAATTTGAGAACAGTGGAATTAATTGTCTGTCATTGCTTTCTCTGATGTTAGAAATCTGACGCCATGAGAATTTAGGCGTTGAGAATCTGTCAGGAGTAACATCTGAAGAGGAATTCAGACCCTAAAAGATGTAACCTGCTCTACTCTGTTCAGCTTATAATGGAACTTCGCAGAGCAAATAACTTCATAGACAATAATTTCAAAAGAAAGAACTTCATAAAGAAGCTCAAAATTAAATATCTTATTTAAACAAAATTCAATACTCACCACAAGGTCAAGCGCACAAAACGAAGCCATAGCTCCTCCCATCGAATGCCCAGTTACCATGATGGGAATATTACCATATGCTTCCCTAGTTTTTTTAATGCCATTGACAACACCATCGCGCAATGTCGTGTTATGGTATGCAGAATAAAACCCACTGTGGACCTATAAACAGATAGACCATCAATACTAATGGTGTTCGGAAGAGGGTTTTTATCATAGAATCATAGATGCATTAGCATGTTCACCTTTGCTTGAGGCATGCCTGGGTAGTCCAGATCAAGTTGTTTCCAAAACAAGTCCTCTATCCAATTCTGAATGCTGAGATATAGAATGGGTAGTGTTACTTAACATAAAAGTATCAAGATTTCAACAGTGTCACATTTATTTGTTTATAGGGAGTCAAGCCATCATGTATCAATTTGAAATATTTGACGCATTAATAATATTGAACAGAAAATAAAATTCTGTGAAGAACATGAACTTCAAGAATGCTTTTAAAACAAACTGACAATCTTAGTACTTTGAAAAAAAGTAAACACTTATCATGAAGTGATATGCAATGTACCTGGTCTCTTGAGTGCCTCTGAACACAACTACGACAGCATTCATATCACTAGCATAACCAACATATGCCTGATTCATCAAAACTACTACCATCAATGCTAATGAATAGTCTATTACAGAAATCCAGGCAAAGAATAGCTGAAGGTAGAGGTAATAACCTGCAAGCAATTTTTCACATCGACGATCAGTTCTATTACCTCAAACCCCTGAGTCATAAAAAAAATATCAATCAGTCATACCAAGCTACATATAATGAGATGAAGTTGACTAAACTTTAATGAGATGATCATGAAGAGTTACCTCTGTTAAGTCACAACACCTTTCACAGGTCCACGAAAAGAGTTGTGTCAAGTCAGCTGTATAAACCTGTACAATGACACCAGATTCAACAACTCCATATTACACTAGACACCCTAGGTATTCACTAATATGTAATTATGTATTAAAAAAATCCAAAGTGGACGATGCTAGAGATCAAACAGCAAATGAACTTACTGCTGATGTATATTCTGCAAGCGTCCTGGCTAAGGTCGAGTTGTATATTGGGGTGTGTTTAGTCTTAAGTTCTACATCATGAAAGCAGAACCAACATCAGGACAGGACAGACCAAGAATCTGTGCAATTGTATGATCAACGTATGGACGACGCATCTTCAAACTGCTAATGAACATTGTTCATCTAGATAGAGCTAATCAATTGTATGATCAAAATAAGCAATTACTAGCTTTACACAAATTGCAACTACTAATGAACAGCGATCTTCTAGAGCTAAATGGGTTTATGTTTATGCACAGTAATAACATCCGCACTCCCCTAAAGCGAATCTTGCTGAACTAATTATCAGAAACTATCCCAAATCAATCATATCACAGCAAGAACACAAGTAGCTGATAGAACCTAACCTCTCCCGGAGCAAAGCACCAGCAGGCAACACAGCACCGCGGCCTGCAGCCATCTCCGCCGCTCCATCCCCACTTAAACAGTCACCAAACAACGAATCCAAGAACCCACACAGCCACCGCGGGGCGAGGAGAAACCTGCCCCCTCAAATCTCCCCGAAAATCCGGGCCAAGAACCAACCAACCAACCGCCGCCGGCGGCCGGAGCCGTCAAAATCGGCGCCGGAAGAATTTCGCGCGCCCGATCGAACGACCGAAGAGCTCGACGATGATGAGGGCCCCCGGAATCCGATCGAAGATTGGACGGAAATCACCGACAGATGGGATGATTCGAGTTGGAGAGGCGTACGGCAAAGCAAAACCAAAGGGGAAAACTACAGAGAGAGGAGGATTAAGGCAAAGGCAAGTAGGTGTCAGACTGCAAGTGGGCCGGGCCGGGACGGGCCTACAAATTGGCATCATTAGGTTTGTGGGCCGGGTTTCCTCCCAGTGTTCGAGACGAAGCTGCGGCCCTGTTTGGGGGAGCTTGTCCCAGCTACAGCTTTTACCAAAAACTGCTTCTACTAGAAGCTACCACAAATAGTCCACAGCTTACAGATTCTGAGAAATGAACTAAGAAGTCAGAAGCTGAAGAAGCTGAGTTTCAGAGCTTTTCCAGATTTTCAGAAGCTGGCTACCAAACAGCTGCTTCTCAGAATCTAAATCTCCCCCACCGTTTCCTCCAACCGGCGGCGGCTGCGGCTGCCGCTCTGGTTTCAGGCCTACAAGTGCCCTGTTTGGATCGAATTTTGCTATTTAAAAGAATTATAAAACCTATTTTATAATTTCTAAGTTAATTTGTGGGACGACTCTAATGAGTCTAATTAATTTATGATTAGCTAAAGTGATACTAAGTATAACGTTGCAACCGTATAGTTTATATTTGACATTATCATAACGTCATTATACATAGGTACTAGATTATGGTACTTACGGAATCGCGTCTAATATTCTTAGGGCGTGTTTAGTTGGGGAAAAGAAAATTTTTGGGTGTCACATCGGACGTTTGACCGGATGTCGGAAGGGGTTTTCGGATACGAATGAAAAAACTAATTTCAGAACTCGCCGGGAAACCGCGAGACGAATCTTTTGAGCCTAATTAAGCCGTCATTAGCACATGTTGGTTACTGTAGCACTTATGGCTAGTCACGGACTAATTAGGCTCAAAAGATTCGTCTCGCTATTTCCTCCATAACTGTGCAATTAGTTTTTCTTTTTATTTATATTTAATACTCTATGGATGTGTCCAAAGATTCGATGTAATGTTTTTGGGAAAAACTTTTTGGAACTAAACGGGCCCTTAGTGATCCCTATGGCACTGTATTAACATCATACGCATAAAAATATTCCGTTGGATCAACTAGTAATCGTTTTCAGTCACCCTCATAATTAAGTCATAACCTCATCCTAAAAGGTATTTCCGGGGTCTAGAGCAAGATTGTCAGTATCCCCGACGAAACGATACTGATTCCACATAATATAATAATTTTATTCATAATATCTCGATCTGTGTATTCATTTTATGATTCTACACAGTATTAACTAAAATAAAATAGATTGAAAATAATGTGAATAAATATGCACAACTTTACATAAAATCCAATTAAATTTATCGAAATCAATATTATATATTTTAATTTATATAATATATTATATATTTTATATAAAATATGTATTTTCTAAAATCCGATGGTATCCCGAAGATCATATGATACTATATAGATAAAATAAATCCAAACTAATATCTAGATACTGGCCATGTTTAGTTCGCTGTCCAATTTTTTTTTAAAAGTATATTCCGCCTGTAAATTACGAGACGAATATATTAAGCCTAATTAAATATCATTAATAAATGTTTACTGTAGCATCGCATTGTCAAATTATACCGTAATTAGGCTTAAAAGATCGTCTTGTAATTTATATGCAAACTGTGTAATTGATTTTTTTTCGTTTATATTTAATGTTTTATGTATGTATTCAAACATTTCGATGTGACGGAATTTTTGAAAGTTTGAAGGGAGCAGCCGCTGATTACAGCCGGTCTTTCTGGTTTTAGCCCATGGAAAGCAAACTAGAGTTTGTCCACCTTAACTGCAGTTAAGACTAATGAAAGTTTCACCTGCACATTTTTAGCCGAAAAGAGAAAGAGGACAGCGAACTAAGGAGAGGGTGAACAGTTAGATAATGGCAAATTATGATAATACGCCCACGCGAATTATTATCTCTAGACAAATATACCCCTCCACATTTCTACTCCCATAAAATTTGGTGGGAGTAGAACTAGATCTCAACCTTACGATTAAATACGATCAACGGCTCAGATTAATTTCTACTCCAAGTAGAAAGGACCGGAGAAACAAGTTAATTTGAATCAATGGTGATGTTGCTGTCTTCTGCCCCACGAATTGAACGCCCTAACCACGTAAACAATAGGAGCAATTTCGTTTTTACCCCTACTTTGATATTCAATGTTGATTTTACCCCTGTTTTTTAGGGTTTTCGTTTTTGCCCCTACTTTTTTTGAACTGAAAGCAAACTCACCCCTACTTTGGATGGACAAGTTGACAGTGTTAAATCTTTGGTGAAAAGACAATCATACCCTTATTTGATATTGCATATTTGCCTGAATGTTTATTCAATAACTGTGTATATGCCCCCATTTTTACATGCAGCTTGTATTTTGATAAACTTTTACAAATATGATAATTTTGATAGAATATTAAAATTTTGATATAATTTTGCCACAAATTTGATAAAATTTGGGTATTTTGAAGAAAAAAAGACAGAATTTGGGCACAATTTTGGCAAGGTTTTTACACAGCTAACAAAATACATGTAGCAATCATCACAAAATCACACAAAATCAAGCAAATCCAAATCATGAAGTCAAGCAAATACAGTCCAGTAGCATGTCGCTCCTCCCTATCGCCTGTTTACAGCCGAGCCAGGTTGATGCTGCTTGCCGCAGCGTGCACCTCCGTCGTGCCCTGCTTGTCATCAGCTTGCAGTGCCCCTGATAACTGCTCGCTGCGCAAGGCCTGCTGCTTGGCGTGCTCGCCGCCACCGCTTGGCCGGGCCACTGCCGTCGCCGCCTTCCCGCATTAAGCCGCCGCCGATGCCTAGCCGAGACGCCGCCGTCGCTTGCTCCTCGCGTCAAGCCGCTACCGCCTGGACAAGAGCCCACCTTCGTCTTGTCCCCTCGTCGAGCCGCCGTCGCCTGGCCTGCCTCGATACGCGCGGCCTTCTGCTCGCCACCATAGGTTGGATTGGGGATGGCAAGAAGGGCGGCATTGTTTGGTTATGGCTCACCAGGGGTACAAAGGTCCATCAACGAATTTAAAAATCACTATTTCTTTTTCTCTCTACGTTTTAGCTCCATAATCCCAGGTCGGCTAACTTTCGTTAAAAATAGGGGTAAACGTCTACTTCATTTCAGAAAAGCAAGGGTAAAAACGAAAACCCTAAAAAATAATGGTAAAATCAATATTAGATATCAAAGTAGGGGTAAAAACAAAATTATCCCATTTTATAACTCTAGGTTGATTTGTGAGACGAATCTATGAGCCTAATTAATTCATGATTTGCTACAATGATACTATAGTAATTGAGCCGGTTTTTAAGTTCGTTTGCTTTTGAAAATACATATATGTATTTGAGTCGGTTTCTAAGATCGTTCACCTCATATCCGACGAGGACTGTCACCACCTGTTCGTTGGCTGCGACTTCACGGCGGCGGTGTGGAGAATTATCAGAAGATGGTGCAATGCTAGCTTCCCAATTCCGGCAGATGAGGAGAACACACTGGCTGACTGGTGGTTGGCAACAAGACGCTGTTTCCGGACAAGCTACAGGACGGATTTTGACAGTGCATTCATGCTAATTTGTTGGTTGATTTGGAAGGAGCGTAATAATGCAAGACTTTTTCAACACGTGTCCAAGACACCGGATCAACTCGCGGAGGATATTAAAGAGGAAATTGCTGTCTAGAGGGTGGCTGGGATTTTCTCCCAATTTCACGAGTAATCGCCATGACTGCCTGCGGGGTTTAGCCCTGCTTTCTTTTCTCGTTCTTGGTTGGCTGGGGTCCTTCACTGGCTACCGCGGCATAGTAATGTCGTTGTAACATTTTACTGTATTTTCCCCCCAAATCTTAATGAAATTGGTCGGCTATCCTTTGGCCGACCCGGCAAAAAATAAAATCGTTCACTTTTAATAATACAAAATGAATCATATAAGAAATATGTTTAAAAGAACTCGCATGCTAACTTGAGACGATCAGACTCCTAACTGCAGCTCATAATTTTCTAAAAATATATACTCCAAGCGAACTCAAAATCCCTTATATTCTGAGACGGAGGAAGTATATACAAGCGAACTTCCACAGTGTATTTCATCTTAACTAAAACATATACAATAATAAGATTAAAATAGACTTCACCCGTTGCAACGCACGGGTATTTTTTTCTAGTAATCCTAAATGGTAAGATTCTCTAGGGCTAAATTTTAGCCCCTTGGATCCAAACGAGCCCAAGATTCCGAGAAATCATCAATATTTTACGTACCACGTCAATCTTTTACGAAGTTTTATGCACGTGTAAATTGTAAGTGTACGATTTTACACAATATTTTACAAAAAAAAATTACTCATGCTATTTTATTCTTTCAGCCCCATCGTTTGGTTGTTTGGAGGAAAATGTGAAATGGCATATTTACAAATGAAAAATAATTTGTGAATATAACTTTTATATACATGTTTGTAATGATCTAAAAACAAAAGCTGAACAATAAACTACAATGAAAAAACTCCAAAATTAACTACAAATTTAAATTTTAAAATTTAAATTTTGACTGATAGGCATAAGTATAAGAAAAAGAGAGGACCGTTTATCACCTATGGCCATCTTTTATAGTTTAGTGTAAGCGATTTCTCTTTTACATGCTACACAAAAATAATCTGAAAAAAAATAAAAACATAGAAAAAAGGGTTGAAATATACATAATTTCTATATTGAGGAAGAATGCTACACATAAATTTTTATATTTTTCCAAAACTTCCAAGGGTCAATAAATTGTCAACCCTTTATATCTTGGAGGGCATTATAGGTTTTTTTTTTAAAAAAAAATTATCCAGTCTAATGATATCGTAGAAACGACAACTGATAAAGTTAATGACATGTTATAGATAAAGGTAAAGTCGATGGCAAATCATTAAACTCTAGCAATGTTATTAACATAGAATAGATTCATTCTTTTCTTAAAGAGCTCATAGCATGAAAATCAAATCAAATCAAATCATCTATTGTTTATCATAGTTTTAGTTTATTTCTATTTTGGTAGTTCAAAAAATAACTGATATGAACTATATATGTTTAAATGTGTAAGGGAAAATGAATTTTAACACTGGAAGACTTAAAGGAACGCTATAACGTTGCAACCGTATACTTTATATTTGACATTATCATAACGTCATTATACATAGGTACTAGATTATGGTACTTACAGAATCGTGTCTAATATTCTTAGTGATCTCTATGGTACTGTATTAACATCATACGCATAAAAATATTCCGTTGGATCAACTAGTAATCGTTTTCAGTCACCCTCATAGTTAAGTCATAACCTCATTCTAAAAGGTGTTTTCGGGGTCTAGAGCAAGATTATCAGTATCCCGATCCGTATCCTAGTATTTTACGATACTACGATCCTACCAAGATAAAATGATACCGATTCCACATAATATAATAATTTTATTCATAATATCTCGATCTTACAATATGTTTCACATTTTCCGATCCTACACAGTATTAACTAAAATAAGATGGATTGAAAATAATGTGAACAAATATACATAAAATCCAATTGAATTTATCGAAATCAATATTATAGGTTTTAATTTGTATAATATATTATATATTTTATATAAAATATGTATTTTCTAAAATCCGATGGTATCCCGAAGATCATATGATACTATATAGATAAAATAAATCCAAACTAATATCTAGATACTGGCCATGTTTAGTTCGCTGTCCAATTTTTTTTTAAAAGTATATTCCGCCTGTAAATTACGAGACGAATATATTAAGCCTAATTAAATATCATTAATAAATGTTTACTGTAGCATCGCATTGTCAAATTATACCGTAATTAGGCTTAAAAGATCGTCTTGTAATTTATATGCAAACTGTGTAATTGATTTTTTTTCGTTTATATTTAATGTTTTATGTATGTATTCAAACATTTCGATGTGACGGAATTTTTGAAAGTTTGAAGGGAGCAGCCGCTGATTACAGCCGGTCTTTCTGGTTTTAGCCCATGGAAAGCAAACTAGAGTTTGTCCACCTTAACTGCAGTTAAGACTAATGAAAGTTTCACCTGCACATTTTTAGCCGAAAAGAGAAAGAGGAGTTGCCCTCCTCGTATCCAAAACGAAGAAACAAAAAATGAATAACACAGTAGAAAGCATAATGAGGTTGCAGAGATCGTCATCTTCAAACGACTAGTGGCAAGGGTTAAGACTTCGCGAACCCACGCTTCGCGCGGCGCGTCGTCCCCTGGAACGCGGCAGCCGGACGGGGGTGGGCCGACTCTCCCGGGGACATCGCCATCTCCGTAGCTTCTCGCCTCCAAGTGCGCCTCCCTTCCCTCCTCTCCCTTTCTTTACCCTGGCAGAAGTATATATGTATGATTCGACCCTTTGACCCGAAATGCGGCTCGAGCCGTGGGCGCAGGAGGCCGACGTGTGCGCGCTCAGCGGCTGCTCGCGATCGTGGCGCCGCGCCTGCGACGCCGACTGCGTGTGGGAGGCCCTCTTCCGCCGCCGCTGGCCGCTCGCCGCCTCGGCAGGGGGAGGAGGAGGAGGGGAAGGGGAAGGGGCTTCTGGTGTCCAGGTGGGTAGATAGGGCAATCGTTCCTTGTTCGTTTCAATTTTCCCCTCAAATTCACTGTTCTAGCGACAGCATATTTTTTTTCCTTTTTCTGGAATTTTGTTTGTTGTGCTATGTAATATCGTGGGAGTGTGTGGTTGAAAAGCTAATTATATTGAGTTTACTGTTGAAGCACAGAAGTAATAATTGTTTTAGTTGTACTATGATCTTTAGGGATTAGAGGGGAAGATACCTTTTGCTATTCTACTGCAAGATGGGTTGCTAGTAGGCCAAAAAGAAAGCAATCATGTCTTATCTATTTATCCCCACTTTGTTTTTTTGCCCCCCTTAAATTTACTGTTCGATTGGCATATCTCTGTGATTTAAAGTGAATGACAATACTGAATAAGTACGAAATTTGCTTTGAAAGATTGGCCTTTTTGCTTGCTTTTCTGGGATTTTGTTTGTTTTGATGCATATCGTGGGTGTGTGTTTAAAAGGCTATTAGTATCTTCAATTTCCTGCTGAAGTACACAAGTAGTTTATTTTAATTGTACTATGATCTTATAAGGATTAGAGAGGAAATACCTTTAGCTAGTCTACTACAAGATGAGCTGGTACCCCTCAAGCATGAAGCATCCCAGCAACCTGTTCCAGTGTGAGTGATGTGATTATGAAATATTCCCAACTGTTCTTGTGTGCTATGAGTACGTGATGATATTATTATTATGACGAGACATCAGTACCTAACTTCCTATTAATATCCATTAGGCAGGAGGGCAAAATTAGTTCATAACTTGCAGTTAATATAAATCTTAGCCTTTCTTCGAGGGGGTTTAAGCTTTTCTTTTTCATAAATTTGTTACAACTGAGATTAAGCGCGATGGTGTATAAGGCTTAGCTTTTGAGTCTAACCAATTGGCCTTCCTAGTTTCTTTACCGTTGACTTTTGAGTGGTCTCTTTTGCTTGTCACTTAGCCAAGAAAATAGAGAAGACCTAATTGGTTCCCTTTCAGTTTTAGAAGTTTAAGGAAGTCTCTTTAGTTGATCATGCCCCTAGACTGTACGATAAGAATGGTGGTGGCTTTACTTCCAAGACTATGGTTTGTTTTTAAGGGATTATCATGTTTAAAGGGTTCATCTGGATTCTGTTCCTTTTCAAAGTTTAGTATAGAAGGAACCTTACACTTGAAGAGCTATTGTGTCCTTCCTGTGTTTTTGTAGCCACTCATATGTTCTGTTAATGCCTAGAAAATGACTACTAATCTTATGTGTGGGTATTACTCGTTTTGTAGGGTTGGAAAGCTCTATACATTAACCATCATAGAAGAACTGCAGTTGCTATATCTGGTGTGGCTGAATTTGTGGAGAATAATTTGCGTAATGGGTCACTTGAAGCTGAATACTATCTGAAAGCTATTGCTAATTTGGCCTCAATGAGGGATATAGGTTTCATTGATGCCCAGTTCTTTTTGTTGTCAAGGAATTACAGTGCAATCATGAATCTAATTGGATTGCACTACTCAATTTCATCACTAAATATACCGGTTAGTTACGCCTTCCTGATGTTCTTGTTTAGTTTTTCTTGTGGTATGATGATCATGATTTGAAGCTAATGTGTGCCATTATGCTTTGCAACAAACGGATTTTTGTTTTATCCCCAACTCGATGATCTTACACTTTCTCCTGAAAGTCAACAGTACGTAGATCCAGAGTCGCTCACCGTATTGCACTACATCAAGATTGTTCCAGCAACTTATATGTTCTTAAAGCACCTCATATGCTGATTAGTGTTCTTTGCACACCCTCATGAGTAATTAACGGACATTATACACATCACACAGCCAGGGAAAATTATATGGTGGAAACCATACTAGCTACATTCTTTGAATTGTTTATGATGCAACACACTATCCCGAATTCCCAATACATAAAGCATTGCCATCATCATAAATATCTAGATAAATGAGTTTGTCAAGCTGTCAAAATATTTGTTTTGGCTGATGGCAGATGTTTTGGCTTGAATTTGTCTAACTAACTTTTGATCTCGTCATAAAATTCTTATTCAAAGTTTAATGTACTTTGTTTCAGCCAAATGAAGTGTATAAAGCACTTCAAGCTCGGAAAGTGGAGGAAAGGAAAGTGTGTGTGAGCTTATACAAGCTTGGTAGATGGTTCTATGGTTTCCGGTTGCCTGATGAATCCGAGTCTCATGAAATTTCATTGAGTGAGCTCACCATGTCAGAGGGGGCAACAATTCTAGCCATTCTTAAGCGTGGTGCTGTTCATGAGGTATTTCGCCTCCAGGTCAGTTTGGTGGACATAAATAAGTAAACTAAAAGCATGCAAGCCCTATCAACTTGACCAGCTGTGCGTTTTTGTAAATATGTTTACCCTCTTCTGTTTTGATGTTGATGCTTTTGTGGCACTCTACATGTAAATGGGATCATAGATAAGGATGGAAGTTTGAAACCATCTAGGATTGTAACCGTTCCTTGATAGCTCATATATAATAAAAGTATTGTGCTGTGTAAATTAGAAATACTTTATAGTGCCATACTGCTTCCTCAAGTATTGACCATGTTATAATGCAAAATAAGTAGCATTGTTGTTTTCTTTTCTCCAAATTATATAATCCAAACTGGATAACTCGATGACCAAAAGTGAAAGCAACCTAGATAAATGGTTAGCCTGCTATTATTTGTCGTCAAAGCAGTTTCATAGCCCTAGTTTCTTACACCGATGTGACATAACAAATTTTGTAAGATTTTATTAGTTTATCTCGTGACATTGACAACCCACACTATAACCCTGTCTGTAAAGACGGTTACATCAGGCTATCCCTATCAAGATGTGCTAAAGTGTTTAGGCAGTAAGTACTCAGTACCTGCAGCAGTTCGTCCTCTCAAAAAAAATCCAGTTCGTGGCAGAAGTTTGAACCATGAATAGCATGGGTTGTCAGGTTGATGAAGTGATTGTTGCACTCGATAAGCTACTTGAGAAAATGTCTTAGCTGGTTTTCGTGGATACCTTTTGAGTTTCCTGAGTCTGTAGTTCTGGCTAAAGTGTTTAGAGAAAAAGAAAATGAGAACGATGTGACATTCTGCATAGCCAAGATCCACTTTTGGACAGAGAGAGAGAGAGGCAAGAACCCTGGAGGCCTGGATTCCTAGACACATTTTTACGGATGATCTCGATATTCTTTTGCTTCGACTAAAAAACAGAGAAAGAACTTCTAGCTGATTAATTATCTATCTTTGTTTTAATTTTCTCATCTTGTTCCTCTTCTTCTTTGTAAAAATTTTGCTCTGTTCTTTGATATCTTAAGTGCAGAGGCCTCCTCTGCCATGCTTTCATCAAGAGAGAGAGAGGAATAAAGTGCACTGGAGGCTTGCAATTCTGCCAATAGAAAAAAAACCTAACGGAAGAATGAGAATCATGAACCGCAAAACTCCACAATGCTCCTTCAGCTCAGAAATAACTTTTTTAAAAAATATATATAGGTTAATATTTGGAAGGATGAAAAGATAATCAAGTAGTTAAAAATTGTTAGTTCAGAGTTCAGACTGACAGTAGACTTTTGAGATCTGCCCGGAAGTTTAGGATCTAAGTGAAACCATTTAATATTCCTACTTGTTTCAGTGCTTTTCTATTGGAAGTTACACTAGGCCACAAAAAATGTGCATCCTTTATGGGGATCACTAAAGAAACACTTAATGACTTAACAGCAAGGGAAGAACAATAAATCTGTCTTTTTTGCTAATTACATTTTATCTGAGGATAAACCAGTTCCTGTGCTTCTGTGTCGTGATCACGTCAAAATCGAGAGAGAGAGAGAGAGAGAGAGAGAGAGAGAGTAGGAGGTTAGCAAGTCATATCATACATTTAACAGATTTGACAAGCATCTATATATTTCCAAAGCTATCAATTCAGGCTAAAGATGAAGAGACTATTATACCAATAAACATGACTTACAGTAGGATGCATTACAATTAAGCAATTATTTAACTTGAAAAATCAGGAGCCAATGCCTTGCCTTCCTGCTTTCTCCAACAACCTTCACCCTGCACATCTTTGATTCTTCAGAGAAGCAATCAAGCTTCTCCCATCAGAGGACTCGCAGTCCTGCAGGTACTCCTTCACCTCAGCAGCAAGGGTAGATGGTGACCGAGCGCCGCCTTGGCGGTGTGCAGATGAGCATCAGCACCAAGGCGATGATCGCAGCGACGAGAAGCCCCATGAGGTTGAATGCGGCCTCCTCTTCGGACTCCTCGGTGCAGCACACCTTGCCCATATCAGCACTAGCAGAGAAAGATCAAATAACAAATCTCTTGGTGATAGGTGGTATGTTGAAGCAGGATGAAAGTGGCAGCTAGAAGAAGAAGAAGGCTTCTTGGCAAAGGTGTGTGAGCTTCCTCTGAAACTCTGGTTGTGATGTTTGCTTTATGGAGACTACTATGGCCAAGTGGTTGGGGCATCACTTTCAGGTCTCCCATGGTGCCATTCCCTTTTAATTCATTTTTCATCTTCCAAGATGGTGAGGAGACAGCTCAGCCAGCCAATCAGCATCCACCCATGGGCACTAACACTGGCCTGGGATGAAATTTCTGGGATGACCAGTTGCTGCTGCTCAGATGTAAAGTATTGGGTTTTGACAAACAGATCTGGTTTTTCAATCTTTCTTTCAGTATGGAATGATCTGAGATCCTTCACCTTCTTCACTGTCAGTTGTGCTACTGGTGATTTTGTCGCAGTCAATTCGATGATGGTTGCTGATGGTGAGATGAGATGAAAACTACACTGGATGCACTGATGATACTCCTGGTGAACTTGCAAAAGTTCAGAGATCTTACTTTCTGAAGGTTGTTGAAAAGTAATTCACTTCTTCGGTTATTGAAGTCCTGGAAACAAAACAAGGTTGATTAGCATTTGCTGATGGCTACATTTCATTCCCTGTGAAACACATCTCATTCAGGTTCAGCATTAGAGTTGAGGTAGTAGCAAACATTGGGTGGCACATGTGTGTCGGTGTGACTTAGACCTGCAATGAGTTGCCTTTTAATAATCTGGCACATGTTTTTCGGGAAGGTGAAGCATGGCAACATGCCTTGTTCCAATGCAACTCTTGTATCTATCTATTTATTTACTCTATGAAATTCCATGCATCTTCTTGTGACAAGAATACATGCAATCAAGCCAGAAGTTTCTTGCTTAGCTAAGCAGAGTCCCATTTCAGCTGGACACTGATGAATTCATGCGAGATAAACTAATTTGCATCTGATCTGGAGCTCCATTAGAATCCAAAAGGAGAAGCCAAAAGAACTAAAAAGGGAACAGGGAGAGGGTTTCTATTGTTTGGAATCAGGGCAGCTTTGAATCTATTTGTTGTTAATTTTCATGTTAATTAGTAGTACTAGCAGTCTAGCACCTAAGCTATGTACTACTACAGTTTGGTAGTAGTACTACCGATCGACCAACCATGCATTGAAGATCATGGAGCATCATTAGGCATTCCATTAGCAGTTGGTGTGGCATAAACGACTCAGTAGCTCAGCTATAAAGTGGTGGCTTAACCTTCTTATTTAGGCCGATTTTGGAACACAGGATTTGAAATTTGGCGATCTTCGCAAGATACCGTTTGATTACTACGAAAATTGATGAAATTTTCAGTTGTATTCTTGGACTCATTTTTGTGCTTGTAACTTACAGCTAGGTCTTCGCTTGACCAATGCTACAGAAGTACAGATTGCTTTAGCTGGTTCATGCTTAGCATAGAAGATAAACGGGGATTATGCTATCAGAATCCGTACTGGACCCCACCCATTTTCAAGAGAGAGAAGTCAACGCATAATGCGTTCTTTAATCAAAGCATCATTCGCTTTCTAATGACCGCTTAGTTTGTACGCATAAACCAACCTTTTGCACTTGCATAGATTGCAACAAGATGGAGCACTGCATGTCATACGTCAACTGACGGCCCACTTGTAGGCCCGTAAAATTCCTCCAAAGCCCAAACGGAGGCCCACGCGTATAGTCATCTAACAGGCCTACGTTTGAGCCTTGTCTCCTGTATAGATCTGGGCCTAGGTTTAGGCCCGTTTAAAGTCTTCGTTGGTCCTAAATTTCAGGCCTATTTGAGATCAACAATGAGCCAATCATGTTGTACGTAGACTTTAGGCCTAATTTATGTCCGTTAATTTCCTAAGGAATAAGTTCATTATAGGTCCCTCAAGTTATCGCTCAGTCTGAATTGTTTCCTTAACTGGAAAACCAGATACAACCCGTCCCCCAACTTACAAAACCAATACAATACATCCCCCAACTTATAAAACCAGTGCAAATGAGATTCCTCTATAATATTGTCCCTAGTTTTAGCTTACGTGGTGCCTATGTGGCTTATTTGACTAGGTCTTTTTCTCACGTGGCATTGATGTGACGCTTACGTGGCAATTGGATCCCGAAAAAAAACAAAAGGAGCAAAATTGAAAACTATTTTTTTTAAAAAAATAAGTGGGGGTTCATATGTCAGTCAAACAAGAAAATAAAAAATATTGGAACCCACATGTCAGTGTCTCTACCTCTGTCTCCTCTCTCCACCGGCAAACGGGCGTAGAGAGCAGGGAGGCCGACCAGGGGCACGCCGGAGGCTAGCAAAGGGGCCTTGGGGGCGTGACCTCGCCGCCAACCCCACCCTGCTCCACTCCTCACCCCTCCCCACGCCACGGCATCGATGAGACAGAGGAGTCCAAGTCGCCACTGGACACCGAGGGCCACGAGACCCACACCGCCTCCACCGCCGCAGGGTTGTCACTGACCGGCGTTGGGTTCTTCAACTACGCGCGTAGCCAAGCAGTGGGCATGTCCTAACCTACCTCGACCTCACCCGCCAGTTCCACCAACGCAAGCGCACCAAGAAGCTTGCGCGCCTTCGCTCCCTCGAGGGCAAGAAGCAGTAGAAGTTTCGCAAGCGCTTCATCATCGCCACGCACCGTCTCCCCCCCCCCTCACCGGACTCCCTGCCTCGTCCCTCTCTACGTGTGATCAACTGCTCGCCAGTGGAGAGAGGAGATAGAGGTAGAGGTAGAGAGGGTGAGGTGGAGAAAGTGGGACAATATTTTTTATCTTCTTGTTTGACGAACATATGGGTCTCGCATATTTTGTTTTAATTTTTTAGTTTTCAGTTTGCTCCTTTTTTGGATCAAACTGCTACGTCAATGCCACATGGAACGAAGACCTAGTCAAAGGATCCACGTAGGCACCACGTCAGCTAAAATCGGGGACAATACTACTGACGGACCTCTTTGCACTGGTTTGTAAGTTGGAGGATAGGTTGTATCTGATTTTTTGGTTCAAGGATGAAAATCAGACTAACTGACAAATTGAGGGACTCAAAGTGAACTTATTACTTTAGAAGGTGGTGATGGATGCAGTGTGCAGTCCTGACTTGTGGACTCTGGTGGGGGCTATAGGGCATTTGCAACACGCCCATTTGGCGAGTGGCTTCAACCGGCCACGTTGGAGTTGCGTGTCTAGCTCAAGTCAAGCTATGCCCCCGTGGAGCCACTCCTTGCTTGCAGAGAACATGGGGCACCTTGTCAGGCAAGGACAATCACGTGTTGAAGCTACATCTCACTAGTTGCGTTTGGATGAGCCTGTGTCATCAAGCTGGTGGGGCCTTGATTTAGAGCCAAAGAGGAGGCAGTGGTGGCTAGAAAGAACGCGGTGGTAACCATTGACCAGTAGGGGCGAGGGAAGAGAGGGCAAGGAGGATGGCTTATGGCTAGTGAGAAGAAGGGCCCACCTGCTATGGACGATGCCGCTAGACGCTCCACTACCCCAATCTATGCCGCCGCTGGGGAGCCTGCCGCCCTATTTTTCCCCTATGCAACCCCGATATGTGTAGCTGCCGAGGAGTTCGTCGACCACACATGCTGCCAAGGTGCTTGTTAGTCAGTTGCACCACCACAAGGAAGGTGATGGTCGTCTTCTTCGCCGGTGAAGAGATAAATGGAGGTGGCGGCTGTAACAACAATGGGATGGCGAAGGTCTAGATGAGGACGACCTTTGCATGGCCAAGTTCGTTCGCGTACGCTTGTCCTCCTCACTGGGAGGGGAGAGGCAGTGGCGGTCGTGGAAGGGGATAGCCTTGGGACTTTGAATGTGCCCCAAGAAGAAGTGAATTAATTTGTGTCCTATGTGACAGGAGTATAAGAGAAACTTTGAATGTTGGCTTCAGGTTGGTATAGTCTAGGACGTGAATTCCAATTTGGGAGATATGCTTCAAGCACCAAAATCTTCATATACTTCATCTCATTCTGTGGAGAAAGTTCTATATGTTGCTTGACACATTTGGAAGCAGAGAAATGGTTTTAGTTTACAAGCTCAAAGGCCTTCTGTATATTATCGGGGACATCTTGATAAGAATGATTTACTCTTGCTTTTATTTTAGACATATCCCATAAAAAGAGAGATTCTTAAGAAAGACTGGAGTGTTTCTTTGTAAATATTCTTCTTTTTAATTTTTTTTTAAAAAAAACTGTGGGGGGCCTCCCCACAGTACTTCAATCAAAAACAAAAGGGATAGGCCTGGTGAGGAGAGAGCTGTGGTGGAAGAAATGAAATGACGGAATTTGATGTAGTGAATTTATATCAGGTTTTGGGATGTTTAGTGTAAAGTTTTAGAACTACCATATAAATTAGAAAAAAAAACAATACAAGGACTGAAATAGAAAATAAGAGGCCTGCAAAATCATTTTTCACATACGCACTAGGGTACCGCTTTGCGTAAACAAAAGCCCCTTTAAATCGAAGTCGGGTCGACTGCTCCTAGCCACAAGCCGCGCGCCCGCGCCCTTATCCCTTCGCCTCCCTCTCTCGCTCCTCGCTTCTCTCCCTTGCCCTTCTCCTCCCTCATCTCCTCCCACTCCCTAGCATGCTACACCACCACGGGCCTTTCGCCTCTACTCCGCCCGCTGCAAGCCACATCGACCATGTCCCGGTGGCGGCCTTGGACGGCAGATCCGAAGCCGGCAGCTCAGAGCATTGGGACCTCAACTGGAGGCTGTAGTGCTCAACAACAGTGATGGTGATCCAATGACGTGGACCTCAAAAGCGTGGATCCACCTTCATCAAGCCTCGGAGCATGGATCATGATCTAGGGGCCACGCATGCGTACTCTGGTGGCGGGAAGCTCTCGCTCATCCTCGCCAAGGCGACAGACCTAGTAGTGGCTGCTCGGTTGACATCGATGACGCTACTCCCCGGCATATAGAGAGAAGAAAGGGAGTAGGGAGAGCATGACTGGGACCACTATTTTTTTGTGTAACTGAATGCGGGTCCCACGTGTGTTATTATTTTCGTAATTGATTACCACGTAAGCGCCCAACGTGGACGAAGACCTAGTCAAAGGAGCCACATAGGTCACGTCAGCTAAAACCATGTCAATACTTCCGAGGACCTTGTTTCCATGGTTTTCTTAAGGTTGGGAAGTGCATATTTGGTTTTCTGAACTGAGTACGAAAATCAAACTGGACGATAAATTGAGAGACCTAGAGTGAACTTATTCCTTTTGGACCAGCTTAGAACTTAACTACACGCAGTCAGCCCTGTTAGAGCAGATCGCCGGCCGGCGTGCATGGCATGGACGAACGGCGGATCTCGGGATCGAGCTCCGGCGATGTCGCCGGAGTAGCATATATGCATACGTATATATATTTGCTTCAACCAAAGATGAGTGAGGAGCACGTCGATTGATTGATAATAATCCATGGATCTCCCGGATTAATTCCAGGTACGTACATGGATATGATGGATGGGATATGGTTTACACGTCGTCTCTTCGATCGGTCTCGCCTCCGTTTAGTTCGCCGGTGATGATGATTCGCTTGCGGCTGCCGCTGCCACGGCGGCGGAGGTTTTCTCGTCGGCGGCGGCGTCCTTCTTCTCCTCTGCCTCCGATGGCGAGGAAGACTCCGGGACAGCCACGTCGTTGGTTTTCTCGGCGGCGGTCTCCTTCTCTGCCTCCGACGGCGACGGCGACGACGACTCCGAGACGGCGGTGGTGGCCACCTCCTCTACCTTGTGCTCGCCGTCGTCGTTGACGGCAGGTTTGGCCTCCATGGTGTTCTGCTCTTTCGATTCCCCTGCAAATGTGGCATGATCTGCGTGAAATTTGTTATAAAATATTTAGGTGATCTCATTCATATATATATATAGAGAGAGAGAGCAGCAACCTAAGTCTGTACTGGAATTCTCCATGATTTTCCATTGAAGTTGATCACATTATAAGTCTTTTTTTTTACTTATAGAACTTCTTTGACCAAGTTTATAAAAAAAATTTAAAACATCTAAAGCACCTAATTAATTTAATGTACACTGAATATAGTTTAATAATATGTTTATTTTATCTTGAAAATATAGCTATATTTTCTACTAATTTTATTGTACTTTTAAAAGTTTGACTAAGGGTGTGTTTAGTTCACGTCAAAATTGAAAGTTTGGTTGAAATTGGAACGATGTGACGGAAAAGTTGAAAATTTATATGTGTGGAAAAGTTTTGATGTGATGGAAAAAATTAGAAGTTTGAAGAAAAAATTTGGAACTAAACTCGGCCTAATAAAAAAAATAGAGTAAATTTCATAAAACTACAGATACTTTGCATGATCTATCACAAAACTACAGATTTTAGAACTAGTTTCATGAAACTACAGATTTAATGTCTTCGTTTATCACAAAACTACAGGTACTTTGAACACTATATCACAAAACTACAGATTTAAGAACTTGTTTCACAAAACTACAGGTTTAATATCTTCATTTTTCACAAAACTACAGGTTTAATATCTTCATTTATCACAAAATTACAGATTTAGTGTCTCCATTCTCACAAAACTACACGTTTTAACAATGCTAAAACCTGTAGTTTTGTGAGAATGGAGATACTAAATCTGTAGTTTTGTGATAAATGAAGACACTAAATGTGTAGCACTATTATAAACGAATGCACTAAATCTATATTTTTGTGAAACAAGTTCTTAAATCTGTAGTTTTGTGATATATTGTATAAAGTACCTGTAGTTTTGTGATAAACGAAGACACTAAATCTGTAGTTTTGTGAAATAAGCTCTTAAATTTGTAGTTTTGTGATATATTGTGCAAAATACCTGTAGTTTTGTGAAATTTACTAAAAAAAATATCAAAACAACTTATAATTACCAAGGTCAGTTGCCGGAGCTGGAGACGAAGGAGTCTCCTTCTCCTCGGCTTTGGTCTCCTCCTCAGCCTTCTCCTGATCCTCCTTGACAACAGCGACCTCCTTTGTCTCGTCGGCCTTGGCCGGCGCCGCCTCCACCACCGCCACCGGCTCCTCGTCGGCCATGGTGGACTCCGGCAGCTGCTCCTCCTCCTCCTCCTCCTCCGTCGGCTCCGCCGCCGTCGCCATCGCCTCGGCCACCGCGAGCGTGGCAGCGGCGATGGTGACGTCCTTCTTGACCCCCCCCCCGCCGCCGCCTCCTCGACCGACGTCACCTCGACGGCGTCGGCCTCGGGCTCCTCCTCCTTCTTCGTCGCGACGTCCTTGACGGAGACGGAGGTGCATCCATCGGAGGACGACGACGAGGAGGAGGAGCGGTGGCTGGCGGAGACGGAGGACTTCCTCCGGAAGAGCTTGCTGCTGCCGGCGGCGGCGGGGGCGGTGGTGTTGCCGGTGGCCACGTCCTCCTTGGAGCCACCGCAACCCATGGCCGGCGCCGCTGCTGACGCCGACGACGCCGGCGGAGGAGAGGAGAGGGCGGAGGCGGAGGAGAGGAATCGTCGGAGCTTGAAGGGTTCGGAGGCAACGAGAGGAGGTGGCGGTAGGCGCGCTTTTATACTCGCAGGGGTTGCGGCTTAGGCGCGTGCCTACGTGGCGACGTGCGTGCATGGCGTTGAAAAAGTCAACGATGGACGCGAACATACGGGCACGACAAGCTTGGAAAAGCCATGAATAGAGTAATCACCCCCACCCCCAAACCAAATAGAGTAATCACCCCAACCAGATTGTGTGGCTGCCATTCTATCAGGTTTGGAGTTAATTAAGGCCCTGATTTAGTTTTAGAAAAGAAGCATGCTGCATGATGATAGCTCATTCGAACGGGATGATACTTCTGAGACGTCGATCGATTAGAAAATCATGAAGCGAGGCTGCCACTCCGTCAGGTTTTTTTGGAGTTAATAGGGCCTTAATTTAGTCTTAGGAAATCATCATCATGATACAAGTTTTAGTTAATTTCGGCCCTAATGTTTAATTAACTCATAAGCTCGTTTGCTCTTTGGGCTCTTATCGTTTTCCTGCTTCAGAAACACCGCCCCCCAGCGTGATCGCCGGCGGCCGGCCGCCCGCCGGATTTCAGTTTGATTAGACGCCATTGGCCGGCAAGAGGCCAGGCAATTGGAGAACAGGCTAAGAGAAATACTCCCTCCGTATTTTAATGTACGAAAATACGACGCCGTTAACATTTTAACCAACGTTTGACCATTCGTTTTTTTTTTCAAATATGAAAATATTTATGCCATGTTTAAAGAACATTTAATAACGAATCAAATCACAATAAAATAAATAATAATTAAATTAATTTTTTAAATAAGACGAATAGTCAAACGTTGGACAAAAAGTCAACGGCATCGAACTAGTTTCCGTGGCAACTAGTAGTAGTGACAAAGGTTTTAACTCTGAACAACATCCTGGATTATCTCTAGCGACCACGGTCCACGGGCAGGAAACTTATATAAAGAGGTTATGTACAGCGTAAATAAAAAATCATGCTGTTTTATGTACTCCGTTTAATTGGTTAATCACCTAGTAAGTGGACGCCTGAACTAATTGATGTGACGATTGTCACGTGACAAGAGTTCATCCCTGACTAAGTACCAAGAGGAGGCTACCTGCCTCTAATTTCTTTTCTTTTCTTACTCCAGTTGCTGTGAGAAAGCTCAGTACGTACTCCCTGTGATACTTCGTCTACAGCTGCACCAATCAACCAGAATCATAGGTGCAACAGGTAACCGAGTGACGCGCCAAGGATCGCCATGTAGACCACAAACAGCAAAGGGAAACCAGCCTGGCTCCGTGAAGCGCCCTTCCTTGTCAAGACGACCTGATCCAGAGAAACAGATCGGTTACAGAACATGATGATACGTTAACATGTGCGATCTTACGGTGCATTCTCAACATAAGGAGAATATGACATTGTTTTCACTTGGTATACTAGGACCTATTTGGCATTGTGTTGCTCCAGGTGGATATGACATGGACCAAATGGACAGGATAAAAGTAAAATCTCTTGCAGAAAATCAAAAGATGAATATGAAGAAATTAGAATCCTTCTGAGACTTCAGTTATCTTGTCAACAACGGAGCATAGGTGTTAATAATGATGCGGTACTGTGGTTTAAATCTCACCATTTCGTGCTTTAGCTTATCCCGCTCCCTGATGGTAGTTCTGGTGTCCTCCCTCAGTTTAACTATCACACTTTCAGCCTACACATAAAAAAGAAACAATACAATAATGTAAAGATCAAGAAAATGTCTTCAGAATTATCTCATTAATCCCTCAACTTAACTCAAATGTGTCGTGTTAAAAAATCATTACCTCTTCTAGTTTTGCTTCTAGGTTACTGAGTTTTGTCATTAGATTCTGAACATCATCAGTTACCTGGTACGGGTAATGAACAGAGATAGCCACTTAGCTAGTGGACTGTGCAGTAAACAAATCAAAACCATTGAATGCAAACAAAGTGACCATATTCACTATTTCCAACCAATATAAAGATAAAATGCACGGTTTGGAAGGAAGTATCCTGTAAGTGCTAGCAAATTATACTTGATAATAACATAAGAACAAATGGGTTTTTGAATTCCAACAGTAATATGCTAATGTCACAAATAAACAAAATGGTCTTCGAAGCTAAAACAGAGGCAGCAGAACATGCAAAATACTTTAGAATAGGCAACTTACATAGTGAAGATTCTCTGCATTGACAAGTGTATCTCTTAAGATGGCAAATTCTTTTGAAGGAGAAGTATTTTCCAATGTTTCAGGGCACTCACTCGAGACAACATTTGTTTCTGTTGATGAAAAATGAGATTCTAGAGGAACATTAAGGGTTTCTTTCCAATGGTGAGCACTTTCTGCTGAAATAACTGGAACTTCTTTTGATGGGGGCAAAATAGTTGTTTGTCTTACAGGGAAGGGAATTTCATTCAAAATAGCTGGATTTTCTCTGAGAAGATAGCTTGTTTTCAGGGAATGAGGAAGTGCATTCGTTGCAAACAAGCTTTCAGCAGGGGTTTCTTTCCAATGGTGACCACTTTCTGCTGAAATAGCTGGAACTTCTTCTGATGGGGGCAGAATAGTTGTTTGTTTTACAGGGAAGGGCATTTCATTCAAAGTAGCTGGATTTTCTCTGAGAGGGGGGAAACTTGTTTTCAGGGAATGATGAACTGAATTACTTGAAAACAAGCTTTCAGCAGGGGTTTCTTTCCAATGGTGAGCACTTTCTGCTGAAATAGCTGGAACTTCTTTTGATGGGGCCAGAATAGTTGTTTGTTTTACAGGGAAGGGCATTTCGTTCAAAGTAGCTGGATTTTCTCTCAGAGGGGGGAAGTTTGTTTTCAAGGAATGATGAACTTCGCTCATGACATTAGATGCTTCACTCTCAATATTCAGTCTCTCTTTTGCCACACGAACCTCAACCCCAGTCTTAGCACTGGGAACTCCTGCGATGAGTTGCTGTTCTTCAAGTTGAGTCGCACTGACAAGAACAACTCTCAGCTTATTCTCCTCGATATATCTTCCCACTTCTTTGGAAAACTGCAAAGAGGAATCAGGAGGGTTTAAGATCTGGGTGAAAGATGCAAAACGTAGAATCCCATAAGCGAAACATAAATTGCTGCATACTTAATTACTTACAAAAGCAGGAGCAATGTCTTCGTCAGCTGTACCAGAAGGAACAACTGTGGTCTGCACAAGAAACTTGTCTCTTATTTGCAGATCTGGTGGAGCAATCATTTGTGCTTGCATAATAACTACATTTAGTTAAATAATAAAGTCAACAAACATAAAATGCAAGGAAAATATACTATATTGAACAAATCAAATTAAACAGATAAAACAATAACAGAAACATTGAGCTCATTCATGTCTTCCACAAAAGTAAGATGGCGTCCATTGGATGAACAAACCAAGTAATAAAGCAATACTGTAAGAGTTAATTTATCATCAGCAGAGAGCAGATTTCGTGCTGAAAAGAAATAGATGCTAACTTCATAGAAGAATTTTGAGTGCTGTAACATAAATATGTTTCATCGTGTCAACTAGAAGAATATAACACACTACTTGCGCAACATTATCATAAATTTGTCAAATCATGGTTGTGGCCATCAGACAGTAGAAGATACTTGCCTGTAAAAACACATGTTGCCCTTGGAAGAATGACTCCTACATTTGGTCGAACACAATATCTTTTTGGAGAAGTTGTTTTGACCTAGCAAAATGTTGGTAGCAAGATCAGAGTTTGCACTTTACCATGGTGCTTAATCAAAAGTAAATACAAAAAAAAAATCCATCTTCATGTATCGATTCATTAATTGAGATACTGATGATCATAAGTAAGTCTAAAAGCTCCACACATGTCCATCTAATATTAGCTTCAAGCATCATCAACATGATGAAAATCTAGAACATGAAAACTTGAATACAGCTCAAGATTGTATACCAACCTTGAATGCAACATATTCCTCTGATTTGTTCACTAGACAGACAGAACATGAACTTTTCTTCTTCACCTCAACTGACAACAAAGAAAAAAAGCACAGCACATAAATATATATATATCTTCAAAAATGATAGTACAAGATTTCATCCAGATGGTTATATAAGAACTAGAAAAATGTAGCATAGATAAGGTCATATAGAAGTCCTCTGCTCATATTTGGTCCTGTAAGACAAACAGTTGCATGTGGTAAGAATATTCACTGCAATCCCATTAGTTTAACAATCGGTGCTATTAGTCAAATCTTTGGGCAGGTAAGATATTTTGGCATTCACTTAAATCTCTCAAAGGGTAAATGACTGCAGTACATATAAGAGGACTATTTAAAATTTTAATATGACAAGTTGACAATGACCGCAACCAACAAGGAGGAGCTGGAGCATATGCCAATCGACAAAATGGCTAATTTTAGGGTACCCATGCTCTTTGTTGTAACCATTATTCACCACTATATATGTGGTAAGATCTTTTGCCACTCGATATGATTTTTCTAAAATGGTGAATGATGCATGGCATCCCCTATAGAGTAGCAAATAATTGATTATAATAGGAGCAGTAGAAAGATGAAGGTCATTATATGGACTATGGAAGTGAAATAATTCCCTCATAGAGCATGCATTGTTACAGTTTAGCTTCAAACAGAAGTCTAACATACATTTTGGGCTATAGCTAACACCTTTTAATCCTTAGAAATGGTTCACGTGTTTCTACATTATGAATGTGAGGGATCTTTTTATCATTATAATTACAAGTTAAGCTTATCTCAACTATATTCATAATAATTTCATATAAAAAAGCCAAGACTGCTCCTACTGATATGGGCTCAGGCCCCTAATCACCTTGGTGAGAAAGGAAAACCAAATGGAAATAATGCACAGTTGAGTTCCAATCTTCACCCAAAATCACAGTAACCATACGCACACAAAAATAAATAGATTAATCTGGACAAAGAGTACAGAAGCCTCAAATCTAATACTACCTCCGTTTTTTAATAGATGACGCCGTTGACTTTTTCTCACATGTTTGACCATTCGTCTTATTCAAAAAATTTACATAATTATGATTTATTTTGTTATGAGTTGTTTTATCACTCGTAGTACTTTAAGCGTGATTTATATCTTATATATTTGCATAAAATTTTTGAATAAGACGAATGGTCAAACATATGAGAAAAAGTCAACGGCGTCATCTATTAAAAAACGGAGGGAGTATAAAGGCATGCATACAAGGCGACTTGTATCCATCAAACACACCGCCATCATCTTTTCTCATGAACAGAAGGCATCTACAGAAATTATCTAGACGATATAACACCATCACCAGTACATGCTGTTTTGCATAAATCTAGAAATAGATTTAAGTCGGTTGTCACTGGTCTCGACAAGGCCACTACCCAACAGCCAGTGCCTATGTAAATGTGGTGATTAAACTCAAGCGGTCAAGTAAGGGCCCTGTTTGGGGGAGCTTATCTCAGCTACAGCTTTTCCCAAAAGCTGCTTCTGCTAGAAGCTGCCCCAAACAGTCCACAACTTCTGAGAATCTGTAGTTACAAAATCTGTAGTTACAGATTCTGAAAAATGAACTAAGAAGCCAGAAGCTAGAGAAGCTAGGTTTCGGAGCTTTTCCAGATTCTCAGAAGCTGGCTACCAAACAGCTGCTTCTCAAAATCTAAAGCTCCCCCAAACAGGCCCAAGGTTGCTCCTAAGTCCTAATCACTCATGTGCGCAACCATGTTGACCTGTTTTACCACCTTGTGCGGTTTATGGCACAGACCAAGCATATTCAGCAACAAAGCATGTCCTTGTACTCTCTTTAACAGTCTCACCTAAGGTGAAAAAACAAGGAATTCACAAAGACATCATTGCAACCGATTCACCAATCGCACAACCGCATAGAAAACAGATCTGTCGCATGCCCCGTGCCAAACATGACAACCACTCAGGGTGCAGCAGGAGCTACCTCATCGCTAGTTACCAACAACCAGTCCACCACAACTACTACTACCACCACCGCCAGAAAGGCTCAGGTTCCTAAAGTAAAGACTCAATGATGAAAATATAACGTAACCAAATCCCAACTGCAAGTACATGGCACGAAAATGCTAACGCGTAATAAAATTTGCTTGTACAGAAGTAACGCAACTATAAGTTTACAGCTATTGTCTTGTCCACAAAAATGTAAAGAAAAAGAGAATGCAATATAAACTACTTCGCGAGTACTAACGGATCACAGAAACATAGTAATCGTTTTTAGATATATAATAATAATAAACTTAGCAAAATTCATCCCGATTGTAATTCTAATCAAATTGGTCCCCCAAGTAAACTCACGAGCACCTCAAAAAACAGTGCAAACTTCATCCCTGTTGTAATTCTAATCAAATTGAACCCACGAGCACCTCCAAAACCCCAAACCCAAGCCAAGCCAAAAATGAAAAAAAAAAACGCACGTCACCAACTAATCAGCAGCCTCGCTCAAGATCAGAACGCCGCGATCCCAAATCAAAGCGAAACTAAATCAATCGGCTAAGCGCGGCCGCGAACCCGCAACCTCGACCGGGGGAAGCGGCCAGTGCCTCCCCGAAACACACCGCTCGTCTGCTGCAGAGAGGGAGAGAGAGAGTGTGTGTGTGGGTGACCAGGTGGGTGGGTGGGGGGCACGTACATTCGAACCGGATCTCCCCGGGGTGGATCTCGACGAGGCCGAAGTCCACGCTGCCCATCGCCGCCGCCGCCGGTCGCGTCGCGTCACTCACTGGTGATGGGCTGGTGGCGAGCGGCTGCTGGTCGGAGTCGGCGGAAGCATCTGGGTCTCTGCGTGTGTGCGCCGCCGCCTGGTGGTTGGAGGAGAAGAGGCGGGGGGAGAAGCGGTGGAGACGGAGGGAGGGGAGGAAGGCGACGGGGTGGCGGACGTACGGGGACGGACGACGGATGGGATGGTGGGACGCCGCCTCCATCTTCCCAGAGGGAGGGGGCTGGTTGTAAATGCCAGGATGTGTTACATAGTGTAGTCGGGTCCACGTGTGTTTGGTGACTTTGGTCTACTCATTCATCCTATACTTTTTTTAAGGGATTTATCATGTACTCTTTCTTTTTTTTTAAGGGTTGGTTTAGATCTAGGGCGTAAAGTTTTGGTGTGTCATATCGGATATTATATATAGTGTCGTATGGGGTGTTCGGCACTAAACAAAAAACTAATTACAATATTCGTCAATAAACCGCGAGACGAATTTATTAAGTCTAATTAATCAATCATTAGCAAATGTTTACTATAGCATCACATTATCAAATCATGGAGCAATTAGGCTTAAAAGATTAATCTCGCAAAGTAGTCGCAATCTGTGCAATTAGTTATTTTTTAGCCCATAATTAATACTTCATACAGGTGTTCAAACATTCGATGTGGCAGGGTGTAAAATTTTAGGGTGGGATCTAAACAGGCCCTAAGGCCACGTACAAGGAAGGCCGCTAGTATTAAGGCTGAGTTCGGCACCTCATGTTCCAACTCACCTCTTTCGTTTTTCACGCGCACACTTTTTAAATTATTAAAAAACGGTACGTTTTTTATAAAAAAAATTATATACGAAAGTTTATTTAAAAAGTCATATTGATCTATTTTTTAAAAAAATTATCTAATACTTAATTAATCATGTATTAATAGACTGCTTCGTTTTGCATGCAGGAGGGATTACTTCTCATCCTACACTACCAAACACAGCCTAGTGGTCTTATGAAGACCACTCCTTAGTATATTTTATATTTCAATCCCTAATTATTTACATGTTAGCCTTTATGATATTTTTTTATTATCAAATCAATTGGAGTTTTATATTTTGAACCCTATAATAATAAAATGAAGTACATATACACCCTTAAACTATATTGGATCCACTTGTCAACTACACGCATATGACTTTTCACCCAAACCTCTCCCTCTTCCTTTCCACAACTGTTAATGTTTTATATCATGAATACGGTATTTGCATGTTATAGGGATCGTTGATACTAGGGTATATGCGAGATTGAGCTAAAAGAAACATAGACAAGGATTTTATACAGGTTCGGGCCCCATATTCATCAGAATCAGGTAATAGCACTACTCCTGTTGGTCGAAGCCGGTGTTGCTCTTATTCATCAAAATCACACAAGTACAATGTTTGGGATAACCTATCTAGTTGTCGACATGGTGGCATGGACACCAACAAGTAGTCGACAACAGGATAGTCTTCCTCCTCGAATATGAACTCGGCGAGATCAGAGATGGCGCTAGATCCCTCTTGTTGGCCTCCGCAGGCACTAGATTGGGTTTGTCTAGGCTGATCTCTGATGTCGATGTTTAGCGGCATGTATTGGTGTCTATTCTGACTATTCCGTCTTGGTTTGTATATGAGTCCACTCTCCTCCTAGGGGTATTTATACCCATAGATGTCCCCTTGTCCAAGTACAACTAGGAATACAAGTATGAATACGATTCGAGTAGTCTTTATAGTTTCCATATAGAACTCTACTTGTCATTCCTTATCCAGAAATCCTTCTATATATGAGGTATGATTCCATATAAAACTTGGTATGTGGTGGGCCCTGCCGAGCTTAGTCGATTACTATTGGGTATGTGTTATCCATAACCCTGACAATAACCCCACCTTATCCCCTCCCCACTGATCGAACGCAGTCGCCATTCTCTCCTCATCTAGCACCGTTGTCGCTCTTCCGTATCCAGTGTCTTCACCTCCCCCATTCTCCTCTAGCGTTGCCGCGATTTCTCAACGACAGAAGACGAAAGCCACCCCATCCAGCGGTGCCTCTCAGTCTCTGCCTCCCCCATTCTCCTCAAGCGCTGTCGCGATTTCTCAACGATAGAAGACGAAAGATACCCTATCCAGCGGTGCCTCTCCCCTTCAAGAGGATGGAGGTGGCGAGAACTTTGTATTCCCATCCATATATACATATATACTGGAGTAGGGTAATTACCCATCTTGAGGGGTCTAACCAGTATAAACCCTTGTTCCTTGTCATCTTGAGGGGTCTAACCAGTATAAACCCTTGTTCCTTGTCTCCTTGATATGATCACGCGTATACCTTGGTTCCAACTTCCGACATTTCCCATATTCTACAATATACCGTAGATAGGTATAGTCCGTCCACACCTCTCCCGTTTAACCTCCGCCTCTCCTCTCTCTGGTTGAGTTCGTCAGATCTGGCCAAGAGTTCACCGGATCCGGCCATGAGACCCGCGGCTACCGTATCTCGAGGAACGGCGATGAGCTTGACAGACATAGTAGCTCAAGCATGGATGAGCCCGCGATGCAGAGGAACTTGATGAACGGAAGAGCTCCCTTGCGGTAGATCTACTCGTCGTTTGTGCGGACGAGCTCGCAGGCAATAAACTCAATCCCTGCTTGGTAGGCCCTCCTCTCCTCTTCTCCACCATATCTCTTTTTTCTATATATAGAACAAGCACGCCGTGGGGATCCAGACCTCCCCAATATGTGGCCCTGACCGTGGATCCGAGCCAAGGCACATCGAGGAAATTGTAACCTCTACAGAACACACGTTGTGGTGCAGGACCACGGTCCCCATTGCCACCCGCACTCGGCTCTAACATGGAAGCTTGAGACCACTGTCCACGATGATGCGTTGAGTATTGCCTAAGGGATCCATTCTATACTTAAACTAGTGGATACTCCATGTATCGTAGTGGGGAATTTATATGTACTTAAAAAACTCAAACAAAACAATTTGTAAATTGTATATTTATAATGCCTAAAAGGACAGTATTTTAAGAGATATATATAGTAGTTGTCAATGTTACAGATTAGGTATACTTCTTATACTTGGATTCGTGACCACTAGGAATACCACATATACTAGTATTATACGAAAAGGTATATTCGGATATGGGAATATAGCATATAAGAACAAACTCCTTGCATGGGAATACAAAATATCAAACTCCAACTCGGGAAAGGCAATGTCTTATATGCCTGTATCCCACAAAGACTCCTCGAGTTTCCGCGACGCGTGGGGGCCTGGGGGTGTGGGGACCATCTCCCAGAGGGAGGGGGATGCCAGGATGTGTTACACAGTCACAGTGTAGTCGGGTCCACGTGTGTTTGGTGACTTTGGTCTACTCATCCATCCTACACTTTTTTTAAGGGATTCATCATGTACTCTTTCTTTTTTTTTCTTAAGAGGTGGCTTTGATAAGTGGTGAAAAGTTTTGGCGTGTCACATCGGGTATTATATAGGGTGTCGCAGGGGTGTTTGGACACTAAACAAAAAAACTAATTACAATATCCGTCAATAAACCGCGAGACGAATTTATTAAACCTAATTAATTCATCATTAGCAAATGTTTACTGTAGCACCACATTATCAAATCATGGAGCAATGATGCTTAAAATATTCGTATCGCAAAGTAGTCTCAATATGTACAATTAGTTATTTTTTTATTATAGTTAATACTTCATGCAGGTGTTCAAACATTCGATGTAGCAGGGTGTAAAATTTTGGGGTGGAATCTAAACAGGCCCTAGGGCCACGTACAAGGAAGGCCACTAGTATTAAGACTGAGTTCGGCACCTCATGTTCTAACTCGCCTCTTTCGTTTTCCACACGCACGCTTTTTAAACTATTAAACTATGTTTTTTATAAAAAAAATTATATATGAAAGTTGATTTAAAAAGTCAATATTGATCTATTTTAAAAAATTAGCTAATACTTAATTAATCATATACTAATAGACCGCTCCGTTTTGCACGAAGGAGGGATTAGTTCCCATCCTACACTACCGAACAGCCTAGTGGTCTTATCAAAGACCACTCCTTTGTATATTTTATATTTCAATCCCTAATTATTTACGTGTTAGACTTTATGATATTTTTTATTATCAAATCAATTGTAGTTTTATATTTTGAACCCTCTAATAATAAAAGGAAGTACATATACACCCTTAAATTATATTGGATCCACTTGTCAACTACACGCATATGACTTTTCACCCAAACCTCTCCCTCTTCCTCTCCACAACTATCAATGTTTTAGATCACGAATACGGTATTTGCATAGTATGGGGATCATTGATACCAGGTTATATGCGAGATTAAGCTAAAAGAAACAGAGATAAGGATTTTAATACAGGTTCGGGCCCCATATTCATCAGAATCAGGTAATAGCTCTACTCCTGTTGGCCGAAACCGGTGTAACAAAATATAACAACTTCTCCACCAACATTCTCTTCCCACCCAATCACAACCCTCCACCATTCACTTTTCCCACCTACCTCCACTACTCAACCAATCACAACCCTCCATCATTTACTTAGGCTGTGTTTAGTTCCTTCCAAAGTTAGAAGTTTGGGTTGAAATTGGTACAATGTGACTGAAAAGTTGTGTGTGTATGACATGTTGATGTGATGAAAAAAGTTAAAAGTTTGGATCTAAACGCAGCCTTATACCTATTTTCTTAATAACCGTGTCCAACTCTAAAACTTCTTATATTCTGAGACGGATATAGTATTGACTTAAAAAAAAGTCAATAACTAATATGAAACATATGGAGTATATAAGGATATATAGATGTACATGTTTTTTTTTCTATTGTAATGTTGCATATAAAAGTTTCGCAAGATTAACTGGATTCATGGTAGGTCTATATATATAGGTTGTCTTCATCACCGAGCATCCATGGCAGCCAACGCTCCTCCCTACTCTCAATGTCCAAAATATAATACGGAGTAATTTAAAACCTTGAATTGCTTACCCAATGTGCTCATACAATTTCTTGTCCATGTATTGATATGCATTTTGCTAAGATTTGACAATTTGATGTGTCCGTGTGTTGTCGTGTGATCACGCGGGAACAAAGAAAAATAAAAAGGCTCGATAGCCAACCGCCTCACCTATCCGTGGCACTCTATTTGTACGAAAGAAAAAGGAGGAAGAAAGCAAACTTTCCCTGCACTTTGACGACACTTTCTGTGCAGTAGCCCAGTAGCCCACCACATACATACGGCTCCACCCCTGGACCCTGGTGGCCGATGAAAGTGAGACGACCGCCGTGTTGACCCTTTTGACGACGACTCGGTTAGAGCAGATAATAACGTCCTATTAGCCAGCTATAAATATATTTCAGTGAGATAAATGATGAGAGAGAAGAGCAACGAGCTACAAATATGTAGCCAGCTGTAGCACGGACTCCAAGACACAATGTATGTATGATAAGTGTGACCATATATTAATAGTATAGTAAGCGACTATTATATGAATTGGCTATTAGATTGCCGTAGATGAATTGGAGCCAGCAGTGGGCTATACTATTTTAGAGTACCTTTGTCGGAAAGTCTTGACCGGCGCTCGATCGTGACGAGCGATTGGGCGAAACGCGCTCGCGGAGAACAGAACAGGGCCCCCACGGATGCTCGGGCCCATGGGTCAGAGTGTTACGTCGTGCGCGTGGTGTGGCGCTTTCCTATTTTTACTTTTTTTTTTCTTTTCATTCTCCTCTACCATTTCTTCGAACAGTTGATCCACGGCGTGCGGGTAGCCGGGTACCAAGCACAAAAGGTCGGTCGTCTCCGACCATATACATGACGCGCTCGCTTTTGAGTTTTGATCGTTCGGTGTGACCGTGTCTCCGTTTAAGGAAACAAACCATACCCCATGCTTACTGCGGCTGTAGTTTCAGATTTCTTGTTCCACATTGCCACATTGTTCTCACCGTTTGAGATTTCCTTTTTTTTTCTTAGAAAAATTACACTTTACACCAAGTAAAATTTACTCCGCGTTTCACTTTGCACTATATTTAAGCATATACTTCCACTTTTACCTTATAGTCGTGTTTAGTTCTCTTCAAACTTCTAACTTATCCGTCACATCAAGTATTTGAACCCATGCATGAAGCATTAAATGTGGACAGAAAAAATAATTGCACGGTTTGCATGTAAATTGCGAGACGAATCTTTTGAGCCTAATTACACAATGATTTGATAATGTGGTGCTACAGTAAATATTTGCTAATAACGGATTAATTAGGCTTAATAGATTCGTCTCGCAGAACAGGCGGAATCTGTAATTTGTTTTGTTATTAGTCTACGTTTAATATTTCAAATATGTATCCATATACATCGAATTTTTTTTCCAACACAACTGAACACGGCCTATGTTTTCTTAACATACACTTGGTGCATAGTACAATTTACCCAAAAAAAAATAGAGACGTCGACATGTGGTCACCCGTAGTATATGTAGTATGTTGAGGCTGCTAATAGAAGTGGCTTCTATTATGAAGGTCCTAAGGCAAGTTGGGCAAATGGATTGGAAATTATATCCACCTTTCAAACGGTAAGTTTTAATACTCATTTCATCTATCTATTTCTTTAAGGGCAATTGCTTATTTGACCCTATTTTGAACTGTAACTACTAATTTGACCCTATTTTTTTAAGTTTGTTTATTTGACCCTACTTTTTAAAAACGAAGCACTAGTCTAACCCTATTCCATTTGGATGAGTTAACGGTGTTAATTTAGGGGTAAATAGTCCATTTTACCCTTACTTATTTAACCCTATTGCTTGTTTGACCTTTGAACCTATTATGTCATACCGTGTATATATTCAAATACTTTGACATATTTGTAATAAGTTTTGCATAAGTTTTATATTGAAGACAAGTTTAAATCATTTTGTCAAATTTGCCTTAAATTTGACAGAATTTTTAAATCATTATGTCAAATTTGCCTTAAATTTAACAGAATTTTGACAAAATAAATTAAACAAATTTTGACACAGTTATGACAGATTTGGCATAAATTTGACAATTTTGAATTATTTTGACAAACTCGACTTAAATTTGATAGAACTTTTAAAAAATAAACAACCACACCTTGGAATGTAGTCTGAACCACATGTGTCCGATAATATCAATCAATCGAAGCACATAGATAGAAGCCAAAAAAAAATACGGTGAAGCTCAAGCTGGCCATGGCATCTCTGTCTTTTGGAGGATGAAGAAGAAGACGCCTTCAGGACGGGGAGCGTGCAGATGAACGGCGAGGTCGAGCCCGAAGACGTAAGACGCGGCGCCGGCGGAGGCCAAGCTTGAATCCGAGGACACATGGGTGGTAGCCACCGTCGCTACCCCCGACTGCACGCGAAGCTCCATCGCGCGCAGCCGCGTGTGTTTTTGTTTGCAGAGGTACTTGCTTGGGCGAAAGAAAAGAGACCCCTTCCTCCTGCGCGCCGACGCCACCGCTTCCTCCATCGGCCGCAGCACTCGTCGTCGCCGGCGATGAAAAACTGGAGTTGTGGGGATTGGGAATTTGGGATGGAGAGGTGGGGATTGGGATGGGGATAGAGTTAATTAGTAATATGAGGGTATTTTGGTCACTTTGGGGTAGTATATTTATTTTTTTTCTTTTTTCTAAATGTTGTTCTAACGGTGAAGGCAAAACGCCAAACGGAAACTTCAATTTTAAAAAAGAGGGTCAAATAAGCAAACCTGAAAAAGTAAGGTCAAATTAGTAGTTGGGCTTCAAAATATGGTCAAATAAGCAATTGTCCCATTTCTTAATACGTAAAACATTGTTTGTGGTCTTAATAAGAGTTGGCAATGCGCACTACACGGATTTATCGTGGCATTTCTTAACCACTCATGACGGTAGCCTAGTGGCAATCTGAATGGCAGCCTCCGCCTTAACTCTCCATTCATTTTTATTGTATCATGTATGTTCTTTTCGATGTCCTCAAATATATCTTGTAAAAATCATTAAATAAATACAAATCCATGAAATCCGGACCTAATATCACGTAGAAATAGATATAAGCATGAACTATAATACCATCAAATCCATAGGTGAATTCGACCTAGGCTAAGGCTCAAGCCCTAAGCCTGTGATACAAACTCCATGCAAGTTTCATACAAAATTAAAAATCATGCTTGAATTTACAGAGAACTACAAGATAATAGAATTGAGCCCTAGTCGCGGCTCCTAGCTAGCCACGGTCTAATCAAATCTTACATCCGAGCTGATCAACTCCATTTGTGATAAGTACCCAAATTAAGTTAGGATCATAGAGTTAGAATTAGCAATTGATTATATTTGGTTTGAGGGATATCCCTAAACGGGAGATGACGATCTAGCTTTTGAGTGTGTTTGATTAGTGGGCAAGAGTAGATAGGATGGTCCGATGAGACAATACTCCACGAAGACGCTGAATGAGTGCATCCGGCCAAATTGACCAAGGATATCCATCTTTTGGTAATCTTAACCATTAGTAATTGATTAGCAATAATTAATGTATTTTGTCATTATTAGTAATTAACTTATCAAAATTAGTGTTGATTAGATATAATTAGTCTATTTTGTTGTTAATTAGTATAAATTATGGCTATATTAATGATAATTTAACATGTTATTATTTTCATTCTATCCATTCTTATCAATCCAACCAAAGAAACTAGATGACCATATCTATAAAAAAACATAATCACCATATCCCTGATATGGATAACTATATTCTATTCAACCTTATCCACAAAACCAAACACACCTAAGATTATGAGGACAAGACATTTTTTTTTCATATTTAAGACCAAAATAAGATGAAAAATCTCCATTTGAACCTATTAACTCAATTTATCTATTTTCTATAAGTTCGATTTTGAGTAGTAAGGCTGATGCGATGAACTAGAGCAACAAGAGAAAGTAAAAGTTCGTGCAGTGAGTTAGTATTATATACTTATATATTGTAGGCAAGATCTAAGAGGACCTCGTTTTTTAAAATGAGCTTTGTAACCCTTTAAGCTTTGTCATATACTCCACCTTTACGAGATTTACTTTTCGATCCCATCGACCAAATTATCTTGTGACACGCAATCTATCTTACACCGTGTTTAGTTCCAAACTTCTAACTTTTTTCATCACATTAAAACTTTCCTACACACATAAACATCTAACTTTTTCATCACATCGTTCGAATTTCAACCAAACTTTCAAATTTGACGTGAGCTAAACGTAGCCTTAGCCTTATCGGGGAGCATATGTCTGTACTCTGAAGCCAACATTGCTCCGCCATCAGAAGTACAGTGCAAGACCACAACACCTCTTTAGTAGTGCTTTCATTCGTGTAAAGGTACTATTAAGCTATTATACTTGTGCTTTACAAAATCTTTAGTTTTGTACCACTTCCATCCTAAAACATAATACTCTTTAACTACAAATCTGCATAACTATGTTTATATTTTGAGGGAAATGGAGTGATAATTTTGTTTGAAATTATATAATCCTAAAAACAAACCTTGGAATATATAATTTTACTATAACGTTAGTATAATCAAATCTATAGTTTTACAATAGAGCCTCGTAAACGTGTGGAGAAACGCTAGGGGTCTTCCGGCTATCTTCACAAGGTAGTGGGCCAAACGACCTATGTTTGAAGCCTCACCCTTTCTAATTATTTGATATTAGGCCATTTTCTAATATACGCGTCTTTTTTTTCATAAACGTGCAATTCTGTGACAAAATCTTGCCAAATTCACTTAGGTATATCTTTATTTAAAATTTTCTGGATTTTATAAGGAAGGAGCTTAAAAATCCGCGTAGAGCCGTAGAGGGAGTCCTCTTTCTTGCGCTAAGAAATTTCCTAGTTTTCTCGCAGCTATTTCTCTTTCAAGTTCAGCCGCGTTTTTCCCCCTTTTTTAAAAAAAGAGAAAGCATATCTATTTCTCTGACACGTGGGGCCGCGCTTTGACCTATAAATATCCTCTCCCATACTCCCCTCTCCCCACAGTTGAAAAACTTTCAAAAAGCTTCAGTTTCAGGCTTGCAGAATCCGCCTTGATCATAAACAAATTCGATTCGAAATCGCGCATCCAAACTCTGCGACGAACGTTTTCGCCGCGGCGAGAGAGAAGTCGAGGGAGATGGGCGGGTGCTTGTCCGGCGACGTGCGCGGCGGCATGGAGGCCGTGGGCGGGAGCGGCGGCCGCGGGGCGGCGGGGACCGGAGGAGGAGGAGGGGGAGGAGGGGCGGGGCAGGGCGGCGGGGCGAACGAGGCGGTGGGCCACTTCTTCAACGCCGCCGGCCGGGCGAACGAGGCGGTGGACCACTTCTTCAACGCCGCCGGCCTCCGCGGTCTCTACTCGCCTCTCGAGGTACGTTCCCCTCCCGAAAACCCTAGTTGTTCAGTTCAGTGGGTTTTTGGGGGGAGGGGGGAATCCCGGTGGTTGCTTGCCGTCGTTCGCGATCGGCTTCGGCGGAGTGGGTTTTTTGGTAGTAGCTTTTGGTGGTTGTTTTGGTGGGGAGTGGGGACAATGTGCTTCGGTTTCTGGAGAGGTGACGGGGGACTCGATGTTCAGAAATTTCTTACTACTACTAGAAAATGGGCGCACCCATTGGTGCGGCCTAATTTATATCTTGCAGAATAACGTGTCTTCTTGATAGCCTGTGCACATTTTTTGAATAAGAAATTTACATTTTATGAATTTTATAATATTTGGTTTTATTTATTTAAAATTGATGCAAAAGTTGTATATTCAAATAAAATTTTTGATGAAGTTTTAAGTTCCAAATTAACATAAAGATTGCATTATCATCAAAACTCAATAAGTTTCACATGTTTTGCGTCCCTAGTATTTTTTGTTTCTACATGTGTGGAAAATTATAATTTGTGGGCGGACATTCTAGTTTATCACCTATTTTTTTCCCTCTATGTTACATTCCCATGTGCTCTTTGCAAGACTTTTATTTATCAAAGCTAATTCAATGTCTATAATTTTTGCTGAAGTTTTAGATTTGAGTGAATCTTTTTGTCTGTTTTTAATTTCAAAAAATGAATCAGAGTTTGACGGATAAATGTATTTAGTATTTAAATTTAAAACAATGAATTTGTATAAAGAAATTCAAATTGATAATGAATTTTTTAGATAATGAATTGATTATGGATTTGAAATTACGTTTCAATTATGAGGTGTACAGATTTTAAAAAAGAACACATAAAGCTCAACATACAAGCATATACTTCCTCTGTTTCACAATGTAAGTCATTCTAGCATTTCCCACATTCATATTGATGTTAATGAATCTAGATATACATTGTGAAACGGAGGAAGTATTAATTATATCTATAATTTATTTCATTCTAAAACTATACATACACATGCTAAATCATCATTCTCAAATCTTTTTCATAATATTTCAATCCAAATCATTTAATCATTTCTACAATATCTAACATAAATTCCGCAGCAATGCATGAGGCATTATATTTTTTTATTTATAAAAGAGGACACTACATGCTACTGCCATTGTCTCAATTTTTTTTTTTTGTCTACCATCTCTTGTCATAAGATCAACCAAGCCAGAACCATCTCTTGTCATAAGATCAACCAAGCCAGAATTCTCTAGATACGAGTTTATTGAAATCTCTAGATTTATTTTTTTTTTCATGCATCACTTATGGTAGGGGATCCATTAATAAGTAGGAAGACCAGTTAAGTGATTGGTTTTTCACTCTTGATGCGTGTGTAGAAGTATAAAGTTGAGAGCCCGATTGGCCCAAGAAGCGAGAAAGTTCTCGTTGTAGCCTACTGAGTTCCTTTTTATTTTTTTTTTACCAATAGTAAAATCCTCTATTTATCTCGAAACTTAAATATGACATGTGGTCCAATCAAATCGCTGGCAAGCCGCTAGCTTGAGATTAAGTGATGGTTGTGCATGGGGAGCAAACCCAGGAATTAGGATGTGCCACGTGGCAGGGCTAGTTGCCCGAGAAACAGCATTGAAATCGTTATAAGAGATTACTAGAGAAAAGAAATGAAGGTGAACACGCAGATCAATGCAAATTGGCACGCACACAAGTTGGCGCCTGGGCAGCGACGCCACGAGTAGTCTAAAAAATAACATATGTTTAGAAGCATGGAACATATAATTTGTAACAATAATCCAATGAAGTAGATAAAAAAAAACCATGATCCTAATTGAAGCGGTTGAATATACCTCTATACTCCATCGGTCCCTAAAAACTCTCTTAAGCTTGAAAATTTGTTCATTAAATCCGTTAAATGCTACTTGATCTTTTTCTTCTTATTTTAGCCATCGAACCAATGGTACTTCCTTTATGTCCTCATTTGCCTCTGCTTCTTGTTCTCTCCATATTAATGATGAATGGCATAGTGATCTTTTAATATCTTACTTAATATGCCTAGCTAAAATTAAAGTCTTTTATGGACATAGTGAGTCATTTTTGAAGCTGCTAAGGCAGCTAAAATTAAAGACTTCTATGGACAGGGCAAGACAAATAAAACGGTCTAATTTTAGCCTTGCGCCATTTCCCTTGAGAAAGGGGCGGCTAGGATATGCTGTACTTAGGGCCTGTTTGGGGAAAGCTTAACATTATGAGAAGTAACTAGTTGGTAGCTAGCTTCTGAAAATATGGAGTAGCTGGGTTTCCCAGCTTCTGGCTTCTGATTCATTTTCTGGATTCTACAACTACAGCTTCTTATAATCTGGATAAAAAACTGGCTGTTTAGGGGATCTTTTGATTCTGGAAGAAGCTGCAACAGCTAGAAGCTCCCCAAACATGTCCTTAATCATAAATTTCCTCAAATAATTAATTATTATAGAAAGTATGATCTAAGAATTTCATAGCAATTTTGTTTCTCCTAAAATTGGTACAAAATGACCGGTAAAAACTTTCAGGAATACTGTTCCAGTGGGATTCAAAATCCTTTCTTTCTTTGCAGCTCAAACAAAGTATAAAAAATGACGGTTAGAAGTAAAAATTTCCTTAACAAACGGTTTCAAAAAAAAAAATTCCTTAACAAGCATGAAGGGTGTATTTTTTGGTCGCTTTTGGGTTTTGAAAGAGGGGGGGGGGGTGGGGGGGGGGTGGGGGGGGGTGTTAGGAGAGAATTAGAACCATTTGTAAGTTATAAGATGTTACGCATTTTGATTCAATCAAATAAAGAAAACTCTTGATTATTACCACTACAGAATATGTATATAGACCATTGACCCTAAATAATTGACCAAAAACTTTTATATGCATGTCGTTAGGAAAGGAAAAAAACAGTGAACTCTCAATGCTTGCTATCCTCAGGTTTGCGAAGCTTTTGCTGCCATGTTTCCACCTGCTTCATTGACTTCTCTTTCCTCTGTTGTAATTCTTTGAATTCCTCAGGGCTGAATGGAGGTGGCAGATCACATGGGCCTGCATCGTTGGCAGACTTAACCATAGAGTCCTCCATAAACTTCCTTTCACGCCTATAGCTTGGCATGCCAATAACTCTGGACAGATCTCAATAGCTTCAGGTGGTTTGGTAGGCTTGAACGTAGGAGCTAGCATACTCAGTTAACAGGTGAAACATGTAATCGTATATATAGTCCATACTAAGCTCTTGTTGAATGAAGTTGCTTGCTTGCTTTCCTATTTTTTGTGCCTTCAACAGTTTTTAGAAGGGATATATGAGAGTATGCTTTTCATATAAATATTACTATCACAGGACGATATGGTAAAATATTCTATGTTATAGAAAAATTTAACTCTTTGACTCCAAACATGATCTTTACTAATGAAAGACAAGTAAAATTTCTAGTTCACTAAATATTGGACAAGTCAGCACGGATTAGATCTACGGTTGATAACTTCCCATCAAGAAATAATTTCGAGTTTGAATATTAGTTCATCAATGATTTGGTTATTGCACAAAACTTTCAGATGAAATACACGAGAAAAACAATGCAATTATTTACAGCTCTAATATCTTATTTGTAGTAGAGGCCATCATTTAACAAAATTAAGGATAAGCATTGAAACAGGCTTTATTACTATGCAAATCATGACATTTGAAGCTTAAATTTATTTTCTTACATAGGTTACAAGGTCTCCAGCACGTATCAGGGGAGCATATCAACACGAAGTAGTTTATGAAATAGTGGGGTTTCAGCTCAAATAAATAGTTGTTTGACCAATGTGTTTCAGCTCATAGAATGCCAATCATGATCAAAACTATATCTAGTCCACATAACTTTGTGCTTGATATTTAAATGTTTATAAAAGATGATACCTTTTTCTTGTTTGAATTGCCCCAGTCAAACAGCGTGCTTTATGGAGCTGCACTATGTCATCTCAACTGGCCAATAATGCTGAAAGTGGGCAATCAGCACCCTGAAGAAGAAATAACATAGTATTTTGGTGTAAACACCAGTGTCATTGAATTACACGCTAGAATGTACTTCTCACTGACTGACCATGCTGTCCTTCAATGTAGATCTTGTACCTGTCACCAAACACAATGGTCAGTAACTGTCAACAAAGCAATAATCGATCTTATATTCCCTTTTAACCAAAAGAAAACACACCTGTGTGTGCATTGACTAGCCAAATCTGACTGTTTGTATCTGCCTTACTCTCTTTGATCCATCCTGTATATGAGAACACATGCGCAAATAGCTAATCATCATTAAACATCATCATAACTGTTTTCTTGATAAATAACTCACGTACTAAAATATATATTATTCTTTTAAAAGGAATATGGAAGGACTAAACTTGCGAGAACAGGGGACTATTAAACTTAATTGGAAAGTGCGACTAGGCAGAGTGAATCATAGGCACAAATACTGCTGTTTGTTAAATTCGTGCATTCCACTCATGCTTACTGGGAGACATTACACTTAACCAGCTCTTTCTTTTTAGTTGCACCATCTGGATTCCCTTCCAGTAAGCATAGGCTCTCTATCCACCCATTTCACCCTCTTATTGCCAATATCCAAATCCTTCTGCAGGTGCATCCACCGGCTTTATGTTGATCTCTGGCCTATCATCACAGACAGTCTTATTAGCTCTGGCTGCTTTGTCCGATGAAAGCGTAAAAGAACATACTTAATTTTGGTGGCAGTGTTAGCAATGATGCTTAATCTCAGCACTGGCAATGGTCAAGCAGCATATATTACTGTGTCGAGAACACACGCAGCAGAAATAAACATGTGCATACCACAATGCCACATTGGTGATATGCTTACTGAGCCTGATTATTTTGTGAATTGGTCGCTTCATTCCATCAAGGTTTCAATGAAGAACACAATCGGTGCTACTTTCTAGTAACAGTAGCGTAGCAATAACAGCATAGGAAATAACCTGTGATTTGATTGTGGGATTTTGGGATTCTCTAATGTTAACCAGTAGAATATAATGTTAATCTGCAAGCCACCCCATCAAAGAAAAATACAATGATGTGAAGACCAGGAGAAGCAGACCTAACCAACCAGAGAAGGACCAGTCCGGGAAGACGACGTCGAGCGTCTCGTCGTCGCCACAGTACCGGAAGAGCGGCGGCATGGCGGTGGCGTTCTCCCCCTGGTAACCGATCGGCTTGGACGACGGGCCGTCGACGCAGTCAAACATGAGTCGAGGTCGGGGACGCGGCCGGGGTACCGGCGGAGCAGCTGGAGGATGCCCCGGATTGGTGAAGAGGTGCGGGTCTGGAAGGCCGGCGGAGATGCGCTCGACGTAGGCGCGTCCCCGGAGCACGACGAGGCGGAAGTTGGCCGGTTCCCTGGCGCGCTCGAGCATCCTGCGGGTGATCCCCCCGCGGCTCGCCATGGTGGAAGTCCCTCGTTGGATGAAGCGGAAGTAGGCCGGGCAGGAGGAGTTGGTGGTGGTCGGGGGGAGTGGCTGGGGGTCGGGGACGCGGGCGCAGGCTGGGCGGGAGGAGAGCGCGAGGTAGAGCGTCTGGGAGATGTTCTTCGGGACGGCGGGGTCGCGGCGGAGAGGCGGCGACGAGCAGGAGATGGAGTAGGGCCGGCGCGGCGGCGGCGGCGCGGTGGGGGTGGCCGGGATGGATGTGGCCTGCGTGGAGGTCAGGATGGCCTGCAGGGGGAGGAAAGAAGATGAATTGAGATAATAAAATTGCAAATAATCGCAAACAGAGTAAATTTCACAAAATATGGGTAGTCCAGTACTATTTCATAATAATAAAATTATTACTAACCTCCATCCCATATAAATTATAATTCTAGATTATTTAGCATATATTAAGGTTTGAGAAGAAAAACTATAATGCCCCTTATTAAATGGTGTATATGTAGAAGCGGAAGGGTAGTTGAGGGTAAAATAGAGAGATTTGAATGAGAAGTGATTAATGAGACCATTAGTATTCTATTGTGACAATTATTTTAGAATAAATATGAGACAAAGGTAGTATCAGAACTTAAGTATGTATTTTAAGGTATGATATAGTAAAATTACATGCTTACTCTCTTCGTTCCAAAAAAAAAAACACACAACGAATCTGAACAACCCTTTGTCCAAATTCGTTATACTAGGAGGGATCACATCCCTTCTAGGTTGGCCTTTTTTTTTTACGGATGGAGTATATGTCATCAAGTTAACTAGTAATAAAACTACACTGCAACTTTAAATCATTGTATCGCAAAATTGTAAATTTTGAAATCCCATTGGCAGTAACGCTAGAGATCTATAACCTCCGAATTTGAAGTTATATGGTGAATTTACGTTGAAATATATAGTTTTGTGATATCGTAATTTACATATGTAGTATCCTAATAATTTGGTGCATTATTGTTTTGTTAGGCCGCTGCTGGAATTTAGTTTTGTAATATAGTTTCACCGAAAGTTTTTGTAGTTTTGCAAAATTTACTCTCCTTTTAGGTAATGGAATTCATTCCGGCCTTTACTTCAAGGATACCCTTACTTCAAATAAGCTACAATCAATTATTACAAATATTACAAATGTTACTTTTAGCCATATTTGTACATGTCTAAAGATTGCAAACATATATCTAGAGAAGTTCATATTGTTAGAAGTTTGTTGAGGAAAAAAAAGAACGATGCAGTTATTGTTTGATGGTATGGTAAATCACGGTATGTTGTACTACTACTAAAAAATGCTGACATCTAAAAACATGAAAAAATGCTGAAAATTTTTACTTTCTTGTAAAAAGACATGCAGAATGGATCAATCCCGTAAATATGTTTATGCAACCGCAGATATTTCATGTAGGAAGAATTTTTGGTTTGCAAACATGATAAAAAAAAATGCACCCTGATTTGTCACTTTAGGAAGGAGTAAAATGGTAGTATTTGCTAAGTTTCACAATTTTCGATCGAACAAAAGGGATGGAGCTTACCTACCGTCTTTGTACGCCACTCGTCCAGATTGGTGATCGACAGATGACTCTGCGCTCATGCCAATAAAATAACTAGTGTCAGATAAACATTGATGAATCGCCATCGCCATGAATGCTCGACTGAAATTTCGAAAACGAAGAAAAAAACAAAGAAAACTCCGAACTCACGGTGGTGGTGATCCAACGGGCGGACACGAGGACGCCGACCACGACGACGAAGAAGAAGAGGAAGATGGCGGTGGTCACCGGCGACGACGACGACGAGCTCCCGCCCTTGCACCACCGCCGGGCTGCCGAAGCCATCGCCGCCCCGGCCGCCCGCACCGCACCGCACCTCCCTCCCCCTCCTCTGCCTTCTCGATCGTTGACGCGGTCCGAGCGTTGTTCGCCGCCGCTTCCTCGGCGAGATCAGCCTCTGGTTGGCTGGTTGAATTGGCCTTCTGCTCCTGAGACGAAACGACACGGTGAGCACAGCACTGGATGCGGGATGGAGTGCTGCACGGCAGTCGATCGCTGGAGAGCGTTAAAAACGCTCGCGCCGATCGCTCAGGAGGGCGCGTCCACGTGTGCGAACGAGTTTGTGTTGGTTTTTGTGGACGTGGGCATGCTGGTAACCGTACTGGATTGAAGTCCTGTGTCCCCTCCAACGGCACAGGAGTTTTCAGTGTGTTTAACACATCCGACGACTGGAACCGAACATGAAGAATCGAGCGGGTTGTAGAAGGCCGAACCTGTTACGCTCGCTGCAAGTCCTCTGCTGCCGCCGTTCGCCGGCGACTCCAGGCCGGCCGGCAACACACCACTCGAGCGATCGGAGCTCGACCTCGCCGGGTGATCTGATCGCCCCCGGCGATCGATGCCCTCGCTTCACGAGAAGAATTCCTCCTCAGGCGCGCATGCGAAATCCACCCGCCCGCGACGTGCCGGGTATTTCTCGGATGGTCACCAGAGTGACGAGATCGCGCGCTGCGACTGAAAGAAACTAGGTAGTGGGGATACTGGGATCGATGGAGAGGGAAATGCTCGACATGCGGGGAGTTTGTTGGAGCTGCGAGTGGGACACGCACCTGATCTGGGATTCTGGAGGGCCACCCGGAGGCCGCGGGCGCACGGAGAGGAAGGGGAGCCCCTGTGCAATATAAATATTACTATATTTGTCTATAAATTTAGTTAAACTTGAAGCAGTTTGACTTTGACCAAAGTCAAAACATCTTATAATCTGAAACGGGGGAGTAGTAATAGGGTTGCAAGCGGGCCAACCCGCGAATTTATTTATAGATCAAATAGATGATAACTAATGTATTTTTGCATCGTGGTCCGGTTTGCCACATCTAGAGATGCAAGTGGGTCAATCTATAAACTCATTTATAGGTCAAATTAATAGGTAACCCACGAGTCAAACCCGCGGGTTACCCACTAATTTTGCCTATAAGCGGGTTCGCGGACAAGCCCGCTTGCAACCCTAAGTAGTAATAAAAACCACACTACAACTTTATAAATCATAGTATCGCAAATTTTAAATTTTGAAATCCTGTTGGCAATAACGCAAGAGATATATAACCTCCGAATTTGAAGTTTTATGGTGAATTTACGCGGAAATATGTAGTTTTGTGATATCGTAATTTATATATGTAGTATTCTAATAATTTGGTGCATTATTGTTTTGTTAGGCCGCTGCTGGAATTTAATAGTTTTGTAATATAGTTTCATCGAAAGTTTTTATAGTTTTGCAAAATTTACTCTCCTTTTAGGTAAAGGAATTCATTATGGCCTTTACTTCAAGGGTACCATTACTTCAAATAAGCTACAATCAGTTACTTTTAGGCCATATTTGTATATAAGTCTAAAGATTGCAAACATATATCTAGAGAAGTTCATATTGTTAGAAGTTTGTTGAGGAAAATAAAAAGAGAACAATGCAGTTATTGTTTGATTGTATGGTAAATCATGTTATGTTGTACTATATACTACTAAAAAATGCTGACATCTAAAAACATGAAAAAATGCTGAAAATTTTTACTCTCTTGTAAAAAGACATGCAGAATGGATCAATCCCGTAAATATGTTTATGCAACCGCAGATATTTCATTGTAGGAAGAATTTCTGGTTTGCAAACATGATAAAAATGCACCCTGATTTGTCACTCTAGGAAAGAGTAAAATGGTAAGGAGTAGAATTCGCAAAGTTTCACAATTTTCGATCGAACAAAAGGATGGAGCTTACCTACCGTCTTTGTGCGCCACTCATCCAGATTGGTGATCGACAGATGACTCTGCGCTCATGCCAATAAAATAACTATGTCAGATAAACATTGATGAATCGCCATCGCCATGAATGCTCGACTGAAATTTCGAAAACGAAGAAAAAACAAAGAAAACTCCGAACTCACGGTGGTGGTGATCCAACGGGCGGACACGAGGACGCCAACCACGACGACGAAGAAGAAGAGGAAGATGGCGGTGGTCACAAGATGATACCTTTTTCTTGTTTGAATTGCCCCAGTCAACAGCGTGCTTTATGGAGCTGCACTTATTGTCATCTCGAACTGGCCAATAATGCTGAGTGGGCATCAGCACCCTTGAAAAGAAATCATAGTATTTTGGTGTAACAACCAGTGTCATTGAATTACACGCTAGAATGTACTTCTCACTGACTGACCATGCTGATCCTTCAATGTAGATCTTGTACCTGTCACCAAACACAATGGTCAGTACTGTCAACAAAGCAAAATGACTCTTATATTCCTTTTAACAAAAGAAAACACACCTGTGTGTGCATTGACTAGCCAAATCTGACTGTTTGTATCCTGCCTTACTCTCTTTGATCCAATCCTGTATATGAGAAACATGCGCAAAATAGCTAATCAATCATAAACATCATCATAACTGTTTTCTTGATAAATAACTCACGTACTAAAATATAATGATTCTTTTAAAAGGAATATGAAGGACTAAACTTGCGAGAACAGGGGACTATTAAACTTAATTGAAGTGCGACTAGGCACAGTGAATCATAGGCACAAATACTTGCCTGTTTGTAAATTCGTGCATTCCACTCATGCTTACTGGAGACATTACACTTAACCAGCTCTTTTCTTTTAGTTGCAACATCTGGATTCCCTTTCCAGTAAGCATAAGGCTCTCTATCCACCCATTTCACCCTCTTATTGCCAATATCCAAATCCTTCTGCAGTGCATCCCACGGCTTTATGTTGATCTCTGGCCTATCATCACAGACAGTCTATTTAAGCTCTGGCGCTTTGTCCGAATGAAAGCGTAAAAAGAACATACTTAATTTTGGTGCAGTCTTAGCAATGATCTTAAATCTAAGCACTGCAATGGTCAAAGCACATATATTTACTGTGTCAGAAACACAGCAGCAGACATAAACATGTGCATCCTCCCACACAAGCACATTGGTGATATGCATACTGGACCTGACTATTTTGTGAATTTGGTCGCATTATTCCATCAAGGTTTCATGAAGAACACAATCATTGTGCTACTTCTAGTAACAGTAGCGTAGCAATAACAGCATAGGAAATAACCTGTGATTTGATTGTGGGATATTGGGATTCATTCTAATGTTAACCAGTAGAATATAATGTTAATCTGCAAGCACCCCATCAAAGAAAAATACAATGATGTGAAGACCAGGAGAAGCAGACTAACCAACCCCAGAAGGACCAGTCCGGGAAGACGACGTCGAGCGTCTCGTCGTCGCCACAGTACCGGAAGAGCGGCGGCATGGCGGTGGCGTTCTCCCCCTGGTACCGATCGGCTTGGACGACGGGCCAGTCGACGCAGTCGAACATGAGGTCGAGGTCGGGGACGCGGCCGGGGTACCGGCGGAGCAGCTGGAGGATGCCCCAGATGGTGAAGAGGTCGCGGGTCTGGAAGGCCGGCGCGATGCGCTCGACGTAGGCGCGGCCACGGAGCACGACGAGGCGGAAGTTGGCCGTGTCCCTGGCGCGCTCGAGCATCCTGCGGGTGATCCCGCCCGCGGCTCGCCATGGGTGGAGGTCCTCGTGGATGAAGCGGAAGTAGGCCGGGCAGGAGGAGTTGGTGGTGGTCGGGGGGAGTGGCTGGGGCTCGGGGACGCGGGCGCAGGCTGGGCGGGAGGAGAGCGCGAGGTAGAGCGTCTGGGAGATGTTCTTCGGGACGGCGGGGTCGCGGCGGAGAGGCGGCGCCGAGCAGGAGATGGAGTAGGGCCGGCGCGGCGGCGGCGGCGCGGTGGGGGTGGCCGGGATGGATGTGGCCTGCGTGGAGGTCAGGATGGCCTGCAGGGGGAGGAAAGAAGATGAATTGAGATAATAAAATTGCAAATAATCGCAAACAGAGTAAATTTCAGAAACTACTCCAGTAGTGTTTCCTAATAATAAAATTATTATCACAGAACTTTAAGTATGTACATATTTAAGGTATGATATTGTAAAATTACATGCCTATATAGCATCAAATTAACTACTCCCTCTTTTTTTTTAGTTATAAGATGTTTTGACTTTGTTCAAAGTCAAACTGATTTAAGTTTGACCAAGGTTTTAGAACAAAATAGTAATATTTTTGATCCAAAATAAATTTATTATAAAAATATATTTAATTATTGATTTAATAAAACTAATTTGGCAATATAAATATTACTATATTTGTCTATAAATTTAGTTAAACTTGAAGCAGTTTGACTTTGACCAAAGTCAAAACATCTTATAATCTGAAACGGGGGAGTAGTAATAGGGTTGCAAGCGGGCCAACCCGCGAATTTATTTATAGATCAAATAGATGATAACTAATGTATTTTTGCATCGTGGTCCGGTTTGCCACATCTAGAGATGCAAGTGGGTCAATCTATAAACTCATTTATAGGTCAAATTAATAGGTAACCCACGAGTCAAACCCGCGGGTTACCCACTAATTTTGCCTATAAGCGGGTTCGCGGACAAGCCCGCTTGCAACCCTAAGTAGTAATAAAAACCACACTACAACTTTATAAATCATAGTATCGCAAATTTTAAATTTTGAAATCCTGTTGGCAATAACGCAAGAGATATATAACCTCCGAATTTGAAGTTTTATGGTGAATTTACGCGGAAATATGTAGTTTTGTGATATCGTAATTTATATATGTAGTATTCTAATAATTTGGTGCATTATTGTTTTGTTAGGCCGCTGCTGGAATTTAATAGTTTTGTAATATAGTTTCATCGAAAGTTTTTATAGTTTTGCAAAATTTACTCTCCTTTTAGGTAAAGGAATTCATTATGGCCTTTACTTCAAGGGTACCATTACTTCAAATAAGCTACAATCAGTTACTTTTAGGCCATATTTGTATATAAGTCTAAAGATTGCAAACATATATCTAGAGAAGTTCATATTGTTAGAAGTTTGTTGAGGAAAATAAAAAGAGAACAATGCAGTTATTGTTTGATTGTATGGTAAATCATGTTATGTTGTACTATATACTACTAAAAAATGCTGACATCTAAAAACATGAAAAAATGCTGAAAATTTTTACTCTCTTGTAAAAAGACATGCAGAATGGATCAATCCCGTAAATATGTTTATGCAACCGCAGATATTTCATTGTAGGAAGAATTTCTGGTTTGCAAACATGATAAAAATGCACCCTGATTTGTCACTCTAGGAAAGAGTAAAATGGTAAGGAGTAGAATTCGCAAAGTTTCACAATTTTCGATCGAACAAAAGGATGGAGCTTACCTACCGTCTTTGTGCGCCACTCATCCAGATTGGTGATCGACAGATGACTCTGCGCTCATGCCAATAAAATAACTATGTCAGATAAACATTGATGAATCGCCATCGCCATGAATGCTCGACTGAAATTTCGAAAACGAAGAAAAAAACAAAGAAAACTCCGAACTCACGGTGGTGGTGATCCAACGGGCGGACACGAGGACGCCAACCACGACGACGAAGAAGAAGAGGAAGATGGCGGTGGTCACCGGCGACGACGACGAGCTCCCGCCCTTGCACCACCGCCGGGCTGCCGAAGCCATCGCCGCCCCGGCCGCCCGCACCGCACCGCACCTCCCTCCCCCTCCTCTGCCTTCTCGATCGTTGACGCGGTCCGAGCGTTGTTCGCCGCCGCTTCCTCGGCGAGATCAGCCTCTGGTTGGCTGGTTGAATTGGCCTTCTGCTCCTGAGACGAAACGACACGGTGAGCACAGCACTGGATGCGGGATGGAGTGCTGCACGGCAGTCGATCGCTGGAGAGCGTTAAAAACGCTCGCGCCGATCGCTCAGGAGGGCGCGTCCACGTGTGCGAACGAGTTTGTGTTGGTTTTTGTGGACGTGGGCATGCTGGTAACCGTACTGGATTGAAGTCCTGTGTCCCCTCCAACGGCACAGGAGTTTTCAGTGTGTTTAACACATCCGACGACTGGAACCGAACATGAAGAATCGAGCGGGTTGTAGAAGGCCGAACCTGTTACGCTCGCTGCAAGTCCTCTGCTGCCGCCGTTCGCCGGCGACTCCAGGCCGGCCGGCAACACACCACTCGAGCGATCGGAGCTCGACCTCGCCGGGTGATCTGATCGCCCCCGGCGATCGATGCCCTCGCTTCACGAGAAGAATTCCTCCTCAGGCGCGCATGCGAAATCCACCCGCCCGCGACGTGCCGGGTATTTCTCGGATGGTCACCAGAGTGACGAGATCGCGCGCTGCGATTGCAGCACTAGATCATGGTGCAGTAATACCTCGATTGGAAGTAAGTAGGAATTCTTGGGAGCTCGACGATTGTCTGACTGAGACTGACAGATGCGGTGTTTTTGATAATGTTGTTAGACACTTGGATGAAGCACAGATTCAGCATTCAGTGTTTAAATCAACCGAGTTCTTGAGATCAACTGACATGGACATGCTGACCTTTGTTTGTGAAGATGCACCATGCCATGACATTCAAGTAGATAAACCAGCAGAAATCAAAGCTGCAGTAGAAATGGATGTTGTGAGGATCAATGGCAATATTCTGCTTGAGAAAAATTCAGCACTTTACCCTCTCAAGCCTAATGGCACCTGTTCAGACTTGCCTTGCTCCATTCTTTTAGAGGAGGTACAGATCATTGATTTTCCTTCAGATAATGTATTCAAAATGCTTGTTCAGTCAGAGACAACTAAGATGAATATATCTGATGAAATATTCAAAGATGATTTTGATCCAGCAAGACGTTTGTATGAATCAATGGTTAGCTGCGAGTTAGCACTGGTTGATGATACATTTAGATCACTGCCTACACCTATTTTAAATGATGATATAGCAGTTAGGTCTAGGGTCCCTCCCATCCAAGAAATACTATGCTCCCTAAAACCACACCCTCTATCAGCATCTGATGGAATTTATTTGGATTGGCATCTCTTACTGGAAGGACCATGCAACCGGGAGATTTGTTGTTCTTATGCAAGCATGGTTGAGGAGGCAAAAACTTGCCATTTAAGTTCTGAGCTGCAAAGGAGTTGTCAGAGTACATCAGTATTTGTTAGCGATTTTCTGGAGGATTTTCAGAGAAGTCCAAAGCTTCAAGATGAGGATAAACATAGCGATATTTATGTTCCTGCCCCTCTGTCTCATGATCCACAAAAATTGGAAGCAACTCAAAAATGCGAACAAGAAGGTGGTACTAGAAACCATAGTTCCATGAAAAGACCGAGTCCAGAAAAGTCATCTTCCTTCCCTGAGTTAATATCACATTCTGGTGACCTAAATTTTTACTTAAACGTCAGAAGTGCCACTAAGAGTGGAACCAATAATGAGAATACTTCTACTTTAGATGTCCCGCATTCAGAAGAGCAAGCATTATCTCTTTCAACCAGGGCTAAGGTTGACAAACTCATAGAAATTCATCCTGTCAGCCCCTCAAATCTTATTCAAGGCCTTATAGAACAAATCCATGCAAGCTATACATCTGCTCTGCAAGAAAGCACATATTGGAGGCATTCTTTCTCAGATGGGCAAGGTTTAGGAATCTCAAAGCAGAAACTTCTTGAACTGATAACGGAGGAAGGTTCAGAAGGTTCGTACAATCACTGCGGACACAAAGATAAGATGGAACTCATTGTACTGTATGCATTAAAGCAGGTTGCATATTACTTATGTTTCTTTGGTCTGCATGCGGCCCATTTGTACATTAGCAACCTGACTAGAAGCTTGGAAAACACTCCTGAGAGGTTAAAACATATTCTATGGTCCATTTCTGAAGCACAGAGGAAATCTGAGAGGCAACTGTTTGAATCTCATCCGTCATTGTCATGCATTGAGACTATCCTGAGATCTAATAAACAAATCGACCAAAAGATCCTTATAGTTGCTGATAGAGCTTTCTGGCTGCCACTGGGTCAAAAGCTAGCATCCATGAGGATGACATTTGTTGAGTTTGGACAAAACCCTGCAACAACTTTTGTGGATCTGGTGAACAAGACAAACTCTACAGCTTGGGTGCTGGAAGAATTACTGAAATCAGATTGCATTCTGCTAGATAACAAGTAAGTCCATTTGATAAATAAACCAAGCCAATTTTCTTTCCAATTCCTTGCTTTTCATTTTCTTATTACAAATCAACTTCAACAAGCAGATAGGCTGGTTCTTGGGGGTTAGCTAGTTATTTGCTGTACCTTTTTCTACTGTACAAGAATTAGTGCAGGATTTATTGAATTCATTCTGGTGAGCTAAATGAATGTGTTACATTAACAGTCCCTCCATGTTTGCCACAACTTTCATTTCTTAGTGCATGGAGTCATGGACATATTACAAGACGATCATGTTTTTAGAAGTAGCTTGCCCTTTAAGAAGGATCAATTGCCTTGTGAGCCACTGAGTCATCTTGCACTGATTGTTCATATTGTTGATCAACTGTGGTTAGAGTTTAGACATATTTTTGGGGTCTTTTTTACAATAACTTAAATGTACCAGAAGTTCATTGGCTCTTTTTGTCAAAAAAATTGTTTCTATGCACAGTTTAGTTTTTGCTTGTCTGGTATTAAATATTATGCCATATCCATTCTTGTCATCATTTTGAAGGAACATTCCAGCTTCATTCCCTTTTGACAAGTTTGGCATCATACTGGAATATGGAGGCCCGAATAAATCATCTACCTTGTTATCTCTCGCTCCTAAATTAGATGGTTTGCCACCTCTGCATTTCCTCTATGTCAAAGTTGATGGCAAGGACTTTCCAGTTGCTCTAGTCGAGGACAACCATAAAGACCAGGATTTGAAATCTACATTGGTGATTATCACTCACTCCATGCTGCCATTTATTCTGTTGTCATATGCCAATCATGTTGTTTATTATTAAGCCAGCCTTTGTATGTGTTGGGGAGGGGGGCACTACATGAAAATTTTTATATCTTGTACACACAGCTCATTGTAATATGAAACACTTAATCTCAGCTCTGTAATCATAACTTCTATCCATTGTAGTTGAGTACTTCAATTGAGCACGAGTTTCCTGCATGATCTTGTTAGTGGGAAAACCATACAAATGAGTTTTTTCCCCACATATTTGTTTTTGAGGGCCTACACTTAGTAATAGGGCAGTAGGTGTTTGTAGCAAATGATCAACATGGAACATCCTAACTTCCTAAGAATGCTTCACTATTTGCAGGATAAAGTTTTGCTTACACTTCAGAAGGATTTGCAGGAGAGGATGAATAAAATGCGTATTGTTGATTCGTTAAACTTCATACCAGCAACAAATCAACTGCAAGGTCTTCAAGAAAAACGGAGCAAACATTTTGCTGCTGATGCTACAAAAGAACTGCTTCCAGATGATCAACCACACAGAGTGCAAAATCTTAACAAGAAGAATACTTTTGATTCACATAACGTTGTGCTTGCTGATGAACAGCTACATATACAGCAAACACTGAGTAATAAACCTGTTGTCAATTCACAATGTGTACCCACAGTTGAGAAGAGTAGCTCTACTTCTTCTGTATCTGCCAATGTGCTGAAAGACCCTCAAGAGAATCAGTCCGCTACTGACTTACCTTCCTGTGTGAAAAATGACTGCATCATGCCAGGAAGACTGTCCGTCCCAGATGTAGTGATAGTTGTAAATACTGGAAATCATGGAAAGACGATGCTTGTTTCGCGAAGATCATCTTATCAGCAGATACTAGCTCTGGAGAGAGGAGGAATGCAGGTCGTGGAGCGAGATATTGATCTGCCTGTGGATCTGATACTCAGTGCTGCTGTCTGCCTAGTATGGTATGAGACTGCGCTCTTTGAGGCCAATGAACTAACAACATCAGCAGAGACATCTGGTATAAAAGAAAATGTAGAGAATATTGCGACCAACATTCTGATGTCAGTTAGTTTCTCTTTCACTGGCTGCATCATGGTAATTAATTTTGTATCCCTCTAGAAGTATTTACTTTTTCTTATATAGTTAGCATCACAGGCCATTGCTATGTTATTGATGCAAATGCACCTGTCTGTTTTGGTTTGGTGTGAATGTGATAATTCTTGATCTATCATAAGAGAACAGTTTCCTTGTACTTTTGCAGGTCTTTGAGGGAGAAGCTGACTTCCTTTCTGCTGTAATGGACTCATCTGATTCATTGTATACTGCAGCTGCTAGTTTGGACATGAACTTGCAGCTGTTCTTCTCACACACACCCAGGTCAACAGATGAAATAATTCTCAATTGCATTACAAATGTGACTAGCTGTTATAAAGCTCCTCTTCCAGATATACCTGAATCAGAAAGCCTGGCTGAATCATTTCTCACAAGTTTCCCTTCCATCAATCCCGTGTCTGCATATATGTTACTTTCTTCTGGAGGCAGCCTTGTGGAGTTCCTCAGTTGCCCACATGAGCGCCGTATTCAAGCAGTTGGAAAGTATCTTTTGTCTCCAAAGATCATTTCCCTATTTAATGCTTTGTGCAAATTTGGTGAGTTAGGTGAATCAAGGTCTGTAATGACTGAATGCTCTTCAGTCGATTCAGATATCAGTAGTGCATTCCTGCAGGCCCCGAGGAAAAGGAAACAGCGTTCATTGCAGGCTTGTGCAGTACCAACTAATAAGCTCCTCTTTTCTGATTCTCTAAACAAAATACCTGGTGACTATGCAGAACATGCTGAGGTATTCTCACCTTCTAAGTTGAGGAAGTTCTCTGACACGGATAATACAATTCCTGAGCTCCCAGATGTCTTTGCATTCGAAGAAAGTTTGAATATGAGAAATGAGGGATTCTCTTATCAACAAAAGAAGCATGATGTGGATGCAATACCTGGCAATCAAGTCATTAATGATGATTTCAGCAATGGATTGACACCAAATAATCAAGCATATAACAGAAGGACTGGCAATATGGTGGACACATTCGACTTACCCTGGCAACCTGAATTTGGTGGTACGCATCCAAGCAAAAGCACTTTTCACACAAGCAGACCATCTTGCAGCAGAACTCACAGCAATCCAGTATTTTCAACTGCATTTGAGATCAACGATGATCCTGGTGAGTGGAACATTTCAGGAGGTACAAAACAAACATGGAAGGGGCTTGCACATGGAGGTATTGTAGACGACTCTTACAAATATGATATGGACAACAGATATCATGAACCAAGAGATGAAATTATGCAACATCCAGCAAGTTCGCTTGCTTTTCAGAAACTAGATTTTGGTAGCCATGCAACTTCACAGGGGTCATGCTGGGAAATTGATTATCTAAGGCAAATGAGTGCAAAGAGAAAAGCACGTCAGGAGAGAACAAGATGTAGTAATTCACCAGGTATGTCGATCCCAAGAATGAGAGATAGCAACTCAAAGATTCTAAATCCTCCACCTATAGAATCCTTCAGATACCGAGGAGATAGAGACACTCCTTCGAGGGACCAGAGCTCTTCAATTGGGACTCAGCATTATGGGAAAGGCAAGGAAGGAGCTAAAGCACAGAATCGCAGAGCAAGGAAAGATTTCAATGTACAACCAACAAGTCACAAAAAGAGGATAGAACCGTCCATTGATCCAACATGGACTCCTATTGACAAGAGAGCAAGACAGGTACGTTCTGAAACATTTTCTGATATTGTGAATTTTCTAGTGTTTGAGATGCAATGAAGATAAAACCTGGATAATTTTGTGCAGAAACTTTCATTTGTTACATATGGGAAGGAAAAACAGAGCAAGCTGGTCTGGCGAAACCAGAACAGCCCTGGTGTTGGGTGTGGCTTCCGGAAAAGATTCCGAGAGGAAGGTACGTAGATTATCATGTCAGGTCAGATAAGCTCCCTGTGCCCTATCCTCAAATAGATTTCGAGAGAAAAGTACGTAGATTTTCATGTCAGGTCAGATAAGCTCCCTGTGCCCTGTATCCTCAAATTTAAGTTGCTGGTGTTTTATTTTGTAAAGATATTCCATGAAGATATGTCTAAACTCTTAACTTACGTAAAGAAGTGATTTACACCTAAAAGCCGCTCATGCATTCAAAAGCACTGGCGGTATAGGTTAAATGGCATATTGAATAGGCTAACTTTTCGAGACCAGTGCCTTTAGTCACAAGACATTGCCTGGAGGATATTTTCTAGCATAGTTTGCATGAGTTTTTCGTTTTTGTGTTGCTTCCTTCTTCCCTTCTGCTTGTAAACTTCTATTTTATCCTCTTTATTACTCTTTGGTGCAATAGGCATAGCTTGTGTCCTTTCGTTCAAACAAAGAAAAAGCTTACGATAAAAAGGGTATTTCTGGGGTGCAGTGCACTCCGTTTATCTGTGAAATGTCAACCCATATTTTACACGGATGTGCATACTTATTCCATGTACTGTAGGCTGTAGCCTGCATGTTGATGATTTTTTGCGGGTCTGGACTTCTCTTTACAGGACAGCCGAGGCAACCATAATTAGAGATTTGCTCTGGTCCAGTAAAAATACCAAATCGTTTTCGATCATTGGCAAAGCTCTTATAATAAACATATGGTGCATCATTTGTATTACGGGGCAAGGCCATTTTACGCCAGATAAAGAGGGCTTCCCTGTCTACCGTGAGATTTGAAAAGAATGGCTTCAAAAGCTAGAGGCCCAATAAGGAACTTCAGTCGTTATGGAAGAAGGGGAAATTTTGAAGGAATAAGTTCACTTTGTGACCCTCAAAAGTGATCGAAATCTAATCCGTGACTCTAAACCACAAAACCGGTTATCTTGACAACCCCCCCCCCCCCCCAACTCTTAAAACCGGTACACTTTGACTCCTCTGCGGTTTTGGAGGACGGTTTTGCTGACGTGGCGGTTTTGATCGGGTCTCCTTTACACGTGGCATTGACATGGGCTTAGGTGGCATTAAAAATAAATAAAAATAATTCATTTATCATTCACACAGAGGATGACATGCGGGGCCCACTGACATGTGGGGCCCACATGTCGTCCTCTTTTCTCCCCTTCTTCCTCCTTCTCTCCCTCTTCTCATTCTCTCCCCCACCTCTCTTCACCACCGGAGTGGCAGTGGGGATGGCGGCGGCGTCCGGCGGTCGGGAATAGCGGCGGCGCCGTGAGAGGAGCTCGTCCCTAGTGAGGGCGTCATGCCGGTGGAGGTGAGGACATGCGGCGCCGTGAATGGCGGAGGGAGCTGACGATGGCACCGTGGGTCGGGCGCCGGGCGGGAGCTGGGCGGCGGCGGACGGCAGAGCGGTAGATGCGGCGGCCATTGACGGGCAGTGGGGACGGCGACGACGATCATCGGCGGGCAAGCGGCCGAGGGCCGGCAGAGGCGGGTAGGTGCGGCGGCCATCGACAGCGACGGACGGGAGCTGGGCCTACCGCCGCCGCACCGCCAGCCGAATGGGAAGAGAAATCGTCGGGACCTCGTTGTCGGGGCGGAAGGGCCGAGCCTGCCTCTGCCGCTCTCCGTCCATCTCCGGTCCACCGGCCGCCGGCGGCTCCCGCCCGTCGCTGCCGGCTCCTGCCCGTCGCTGTCGCCGTCACACGCTCGCGGCTCGCCGAAGGAAGAGAAAGGAGAGGGAGGGATGATTTATGTGGGTCCCACTCATATTTTTGTGAATGACAAATGGGTCTCACACATATATTTTTATTTTTTAATGCCACCTAAGCGCCACTGTCAACGCCACATGTAAAGGAGACCCAGTCAAAACCGCCACGTAGGCGCCACGTCAGCAAAACTGTCCTCCAAAACCGCCGAGGAGTCAAATTGCACCGTTTTAAGAGTTGGGGGGGTCAAGATATTCCGGTTTTGTGGTTTAGGGTCACAGATTAGATTTCGATCACTTTTGAGGGTCACAAAAGTGAACTTATTCCAATTTTGAATTCCTCAAATATACTAGCAACGTTCATGCATGGAGGCTCAGATTGGTGTCCGATACATTCTCTAAGATGGACTCCGAGGCCGTATCCGGACTCGATCAATCACCAGCGCCTTTATCAATCACCAGCGCCCCGCGATCAATTCCCGAGTTCGATCGTGCCGCGCTGTCGTTCTTCTTGTCTGCGTAAACCCATCTCGGTCGCCATCGTCGAGGCAATGAAGCCCGGAGGCCAAAACCCCGCAACAACGCGGCACCGTCCGGTCGCTACAGCAACGACCACGGCGCGGGCTTCCGCCGAGGGAGTACCGGACCCAACGCCCGCGGGAACCACACACCCGCCGCAGCGGCCGCGCCGCCGCACGTCGTCATGACGCCGCAGCAGAGGGACGAGGTGCTGCTGCGAGCCGGCCGCCTCGCCGCGGAGTACCTCGTGAACATCGGCGAGCTGCCCCCGGACGCGCTGCCGCAGGGCCGCCACCCGCCTCCTCCGCCGCACGCGCCGTTTCAGGGCTACCAACAAGCCAGTGGCCGCCGCCGCCGCCGCCGCCCGGGCACCCGTGGCACGAAGGCCCGCACCCGCAGCATGGGTTCCAGCATCGCGCTCGTCCGCGTTGGCCCGATCCGCAATATCGCGAAGCGGGCAGCAGCACGCGCGCGCGGCGGGACGTTCCGAGGACGCGGCGGGCGGTTTCCCTCTCGTCGGCCCGGCGCGAGTGGCGCCGCTGCTCCCGAGACGGCAGGGGAGCTGCCGGGCATGGCCAGGGAGTGGCGCCTGGCGCTGGTGTTGGCGGGGGGTGGGGGTGCGCGGCGATGGGTCTGACCGCGCAGCACCAGCGCGGGCCGAGTAGCGGGCGGCAGCCGTCGGCGGCGGCGCAGCCAGGTGGCGCGGCACACGGTCAGCCGAGAGAAGGGCCAGCAGGGAGGGATTCAAACTCTGGTGGCCCAGTAGGTTTATAGGCTTCTGTTAGACACGGCACAGCCGGCCCGCTTGGGATCTTTTGTCGCGCATGATGGCGTCGCTTGGGCTGGGCTGCAGTAGCAAATTATTCAAGCAAATTCTGTTAGGCCTTTAGGAGACAGAGGCTCTTTTGGAAGAGGGGAGACGCTGGTAATATCAGCTGAGAATATGAAAAAACGAGATGAGCCATTTACACATAATTAATTAAATATTAATTATTTTAAATTTGAAAAAATGTTATATGATTTTTAAAACAAATTTCTATATTTTTTTACAAAACGTACTATTTAGCAGTTCGAGAAAACAGTTTATTGTTGCTGCCGAAAATTAGGGAATCATGCCACTATTTGTAAATAACAGTTGTTAGCTACTCATTTCGGTCACGGAAGCATGAAAGCACGTATTCGAGTACAGTTCACATCAACTTAACTCACATTAGCATACGATAGCATCACATACAAATAGAAATAAACTAGAAGTCATAAACATAAAGCTACCTAAAATTTCATGAAAACAACTTGAAACCAACTCCAACCCGAAGTATTCTGGCTAACCGTCGGCTCACCCAGTAAGGCCGCCCGAACCCTCCGGTATGTTCGGCCACCTAGTGCCAACACACCATTCGCCAACAGAATACTATTCATCGTATTTTCAGACACTCATCTTTAGCAATTATTCATCACCAAGATTAATCCATCACATGATTCTACCATCTTATGTTTGCCTGGTTTTGCATATATTACTCTATAATTATAAAATTATAAAATTAATTTTTTTATCTAATACTTTACTATAATATCATGGTGAAATGTATTGGAGGAGGGGGGGGGGGGATTCCGAGAATTCTGCAAATAACTGTTGTTAGCTACTCATTCCGGTCACGGAAGCATGAAAGCATGTTGTTTTGACATGTCTTAGGACTTTAGAGGTAACCGTTTAAAACCTTCAACATCATTATTATCCTTTTAAATATGGTACACAAAATATCATGTGGACATTTGTATAGAAAAAAACATTTTTAGTACTATCTTATGTTTGCCCTGTTTTGCAGATACTTTAAATATAAATTTTGACATAATATTTTACAATACAATTCAGTAGCCAAAAGGATATTTTGAAAACCTTGTCAATGTCGAAGAAAACACATTTTGTAAACTGAAAAAAAAACTTGTCAATGTCGAAGAAAACACATTTTGTAAACTGAAAAAAAAGTGGGTGCATTTTAAACTTAGCCAAAATATATTTTGAAAACCTTGTCAATGTCCAAGAAAACACATTTTGTAAACTGAAAAAAAAAGTGGGTGCATTTTAAACTTAGCCAAAAGTATATTTTGAACACCTTGTTCAATGTCTAAGAAAAACACATTTTGTAAACTGGAAAAAAATGTGGGGCATTCCGAGAATCGAACTCGGGACCTCTCGCACCAAAGCGAGAATCATACCACTAGACCAAATGCCCTTTGTTGAGAAATAAGTATATAAACATGTATTAACAGTTAATTATAATGACGTGGTGCATAATCCCAACTCTTGTTATGCCTGAACATTCCAGTACTTCCCACCACTCCACCAGCCAACCTCTCTCGCGCCGTCGCTTGTCATGCCGGGCCCGCCGGCGGCCGGTTCCTTTCTTCCCAAATCCCACGGAGCCGAAGACACGAAGATCACGATCAGACCAGATTCTTCCGTTTCCCTTCGCTGCCTTTTCACTCTACGAAGGCATTATTTTTACATAGCTCTAATCTCCATTTTCAAATATACTCCCTCCGTCTCAAAAAAAAAAAAAAAGACAAACCCTGGTTTGCTGTTCAACTTTGACTGTCCGTCTTATATGAATTCTTTTATAATTCGCATTTTATTGTTGTTAGTGATAAAACATAATTAATACTTTGTGCGTGCCTTGTCTTTTTAATTTTTTTATAAATTTTTTCAAATAAGACGGACGGTCAAACATTAGCCACGGAAACCAGGGTTTGTCTTTTTTTTTTGTGACGGGAGGAGTAATTATCATGCTTTCATACACAACAATTTACAAATCACTAGGTATACAGCCGTTGCTCAACTGATTGGTGTACACTGGCACCTTCCGGCCTCATCGAAACCCACGATAACAACACGGGATTTTTTAAAGAAGACCAAAAATCCCTTTACTATTCCCTCCGTTTTTAAATATTTGACACCGTTAACTTTTTAGCACATATTTGACCGTGTTGTCTTATTAAAATAATTGTGAAATATGTAAAACTATACCGTGTCCATGAAAGTATATTTAACAATGAATTAAATGATATGAAAAAAATAAATAATTACTTAAATTTTTTAAATAAGAGAATGGTTAAACACGTATAATTAAAAAAGTGAACGGTGCCCGACCTTGGAAACGTGTGAGTATTAATTATAGGAGGCGTTGGGGGTGGGGGACAACTACGCTCCGCATTCTCTTCTCCACTCACCCAAGACCCGCCGCCGGTAGCAGCGGCACGGCACAGCGCGGCCGCGGCGAAGCGAGGAGGGAAGGAGACGGGGCGCGATGGGGCTCGGCGTGAGGCGGCGCCGTTCACGTACGTGGCGCACGCGCTGGCCGTGGCGGCCGCCGCCATGGTGCTGGTCTGGTGCATCCACTTCCGCGGCGGCCTTGCCTTCGAGCCACCAACAAGAACCTCATCTTCAACGTGGAGTACTTGATTCTCGTCTGCCCCCCGTCTCTCTAGTTATCTTTCTGTGATATCCCGCCGATATTGGATTGGATGGACAATTTGGTGCCGCTTTTTTTTTGTTTATTTCTCCAAAAGAAAAAATTGAGATATCCAGTAGGGGTAGGTAGCTTCATTAGGAAGGAAGGAAGCGCAAAAATACTTTGGCCGTCGTATCCTTTGGCGTTTGATCAGAAAAGCAGGATTGTTGATGGCATCTGCTTTACCTTTTGCTGTTAATTTTGCCAGTGTGATTAGGATAGTGCTTAAATTTTAGTCCTTTGGAGGTTGTTTTATCGATTATGAAAGAACGAGAATTGTTGTTAGATTGTTTTCTTTTTTCCCGCTATACATTGTAGTTAAGCAATTTTTAGCTAACCTGTTCGGATTTGTGACTACTTATATGAGAATTGGGTTGACTTTCATAAATGCTTTGCAGGCCTTTCATAAATTTTAGTCCTGTGGAGGTTGTTTTATCGATTATGAATGAACGATGATGTGTTAAGATTGTTTTTGTTAAAAGATTGGTTTTTTTTTTCCCGCTATACATCTGTAGTTAAGCAATTTTTTAGCTAACCTGTTCGGATTTGTGACTAAATAAGAATTGGGTTGACTTAATGAGAATTGTGTTAAGTTAGCCAAAGTGTTGAGCGTTCGGTTTGAACATCTAATCAGGGATCGTTTGATTGCTTGATGGAATGATGGAGTAGGTTATTGAACTAGGCATCATGTGGTGTATTCTTTATTTGGTTTCTTGTTGGGTATTGAATTATGGATGCTCTTATGCTCATGAATCCATGTTGGTCAAGGCATGTTTTTTGTTAGGTATTGAATTATGGATTCTCTTATGCTCATTCATCCATGTTGGTTAACACAGTGGCATGTTGTCCATCTGATGGGGAAAATGGAGGTCTGAATAATGATTGCATGATGTTGAATTCATATCAGATGAAGCGGGTCATGACGTCATGTTAAAAAGCAATTGGTCCAGAGAAAGATGTTAAAAATCAATCGTATTTTGAATTTCAACTTGCTACACATTTCTGTAAACGCACCACCTAATTTTGCATGCCCAATTTAAAAAGACGTTAAACTTGGACTTAACGGCAAATGGACCTAAAATTTAAACTGTATATTTGGTTCTTCTCTGTTCTGCAGTTTCTAATCATTTGCATAATCCTTACTACTAGTAATTCAGGATACTACTGTACATTAGCGTTTCAAATCGGTTGTCCATATCTCTAATGTTGAGACATTGCAGGTTCACCCTGTTCTTATGCTTATTGGCTATATAATCCTAGGCAGTGAAGGTAAGTTGTTTTGTTGTTATTATTATTATGTATATGGTTCGTGGACAAGTTTTAGTAATATTCCTTCTCCATTTTGGCAGCTATAATGGTATACAAGGTCCTTCCTACATGGAAGCATGATACAACTAAGCTGATCCATCTAATTCTCCATGCAATTGCACTTGTATTCGGTGCGGTTGGGATATACTGCGCTTTCAAATTTCACAATGAAAGTGGAATTGCCAACCTCTACAGTCTGCATTCTTGGCTTGGGATTGGAACAATTTGTTTGTACGGTATTCAGGTAACCCCTTGCATATGGTAGCAATTCTATTCCATATAAGCCGTTGACTTAGTCCAATTATTATGATTTGTCTGAACCCGTCAACTTACAACAGAACCAACTGGTAAAATAGCTGGTAAAGCATGCACATAGAAGAGTTGTTCTTTTTTTGACAATTTAGTCAATTATGATGTTGCATCAATTTCTGAATTTGTTTGGTTAAATGATTACTCCATATCCTGTTGTGCTGTTCACAACTAAAAACTCAGGAATCTGAATAAGTTAGCAGACACCAGTACTCCCTCCGTCCCATAATATAAAGGATTTTGAGTTTTTACTTGCAACGTTTGACCACTCGTCTTATTCAAAAAATTTTGAAATTATTATTTATTTTATTTGTGACTTACTTTATTATCTATAGTACTTTTTTCACAACTTTTCGTTTTGTATATTTGTAAAAAAAAAATTTGAATAAGACGAATGGTCAAACGTTGTAAGTAAAAACTCAAAATCCCTTATATTGTGGGCCGCAAGTACTTTAAGCACAACTTTTCGTTTTGTATATTTGTAAAAAAAAATTTTGAATAAGACGAATGGTCAAACGTTGTAAGTAAAAACTTAAAATCCCTTATATTGTGGGACGAAGGGAGTAGCTGTTAGTACCAATAATTTCCTGGCCACCGAAAGACATGAAAAAATGGATTGCTTTTCAGAGCTCAAAGATCTACAACACATTCATTGAACTGGGAAGTTTTATTGTAGTAGTTGATATCTGCCCGGTGAGAGTTTTTTTTAATATATAATTTTACTTGATTGTTGACACCTTCTTGTTAAATGCGCCTATCTATTGCAGTGGATATTCGGGTTTGTTGCTTTCTTCTTCCCCCGTGCTTCGCCAAGCGTGAGGAAGGGTGTTCTTCCTTGGCATATACTGTTTGGGCTCTTCGTCTACATTTTAGCCCTGGCCACCGCAGAACTCGGATTTCTTGAGAAGCTCACTTTCCTCCAAAGCTCAGGGCTCGACAAATATGGCGCAGAGGCATTTTTGGTGAACTTCACGGCTTTGATTCTTGTGCTATTCGGTGCTTCCGTCGTGGTTGCTGCTGTTTCTCCTGCTCGCGTTGAAGAACCGCATGAGTATGCTCCAATCCCTGAAAGTTAGAGCATGTGTAGTTTACAACTTTACAGCATATACAAACACAACCAAAGAAGTTTGTTGTTGCCACAGTGAGACCTGGTGGCTGGTGTTCATATAACTCCCCTTGAAACAAAGAAAGAACATACTGGACATACAAAGAAAGGAAATATGCATATTTGTGGTGTGTGTATTTGTTATGTGGTTAATCTATATTAATATAGAAGGCGTCGGACGTGTCACTACCGTCCATGCCATGTTGGTGTAAAGGAACATTTCTAGCCGTCCGAGCTGATTTCTCTTTCGTTTCAATCCGTGAGGGGTGGCATTCCTCCAATTGGCCAACAATCCTAGTGTTAGTGCGAGTAAGAAAGCATGTGTTTGATTGGAGGGACATGGCTTATCGGGTTGGGACAAACCTATTTTTTAACGTGTTTGATTTGGGGATAGGTGAAAATGCTACGTGGTAGCTGTCTGGATTGGGCTTTTTTTTTTTTTGGGTGAAACTAAAGCCAGCAAAGCAGGTGTTATACTAAGTAGGGAAGAAGAAAGTACTCCCTCTGTCCTATAAAAAATCAATTTAGTACTGGATGTGACATATCCTAGTACTATGATCTGGATATATCTCTGTCCAAATTCATTTTATTAGAACGTGTCACATCCGGTTCTAGATTCGTTTATTTATGGAGGGAGTATTTACAACATCACCAACAGTGAAAGAGAAAAAGAGAGGGAAAAGAGGTAGAGAAAAAAAAAAGAAAAAAGCTACTAATCAATCAAAACATCTTAGGCCGATAATCTCGCAATATTTGTTGCTCCACATATTTTCCATAGCTTGATTTCATCCTGTATCTTGTCTAGCAGCTGCGGCAAGGATTTTTCCTGATTTCGGCAATACTCGGCTGTTCCGTTCACATCATATTTCCCATGCTACCAGCATGTAGATTATTTTTTTTCTTTGACTTTTGTCTTTCCCACCTTGATATGTCCTCCTGTTCCACCATCCAATAGCCGCTCACATCATCGTTGCAGTTCAGCCTACCTAGACCCTCTCCAAGTCTGTCACACAAAAGGGCAAATTTGTTGGTGGTTTGAATCGTATTTTGTCTCATGATCCTTCGCATCGGTAGGTGGTGGCGCCACCAAACAGTCATTGGCATCGCTGATGGCGAGGTGACTTTGGATGTCTCATCGGACTTGTAGTCTTGTAGATGATGAGAATGGGATCACCACCACTTGGCAACATATGGTTTCGACATGAGTAACACCCTCTTTTTTTCAGCAGAATCAGAATTCATTTTTTTTCTGGAAAAAAATGAGTAAAATTCTACTAGCTGGCAGAATCTCCAACCTCCATTGATTATACTATTATAGTGACGATCCAATTAAATGTGCTTAATGTAACACGCATATAGAATAATCAAAAGCTGCTAGTTAGATAACTGCTTCCAAGTCACAATTGTTGTCAAAGCACGAAATTGCGTACATCTTTATGAAAGGGGAAAAGGATGAGATAGGGGTTTGTACATATGTGGTTTGCACTACATATTTTCCCGATATAGGGAGTCCTATATAGTTATATAAGTGTGGGCGTGCATATAGTTTGTATTTGCAGTTTTTCTTTCGAAAAAGTTTGTATTTAAAGTCTGAAAAAAAATACAAGGACGGAAAAAGTTTTGCCAACAAAAAAGTACAGTTTAGGGGAAGCTGAATAAAGGGCTAGTTCCATACAGACTATACAGTACTACACAACAGAAAAAATATATAAAAAAACTAACGCACGATAGTACAGACCTAATAGCGCGCAATTTGTATCAACAACCACTGTTTTTGAGTAACTGGATCACTATATTTAATTTGTTTCGTCTAAATATTTGCAAACGCCCTCGCTGGAAAAGGAATAGGAAAGAAATGATGGGCTGCAACAAACATGGCCACTAACAAGTGTCTAGTCTTAATCGATAAGTGTATCACTAGCTTAAAACTTCTTCCTTCTAATATAATATATTGATGTGTAATCTTTTTCGCATTCGAAACAAAATTCAGTTAAAACTTAAAACCCTGCCCCTCATTGGTTGTGTGGCTAATTAAATTGGCTATACCCAAACTCGACGCCGTGGCAGCTGGGCGGCAGCCACGCAGGGTGGAGATGCATCTTTTTAAAAAAAACGGTGGAGATGCTTGGAGGGCACAAATACTCACCATAAACGGATAAAAGTTTCACTGGACGACGCATATAAAAGGCCTGATCGATCATCAGACGGCTGAAACAAGTAGGGGTGAAAATGAGGCGGGTATTTCCCGACCACCCACCCGACGCGAGACTCGCGGGAGGAATATGGGAGAAAAAATGAGATACAGGATATTATCCGAGTCCGAATCTGAATTCATTGGAAAAATATAGGTTAGGATATGGGAAGACATGTATCCACCCGTATGTTCCATATTATAAAGTACGTACTCCGTATGAAAATTTGTTATAAATCCACCTGAAAATATGATGAAAGATTGGTTAATCACTATTTTACGTGATCAAATATAATATTGTATTTTTTTTCTTGATGTATCTATTTTAATACTTTAATTACCTTATTATAGTTAATATCTATGAATTAGAGATATAAATAGATATTGTTCCCGAATCCGATTCGAAGGAAATAATATGGGATAGTACACGAGATGAGTGATATATTATCTGAGACTACCCGCACTCGGTTCCGAATTTAAAAGAAAATATGGGCTTGGAATGTCATAATCCGACCGTACCCGCCCGTTTTCACCTCTAGTCTTGGTCTGTCTTATACTGTATTTCTAATAGAAAATTTCTTTTACCGTATTTTGCTTACACTAATTATTTTAACCTACTCCCTCCATCTTTACTCTAAATATAACCAATTCAAGAGCTTTCTCTCCGAGAAAGAGGGGTAAAATTAGTTACGACTAGTCCAGATGAAAGGTAGGCAGAGAAATGCAACAGCAACAGCAACACCAACAAGGACCTCAAATGACAGAGGTGATTAACTTATGCTCTGTCCTTTTCCCTTTACACACTGGCAAATTGAGGGCCTCTAGCTAAATTAACACCTGAATACTTTTAGATATTGCCCTTGCAAAGGTGGAGACAGACAAGCGAGAATCGTTGATCAAAGCATGGGAGGAGAACGAAAAGGCAAAAGCTGAGAACAGGTACATAATCAAAATTTAATCGCCCGTATTGGCCAGAATCTCTCTCCGTGCGAACATGATGTGTAAACCAAAACGAAACCATGTCTTACTGTCAGGGCATATGTGGCTCCATTACAACATGTTGTGTTTATTGAGGAAACATAGCACATAACCTTCCGAATCACTTCTTTTCTGTGTCAGGGCCTCTAAGAAGTTATTGGATATTATTTCATGGGAGAACACAAAGAAGGCAGTAATAAAAACTCAACTGAAAAAGAAGGAAGTAAGTTCATTGTTTTTTCACTTGTCAAGATAATTTTTTTTTAATTGTTCGCGAAAAAAAAGATAATTTTTTTAATAAAAAAAGATAGATAATTTTATTATGTTTTCTGGTGCTTGAAATTTGAATACTCTGCACATCTCATCTATAAGAATTTCAAAATGGTTTGTGATGATGTTGGATTTTGTTTTATTTTGGGAAAGGATATGATGTTTAATTGCAATGCAATGAATTCCTGAGTAACTTGACAGCGTGTGAAGTACGAGCAATATATAGTACATAGAAAAATGATACACGGAAGAAATTTGCTCTGTTTTCTGGTGACACTCAAAATCCATGAGTGATTGGTTCTTTAAGTAGTCCATGTTGCTTGTTTGAGAATTGGCAACATAAATGTGTATCACCCACTGTCTACAATTAACCTGTGAGAGTACACAGGAAGAGTTGGAAAGGAAGAAGGCAGAGTACGCTGAGAAGGCGAAGAACAAGGAAGCAATCGTCCATAAGGAAGCTGAAGAAAAGAGAGCAATGGTGATGGCCCGGCGCGGTGAAGAAGTGATCAAGGCCGAGGAGATAGCAGCTAAGTACCGTGCAACCGGAGTGACACCGAAGAAACATCTCGGGTGTTTTGGGGCATAAGAAACATCGAACATCCGAGCCATATACTTGTTTTTCTTTTTCTCTTTCGAAAGTTATTTGTGTTGGGTTGTAACTTGTAAGTGTGTACTGTTTTTTTCTTTGGGTGGTCTAAAACATTTCAAGTGCAGTTAATAATTAATAACACGTTAAGATTGACAATCGTCGATGGCACTTTCTATTTGATCTTCTCTTGTGTTTGTTCCAGCATTGCCCGTGACAACTGACAACTTTGAACTACCACCTCATTTGAAATCGCCCCGAAAGTAAGAAAGAAAAAAAAAAAGAGGCGGCGCATAGACGGGCCGCGGAAGTCGCGATGGAGCGGGAGCGGCGCAGGCGCCGCGTGAACTCTCTCCGGTCCGAAGGGGCAACAACGTGGGGCGCGCGCCCGGTGGTGGGCACGGGACTCACGAGGTGGAGGGAGCAACACCGCAACAGCTTACAGCTGGCACGGGAATTTGGGTCGTTGACATCCGCGGTGGATAGGCTGCTACAGCCTGCAACAGCTTTGGGCTCTTGGGTGTCCACACTCTGATGGCTCGTCCACTTCGCATAAGTTTGTTTTCGACCTTCAACTCCTTCCATTCGGATTGAATCGTATTCCTCAACCGTAAAACCGGATATAATGTCTCCTTTACCTTCGTACATCGGTACAAATTGACTCGTTCGGTTATTTTAAAAGCGGTTTCGTTCAACGTGACAGGTTGACTTGCTGGAAAATTATTTCCACGATGTTTATTAGGGCGGTCAACGAGCCGAGCTCGAGCGAGCTCGTCTGCCCAAGCTCGAGCTCGACACGCTCGAGTCGAGCCTATTGCACCTTCGAGCTTTTAGTCAAGCTCGATTCGAGCTCGTTCGAGCTCGAGCTCGGTGCCGAGCTCGGCCATAAGTAGTATAATATATATTTTAATAATAATATCTTGATAAGTATAATTATTTTCTAGTTAATCACACTAATAAAAGAGTATAAAATGATTAAAATAAATATATTGTGCTAACACATGCTAATTTATTTTGTAAATAGATAGTAACATATATATTTATCTATTAGTTTATTATATTAATAAGGTGAACATGCAATATAAACTATACACAGTCAAGCTCGCCCAGGCTCGGTAGAAGCTTGAGCTCGGCTCGGTAAAGCTCGCGAGCTTTTGCTCAGGCTCGAGTTCGGCCCCTTTTGCTACATAAAGAAAACATAAATATAGTTATTCATGGTTGCAGAAAATAATATAAGTATAGAACCAATATTTCCAATTTCAAATTACTTGCTGTTTCTTTTCAGCTCTACCCCACATTGATTTCAAATCCACAAATTTCTTCTTAATGTCATCTGGCCTGAGCTCTGAAATCGCAATCAAATCAAATCAACGGATGATGAAGACCTTGTAGGCCGAGGGTGTGTTTACTTCGGCGTCTTCACGGCTCAATCAACGGCACGGACTCCTGGTCTGGTCGCGGTAATCTGGCTGATAAACTGAACTTTATGGAACCCAAGGCCTCCAGACACCAGGCCCACCAGTACAGTGCCACCCCGCGTCGTCCCCCGGCTGTCTCTCATCAACGAATAACCGCACAAAACGTCGAGCAAAACACGACGTACGCCAAATGCCTACAACCATTGAATGCCGCCCCTGAGACGGAGCCGTACCGCAATCAAAGTCTGAGGCACACGCTAAGAGCAAGTTTAATAGTATAGCTATCTATTAGCTCCAATTCATCTATAGCCAACCTAATAGCTCATTCATAACAAACTACACTATTAATATATGGTCTCACTTATCATACACACAGTGTGTCTTGGAGTCCGTGCTACAGCTGGTTATAAATCTGTAGCCCACTGCTCTTCTCTCTCCTTAAAATATGTTTGCAGCTGGCTTATAAACTGCTATTTTACCTGCTCTAACTCTTTCTGCTTCTGCCTCGCGCGCTCTTTCCCAGCTCATAGTGTAGCGTACTCCTCCGATCAGGCACCACGTTCTCGCGTACGGGGGAGGTAGCGTCGTGCCGGCCCGCCCGATCGGTACACCGAGTACTCGTGCAACCGAGAAAAAAGACTGGAGTAGTAGTAGAGTTTGGAGTACGGCGCATCGTCCGGTCAAGTCGACCGGCCTACCTTTTCCCCAATTTGACGTGGGCGCCAGAGGCAGTGCACATTCACAAGCAATCAATGCTGCGCTCGCTCGCGCCGCACACGCTATCTGACCTGCTACTGTTCCCCTGCTGCTCCTACGCTTGTCTGCGCGGCTGCATGCGTCGTCGCAGCGGCCCCAACCCCAACTGCATCGCCTCTCTCCGTCCTCTTCGTCGTCCTCGGCGCATTCAATGCATGATGCCCAGAGCCCTCTCATTGATGGTGCCGTTCCAAGCACTGAGCAAGTGTGATGAGTTTGTGTGACTGTGAGATCAACTCCTTGACGACGTGAACTTCTGCATGCATGCCTTCTCTCGTTTCGCTCCAGAGTTCGATAGCACGTCGATCGCCGGCTCGACTCGTCTCGTACCCAGTTGTTTGTAACGCTCCCTCAGCTCCGACCGTCCCTGGTTGGTTGACTGCTTGTTTAGTTTCCAACTTTGGGTGTGTTTAGATCCAAACTTTGGATCTAAAGTTTGCAAAATTCCATCACATTAACCTGTCATACACACACAATTTTTCAGTCACATCAATCTCTAATTTTAACCAAAATCCAAACTTTGGATGGAACTAAACGCAGCCTTTTTCTTTAAATTTTTAACTTTTTCATCACATCAAAACTTTTCTATACACATAAACTTTTAATTTTTTTTCTTTAAACTTTTAATTTTAGTCAAACTTTTAATTTTGACGTGGAACTAAACATAGCCTGAGCATTTGAGCCCAGGAGCTGGGAGTAAATAGCCAGAAAATGCCATGCTTTCGGTTTGTTCAGAGCCAACAATGCCATAGAGACTAGAGTACGTGGCATCCAACGATCGGGTGCATCTCAGCCAATTGGCGGTATTGCCGCGTCTGTGATCACGGTTCAAAAGAGTAAATAAGGATCGAACACGTAGTGTATATCTTTCGTTACTATCTCTATTTTTTAATATAAAGAAAATTTATCCATACAACTATATTATTAATATTCTATATTTTAGAACGAATGCATTATTTTTTTTGTAAGTGCGGGTAGTCCGTATAATCAATACTATGGTCTCACGTATAGCATGGGAATTTCTAAACCGAGACAAATGTATTGTACTAATAGCAGATTGATGGTTGTGGGAGAGTTGTTTTTACGATATCTTCTGTTACACTTACAGTCGTAGGATATACGAGTAGAATACAAATATAACCACTGAAATCATGATTGTTTAAAACATTTTGTTCAAGACCAAAGTAAGTGTAATTTATCGTTTATCTATTTGTAACACTAGCTAAATGTCCATGCCTTAATATGATTAAAAGAAAAAAATCATAATATTTCCTGAAACTAAAAGGCATAATTTTCATCAAATATGTTCCCAGACTTTTGTTTTAGAGAATACTCACTTTAATTTAATTTTATATATAGCTATCCATTTAGATTTAGCTATCTTGTCATATTTAGAAGTTCATGTTGTAATATATAAAACTAAAATAGGAATAGATAGGGTGGCAAACTCACTGTCACCACCTTTACAGTCTATTTAAATAAAGGAGTATAGATACTCAACATATGTATTTATTGTACTAATATATATTTTGCTTTTAGTTATATCCCTTTAAATGTTCTATTACCCATGCTTTCTTGTAATATAAAATGAAAGAGATCAGTTTTTTTTCTAAAATACACAAAACCTTAAATCCTAAACATTTTGCAACTCTATTGTTTGCTCTTCAGCCTATATGCCCAAATAAAATTTGAGTTTTAAAACCTAAATTTCAAGTTCATTTTTTATTATTTTTCATTGTATTTTATTTTCTACCATTGGCTTGTAAGTTGCTAATAACACATATAAAAAAGTTTTACGTACAAATTATTGTTTTTGTTAATAGGTGTTATGGCTTATAATCAAAGTCTAGAACCTTGGTGTGTCTTTGGTTGGTAGATATAGGGCATATTTGGTAGGGTATAAGCTTGCATCCAAGTTATGGTAAACTACAAAGTGTGGCCAATAAATTATAGGCTACAAGTTTGTAGCATTATTAGCTTAGCTGCGGTAACTCATAAGTGACTATGAAATAAATATGGATAAAACAAACTACAGGATGCCAGAATTGTGACATGATAAAGTTTGATGGTGAACCAAACAACCCTTGGCATAGTAGAAGCTAGATGATGTGTGGTACATGCATGATGGTTAGAGTTTGGCAACTCTCCTAATCTTCTCTTATCTAGGATCCCCAGGAAGTGAATCAAGTTGACTTTTGTGGATCGCATGAAGCAGTTTTCCTTCGACCTTCTTGAGTGAAATATAGCAAGTACCGAAATTATCTCCACCATATAGTAACTACAACATCACTAGTAGAACACATGACCAAACATAGACGTTGTTCGGTAAGTGTAACATATTAGGCTGTTCATTCTATTAATGCCTTCTTTCTCTTGTCCATTGGAGTTATTATGTAAGGACTTAGATGTCCAAAAGCCTATTCATGGCAAATAGTGATTTGGATTGGCCTATTGTTATGGAGTTTAACAATGTATGGTTAATTCTAAGTTGCTAGGATCCTCTACCCGCTGACAAGATCAAAGACTCGCCATCTGCAGCGTGCTGTTGGATCAGATTTGTGACCCTTCGTCCTATATTATAAGCATCATCCTACTTAAGTCGAATTATTCTAAATTTAATCAAGTGTATTGAAATGACAATAGTGTTTACGACACCAAATGAACATCATTAATACTCTTCTCTATAAACTCGGTGGGACTAAGAAAGTTTAATTTAAGATAAAATTAGAAACGATTATATTTTGAAATGGAGTAAATATAAAGGGCCTTTTCAAATGCAAGACTTAGAAAATAGAGAAATACGAAAACACATGATTTTGATAGTAATACAAGTGTAACATAGAGGAATGGAAAAAAAAAAAGACAAGAATAACCATTTGATTGGAAAAAAAACATAGGAATTTAAGGAGAGATGAAAACATGAAAAAAGTTTTTCATAAGGTTTTATCTCATATTAGATTTTCTCCAAAACTTGGACGGAATGAGATATTTCACAGAAATTTTCTGAGATTCTATAGTAACCATTAATTTGATTCAAAGGAAGTATAAGGGGAAAAAATCATATAGGAATAAAATCCATATAAATCATACAATTTTCTTTCGAATAAATTAAGCGGGCCTAAATATTCTACTAACTGGAACATATTTTTTTACGTTCTCCCTGGGTATGAAGTGAAAATTTTGCCGCGATCTCACAAACCGAGCAAACACTGTGAGAAGGTTATACTTTACTCGTAAAAAAGAATCGTTTCTTCACTGTTATCCATCACGACAGTCCTGATTAAAGGACAATCATATCCAAAGGACCACAATGGCATGGCATTTAATAGTATCTCCCAGAAAGAGAATCATTAGCGTAGGGGCGACGAGCTTGCCCTGCCCATTTCTGTTCTTTCCTGGCGATGAAGCCACCACAGGCAACAGGCTGCTCCTGTGCTGCAGGTGTCGTGGCAAACCTTTCGCTGCTCTGGTTTGGCCTTTTATCTGAGCGTGGCAATAAATTCTTTTTCTCGTCGGTCTGGCCCCACCGGCTATCCGGTGCATTTACTCCTTTTTCTGAATAGAAACAAGTCAAACAGAGTCATCCGCGGTGGATAGGCTGCTACAGCCTGCAAAAGTTTTGGGCTCTTGGGTGTCCACACTCTGATGGCTCGTCACTTCTCATAAGTCTGTTTTCGACCTTCAACTCTTCCTTTTGGATTGGATCGAATCATATTCCTCAACCGTAAAACCGGATATAATGTCTCCTTTACCTTCGTACATCGGTACAAATTGACTCATTCGGTTATTTTAAAAGCGGTTTCGTTCAACGTGACGGGTTGACTTGCTGGAAAATTATTTCCACGATGTTTATGCTCGTGTCATCCAGTGGCGGACGCAGGATTTCAATGATGGGGGTACGAAGTTACAGACTACGGACTATGTACATAGTACCAAGGAAACTAGTTCGACGATAAAAATAAACTCAAACCACTAATGAACAATCAATCCAAGCGCAAGCATGCATATATTAGGCAAAGTATATCTCAATCCCCATACAAGTACTTGTAGTGAACGATTTGCAATGAACAATTAATAAAAAGTAGTACAGAAGACACAACTAACCATTGCCATTGTATGGTTGCACCACCCATAAAGATTGCATTGAAATATTGAAGGATACCGATCCATATAGAATATAAGATAGTGTGCTACATAAAGAAAACATAAATATAGTTATTCATGGTTGCAGAAAATAATATAAGTATAGAACCAATATTTCCAATTTCAAATTACTTGCTGTTTCTTTTCAGCTCTACCCCACATTGATTTCAAATCCACAAATTTCTTCTTAATGTCATCTGGCCTGAGCTCTGAAATCGCAATCAAATCAAATCAATGGATGACGAAGACCTTGTTGTAGGCCGAGGGTGTGTTTACTTCGGCGTCTTCACGGCTTAATAAACGGCATGGACTCCTGGTCTGGTCGCGGTAATCTGGCTGATAAACTGAACTTTTATGGAACCCAAGGCCTCCAGACACCAGCCCACCAGTACAGTGCCACCCCGCGTCGTCCCCCGGCTGTTTCTCATCAACGAATAACCGCACAAAACGTCGAGCAAAACACGACGTACGCCAAATGCCTACAACCATTGAATGCCGCCCCTGAGACGGAGCCGTACCGCAATCAAAGTCTGAGGCACACCTGTTCACTTTAACGACATTTTCAACCTTACCAAGTTTTAATAAAGTTGTTAAAAAAATAACTATATTTGGTTTGCTGTCAAATTACTTACTAAAATAAGTACACTCTCCGGCGATAACTATAATGGATTTTCAGTTTTCTCTCTTAAAAAGATTATTCATCGAACTATCCCAACATGACTTTTACGGCTAAACTTAAATTTCGTTCCATTGCATTGTTAAGATCACGTATTTTAATCTATCTGTTTAGTTTATTTCTCAAATTTTTAATTTAATTACTTTTATAATCAAGTAGATAATACTATGTGACAACATAACCTGCTCGGCTTAATAAATCTAAGTTAATCTAGGCTTCTAGCAGAGTTTAATGTAAAAAAGTAAAAGAGTAAATTACACCCACGGTACAATAACTTGGCGGGTGGCTGTGATATGGTGCAAGATCTTGAGAATTGATCGTTCGAGTGCAACAACTTGACAAGTGGGTGCATTCTAATACAAGAACTTAACAATTTAGTATTTTGGTGCATCAACTTAGCTAAACATATGCTAGGTGAGTTTTTTCTGCGATGTCAATATGTCATTACATAGCAATCCTACGGATATTACCTTATAATATTAAATTTAATCTTTAAGAATTATATTACACATGCAATTTATATCCAATTACCTTGAATTTTTGTTTTCTTCACCTTTCCAAATCTCAACTGAAATATAATAATTTCTACATCAGTTTAATTGACTTAATAGTTATTAGGATAAAAATATAAATATGCTTATATACAAATCCATGTTAGTACATATCTTATAAATATAAATATGCTTATATATCAAAATAAGTACTTAAAAATTGAATATGTATAAAAAAATACTCCAAATAATTAAGTTGCCGTATAACTTTTTAACTTATTATATCAAAATCGTATATATCTTGCAAGTTATTGTATTTATGCGATCACTTATAAAGTTATTGTACTAAATTACACATATCTGTCAAGTTGTTGTACTAGAATGCTCATTTCTCAAGTTCTTGCACCAAATTACACCCACCTGCCAAGTTGATAAACCAATGGTGCAATTTACTCAAAGTAAAATTACGTGTTGTCCCTAAAAGTTTATTTGATTGGAAAAAATCACGTTAGCCATGTGACAACCAGTTAGCAATAAATACGATGATCGGATGGATGGAGAAAGATTGTACTCCAAATCCGTCGTATTTACGGACAAATTCAAATCCAAAATCTAATGTATTGATGATGGACCGATCGCACTCACTCCAGGCTCTTCTAGGCAGAAGCCCGGCCGGGTAGAAGCTCTATATAAAGAGACCCAAGCTCAGGTCTCAGCGTATCAGTCGGTATTCACTATTCAGTACGCACTACACAGCAGCCCGTGAGTCGTCGTGACCAAACGTATAGTATACTAGCTACCAAAAGCAGTACGTTGCCTGGTTTCATTGTAAGCATAGCAGCCGCGCCGAGTCAGTAGCGTCGCGTGAGCGCGGTGAAGATGGCCGGGGAGGCATTGAAGGAGGCGGAGGCGACGCCCGCCGCAGCGAACGCGGGGGAGGAGAAGGCCGTCGTCCCGGCGGCTTCGACATCGCCGGTGATCTCCAAGACCGATGATGACACGGAGCCGCCGGCCGATGACTCCAAGGCTCTTGTCGTCTTCGTCGAGAGTGAGTATAGTACTTTGCTGGCTCAGTTTTGTCGAATTTGGCGTGCAGTCTTTTACCTCTAAAAATACCCATTTTCGGACCAAAACTAATCTCTGTTCATCCATGCACACTTCTGTAATTTTCAAGTTTTGATCACCGATACGTCCTTGCCTTTTGCAAAATAAATCGGCTATTGGCAGAAGAAATGAATTGAAAGTTGTGTTCAGAAATCTTTACTTGGTTTCAGAAAGGAAAACTCTGCTCAGATACCGTAGAAAGAAACCTCGTTTGATTGGTAGTAGTACGTATAGTAATACTATTTGAGAATGCTCAGCCATTCACATCTTTTCATTTTTCAATTCAAACAACATATGAAATGGAGATTAGACTAGTGTGCATGATTTCTTGAACGCTATAGCTTTTTAGCTTGTTTGCCATGCAAAGGTCGACCTAAGTCATTCTTCTGATTTCTACCTATCTGATCATGATTTTTCACATACCAGAGGTTGCTGATAAACCTCATGCTGAGAAGGCAACAGCAACAGCAACACCAACAAGGACCTCAAATGACAGAGGTGATTAACTTATGCTCTGTCCTTTTCCCTTTACGCACTGGCAAATTGAGGGCCTCTAGCTAAATTAACACCTGAATACTTTTAGATATTGCCCTTGCAAAGGTGGAGACAGACAAGCGAGAATCGTTGATCAAAGCATGGGAGGAGAACGAAAAGGCAAAAGCTGAGAACAGGTACATAATCAAAATTTAATCGCCCGTATTGGCCAGAATCTCTCTCCGTGCGAACATGATCTGTAAACCAAAATGAAACCATATGTCTTACTGTCAGGGCATATGTGGCTCCATTACAACATGTTGTGTTTATTGAGGAAACATAGCACATAACCTTCCGAATCACTTCTTTTCTGTGTCAGGGCCTCTAAGAAGTTATTGGATATTATTTCATGGGAGAACACAAAGAAGGCAGTAATAAAAACTCAACTGAAAAAGAAGGAAGTAAGTTCATTGTTTTTTCACTTGTCAAGATAATTTTTTTAATAAAAAAAGATAGATAATTTTATTCTGTTTTCTGGTGCTTGAAATTTGAATACTCTGCACATCTCATCTATAAGAATTTCAAAATGGTTTGTGATGATGTTGGATTTTGTTTTATTTTGGGAAAGGATATGATGTTTAATTGCAATGCAATGAATTCCTGAGTAACTTGACAGCGTGTGAAGTACGAGCAATATATAGTACATAGAAAAATGATACACGGAAGAAATTTGCTCTGTTTTCTGGTGACACTCAAAATCCATGAGTGATTGGTTCTTTAAGTAGTCCATGTTGCTTGTTTGAGAATTGGCAACATAAATGTGTATCACCCACTGTCTACAATTAACCTGTGAGAGTACACAGGAAGAGTTGGAAAGGAAGAAGGCAGAGTACGCTGAGAAGGCGAAGAACAAGGAAGCAATCGTCCATAAGGAAGCTGAAGAAAAGAGAGCAATGGTGATGGCCCGGCGCGGTGAAGAAGTGATCAAGGCCGAGGAGATAGCAGCTAAGTACCGTGCAACCGGAGTGACACCGAAGAAACATCTCGGGTGTTTTGGGGCATAAGAAACATCGAACATCCGAGCCATATACTTGTTTTTCTTTTTCTCTTTCGAAAGTTATTTGTGTTGGGTTGTAACTTGTAAGTGTGTACTGTTTTTTTCTTTGGGTGGTCTAAAACATTTCAAGTGCAGTTAATAATTAATAACACGTTAAGATTGACAATCGTCGATGGCACTTTCTATTTGATCTTCTCTTGTGTTTGTTCCAGCATTGCCCGTGACAACTGACAACTTTGAACTACCACCTCATTTGAAATCGCCCCGAAAGTAAGAAAGAAAAAAAAAAAGAGGCGGCGCATAGACGGGCCGCGGAAGTCGCGATGGAGCGGGAGCGGCGCAGGCGCCGCGTGAACTCTCTCCGGTCCGAAGGGGCAACAACGTGGGGCGCGCGCCCGGTGGTGGGCACGGGACTCACGAGGTGGAGGGAGCAACACCGCAACAGCTTACAGCTGGCACGGGAATTTGGGTCGTTGACATCCGCGGTGGATAGGCTGCTACAGCCTGCAACAGCTTTGGGCTCTTGGGTGTCCACACTCTGATGGCTCGTCCACTTCGCATAAGTTTGTTTTCGACCTTCAACTCCTTCCATTCGGATTGAATCGTATTCCTCAACCGTAAAACCGGATATAATGTCTCCTTTACCTTCGTACATCGGTACAAATTGACTCGTTCGGTTATTTTAAAAGCGGTTTCGTTCAACGTGACAGGTTGACTTGCTGGAAAATTATTTCCACGATGTTTATTAGGGCGGTCAACGAGCCGAGCTCGAGCGAGCTCGTCTGCCCAAGCTCGAGCTCGACACGCTCGAGTCGAGCCTATTGCACCTTCGAGCTTTTAGTCAAGCTCGATTCGAGCTCGTTCGAGCTCGAGCTCGGTGCCGAGCTCGGCCATAAGTAGTATAATATATATTTTAATAATAATATCTTGATAAGTATAATTATTTTCTAGTTAATCACACTAATAAAAGAGTATAAAATGATTAAAATAAATATATTGTGCTAACACATGCTAATTTATTTTGTAAATAGATAGTAACATATATATTTATCTATTAGTTTATTATATTAATAAGGTGAACATGCAATATAAACTATACACAGTCAAGCTCGCCCAGGCTCGGTAGAAGCTTGAGCTCGGCTCGGTAAAGCTCGCGAGCTTTTGCTCAGGCTCGAGTTCGGCCCCTTTAGTTTTATTGTAGTAGTTGATATCTGCCCGGTGAGAGTTTTTTTTAATATATAATTTTACTTGATTGTTGACACCTTCTTGTTAAATGCGCCTATCTATTGCAGTGGATATTCGGGTTTGTTGCTTTCTTCTTCCCCCGTGCTTCGCCAAGCGTGAGGAAGGGTGTTCTTCCTTGGCATATACTGTTTGGGCTCTTCGTCTACATTTTAGCCCTGGCCACCGCAGAACTCGGATTTCTTGAGAAGCTCACTTTCCTCCAAAGCTCAGGGCTCGACAAATATGGCGCAGAGGCATTTTTGGTGAACTTCACGGCTTTGATTGTTGTGCTATTCGGTGCTTCCGTCGTGGTTGCTGCTGTTTCTCCTGCTCGCGTTGAAGAACCGCATGAGTATGCTCCAATCCCTGAAAGTTAGAGCATGTGTAGTTTACAACTTTACAGCATATACAAACACAACCAAAGAAGTTTGTTGTTGCCACAGTGAGACCTGGTGGCTGGTGTTCATATAACTCCCCTTGAAACAAAGAAAGAACATACTGGACATACAAAGAAAGGAAATATGCATATTTGTGGTGTGTGTATTTGTTATGTGGTTAATCTATATTAATATAGAAGGCGTCGGACGTGTCACTACCGTCCATGCCATGTTGGTGTAAAGGAACATTTCTAGCCGTCCGAGCTGATTTCTCTTTCGTTTCAATCCGTGAGGGGTGGCATTCCTCCAATTGGCCAACAATCCTAGTGTTAGTGCGAGTAAGAAAGCATGTGTTTGATTGGAGGGACATGGCTTATCGGGTTGAGACAAACCTATTTTTTAACGTGTTTGATTTGGGGATAGGTGAAAATGCTACGTGGTAGCTGTCTGGATTGGGCTTTTTTTTTTTTTGGGTGAAACTAAAGCCAGCAAAGCAGGTGTTATACTAAGTAGGGAAGAAGAAAGTACTCCCTCTGTCCTATAAAAAATCAATTTAGTACTGGATGTGACATATCCTAGTACTATGATCTGGATATATCTCTGTCCAAATTCATTTTATTAGAACGTGTCACATCCGGTTCTAGATTCGTTTATTTATGGAGGGAGTATTTACAACATCACCAACAGTGAAAGAGAAAAAGAGAGGAAAAAGAGGCAGAGAAAAAAAAAAAGAAAAAAGCTACTAATCAATCAAAACATCTTAGGCCGATAATCTCGCAATATTTGTTGCTCCACGTATTTTCCATAGCTTGATTTCATCCTGTATCTTGTCTAGCAGCTGCGGCAAGGATTTTTCCTGATTTCGGAAATACTCGGTTGTTCCGTTCACATCATATTTCCTATGCTACCAGCATGTAGATTATTTTTTTTCTTTGGCTTTGTCTTTCCCACCTTGATATGTCCTCCTGTTCCACCATCCAATAGCCGCTCACATCATCGTTGCAGTTCAGCCTACCTAGACCCTCTCCAAGTCTGTCACACAAAAGGGCAAATTTGTTGGTGGTTTGAATCGTATTTTGTCTCATGATCCTTCGCATCGGTAGGTGGTGGCGCCACCAAACAGTCATTGGCATCGCTGATGGCGAGGTGACTTTGGATGTCTCATCGGACTTGTAGTCTTGTAGATGATGAGAATGGGATCACCACCACTTGGCAACATATGTTTCGACATGAGTAACACCCTCTTTTTTTCAGCAGAATCAGAATTCATTTTTTTTCTGGAAAAAAATGAGTAAAATTCTACTAGCTGGCAGAATCTCCAACCTCCATTGATTATACTATTATAGTGACGATCCAATTAAATGTGCTTAATGTAGCACGCATATAGAATAATCAAAAGCTGCTAGTTAGATAACTGCTTCCAAGTCACAATTGTTGTCAAAGCACGAAATTGCGTACATCTTTATGAAAGGGGAAAAGGATGAGATAGGGGTTTGTACATATGTGGTTTGCACTACGTATTTTTTCGAGATAGGAGTCGTATATAGTTATATAAGTGTGAGAGTGCATATAGTTTGTATTTGCAGTTTTTCTTTCAAAAAAGTTTGTATTTAAAGTCTGAAAAAAAATACAAGGACGGAAAAAGTTTTGCCAACAAAAAAGTACAGTTTAGGGGAAGCTGAATAAAGGGCTAGTTCCATACAGACTATACAGTACTACACAACAGAAAAAATATATAAAAAAACTAACGCACGATAGTACAGACCTAATAGCGCGCAATTTGTATCAACAACCACTGTTTTTGAGTAACTGGATCACTATATTTAATTTGTTTCGTCTAAATATTTGCAAACGCCCTCGCTGGAAAAGGAATAGGAAAGAAATGATGGGCTGCAACAAACATGGCCACTAACAAGTGTCTAGTCTTAATCGATAAGTGTATCACTAGCTTAAAACTTCTTCCTTCTAATATAATATATTGATGTGTAATCTTTTTCGCATTCGAAACAAAATTCAGTTAAAACTTAAAACCCTGCCCCTCATTGGTTGTGTGGCTAATTAAATTGGCTATACCCAAACTCGACGCCGTGGCAGCTGGGCGGCAGCCACGCAGGGTGGAGATGCATCTTTTTAAAAAAAACGGTGGAGATGCTTGGAGGGCACAAATACTCACCATAAACGGATAAAAGTTTCACTGGACGACGCATATAAAAGGCCTGATCGATCATCAGACGGCTGAAACAAGTAGGGGTGAAAATGAGGCGGGTATTTCCCGACCACCCACCCGACGCGAGACTCGCGGGAGGAATATGGGAGAAAAAAGAAATACCCGATACTAACCGAGTTCGAATCCAAATTCGTCGGAAAAATACGGGTTAGGATACGGAAAGACATGTATCCGCCCGTATGTTCCGTATTATAAAATATGTACAAAAATTTATTATAAGTCTACCTAAAAACATGATAAAAGATTGGTTAATCACTATTTTACATGCTCACACGTAATATTATATGTTTTTTTCGATGTATCTATTTTAATAATTTAATTATTCCCTCCATCTCATTATAAGGCGTACACGTATTTTAAGATTCAACCTTTAAAACATTTGACCAACATTTAATGTAATATGAAATGAATTTTATTTATTAAAAATTATATCATTAGATTGACATTTAAATTTACTTTCGTATAATTATAATTTTGTTGCTACAAACCTTATAGCATATGAGAAATTATAAGTTAAAGATTAGTTTTTAAGACCGTGTAACTTTTACCATGCCTTATATTGTGGGATGGAGGGAGCACCTTATTATATTTAATATCTATGGATTACATATACAGATGGAGACACGTTCCCAAATCCGATTCGAAGGAAATAATATGAAATAGGATATAAGATGAGTGATATGTTATTCGGCACTACCCGTACCTGGTTCCGAATTTAAAAGAAAATATGGGTTAGAATTTAGGATAATAGGAATGTCATAATCCAATCGTACCAGTCCATTTTCACCCTAGAAACAAGTAGCCACAACGTAAATTAGCTTGCGGATTGCAGCAGAATAGCTCATTCGGAAAACTCGCGGCTCCCCTGCCTTCCACGTCTAAGAGGCAACGCACGTAATCAAGGAATACACGGACGGAGCCGCGGTACATTGCCCGCGCGGTACGCTTGGTTGAGGATGGATGGCACAACCGATCCGGCGGCGAGCTGGAGAGGACGGCAGAGCAATGGTGATGGCCCGGCGCGGTGAAGAAGTGATCAAGGCCGAGGAGATAGCAGCTAAGTACCGTGCAACCGGAGTGACACCGAAGAAACATATCGGGTGTTTTGGGGCATAAGAAACATCGATCCGAGCCATATACTTGTTTTTCTTTCTCTTTCGAAAGTTATTTGTGTTGGGTTGTAACTTGTAAGTGTGTACTGTTTTTTTCTTTGGAAAATTTAGAACCATGCCATTATAATTTTGTAAAATTTAAGATATGTCATCCTGACCCACGTATTATTAACTTACGTAGGTCCTACATGTTATTGACTCATGTTTTTTTCTTTGGGTAGTCTAAAACATTTCAAGTGCAGTTAATAATAACACGTTAAGATTGACAATCGTCGATGGCACTTTCTCATAAAACGAACTTTTCTTATCAGCTTATTGAGAAAGATTCTAACAGAGAAGAAATCGCCCCGAAAGAAAGAAAGAAAAAAAAAAGAGGCGGCGCATAGACGGGCCGCGGAAGTCGCGATGGAGCGGGAGCGGCGCAGGTGCCGCGTGAACTCTCTCCGGTCCCAAGGGGCAACAACGTGGGGCGCGCGCCCGGTGGTGGGCACGGGACTCACGAGGTGGAGGGAGCAACACCGCAACAGCTTACAGCTGGCACGGGAATTTGGGTCGTTGACATCCGCGGTGGATAGGCTGCTACAGCCTGCAACAGCTTTGGGCTCTTGGGTGTCCACACTCTGATGGCTCGTCCACTTCGCATAAGTTTGTTTTCGACCTTCAACTCCTTCCATTCGGATTGAATCGTATTCCTCAACCGTAAAACCGGATATAATGTCTCCTTTACCTTCGTACATCGGTACAAATTGACTCGTTCGGTTATTTTAAAAGCGGTTTCGTTCAACGTGACAGGTTGACTTGCTGGAAAATTATTTCCACGATGTTTATTAGGGCGGTCAACGAGGGAAAGAAATGATGGGCTGCAACAAACATGGCCACTAACAAGTGTCTAGTCTTAATCGATAAGTGTATCACTAGCTTAAAACTTCTTCCTTCTAATATAATATATTGATGTGTAATCTATCTTTTTCGCATTCGAAACAAAATTCAGTTAAAACTTAAAACCCTGCCCCTCATTGGTTGTGTGGCTAATTAAATTGGCTATACCCAAACTCGACGCTGTGGCAGCTGGGCGGCAGCCACGCAGGGTGGAGATGCATCTTTTAAAAAAAACGGTGGAGATGCTTGGAGGGCTTAAATACTCACCATAAACGGATAAAAGTTTCACTGGACGACGCGTATAAAAGGCCTGATCGATCATCAGACGGCTGAAACAAGTAGGGGTGAAAAAGAGGCGGGTATTTCCCGACCGCTCACCTGACGCGAGACTCGCGGGAGGAATATGGGAGAAAAAACAAATACCCGATACTAACCGAGTTCGAATCCAAATTCGTTTGAAAAATACGGGTTAGGATACGGAAAGACATGTATCCACCCGTATGTTCCGTATTATAAAATATGTACAAAAATTTATTATAAGTCTACCTAAAAACATGATAAAAGATTGGTTAATCACTATTTTACATGCTCACACGTAATATTATATGTTTTTTTGATGTATCTATTTTAATAATTTAATTATTCCCTCCATCCCATTATAAGGCGTACACGTATTTTAAGATTCAACCTTTAAAACATTTGACCAACATTTAATGTAATATGAAATGAATTTTATTTGTTAAAAATTATATCATTAGATTGACATTTAAATTTACTTTCATATAATTATAATTTTGTTGCTACAAACCTTATAGCATATGAGAAATTATAAGTTAAAGATTAGTTTTAAAGACCGTGTAACTTTTACCATGTCTTATATTGTGGGATGGAGGGAGCACCTTATTATATTTAATATCTATGGATTACTGTCCTATAAAAAATCAATCTAGTACTGGATGTGACACATTCTAGTATTATGATCTGGATATATCTCTGTCTAAATTCATTTTATTAGAACGTGTCACATCCGGTTCTAGATTCGTTTATTTATGGAGGGAGTATTTACAACATCACCAACAGTGAAAGAGAAAAAGAGAGGAAAAAGAGGCAGAGAAAAAAAAAGAAAAAAGCTACTAATCAATCAAAACATCTTAGGCCGATAATCTCGCAATATTTGTTGCTCCACGTATTTTCCATAGCTTGATTTCATCCTGTATCTTGTCTAGCAGCTGCGGCAAGGATTTTTCCTGATTTCGGAAATACTCGGTTGTTCCGTTCACATCATATTTCCTATGCTACCAGCATGTAGATTATTTTTTTTCTTTGGCTTTGTCTTTCCCACCTTGATATGTCCTCCTGTTCCACCATCCAATAGCCGCTCACATCATCGTTGCAGTTCAGCCTACCTAGACCCTCTCCAAGTCTGTCACACAAAAGGGCAAATTTGTTGGTGGTTTGAATCGTATTTTGTCTCATGATCCTTCGCATCGGTAGGTGGTGGCGCCACCAAACAGTCATTGGCATCGCTGATGGCGAGGTGACTTTGGATGTCTCATCGGACTTGTAGTCTTGTAGATGATGAGAATGGGATCACCACCACTTGGCAACATATGGTTTCGACATGAGTAACACCCTCTTTTTTTCAGCAGAATCAGAATTCATTTTTTTTCTGGAAAAAAATGAGTAAAATTCTACTAGCTGGCAGAATCTCCAACCTCCATTGATTATACTATTATAGTGACGATCCAATTAAATGTGCTTAATGTAACACGCATATAGAATAATCAAAAGCTGCTAGTTAGATAACTGCTTCCAAGTCACAATTGTTGTCAAAGCACGAAATTGCGTACATCTTTATGAAAGGGGAAAAGGATGAGATAGGGGTTTGTACATATGTGGTTTGCACTACATATTTTCCCGATATAGGGAGTCCTATATAGTTATATAAGTGTGGGCGTGCATATAGTTTGTATTTGCAGTTTTTCTTTCGAAAAAGTTTGTATTTAAAGTCTGAAAAAAAATACAAGGACGGAAAAAGTTTTGCCAACAAAAAAGTACAGTTTAGGGGAAGCTGAATAAAGGGCTAGTTCCATACAGACTATACAGTACTACACAACAGAAAAAATATATAAAAAAACTAACGCACGATAGTACAGACCTAATAGCGCGCAATTTGTATCAACAACCACTGTTTTTGAGTAACTGGATCACTATATTTAATTTGTTTCGTCTAAATATTTGCAAACGCCCTCGCTGGAAAAGGAATAGGAAAGAAATGATGGGCTGCAACAAACATGGCCACTAACAAGTGTCTAGTCTTAATCGATAAGTGTATCACTAGCTTAAAACTTCTTCCTTCTAATATAATATATTGATGTGTAATCTTTTTCGCATTCGAAACAAAATTCAGTTAAAACTTAAAACCCTGCCCCTCATTGGTTGTGTGGCTAATTAAATTGGCTATACCCAAACTCGACGCCGTGGCAGCTGGGCGGCAGCCACGCAGGGTGGAGATGCATCTTTTTAAAAAAAACGGTGGAGATGCTTGGAGGGCACAAATACTCACCATAAACGGATAAAAGTTTCACTGGACGACGCATATAAAAGGCCTGATCGATCATCAGACGGCTGAAACAAGTAGGGGTGAAAATGAGGCGGGTATTTCCCGACCACCCACCCGACGCGAGACTCGCGGGAGGAATATGGGAGAAAAAATGAGATACAGGATATTATCCGAGTCCGAATCTGAATTCATTGGAAAAATATAGGTTAGGATATGGGAAGACATGTATCCACCCGTATGTTCCATATTATAAAGTACGTACTCCGTATGAAAATTTGTTATAAATCCACCTGAAAATATGATGAAAGATTGGTTAATCACTATTTTACGTGATCAAATATAATATTGTATTTTTTTTCTTGATGTATCTATTTTAATACTTTAATTACCTTATTATAGTTAATATCTATGAATTAGAGATATAAATAGATATTGTTCCCGAATCCGATTCGAAGGAAATAATATGGGATAGTACACGAGATGAGTGATATATTATCTGAGACTACCCGCACTCGGTTCCGAATTTAAAAGAAAATATGGGCTTGGAATGTCATAATCCGACCGTACCCGCCCGTTTTCACCTCTGCTCTTCAGCCTATATGCCCAAATAAAATTTGAGTTTTAAAACCTAAATTTCAAGTTCATTTTTTATTATTTTTCATTGTATTTTATTTTCTAGCATTGGCTTGTAAGTCGCTAATAACACATATAAAAAAGTTTTACGTACAAATTATTGTTTTTGTTAATAGGTGTTATGGCTTATAATCAAAGTCTAGAACCTTGGTGTGTCTTTGGTTGGTAGACATAGGGCATATTTGGTAGGGTATAAGCTTGCATCCAAGTTATGGTAAACTACAAAGTGTGGTCAATAAATTATAGGCTACAAGTTTGTAGCATGATTAGCTTAGCTGCGGTAACTCATAAGTGACTATGAAATAAATATGGATAAAACAAACTACGGGATGCCAGAATTGTGACATGATAAAGTTTGATGGTGAACCAAACAACCCTTGGCATAGTAGAAGCTAGATGATGTGTGGTACATGCATGATGGTTAGAGTTTGGCAACTCTCCTAATCTTCTCTTATCTAGGATCCCCGGGGAAGTGAATCAAGTTGACTTTTGTGGATCGCATGAAGCAGTTTTCCTTCGACCTTCTTGAGTGAAATATAGCAAGTACCGAAATTATCTCCACCATATGGGTAACTACAACATCACTAGTAGAACACATGACCAAACATAGACGTTGTTCGGTAAGTGTAACATATTAGGCTGTTCATTCTATTAATGCCTTCTTTCTCTTGTCCATTGGAGTTATTATGTAAGGACTTAGATGTCCAAAAGCCTATTCATGGCAAATAGTGATTTGGATTGGCCTATTGTTATGGAGTTTAACAATGTATGGTTAATTCTAAGTTGCTAGGATCCTCTACCCGCTGACAAGATCAAAGACTCGCCATCTGCAGCGTGCTGTTGGATCAGATTTGTGACCCTTCATCCTATATTATAAGCATCATCCTACTTAAGTCGAATTATTCTAAATTTGATCAAGTGTATTGAAATGACAATAGTGTTTACGACACCAAATGAACATCATTAATACTCTTCTCTATAAACTCGGTGGGACTAAGAAAGTTTAATTAAAGATAAAACTAGAAACGATTATATTTTGAAATGGAGTAAATATAAAGGGCCTTTTCAAATGCAAGACTTAGAAAATAGAGAAATACGAAAAACACATGATTTTGATAGTAATACAAGTGTAACATAGAGGAATGGGAAAAAAAAGACAAGAATAACCATTTGATTGGAAAAAAAACATAGGAATTTAAGGAGAGATGAAAACATGAAAAAAGTTTTTCATAAGGTTTTATCTCATATTAGATTTTCTCCAAAACTTGGACGGAATGAGATATTTCACAGAAATTTTGTGAGATTCTATAGTAACCATTAATTTGATTCAAAGGAAGTATAAGGGGGAAAAATCATATAGGAATAAAATCCATATAAATCATACAATTTTCTTTCGAATAAATTAAGCGGGCCTAAATATTCTACGAACTGGAACATATTTTTTACGTTCTCCCTGGGTATGAAGTGAAAATTTTGCCGCGATCACAAACCGAACCGAGCAAACACTGTGAGAAGGTTATACTTTACTCGTAAAAAAGAAGGGGCAATTGCATCCATACCCTCACTTTCAACTCCAATTGCTGTTTTACCCTCACTTTTTAGGGTTTGCAGTTTTACCCTCACTTTTTGAAAACGAAGCAGCTGGTTGCCCTCAGTTTTGACGCCTTGTTTAATGGTGTTAGTTCTAGGGTAAAAGGACATTTGTACCCTTGGTGGTTGTTGTCTGTATTTATCTGTTAACCTCTTCCATGAAATCTGCTTCAATGATATAGGATTTCGAGCATTTGGTTGGTGCTATAGAGAAAAACTGCAATTTTGCTTCAAATGGTTACTGCTAACACATGTGTTCATGGCAAGAAACAAATCTGTGCATAACCGGATCTTGTCTCCAACCAAAATATTATACTGTCGTATCTTGTCTCCAACCAAAATATTATACTGTCGTCTAGCTTTCCAAAAAATTTCTGTTCTTTCCTGGCGATGAAGCCACCACAGGCAACAGGCTGCTCCTGTGCTGCAGGTGTCGTGGCAAACCTTTCGCTGCTCTGGTTTGGCCTTTTATCTGAGCGTGGCAATAAATTCTTTTTCTCGTCGGTCTGGCCCCACCGGCTATCCGGTGCATTTACTCCTTTTTCTGAATAGAAACAAGTCAAACAGAGTCAGCCACTGCACATCAGGGACCCCTTTCTCTGATCCCACGCGCTTTTACTCAGTGGTAGAAGCGGTATTAGAGCATCTAATTCATCTATAGCCTATCTAATAACTCATTCATACAATAGTTACATACTACACTATTAATACCTAGTCCCACCTGTCATAGACACACTGCGTCTTGGAATCCGTGCTACAGCTAGCTACAAATCTGTAGCCCGCTGCTCTTCTCTCTCCTAATTTATCTTCTTAAAATATGTTTACAGCTGGCTTATAGCCTGCTATTGTACCTGCTCTTATAGCAATGTTAGCTCTAAAGAAAACCGTAATGTGATTCCTACATAAAAATTCATGCATCTCGATGCATGCATATTAGCACTACTATAATATAAAATTTATGGGACTACCTATACATTTGTCGACAAATTTTTCCTCAAAAATTTGACAGATGTAATTATAGTACAATCGTAGTGTAATTACACTGTAACTTCTATGTAATTACACTGTAACTTGCATGTAATTACAGTGTAACTTATATTAAAGTTTCACATAATTTTGAATCGTTAGATCTATTACAAGATTTGTTTTGGTGAGGAAGAAAACAAATCATAGCACACACATATATGAAAGAATTTGTTCCCACGACCTCCATTTTACCAAAATAACATGTTACGGAGAGATGTTTGAAAGTTACGTACAAGTTACACTATAGTTACAGTGTAATTACATGCAAGTTACAGTGTAATTACACTACGATTGTACTGTAATTACATCTGTTAAATTTTTGGGGAAAAATTTGTCGACAAATATATAGCAAAATCGAAAATTTATCAATAAAAAGTACATTCCTTCTTAACGGATTTTCAAGAATTATGTATAGTGACCAGAGTTTATAAAATCGTGCTATGGTGGTTATTACAGGTGATAACATTCTCAGTTTTTAAAACCACGATATACTTCACAATTTTCGCAGTAACCGCGTGGCTACCGTGGTAACCACCAAACCGTGGGGTGACAGTAACCTCGTTCCCAATGGTTTACATACTAAAGTTAATGATAATGGCACCACCAAAGTTACATACTAAAGGGAGATAAAATAATAGTGTTTACATGTGCGAACCTTGGGAAATGAAAAAAAGTGATGCCATGTGAAAGACGATTATGTACAGAAGATGATCAATGGCTCAAAGTAGAGGCATTATCAAGGAGCAAAAGAATTGCGAGGGAGGATGAAATTAAGATTTTACCTCGATTTTCGTTAGCACATTTTTCTCAATAAAATTAAAATTTTACCTCGATTTTCGTTAGCATACTTTTCAAACTATTAAAACGTCGTATTTCGTGAAAAAATATATATGAAAATAGCTTTAAAATAACAAATATATTCATATTTCAAGTTTGTAGTACTTAAATATTAATTAATCATACGCTAATAGTTTTTTTGTTTTACATGCCCGTTTTTAATCTTAATCCAAAGCAGAAACGAACGGGACCGAAAGGGTGGGAAGTCAGGGAGACGGGGTTGATCTTCAAGCTATCTAAGGCTGCGTTCGGGAGGAGGGGTTCCCAACCCCTCCTCCCGGGCACGCAAAACGGAGGACGTATTATTACATGATTAATTAAGTATTAGCTAATTTTTTTAAAAAAATATATATTAATTTGATTTTTTTAAGCAACTTTCGTATAGAAACTTTTTGTAAAAAACACACTGTTTAGCGGTTTGAAACGAGGGAGAGGGGTTGGGAACTTGAAGGAAAGAACACAGCCTAAGATGTAGAGTAGGGAGGAAGGGATATGCATGCATAATGAATGGAACTGGATAATTGACTATAACCATTATGGTTAAAAGAATCATCTATGCTAAGTTGCTACGTGGTTAGAACATATGTGTATCTCTATTTAGGAGGGCCTAGAACGACTATACTACTGTCCTAATACATAGTATAACTCTAAGTCGTATAATCATTTACGTACATATATTAGACACAAATTTTAACAAACTCCACCTAGCGAATATGTCAAGCAAATCTGAATTTGCTCAATATGCAAACCTCCGTGTACCTAGACTTAAGTTATTTCCTTTCGCCACTCACGTCAAGCCACTCGACGAACCTTTGCCTGCCTCACCGTCTTCAAGAACGTGCACTGCAACACCAACATACCCATCTTCTATGACTTCACCTGTAACCGTGTCCCCATGTAGCTTGCACAAACATGAGCCTCATCCTCTTACTAGTCATAACAGTCTTTCCGTTATTCATGATGTTTATGGTCTTTCTATCATAATCCACCTAATACGACCACTCTTTCTTATGTAGGCAGGTTCACAAGTGAAATTGATCTCCTCCTTAGTTCTGAACATGTCTCACATTTCGAAGTAGCATGTTGTTTCTATCGTATATCGAAGTTATCTCCTCAATCTTGATAGTATACTTACCGTACGTCAGGATAGTCACGACATGCTTATAAGACGGTAAAAGTAAACTCAAAAGATATGCTCATAGAAGATTCGCTACTATCCTAATATCTAATATAAGTTTAAGTTCTAAACTATAACCGATTATGTATATATATTCAACACAACCTCAGAGAAAGATCACGAGGATAAACTAGGGGCTATAGCACAGCTCCAGTGCTTGAAGGCTGAAGAGTAATCAGCAGAAGTAACGAGGTCCATTGATGGTCTACAGAAAGTCAAGGGCCGTAGTTTCCTGGTAGATAACTTTCCTGAGTTCCTCTCTTCTTTCTTGGCGTCAAACTCTCTCTTCTCTTGGTTTCCTGCTGAGATCAACCAACACAGATAAAACCAGCTCCATATCCAACACTGAAAGATCGGACATCATTGAATGTATTAGAGCATCTCCGGTAAGCCCCTTGCCCCCCAGAGAATGCCATCCAAAAGGCCGTAATACTAATACACACCATGATGTTCCCTCCATGCCTAAACCCCAAGGTACAGATTATCCTTAGAACCCTAATTGATCCCCAAAATTTTCTCCCACGTCTCGTACGTGTGTCCTACCCTTCATACGGACGCGCCTACTGTCCGGACGCCCCAGAACACTTGCTTATATACATACTCCTACGTCGAGGCATGATGCTGCTGCTGCGGCTGCGGAGTACGTAGTACGTCGTACATGGCGCGCGGCGAGCAAGGTCGTCGTCGACGTACGGGTCACTTGAACGCCGTCTCCAGCGACGCCTCGAGCAAGTCGACCGGCGGGAAGAGCGAGAAGCCGCCGTACCGGCCGTGGAACAGGCCCAGCTCCTCGCCGGCGAAGTCGAGGAACATCTGGTATTCGTCCACCGCCATGGTCGCCGCCTCCACCTCGTTGGACGCCGCCGACGAGTCGTCCCCGGCCGGCGCCGCCTCCTCCTCCTGCTTCACGGCGTCCTTCGTGACGTCCGCCCGCGAAGGGGACGACGACGCCGCCCCCGCCGCCGCCACGGCTAGCTTGCGGAAGGAGTCCCCGATGCTGGAGTTCCAGAGGCGGAGGAACACGTCCGCGGGTGACGTCGCGGCGGCGGCGACGGGCCCCGCGGTGGTGGAGGACGACGAGGCGGAGGTGGTGGTGGTGGTGGCGGCGGTGATCGTCGTCGTCGCCGCGGCGCCGGAGGAGGAGAGGAGGGGGTAATGGTAGGAGCCTGGAGCCCTGGAGTGAGTGACCGGGTGTTCGTAGCTGGAGGCAATGCTGATGCCTTGAGTGAAGATCAAGGAAAACCCAGCAGGGAGTAGTACGAGTGAGCCTAGTACTCGCCGAGTGTACGACTTAATCAGTACTCCTACTTTGTATAGCAATGAAATAATTTGTGTATTTTAGCCCCAATCGAGCTTGTGGGTGATTATTGCAGCTTGAAGGTATGCAGATGCAATCGAGTATAGGCAGCATCTAAGGCCGAAATTAACAAGACAGATTCTCAGAATGTGCTGATCAACACTAGTGCGGCACGCGAACACGAATACGTGACAGAAGCAAAGCATTGCCTCGCAAGAACAGAGCAGCCGCCAGCCGGTACCTGCGAGCTTGGGGAGAAGGCGCCAGCTGCCGTGGCCGTTGGCCTGGATGTAGTCGACGAGGAGCTTGTCCTCCTCCGGCGTCCACGGCCCCTTCTTGAGCCCCTTCTTGTCGCAACACGGCGCCCTCCCCATGGCGCGCGCTCCCCCACCCACCCCCGGCAAAGCTGCCGGAGCGCACGAGGCAGCAGGGGCCGCGGACGAGACGACGACTTCGAGTGATTCAGTGGGTGAAAGGGAGGGGAAAGGAAATGCGAAAAGATTTGGGGCCGGGGAGACGTGGCTACTCTATGTAGGAGTCCTCGCTAGCAGAGGCGCGGAGGACGAGGGTGGTTTTGTTTGTGGCCGAGGAGGATCCCCCGCGGCGCAACCTTAAATGCCGGAGATTTTCACCTGCGCTGCTGCGGCAGCAACAACAACGAGACGGAACGGAAGCGGAGAGTGTGGGAGACGACGAAGAAAAGAAAATAAAACCCGGCGCGTGCTTGCGTTGCGTTGCGCGACGCACGCATTCAATTGACGAGGGGGCTTTTGCTTGCAAGTACAGCGCGCGCGCGCAACGGCGACGGTGACGCCCGGGGTACTAGCGTCGTGCAGTCGTGCTGCTGCCACTACTCGAGTGTGGCCGGGATACGCAAGCGGGGGAGAGATAGAACTATCACTGGTATATGTCCTTTCATGGGGAGTACTTTGTACCAGCAAACTAGCCGAAGAGTAACTTCGGGCCATCAGATCAAGCATTCAAGTGAGTAATTCAGATGAAGTATTTATTACTGTATGATACTCCCTCCGTAAAAAAAAAAAAAAGACAAATCCTGGTTTTCGTGCCCAACGTTTGACCGTCCGTCTTATTTAAAAAAACTATGAAAAAAATTAAAAAGACAAGTCACGCATAAAATATTAATTATATTTTATCATTTAACAACAATGAAAATACGAATTATAAAAAAAATTCATATAAGACGGACAGTCAAAGTTGGACACGGAAACCTAGGGTTTGTTTTTTTTGGGACGGAGGGAGTAAGCACCACTAGTAGTACTAATTGTTGGGTACCCATCGCAAGTGTATCATAACTTTGTGGCCGTGACCTCATGTCGCATTTGGGCCTACTCCTACCGTCGTACGCAAGTGTACATCTAGCAACCTCCTCGGCCGATCCTAAAATACAAGCATTTCTAGCTAAATTTAGATTGAAATGTTTAAATTTTGGGTACAGTTAGTAACTCTTTTTAAGCTATATTGCTCTTAGCAAAATTAACTCCACCATAATATTTATGGGAATGCTAGGTACAGGAAATCCATTCCTCGTGTTTGGGACGGGATCTCTCACTTCCTCGCGCCGCTATGACAAAGAACGACCTGAAGATGGCTGGATTCCACGACGAGATTGCTGCGCGGTGGTGGCTAGATTTTGCGGCGGCTGTTTGTGGTGCGTTGGTGCAGTGCGGGTTCTTCACACACAGGGGCGGTGATGGTATGGACTGGACTGGTCGAGCTGATGGCTGTGACGAAGCCTTAATATTGATAGATAGGGGGCAATTTGGTCTCCTATAGCCACACAATGCAAAAGGACGGGATGGGTCTCGTTTAGAAGAAACAGACGAGGAAGATGTGAAGCAAAGAGGAAGAATATAGGAAATGGAGGGGAAATGGAAAAGGAAGGTAGATTTGGCATCGCATGCGTTTTTTGCCAGCGTCTCATGGTGAGAGAATCACAGCCGGTAACCATCTCCGCTCCTCTCCCTCCCCCCTCTAAGCTTCATATATGATACCCGACGGGTACCAGGTCAGGTACTAGTAGTTATCCGCCTGGTGCCATTAGGTATCGGCTGGTATCCATATGTATCAATTGGTGTACTATATCTGATACTGATAAGTATCAGAGTCTAATTCCTTATTGGTATCATTTAGTTCAGACATGATCTCATGGTATAATAGCCCCCTAATAATATTAGGGTGCACTAATCCCAGCATGTAACACCAAACACTATGGCTAGAACCGTAGCTGAAGGTTTTGTTTCAAAAAAAAAGTTAATGTATGGTTTATTTTTAAAATTTATTGAAGAAGTTTACTATAAATTTAAAAAAATATAAATTTCTTCAATAAATTTTAAAAACAATGGAAATAAATCATTATTTTTAAAATTTATAAATGGCTATTTCCCATTGCAAGTTTCCCTATAAATCTCTACCAGTTTACTATAAATCTCCATTATTTCAATAAATTTATAGAGAAATTTATAGAAATTTATAGGGAAATGGCTATTATTTTTAAAACATCTCTACCAGTACCATGCATTTCAAGGAACTCAATGCTTTCGTTGGTGAGCGTAGCACGGTAGCAGCGCCGCACGTTGACAGCCAGTGTGATGAGTGGGGGACCTTAAATGCCGGAGATTTTCACCTGCGCTGCTGCGGCAGCAACAACAACGAGACGGAACGGAAGCGGAGAGTGTGGGAGACGACGAAGAAAAGAAAATAAAACCCGGCGCGTGCTTGCGTTGCGTTGCGCGACGCACGCATTCAATTGACGAGGGGGCTTTTGCTTGCAAGTACAGCGCGCGCGCGCAACGGCGACGGTGACGCCCGGGGTACTAGCGTCGTGCAGTCGTGCTGCTGCCACTACTCGAGTGTGGCCGGGATACGCAAGCGGGGGAGAGATAGAACTATCACTGGTATATGTCCTTTCATGGGGAGTAGTAGGAGTAGGTTTGTACCAAAGCAAACTTCGGGCCATCAGATCAAGCATTCAAGTTCAGTAATTCAGATGAAGTATTTATTACTGTATGATAAGCACCACTACTAGTACTAATTGTTGGGTACCCATCGCATGTGTATCATAACTTTGTGGCCGTGACCTCATGTCGCATTTTGGCCTACTCCTACACAAGTGTACATCTAGCAACCTCCTCGACCGATCCTAAGAGCAGGTATAATAGTAGATTATTAGTCAATTATAAACATATTTTAATGAGATAAACGATGAGAAAGAAGAACAGCGGGCTACAGATCTGTAGCCAGCTGCAGCACGGACTCTAAGACGCAATGTGTATATGACAGGTAAGACCATGTATTAATAGTATATATATAGTAAGCAATTATTGTATGAATTGGCTATAGATGAATTGGAGTTAGTAGTGGGCTATACTATTAAACTTGCTCTAAAATACAAACATTTCTAGCTAAATTTAGATTGAAATGTTTTAATTTTGGGTACAGTTAGTAACTCTTTTTAAGCTGTATTGCTCTTAGCAAAATTAACTCCATCATAATATTTATGGGAATGCTAGGTACAGGAAGTCCATTCCTCGTGTTTGGGATGGAATCTCTCACTTCCTCACGCCACTACGACAAAGAACGACATAGAGATGGCTGGATTCCACGACGAGATTGTGGTGCGGTGGTGGCTAGATCTTGCGGCGACCGTTTGTGGTGCGTTGGTGCAGTACGGCTTCTTCGTACATAGGGGCGGTGATGGTATGGACTGGACTGGTCGAACTGATGGCGGTGACGAAGCCGCAACATTGATAGATACGGAGTAGGAGGGCGATTCAGTCTCCTAACCACACAATGCACAAAGACGGGATGGGTCTCGTTTAGAAGAAACAGAGGAGGAAGATGTGAAGGAAAGAGGAAGTATATAGGAAATGGAGGGGAAATGGAAAAGGGAGGTAGATTTGGCATCGCATGTGTTTTTTTTGCCATCGTCTCACGGTGAGAGAATTGCAGCCGGTAACCATCTCCGCTCCTCTCCCTCCCCTCTAAGCTTCATATATGATACCCGACGGGTACTAGGTCTGGTACTAGGAGTTATCCGCCTGGTACCATTGGGTATCGGCTAGTATCCATATGTATCAATTGGTGTACTAGATCTGATTCTAATAGGTATCGGAGTCTAATTCTTTATTGGTATCATTTTGTTCGGACATGATCTCATGGTATAATAGCCCCCTAATAATATTATAGTGCACTGATCCTAGCTAGCATGTAACACCAAACACTATATGGCTAGAACCGTAGCTGAAGGTTTTATTTCAAAAAAAGTTAATGTATGGTTTATTTTTAAAATTTATTGAGCAAGTTACTATAAATTTTAAAAATAATGGAAATAAACCATTATTTTTAAAATTTATAAATGGCTATTTCCCATCGCAAGTTTCCCTATAAATCTCTACCAGTTTACTATAAATCTCCATTATTTCAATAAATTTATAGGGAAATGGCTATTATTTTTAAAACATCTCTACCAGTTACCATGCATTTCAAGGAACTCCATGCTCCCCCTACAGCCTTTCACGGGGCAGCTTTCGTTGGTGAGCGTAGCACGGTAGCAGCGCCGCACGTTGACAGCCAGTGTGATGAGTGGGGGTAGCGGCAGCAACTGCGTGGGAGTTAATAGTGCGAGCAAGGCCGGCGATGCCGAGACGAAAAGCAGGGGGAGTAATCTTAAATGAGGCTTCTGGCCTAACGAGCGTAGCTCGGATTTTGAGTCTGGGAAAGCGCATGGGTCACAGAGAGAGCGAGAGAGAGGGGCGAAGTAAATGTGGAGTTCAGAGATGAGTTCCTGCCTCGCTGCGATCCACTGCTCGCTGTGGCCGCTGCACTGCACTGGCAGTCGCAGACGCAGGCTCGCAGGGAGAGGGGAGTGCTCGTGGTGTGGGCTGGGCGCGGGGCGGGCGTCGCCATGATGATCTCAAACGGACAGGTGTTTTTGGGGGGGGGACTCGGAGTGCCACTGTTCGGTTAATCTGTTGGTACATGTACCGGTGCTGTTTCTGTCGTTGATGCTGTAGGCGAAGCACTGTAGCGGTTTCGATGAAGTGTGGCGCCCTTTTCAGCCAGACGATCCAGATGAGCCAAATGTACCACGTTTTTTGTTCTCCAAGGCGACGCAGTGTCAGTTCTCATTCATGGTGTATGATGGAGTCGAGACGGCATGGAACAGGACAGGAGGATAGTCTTGCTACTTCACTCAAGGTAGAGAGATGTACAACTCTTCAGTATTCAGTTTCACAATTTTCTTTATAGTCCCACAATTTTCCTAGTTTTGTGATATTGTTGTATTAGGATCAAGATACTCCAGTATTGGTCAAGATCTGCAACCCTGCCCATTTCGTATACAGGGCGTCGCTTTCCAGTGCATCAATTCTGGATATGCAATTGGTGGTCCAATTTCAGGGCCCCTTTGATTTGTAGAAAAAATATAGAAATTTTGGAGGATTTCAATCCTATGGAAAAAAAAATCTTATGAAGGCATTTGAAATAAAGGATTGAATCATATCCAATCCTTTAAAATTCCTATGGAATGGGTAATCCTATGCACATTTTGGAGGAAAGTTAGCAAGAGGTCTAACCTCTTGGAACATTTCCTCTGAGTCTATCTCTCTCATCTGATTCCTGTGTTTTTCCTGTGGTCCAATCAAACGGTCATTCCTGTGTTTTGTAATCCTCTGTTTTACAATTGTATTTCTGTCAGAATTCTGTGTTTTTCATATTCCTCTGTTTTTTCATTCCTACGATTCAAAGGGGCCCTCAAACTAACCTAGTCGAGCTTTGAATAACCTCCAGAACGATCGCAAGACAAGAGTTACGACAAAATACTCCGTAGCAAGGTCAGGTGTTGTCGTTCTCACAGTCGCAGTTTCAGAGATATAGAAACTTACTCCATCTAAAAAAGAGTGGCAGGCCGGAGAAAAATATCGCCTGACCGTGATGGCACTGCAACTGCAAAAATCGACTATGAGAAAAGAACGCGAGATACTGTTACTGTTTGAATGCAAGGCGCAGCACAAGCATATAATAGTCGACCGCATGGGAATCAGGGGGTGTATGTTTCAGTAGTGCCTACACGTTGGAGCCATTGACGACCACCCCACCCCTGTTGCTCGAGAACGCTTGCCACTCTCAGCTTACCATGCTAAGCGCCCGTGAGGGAAGTGCAGAGGGCTTGTTCAGCAATGGAATGGAGATTGATATGCAAACCCATTCATTGCGCATGATTATATTTCCCATTCTGTTCTCGTCTGCTACAGTATGCTATACTCCATCAACCCCTGAAAAACCAACCGTATAACAAATGTGACACATCCTGATACTAATCTGATAGAGATCCAGATTTATAATTTTAGAACGTGTCACATTCAATATTACGTTGATTTATTATGAAACGAAAGGAATATGTGCTAGTATTTCAGAACCACCGATAGCATATGCAGGGTACAAGCATGGCAGGGTGCACAAATCCCTTCGACGAACCCGTATAACAGACTGTATCTTGGGATTTAAGACACCCAAACAAGGTATTATGAGTAGATCATTGCAAGTAGTAACAGATGATATCGTTCAATATAGCTGTAATTAATTGGGACTATTTAACATAATCTTTTCAAGATTTCACCAACCATAGCACCGTGGATTTGGTAACCATCAGCGAAAATATTCCAGCACGGTTAAAGGCGATTAAGGCAAACATTGAATGAACCAGGAGTAGGAATTTCACTTTAAGTAAAAAATTTATTTATCAAGTTGCATGTGCCTCACCACATGTTTTACCCAGTTCTCAGGACAGGTAAACTCAGTTTGTAGAACCATTAGCCTCAATTATAAGAGGCAGAATCTAAACATAATGGCACAAGCCTCATGCAAGAGAAGAGCTGCATGGCACGGATGCAGAAACGCGGCTTGCGACAGATTTATTCGCTAATATCTGAAGACACTTGTTGTGCTGCTTACTGTTCATTGACAGTTCAGAGCACAAGTTGGATGAACTTGTCCACACCCGATGGCACGTCAACTGGAATGTGTGCACTGACATGCCACAGCCCACAACCAGTTAACCACTAACAGGGTTAAAATGTCCTGTGAGAAATAGCCGATAACGAAATCTAGAAAAGGGGAGAGATTATCATAAGAGCTAAGAGGCCAGGACAGGCACATGAACAGGCACCTAGCAATATACACTACTGTGTGCCTCAGTGAGAGGGCGTTTGAATTTAGTTAGCCAAAATGATATAAGCACAAGGTGCATCGGAAGAGCAGTCTGTCTCATCTCAAATAAAACTCCAAAAATGAATGTTCCCATATGCCACAGGAGATCCATCATCCATGATAAAACCTGCACATGTAACACAATGTCAACTAAAGCTCCTGAATTTTGGCAATTTATAAGCCCTTGAGCAAGCAAACTCAGCATGCAAAACACTAATACAAACGGATATCATGTCTGCTATGTTGTTAAAAAGTTAAAAGAGTGAACCTGGAACTGCCACATTCAAATACTATGATGGCACTTTTAAGGCAAAATAAAGTAACAGATGCACATGTCATGACAAAATGCACTAACAGCAAAAAAATTCTAGAAAAAGAAATAGTGACAACTCCTAGTTCTTTGAATAAAGTAGGTAAGACTCAAAAAAAAAAAGATAAAGTTGAAAACGCTGTTTTATGTATGAAAAATTACATTTCCAAGACATCTGCCATCTACCTCGCTTTTCAACCTCCAAATCAAACTCAGATGTATTTGCTGCAGCATGGATGATTTGTATGGTTATTGACAACCAAGGGATGCCAAAACACCCAGTTACATTCATTTGTGTCACTAATATGTTCATGCAGCAGATTTTGCTCTTACAGTCACCTTCATTTTGGACTAAATGTGACCAGTGGTATGTCACATTAGCATGTAGACATACGTTAACTAAAAAAGCCTTTGATGGATATGTGCAGATTGCATTTTCTGATAGTAAAACCAGGCTAACTAAAAAAACAGACAATAATAGTTTCCATTGCAGTAGTTGTGAAATAACAAAATTAAAATCTAAGCATTGCCCTTGTTCATCAATAAGAATAAGTTACCTGATGAGCTGGTATTTACAAGAATTGTCTTCTTATTACCCTTAGAGAAAGTGAATACACGCTGGAACTCTGTCAAATTATTGGCAATATATAGCTTGGTCAATCTGAGGAGGAATTGGTTTTATCTCGGTCCCAAGCTCTTGCTCAATCCTATACCTGTTCCCAGAAAGAAAACTTAGTTCAATGAACCAAACGTCAGAATAAAATACATGAATAAAATTGTTGTGGGTAATTGTTCGTACAAGTTAAACCGATCCTCATAGGTGATCAAATTCACAGCCAGGCCAAGATGGCCAAATCTCCCAGATCTACCAACCTAGCAAAAGGCCAACAAAATAACAGTTAAAGAACTGCACTGCCTACACAGCATTGCAAAGGATAGATACCATGACAATAACAGTTGGTATATAGTTCCAAACTATAAACAAATTACAGGAGCAATCAATTACATGATAAAAGATACGTGTGCATGTTTCCACATTTGATCTAACACTTGTGTGGGTATTTTCTTCTTAGTACAAACATCTTACTGGTTAAGATTAGTTTCTAGATTATTATTCTCATAGCAGCATATGACATCCTAATTAGATTAAAGCCTAAGATCAAAAGCTGAATTTATTCAAATGCCATACCCTGTGGAGGTATGTTTCAGCAGTTTTGGGGAAATCAAAATTGATAACAACATTAACAGCTTGAATGTCAATTCCCCTTGTGAAAAGATCTGCAAAGAAAAAAGAAACGAAAAGTTGAAATAAAAGAAAGAATATCAGAATTTTGTGTAACCGTAAGCAAGATATCCACACATTTCTATATACTTCACAAAATTATAACATTTCAAAATTATTCCATATAAGTGAATTATGGAGGCTTGCAAGAAACAGAACTTGGTAATGAAGTATTAAAATTAGCATATTGTTTCCTCCTTTTCATTGTACCTGTGTATTGCCACACATATCAAATAAATGTATAACACATTGCGAGTTTGAAAATTAATTACACTTGGATCAAAAAGGTTGCATACATATAATTATACCCACCAGCTAACAACAACATATGCACATGTACAAATAATGAATACGTTAGTAAATTAAGATATAACACATGCATATTCACATAAATCCATCTACGGAACATCTGGATTGTGGGTAAATAAAGCACACCAGCACTGTCATCAACGCTTCTTTTTAAGAAGAAAAAGAATATACAAAAGCAGGGATGAAGTAACAAAATACATTCTGATCGGCTGAAACAATTAGTTCTAGTAGGACATTAATGAGATTTTACTAGACAGTGAACAGTAACAAATATCCATCAAGAATAAAACCAGTCAAGAGTGACGCGGAACACGGAGAATTCCATACCTGTACAAACCAGGTTCCTGCATGCCCCATTACGGAAATCATGGAAAACTCTATTACGATGGTCTTGCAGCATCTTTGCATGGATGTAGAAGCAAGAGTAACCAAGCTCCGTGATCTTCTTTGCCAGAAGCTCAACACGATTTACAGAGTTGCAGAAGATTATTGATTGGTTGATTTGAAGCTGCATCAAAACAAATGTGCATGATTTACAGGCTATAAGGGAGGTAAAAGTGGCTAACTGAACACAAAGCAAAGGTGCTCATCGGTAAAACCTTGGAAAAGAGAGTGTTAAGGCAATGAACTTTCTGTCTTTCTTCTACAAAAGCATAAAACTGTGTAATTCCCTTCAGTGTAAGTTCATCCATAAGGTTAATAACATAAGGTTTAGGCAGGTATTTGTCCTTGAACTCCTTCACAGTCACAGGGAACGTTGCCGAGAACATCAAAATTTGCCGGCTCGCTGGAAGGTAACGAATCAGCTGTTCCACAGAAGGCTGGAACTCAGGAGAGAGAAGCTTGTCTGCCTGTACAGAAGGCAATATTTCACTCGTAAGAAGATAAAAATTCTTATCAACTAAAATGTTCAATGCTACACAACCAAAACGAATTATCGTTATCAAGCCAAATCATGCAACGTAGATTATCAAAAAACAGATGTTCATATAGTTCACTAGAATCTTAAATGGTGCAAAAAAGAAAAACCACGATGTTTCTCAGTTCTCACTTGAAGATACTACTTCGCCTCATGAACCATTACACTGGTTCTTTTTAGAAGGACTAATACTAAGGCCCTGTTCTAAGCTTCAACTCCAAGCAACAACTTCCTTGTTTTCTATTAGCTTTCCAGAGTGCTAGTGTGTGTTTTATGAAAAAAAAATTCTATGTAGAAGTTTCTTTAAAAAATCAAATAAATCATTTTTCAAGTTTATAACAGTTAATACTTAATTAATCATGTGTTAATGGGCTTTCTCGTTTCGTGAACGCACCCTAAGTCCCTACCTCCCGGTGGCCAAGTACCTATCATGGACACAGCACTCTGAATGGGCAACTCAAATCTTTTTTTTGTGCTCATTTTTCCCCGTATGCAGGATGTTCCAAAATATTCCTAGCTGTGTTGTCATTGCTGTTGTCTTACGCAATAAATTTACAATCCAATAAAAATAGTGCAATAGGTAGTCAAGTGTTTCCCAAAATCTGGGGTTCATTAAAACAAATTAAAATACAATGGGTTTTGCATTACAGATGCCTGAAAACCTGGGAAACATGTCTGGAAAGAAGTACAAACAAGGGATAGTGTAATAACAAGAATTCAGCATATGGGTCAAGCGGAATAATCAGTTGTAAACACAAGAAACGGGGTTCATTGGTTCAGCACAACCCAAGAAGGATGCAAACATTAATTTGAAGGAAAAACTTAGGAAAGAGCAACTAAAAAAATACTTGCATTAAGTACATAGAAGCACTAATTTTTTTTGTCACTAATGGTTTGATTGTAAATGAGATTTTTACTGTTTTTTAGCCAATCCCTAATTTCTCCTTATGAAATAATCTTTTGAGCCATGAAATAACATATACAACTGGGAAGGCACTGAGTACTGTACTGCTGAACAGTTTTCCTGAGAATGTAATATCACTTGCAAAGAATAGATGAATTACCTCATCCATGATAAGCATAGAGCAGTCCTTCAAAATGCAGATACCTTTCTTTGTAAGGTCCAAAATACGCCCAGGCGTTCCAACAAGTAAATGGACAGGTTGATAGAGACGAATGATATCATCTTTCAGGCTGGTTCCTCCAGTGGTGACCATGACCTGGATCTTCAGATGTTTCCCGAGCTCTTTACAAACTTGTGACGTTTGCAAAGCCAGCTCCCTTGTGGGAACCAATATAACAACTACAAATAACAAGAGCAATCATTGAACCATTCTTGCACGATGTAATATTATTATGACATCCTAATTAGATTAAAGCCTAAGATCAAAAGCTGAATTTATTCAAATGCCATACCCTGTGGAGGTATGTTTCAGCAGTTTTGGGGAAATCAAAATTGATAACAACATTAACAGCTTGAATGTCAATTCCCCTTGTGAAAAGATCTGCAAAGAAAAAAGAAACGAAAAGTTGAAATAAAAGAAAGAATATCAGAATTTTGTGTAACCGTAAGCAAGATATCCACACATTTCTATATACTTGCACAAAATTATAACATTTCAAAACTATTCCATATAAGTGAATTATGGAGGCTTGCAAGAAACAGAACTTGGTAATGAAGTATTAAAATTAGCATATTGTTTCCTCCTTTTCATTGTACCTGTGTATTGCCACACATCAAATAAATGTATAACACATTGCGAGTTTGAAAATTAATTACACTTGGATCAAAAAGGTTGCATACATATAATTATACCCACCAGCTAACAACAACATATGCACATGTACAAATAATGAATACGTTAGTAAATTAAGATATAACACATGCATATTCACATAAATCCATCTACGGAACATCTGGATTGTGGGTAAATAAAGCACACCAGCACTGTCATCAACGCTTCTTTTTAAGAAGAAAAAGAATATACAAAAGCAGGGATGAAGTAACAAAATACATTCTGATCGGCTGAAACAATTAGTTTTAGTAGGACATTAATGAGATTTTACTAGACAGTGAACAGTAACAAATATCCATCAAGAATAAAACCAGTCAAGAGTGACGCGGAACACGGAGAATTCCATACCTGTACAAACCAGGTTCCTGCATGCCCCATTACGGAAATCATGGAAAACTCTATTACGATGGTCTTGCAGCATCTTTGCATGGATGTAGAAGCAAGAGTAACCAAGCTCCGTGATCTTCTTTGCCAGAAGCTCAACACGATTTACAGAGTTGCAGAAGATTATTGATTGGTTGATTTGAAGCTGCATCAAAACAAATGTGCATGATTTACAGGCTATAAGGGAGGTAAAAGTGGCTAACTGAACACAAAGCAAAGGTGCTCATCGGTAAAACCTTGGAAAAGAGAGTGTTAAGGCAATGAACTTTCTGTCTTTCTTCTACAAAAGCATAAAACTGTGTAATTCCCTTCAGTGTAAGTTCATCCATAAGGTTAATAACATAAGGTTTAGGCAGGTATTTGTCCTTGAACTCCTTCACAGTCACAGGGAACGTTGCCGAGAACATCAAAATTTGCCGGCTCGCTGGAAGGTAACGAATCAGCTGTTCCACGGAAGGCTGGAACTCAGGAGAGAGAAGCTTGTCTGCCTGTACAGAAGGCAATATTTCACTCGTAAGAAGATAAAAATTCTTATCAACTAAAATGTTCAATGCTACACAACCAAAACGAATCATCGTTATCAAGCCAAATCATGCAACGTAGATTATCAAAAAACAGATGTTCATATAGTTCACTAGAATCTTAAATGGTGCAAAAAAGAAAAACCACGATGTTTCTCAGTTCTCACTTGAAGATACTACTTCGCCTCATGAACCATTACACTGGTTCTTTTTAGAAGGACTAATACTAAGGCCCTGTTCTAAGCTTCAACTCCAAGCAACAACTTCCTTGTTTTCTATTAGCTTTCCAGAGTGCTAGTGTGTGTTTTATGAAAAAAAAATTCTATGTAGAAGTTTCTTTAAAAAATCAAATAAATCATTTTTCAAGTTTATAACAGTTAATACTTAATTAATCATGTGTTAATGGGCTTTCTCGTTTCGTGAACGCACCCTAAGTCCCTACCTCCCGGTGGCCAAGTACCTATCATGGACACAGCACTCTGAATGGGCAACTCAAATCTTTTTTTTGTGCTCATTTTTCCCCGTATGCAGGATGTTCCAAAATATTCCTAGCTGTGTTGTCATTGCTGTTGTCTTACGCAATAAATTTACAATCCAATAAAAATAGTGCAATAGGTAGTCAAGTGTTTCCCAAAATCTGGGGTTCATTAAAACAAATTAAAATACAATGGGTTTTGCATTACAGATGCCTGAAAACCTGGGAAACATGTCTGGAAAGAAGTACAAACAAGGGATAGTGTAATAACAAGAATTCAGCATATGGGTCAAGCGGAATAATCAGTTGTAAACACAAGAAACGGGGTTCATTGGTTCAGCACAACCCAAGAAGGATGCAAACATTAATTTGAAGGAAAAACTTAGGAAAGAGCAACTAAAAAAATACTTGCATTAAGTACATAGAAGCACTAATTTTTTTTGTCACTAATGGTTTGATTGTAAATGAGATTTTTACTGTTTTTTAGCCAATCCCTAATTTCTCCTTATGAAATAATCTTTTGAGCCATGAAATAACATATACAACTGGGAAGGCACTGAGTACTGTACTGCTGAACAGTTTTCCTGAGAATGTAATATCACTTGCAAAGAATAGATGAATTACCTCATCCATGATAAGCATAGAGCAGTCCTTCAAAATGCAGATACCTTTCTTTGTAAGGTCCAAAATACGCCCAGGCGTTCCAACAAGTAAATGGACAGGTTGATAGAGACGAATGATATCATCTTTCAGGCTGGTTCCTCCAGTGGTGACCATGACCTGGATCTTCAGATGTTTCCCGAGCTCTTTACAAACTTGTGACGTTTGCAAAGCCAGCTCCCTTGTGGGAACCAATATAACAACTACAAATAACAAGAGCAATCATTGAACCATTCTTGCACGATGTAATATTATATTTGCTTTAGAAGATCCCCTACAGCGCCCCCCCCCCCCCCCCAAAAACACCCAAAAATAATAATTATATAAATAAAGGGTACCAAAGGAGGTCCAACAGGCATATTTTATAAAGGCACAGGTTTATAGCATGTTTGACTGTGAGAGTTGGTACAAAATAAGTTTAATATTTTGGATTCTGGAACAAACCTTGAATAGCGTTTTTCTCTTGATCAATCTTTTCCAGTGCAGGGATACAAAATGCAGCAGTCTTGCCAGTTCCATTTTTTGCTCTGGCTAGAATATCACTACCAGTTAATGCAATAGGAATGCTTTCTTCTTGGATCGGAGAGGGTCTTTCAAATCCTTTCTCATATATTCCCATCAGAAGTTCACGCTTGAGAAAATAGTCTTCAAACTCATTTCCTTTGGTGGCTGTAACATCCTGTGCAGCAACAGAAGAATATAATAAGGCATGCAGAGAGTATGACACCAACATCATATAAACTCATAAATAATAGCTCCAAATAAAATAAAAGAATAGGCAAAAAAAAATAAGAGCAAGAAAATAAGAATGTCGATATCCAGAGCAAACTCAAGCCATGAGAGCACATTCTTTTGAAAATTCGATTATTCTTTCAATCAAGACAGTGGGGAAGAACTATACGAAGATAAAATTATACAAATAAGATTGAAGAGCACAAGGGAGAACATTTTGTGGCACAGTAACTCAGTAAGATGAAACTTTAATTATTTAACTGAATCATGTGGCCTCCAGGATAGTGTAGGAGCTTGGGGCATTCCAGCTTAACAACACTTAATGTGCATGTTTTAAGTCATCAAGGTATTATTTTAGTTTAGACAAGAAGGTATCAACATGATATTACAATGACCGCATAGGATTAAACTTTGTTTAAATTGGATAACAGAAATAAAGAGCATCGATTAGCAACATTAGGATATCTCATGAGTGTGAAAAGATGTTCAAACCCACTTTAGCAAGTTAATTTTCCATCATCGCAATTAATAATCCCTTGGGTCACAAATAATTCTTGTTTTGGACAAGCATTTGGTAAAACTTTCAAGACCACTTACAATATTTAGATTGGATACATAAACATAATATATGTAAATTTGTCTTGAAAGGTGATTTTTCATAACATTATAACTTTAGTGGGTCCTGTAAATACATTAAATTAGAAATTAGTGTCAAAGCTGTATTTGGAAGGCCATGTCAATTTTCAAGACATGTATTTGTGACTGGAGGTAGTAATTAGCTTACAATGTGCAACACCAAAAAATCATAAAGGTAAAGGAACTCTTGCCACACTGAATTGTTTGGCAGAATAACAATTGATAGGTAGGGCAAAGCACAGATGACAGTCAGCATGTTTTGCAATTACAGTTATCCAGTGTAATCCTTAGCATTCAAAGCACCGGCTGCCTGGCTTTGAAGAAACAATATGGGAAAATGTTATAAATGCGATTTACCTCTGTCCTGTATCGTGTATCTTGAGGTGGAAGCTTCAATTGGGCCTTCCAGTCTTGTGAACTGCACAAAAAGGTGAGCATATGATCAATGTGATAACCATATCTGCGCCAATGATCAGATATATAATTCACCAGCCTACCTACTGTTTGTAGAACTTCTAGTTCCACAAATTACAAACCTATAATGCAGCAAACCCTAGTTCCAGTACCAGCCTAGGCAACATATGAACACATATTTGGACAAAAAACATTCAGTGATTGCCACTACAGAATACAAATTGCAGTGCTCGCTTCGCAGGATGCTGCAGGGAAAGCATATGTCTCAAACTGCATTTGGTCCAATTTCGCCACAAAAAAATTAAATAAACAAGCCACCCACAACACTGGTCCTTAATTCATCGCTTGAAGTTGAACATCAATCACATAACCTACCGCCAAACTCTAAGGCCTACGCGTCTCACCTCGAATCGATGCCGTCGACGGCTGGGGATAGCGCCACAGCCTTCGGCTCGCTATTCCTGTCGGTTCCCGCGGCCTCGCGGGCGATCTGATTCCGCCGCAGCCACTGCTGCTGCTGTTGCTGATGCTGCTGGTGGTGGTTGTGGTGGTGATGCTGCTGCGGCTGGCGCTGCACGTACTGCTGGTGGTGCGCCGCCGACGTCTGCTGCTGCTGGTGGTGTTGGTGGTGGTGGTTGTGCTGCTGCTGCGGCGGCGGGCCGCGGTTGTAGTAGTTGGGGTTCCCGCCGCGGCCGTTGCCGATGCCGGGAGGGTACCTGGCGCGCGGATCCATGGATTCGAAGGAGGAGGAGGGCCTCGGATTCGTCGGTAATCGGCGAGAGCGGGGAGCCGATTCGAAGAGGGAATGGCAGATCGGATTGGGAGAGGAGGCTTGGGTGGTGGAATCTAGGCGTTTGGCGCTCGGATCAGGAGCAAATTTGAACTTCCTTTCTGCCCTTTTGGGGGGGAGTTCGTGGGTCGGGGAGGAGAAGCGAGGGGAGGGGAGCCAGGGAGGCGCGTCGCCGCCGAGTCGTCGATAGCTAGGGCACCGGCGGTTTGGGATTTGTGAAGGAGGAAATTACGATATTGGCCCTGTCTATTTTATGCCCAGGAGTAAAAGGCTGGGCCGGGACGCCGAGCGGCGAGAACCTTGCCGAGATGCTGATAAATCAGGGTCTTCTTTTCAAACTTTTTTACGTGTATTTTCAAATTCAAAACAATCTTCCAGTTGCATTGTTTCGCTTATTCGTACTTTCTCCATTTCACAATGTAAGTCATTCTAGTATTTCCCGTATTCATACTGATGTTAATGAATTTAGACATAGCTAAAATGACTTACATTGTGAAATGGAGGGAGCAGTACTTATTATCCAAAGGCATTGAGTTTGTGCTGGCTGCCACAGTGCAGCAGCAGCCAACAAGTAGCAAACCTTGTTGATGTTGCTGCAAATCAACTATTCTGTGTAGATTTGGGCTGGTTGGCTGCAGCTGTGCTGCTGCAGTAAGCACTATCAATTAGACTCCAAATCTGTTGTTAGCAAATAAAAAATGTTTGTGAGTAAAATTTAATATACATGTCCATAGCAACTAAAAAAAAATGATGTAAAATAAACTATGATGAAAAAACAAAACATCATATTCAAAATTAAACTTTGGCTTAAAAACATAAGCATGAGGCAAACAATGAGACCCTTTTATTTTTTTTAATCCACTAGAAAAAATGCTCGTACGTTGTAACGGGTGAAGTCTATTTTAATCTTATTATTGTTATATGGTTTTGTTAAGATGAAATTCATTGTGAGAGTTCGCTTGAATATATATTTTTTTAGAAAATCATGATCTGCAGTTAGGAGTCCGATCGTCTCAAGTTAGCATGCGAGTTTTTTTAAACATATTTCTTATATGATTCCTTCTATATTACCAAAAGTGAACGATCTTAAAAAAACCAACTCAAATACAGATTTGTATTTCCAAAAGCAATCGAACTTAAAAACCGACTCATACACGGATGACGTACCAAAATACCGGCAAAAACATCTTCAATTTTTATAATAGTAGAGACTTGTGATTGGCATTCCATCTATCAAGTTTAACCCTTAATCTATTAGCAGGAGCATAAAAATATAATGATTAAATAATTAATATAGATGTATCGTAAATGGTTGTTGTAGTGTTTTACTTGTTTATTAAGTGTAACTACTACAAATAATATGAAAATAAAATTTTAGGTGCCAAAAGATGATATTTAATTGGGGTAAAAAAGAACATGTATGTGACTACACCCTAAGCATAAAGAGTATATCAACATAGCTTACCGTAGTTCTAAAAAAAAAAACATAGCTTACCGTTGTTATTTGGAATGTTTGAATGGCAACATATTAGCATGAATGTATCGTAATCACTTTCTCTTTAAAATAGTTTTGAATTATTATTCAAATTAGTCAAATTAGAGTCTGCGTATGATCTATGGGGCATTTGTGGATTCCCTCTTAATAGAGGATGAAAGTCGGAAATAATCTGCTTTAGAGATGCTAAACTTTGGGCGAGCTATGTTTTATATATTTAGTTGAAACATAACTTCTTTTTTTTGTTATTAAGGGTGTGCTTGATCTTCACTCACTTAGACCTTGGCAAGCAAAGAGAGACGTGAGACATCACAAGATGTTGCATAAGCATAGGAATTTCCTGGCACGACTTGCACCCCATTGCAGGAGAATGTCACTACTCGCGTTGGCCTCAGCTCGGCTACAGGAGGAGGAGGAGGTGGGGGAGGAGAACTCGGCCACAAAGCCTTCAGAACGGATGGAGCTTTGTGCCGTTTCAACAGGGAGGAGACAGGTAGGTACGAGTTTTATAGGCGACGTGAACGGTGGTGATTGATAAAAGAAGTGTTTGGTTTTCCTCTCACTCTCTTCTTCTCTTTTTTCGCAAATAAATACGCAAAGGCGTATCCAGTCGAATCCTGGTTAAACTTTTTTTTCTCACCTTTACTTAACTCCTCCCCTTTTTTTTCTCACGGGCAAGCATGGGCGCATGGCACTGTTCCTGCTATATCCAGCTTGGTCACGAGGCGAGATGTGAGAGAGAGGTCGTAAAGAAAGTCAAGCCGTGCATGTAAACTTCGTACTACGCACTTCATAAAATCATCGAAGCCAGCTGCGGAGATGGCTTGGCTCTTCTCCCCGAGTCCCCGTGGTGGGGGCAAAACGATCAAATTGTGCGATGACGTAGCCAGCTTAAAGACTACCAAACGGCACCGTTTTTCTCTGCGCCTTGCTGGCCTCTCGCGGCCCGTCTAAAAACGCATTATTAGTTTCTTTACTTATTTTTCAAACTATTGTGAGCAACACGTCCACGTCTTGTCACTTGGTAAGTAACATCGTTTGTAGTATATACTATCATCAGCGGTAAAAAGGAAAAATCAGTACTCCTACCTATAAAGTCAGCAAGAGATGCGTAACACGGCGCGCATATACGTAGCGTTGTTTAATTAACTCTCCCTTCCTTTGCATATTCTCCTCACTTGTTTTTCTCCCAAAGCGCGGCAGAGTCTAAAAAGCGGAAAATATTTATTTGCGCTTTTTTCTCCATATATAGCAGAAAAAGGAGGCCTTGTGACTTGTGGCAGAAGCGAAGAATGATGTAGCAGAGCACAGGCACAGCAGGAGCCAACACAGGGGCTCACACCCTGTCCCGTCCTCTCTATCCATTCAACGCCGCGCGAGTACAGAAAGTCCAAAAGATGGAAACGAAATCGAATTGCAGCCACGCAGACCCTGTAATCAATCAGCCATACTGGCCGATGATACTCATATTTGCCATTTACTTTTCCTCTTTACGATCAATTTTCTTTTGGTTTAAATTGAAGAAAGCTTTATCCTTCTTAAATAATGCTCTATGTCTATTCCTATCTTCTACGTCACGCGCGCGCGTATACGGGATGATGCATAACCATAGTATACCATACAACCGAAGGTACAGTATAAAATAAAGCTGAAACTCCACATTAATGGGAGATCCAACCGAAAGATTACTTTTTTTTAAGTTGAAATATGGTAGTAATATATTTTTTTTGGTTACACTGTTGGAAACATGAAAAAAAAAGTACTACCTCCGTACCAGAATATAAGCATTTTAGAGTTGAACACGGTTATTAAGAAAGTAGATAAAAGTGAATGACGTGGGGTTATGATTGGTTGAGTAGTGGAGGTAGGTGGGAAAATTGAATGGTGGAGGGTTATGATTGGTTGGAACGAGAATGTTGGTGGAGAAGTTGTTATATTTTGGGACAAATGTTGAACCTCCATTCCATAATATAAGGCACAACCATTTTTTTTAGATGTTTCATAATATAAGGCATGCATGCATATAGGCCATTAACTATGACCTCTTCTCCATTAAATTATTACTTTTTTAAATCCTCCACTCTCATGTTCTCTAATTCTATTGGATGCATGTATTGCATTTATTAGGATGATCCAAACTACAAGATGATAATAATTATTTTTTTGGTCTTTGGGTTAGGGGTGGTTATGCCTTATATTTTGGAATGGAGGGAGTAAAAGTTATTATATTCTGGGACGGGGGGAGTATGTAATAAAAAAATGTAACGATGATATTCTAGTCAAACCTAAAAATATAATGCAAAATATAACATAGAGTAACAGGGATGTGGTAGCTGATATGTGGGCCCATGGGGAATGGGTCTCACATGCCATTAACCACGTCATGGGGACAATAATATTATAGGATTTGTTTCCTTAAAACAAATGAACCCTGTGACGTTTATTAAGTGGGGCCTTCTACTAATATATGTACATTTAAAGAGATGAATGGAAGAAAAAGAAATAAAATTAAAGTTCTGTAGGAAGAAAAGGGAAGAAAGTGGAGGCACTAACAGATTGGTCTTTATAAAAGAGGGTGCAATTTCTTAACACTAGTTGAAATTGATCCAATATTTACAAGAACACTTTTAATCATTACGAGTTATGTGGAAATAAAAGCCTACGTGTAAAGGAAGGGACCTCTGATACACTGACAGTTCATGGAGTGGAACAAAACTTGGAACTTCACAGCGGGTCTTTGAAAGTGAGATATGAATAGATTGTTCCATAATGCTATCACTATAAGCACAAAGATAATGTCAACAATAAACAAACCAAAATAATTGCATCCATAGGCGCAATTCTCTACAGCTTTCCTTCTTCCTTTCCATCTTTCTGTCGGCGCCCATGCTCTCCAAAGCAAAGTGGCAAACATAAATTCGTACAGAAGTGACTTATCATGCCTCTGATCTTCCTTATATATGTTGCTAATTTAAACAGCTCTATAAATACACCGCGATAATTTACAATGCAGTAGTATTACAAACACCCCTTAATTTGATTTCCACGGGACATCTATGAATTAACAAGCTCTAATTAAAAATCGATCCTTGAGCACGTCGTCCCCCCCATCACGCGGTACGTTCCAGCTCGGCCCAGAGGTCGAAGTCGCTCATGGAGAGCAGGTCGCAGAAGCCGCCGCCGCCGCCGCCGCTCGCCTGCATCTGGTCGATGCTGTCGAACTGCTCCTGAAAATCCCAGCAGCCGCCGTTGCCACCGAACCCCTCCTGCTGCTGCTGCTGTTGCAGGGAAGAATCGTCCACGCCGCACGATAGCCCATCGGTCTGATGAACCGATCCGTCCTGGCTCATCACCTGCTGCTGCTGCTGCTGCTCGCCTGCAGCACCACCAACCACCGCGAATCCGGCAGCGTCCAGACCAGGTGCTGCCGCGACCTGCCCACAGATGTACTCCATGTCGAGCCAGTCCGCGAACATGACCTTGGGTGTCACTGCCGCGTGGGGCCTCCAGACGGGCGGGTGGTCCGTGGTCACCGTCAGGCAGCTCGAGTCGGCCGACGCCGACGACGACTCGTGCGCCGGCTCCGACGAGTCGGAGTTGGCCGGCTTCTGCTGCAGGCTGTGCGAGTCGTCTGAATCGGCGGGAGAGCTCGCGGCTGACGCAGGCGTGGTTGGTGGCCCTTGGCTCGTCTTGCCGCCGCCGCTCTCCACTCGCTTCTTCAGGTAAGAATTCCAGTAGTTCTTCACCTCGTTGTCCGTTCTCCCAGGTAGATGCCGTGCTATCCTAGACCACCTGCAGTAGAAAAAATGCTGTCAGTGATTAAGTCAGGTTATTTTTATCCTTTTGGAATGATCTATCGATCAGTCTCTCTCTGCCTTGCGGTTAGTAGTATGCCACAAGCTTAGAATTCGCTAATCTTGGTTTCTGTCGGTGGGGGTTAGTGGAAAACCCAAAGCTTTTGCATTGACAAGTTGAGGTTTCTTTCCAATTTCTCGTTTCCTTTTCCTCTGTCACCAGCTTAAAGAAATGTAATGTGTCACTTGTGGGGTGAAAGGGACAAGCGTGTACGTAGTCTATTCATGTGGACCACTAATCCTTTGATATTTTATTTTTGTAAGGAAGCACATAATTGCGACGCCCAATAAAGAATCTAATCTTCTCGCGAGACTAGTACTCCTACGTGACAGTTTCGCATTGTGAAGGCAGCTGGTTTCATTAACTCGCAACTGAGACCGGATTGGTCCAACCAGTCGACGACATGTTATCGTCGTCGCTGTACAACTAAAATGAATAGTGTCCGTTTTTCCTGTACAAAAAAGATAGAAAAATCGAAGAAATAGACCCCCCCCCAAAAAAAAAAATTAATTCGAGCTAACTTGTTCTGGGACGCACGCAACTGTACTGTGTGGCATTTAGCGTTGCAAGTCCACATTATCCTAGCCGTCCCCCCTCAACTTGTCCTTGTTGCTCATGCTCAGCCAGAGTGGCCCGCACTTTACAATAAACAAATGTACTAGCGCGAAAGGAAGAAAGGGAAAAAAAAAACACACACACACACAACGGTTTCTCTAGCCATCATCGCAACGTGCACCGAAAAATCTCGCGGTTTTCGAATGCGCAGGAGCGTTCTTGGAGCGTGTGCGCGTCAGCATCAGCTCCACTACGGAAAAGGTCGCGGTGGCGGCCAGCCAGCATCACCCCGGTTAATTCTCCCTTTCCACCATTTCATATTTTGATTTCTCCGCTCCTCCGCTCCGCTCCTCCTCTCCTTTCACTCACTCTGTCACTCACAATCTGTCAATCAGCGCGTTCTAGAACCCGAATTGCCAGCTCGGCACTAGCGCGCCCGGACTGGGACAAATCAGCTAGAGTAACTAGCTTTCTCACGAAAAAGATTAGTGCCGCTGTTGCGTTGGTACTAATAGTCTAGTCTAGTAGTAGTAGTACTAGTACTACACTAGGTAGCTTAATTAAGTGTGGAGAGAGAGATTAGTACTAAACTGAAAAAGGAAAAGGCAGCATCAGCGGCAGCAGCAGCTAGCAAGCACAACGTGGAGAATTGTCTCCGGGCTCAATCATTTTGCGTGTAAAGGCGAACGATCGAGTGCGCGCTGCCGGTGAGGTGTGTGGGGACTGGGCACGGACCCGACTGGGACGAGACTCGTCGGGGGAGTTGCTAGTTAGAAAAGCTTACTTGTTGCCGAGCGCGGCGTGGAGGCTCATCACCGTCTCCTCCTCCTCCGGCGAGAACACGCCGTGCTTCAGCCCCGGCCGCAGGTAGTTGATCCACCGCAGCCGGCAGCTCTTCCCGTTCCTCTGGAGCCCTGCACCGATCGCCGGACAAATTCTTGTGAGACCAGCTCTCAAGCAGCAACACACAATGCACATTTAATCACGAATTGGCTAAGAAACAGAGCCTTCTTTGTTCAGAGAACGGTTTGGTTCATAATTCAGACGAGTCGGCAAGAGAAATTCAGCAAAGAGAAACCGCATGCAACCAGGCTACGCGAATTCACCGATTTTGTGTGTGTGCCCGCTCGGTGCATAATCGTCGGTGCAATGCGCCTAGAGCTCGCGAATTATGCTTGGGGAGCGCAAATGCTGCATGCGGCGGCCGGCAGGGCAGTGAATTACGCGTCGGCGCGGCATCGGCGGGCGGCGATTGGTCTTACCGGCTTTCGCAGGGAGCGCGCTCCAGCAGCCGTGGCCATGGCGGAGAATGTAGTCGCGGAGCTTCTGGTCCTCCTCCGGTGACCACAGGCCCTTCCGGTAGTTCGGCCTGGGCTTCTCGCACGACTTGCACCCCATTGCAGGAGAATGTCACTACTCGCGTTGGCCTCAGCTCGGCTACAGGAGGAGGAGGAGGTGGGGGAGGAGAACTCGGCCACAAAGCCTTCAGAACGGATGGAGCTTTGTGCCGTTTCAACAGGGAGGAGACAGGTAGGTACGAGTTTTATAGGCGACGTGAACGGTGGTGATTGATAAAAGAAGTGTTTGGTTTTCCTCTCACTCTCTTCTTCTCTTTTTTCGCAAATAAATACGCAAAGGCGTATCCAGTCGAATCCTGGTTAAACTTTTTTTTCTCACCTTTACTTAACTCCTCCCCTTTTTTTTCTCACGGGCAAGCATGGGCGCATGGCACTGTTCCTGCTATATCCAGCTTGGTCACGAGGTGAGATGTGAGAGAGGTCGTAGAGAAAGTCAAGCCGTGCATGTAAACTTCGTACTACGCACTTCATAAAATCATCGAAGCCAGCTGCGGAGATGGCTTGGCTCTTCTCCCCGAGTCCCCGTGGTGGGGGCAAAACGATCAAATTGTGCGATGACGTAGCCAGCTTAAAGACTACCAAACGGCACCGTTTTTCTCTGCGCCTTGCTGGCCTCTCGCGGCCCGTCTAAAAACGCATTATTAGTTTCTTTACTTATTTTTCAAACTATTGTGAGCAACACGTCCACGTCTTGTCACTTGGTAAGTAACATCGTTTGTAGTATATACTATCATCAGCGGTAAAAAGGAAAAAAATCAGTACTCCTACCTATAAAGTCAGCAAGAGATGCGTAACACGGCGCGCATATACGTAGCGTTGATTAATTAATTAACTCTTCCTTCTTTTTGCATATTTTCCTCACTTGTTTTTCTCCCAAAGCGCGGCAGAGTCTAAAAAGCGGAAAATATTTATTTGCGCTTTTTTCTCCATATATAGCAGAAAAAGGAGGCCTTGTGACTTGTGGCAGAAGCGAAGAATGATGTAGCAGAGCACAGGCACAGCAGGAACCAACACAAGGGCTCACACCCTGTCCCGTCCTCTCTATCCATTCAACGCCGCGCGAGTACAGAAAGTCCAAAAGATGGAAACGAAATCGAATTGCAGCCACGCAGACCCTGTAATCAATCAGCCATACTGGCCGATGATACTCATCATCATCGATCGCCGTTGTTGAAAGTTTCAGAGTTTCAGATTCGGGGCCGTTGGACCCGGAACCAACGCCACGCTTTTGTGCTTGCCCCCTCTCCCCTCTGCTAATCAATCCGCCAAGATTGCCATATGATGATGAGCAGGAGGAGCACCACATCTCCCCCGGCTACGGATCGAGTCCGCGTTTGATTAGGTGTGGGGATTTTAACCGCTTACCCGACGGCGCAAAACCGCACGAGAACGGGGCCAAAAAAGAGAAAAAAAAACGTGGCCTCCCCAGCGTATCACCCCGTGCCGCATGCGGGCGCTAGCGATCGATCTCTCGTCTCGTTTCCTCCCGCGCGACGCGCGCGCGGCGCGCGCTGGTACGTTCTCGTCGTCGCCCCACCGACGCCGCCTCGGTCAATTGGAAACGCTACGTCGCGTCGACGTGAGCAGGGAGTGGATCCGGTCCATCCCCAGGATGGTTGGCAAGTGGCATGGCATGCACAGGTTACGACCCGACGTCCGGACGTTGCCATCACCCGCCCGGTGTCGCCTGCAGCGACGACGCACGCGCGTGTACGTGTACGTGTTGGATGGTTCGGTTTGTCAGGAGCCGAGAGCTGGTGGTTGCCGCCAGCCTGCCAGGAGATAGCTAAGCTAGCTAGCTACTACTAGGAATAAGCTTATCTGTTTCGGTGGCCAGCGGACACGCATAGTAGGGAATCAGGGATACGGTGTACGTGGCCACCTGCAGGGATGGGAGCTGCCCAGTTGGCCGAATCGGGAAGAGGAGCACTAGGCCCCGGTGAAATCGTGGGGGGATCCTCCCCTTCATGCTCTCCCCCACACAAAGAAAACTGTATGGACTGTTCGATGTGAGTGGGACTTGTGCGTTTTCAACAGGAGCCTGAACAAGTACAGATGTGCACGTCGTGCAGTAACATACTAACAGCTGAATAAACTACTACTAGTGTGATAGTGCCCAGATGATTCAGGTTAAAATCGACACACCGACAGAAGGTGTGAATGTACAGAGGGGGGGTGAAGCATATGCATCCGTGGAGAGCTGCGAGAAGGTCACGAGTACTAGAAGAGAAGGAACCATAAAGAAATTTAAAAGAGCTAGGGACAGTGAGGACGAGAGGGGTGCGTCGTTCGTGTGCACCGTGATGTAACCGTGCATATGCATGGGCCTCTCATCAAAGGGGTGGGATCGTGACAGCCATATACAGTAATAATATTGCGGGGGGCGTAGGTGCTGATCGTGCATGCATGGCGCTACGAGAGAAAAAAGGGGATGCCATGCTGCTGATGATGTAGGCTGCCGAGTGCAGTGTCAGCAGGGGAGCGCGGTCCCGCCACTTCATTTGTTCTTTGCATTTGATGGGAGGAATGGAGGATTTCCCTGCATCTTGATAACGCCCTTCTCTAGTTCTCTCGCACCGCTTTCCAAGGAAGATTCCCCGCATCGTCCCGAGTCTCTAGCAACGGTGAGGAGATTTTCCTCCTCGGATGCTGGTGACAAATTGTCATGGTCAGGAGGACTCGTAGGACGTGCTTATGTTTTTTTTTTCTCCTTTTAAAGCACGGTACAGATTAACACACGCTCGTACATACGCACATACCATTATAAACATGTACAGGCATATCCTACTCATATGAACAATACAAGTATACAACTATAATATTCATTCATATTTCTAAGTAGTCCAAGGCATAAAGACTGTAAACTTATTTTTTTTTTAAAAAAACACAGTAGAAGTGTAGACAGGTATCTACGTATCCTACTCGTATGAACATTAATATCTAAATATTGAAATCTAGGCGGATTCCTGTGCAAATAGCCCCTCCACATGGCACGGCGAGATTGCAGCATTTGTCCCCCTCTTGCAGCCGTTGGATGGAGGATTAACGGTCAAGGATCGTTGTGGTGGACGTCGTTGTAGTATGTGAAGCTTTTGGGGTTTGTTTGAAAAATCGCTAAAACCCCCTCCTCTCTCGCCTCGGCAGTCGCCGCCGCCGTTTCTTCTCCTCAACTGTGTCACCGCCGCCAATCTACTCCAGTTCCCCGCCGCTCCGCGCCTCCGCCTCCGTAGCAAGCTCGCCACCTCCGCCTCTTCCTACTGTTGCTGGCCTGCCGCAGTCCACCGCCTCCTCACCATGGTCTCCCTCAGCCTGCCCGCCGTCCTCCTCACCTTCGCCACTGCCCAGGTGATACAGTTGCAGGGAGAGAGGAACAAAGAAACAGTTGCAGACTGAAGATCGCAGTCTCCCTCAGTCTGAGAGAGGAACGATGGTGAGGGCTCTCAAGCGAGAGCGTGAACGCAGCGACCGGCCACCGCCACTGTGACTACCGGGACCGCGATTTAATGATTATTTCTGTACTCCCCAACCTCTTTACTGCAACACCTATAATATGATAGAATCATTGACGTGATTTGCTTCAGGCTGTGGTGTATAATAATTTTTATGCAATTCCTGTGAAATTGATGTGTTCTAGGTATTTTGTCTTGTATGAGCTATTGATTGCATTATCCAGTGGTTATCACAACATGGGCCTACTTAAAGTGATTAAAGTTGCATCGGATGGGTATAGGATGTTACTTGTTGAGTGCATACAGTTTCTTCTTGAAAAAACTTAGTAATTATGTATCGAACTGTGTTTGGCTTGTTCTTTAACCTTCCTTGCCAAACATGAGGCTTTGTCCTGGTGATCTATATAGCTGGTAAATGTTTGTTGGAGTTTACTGAAATTATATCATCTAGCTTATTGGACATTAATAATGTGGACTCGCAGAAATATATACAATTAGCTAGAGCTGTCTTCAGATTGTCTTGGCAATTGGTTCATTTTTTTTTCTTAAGATAAATCTCTAACTTGTATAGTAGATCATAAGAATTAATTGGTTCTGGTGTTTTCATCAAGAAGAAATTTCATATGCCCTCCATTTTTTGATCTTATATCTCTTGCTACGAGTGTTTGATATTTAGAGCCTTAAGAATTATAGTGAGTAAATGAATGGGCAACCGGGAGTTTCTGTGTATTTGAAGCTGCCCCACATGTATGTGTTAGCCACTTTTATCATTACGTCTGTGACACATTATTGATTAGCATCTAATTTTCCTATATGTGCATTCAGGAATCAAGAGGGGTTCCTGCAAAGAGGCCAGCTCCAGATTACTTTCTGTGAGGCCGCAGATTCAACAGTGGGTACTGCTTGTCTGCTTATCCTGCAAACAAGCACAGGCCGAATAAGTCTTGCGGGCTTCCATTTTCTGAGATGAGCTGAGCTCATGCTTTATAAGACTCTAGCTAGGGCCTAGGAGTGCTTTCGTGATGTATAAATTGATTATAGCCCCTGGTCTATCATTTATAAAGGAGTTAGTGTTGCCATTCAGACTCTTGGAGAGTGGCTGTGGCTGACATTTGAGCTTGAGAAAAGTGCCCATGTGAATGGGAGTGGTGTAGTTGAAGCCACTCCCAAATCCTTTGTATATACTTGGGTGTGCATTGGTCAATTTTGTTGCTAGCCCCTAATCCTATGCTAGAGAATGATATGCAAATGGTGTGGTTGAGTATTTATTGTTGTCATAATGAAAATGCATGAAGTTTTGTAGTTGGCATTTGCAGAAACTGTCCCAAGAAAGCTGAGTATTTATTGTTATCATAATGAAAATGCAGGAAGTTTTGTAGTTGGCATTTGTATAAACTGTCCCAAGAAAGCATATCAATTGCTGCTAGAAAATACTCCTAATGGAGTACCATGTGTAATGGTATAATGGTTGCAGTGTTTTCAGTTCGTTCACTTGTCTGCATAAGCTCGCTAAAAGTTCAGTCTTCAAATAGTACTTGCGAAATAACATTCATGTGAATCGGAGTTTGTTAAAATACCATCTACTGTGACAAACTGACAATAAAAAGAGTTCTAAACACCCTCTATTAGCAAATCTCTTCAATGATTTTTTACTTCTAGAAAGAATCTACACCCTCCATTCCAAAATATGACTAGAAATCAGGGTAGCACATCAGTATCAGTATGATGTCTCTAGCGTACATCCAATATAGTGTTAGTAGTAACGCTTATACCTATGCACTTATATTGTATTATGTAGTAGTACAAGATACCATAATATAATTCAAGGTTTAAAATATACAATATATTTATGACAGTGCAATATTGCTAGCTCTTACTATCCAGCAACTTACCTAGGCCTTATTTTTTAACTCAGGGTTGTGACCATAGCATTTGTTTGTTTCTAAGAACAAACACCCAGAAAAAAAAAAGAGAGACTGCTCATAGTCTAAATTTCAATTTTCAAGTTACTAAAGTTTGTCTATCTACACACATAAAAATACTCTAAATAAACATATTCAAAATATGAGTATTAATTTTTAACATGGCGTGCCAACGGCGCGCCCACTTTTCTAGTACAACTATAATGTTTATCCACATTTTCAAGTAGTCGGAGACATAAAGGATTAAGAAAAAGTCGGTTTTCATCGAAATTTTCTTCAGTGGACTTTACACGGTAAAGTATTTCTTTTTTCTCATGTACCAATGAAGGATTACAATTGACCATTCTTCAAACATTAACTGCTACAAAAGAGAAATTTGTAACAAAAGGTACATACAGGATTGAGCAAATAGTTCAAGGGCACTTCTTTTCCCATTATACACACACACGCACACTAAATTGATACTTCGAGAAAAATCTCATGCTAATAGGAGTAGCAAATAAATCTGGCAATAGTCAAATACTATAAACTGATATAGTCCGTACCGAGGACAACTTTGTAATGATTAATTCCAAGTTCAGAATTATATTATTTAATTAAGAAAAACTAAAATGAAGGCCATATGACAAGTAGGAGTATAATAACTTTGTATCTATTATTTTATAATTTTTTCGAATATTAAATTTAAGAAAACAGAAATCAAAAGTAGTATGTTGGAATGGTTGATTATATATATTGAATTTTGTAATCACTAACTTTGAATTTTAGAGCTATTGATACAGTAAAGTAGACCGACTAGTGCCCTCTAATCTATCTGAACTAGCGACCTGCATATCTTTTTTCGCCGGGCCAGCGAACTGCATATCTGCATGACACACACCAATCTTTTCTCTGAAAAAATGCTTAGAATTATTTCTTGCTTTTGTCGATTTCAAGAATGGGTCCTAATTCGGTTATACGTAACTTTATGGCACCACTTCCATCCCATCCTGTTAACCTGTGGGGGACATATATACAGTGGCCGCCACAAAATGCATGATTGCTCATGGGAACAAATCTTATCGCATTGTACAGAGCTCATGATTAGTACTAGTTTATAATGGCAAAGTGGCTTTTAAGGACGTACTGTGGCTAATCTTTTCTGACGAGGCGAAGTACAACTGTGCAGTAGAGAATTCGTTTGCTCGGTTCAGCAACACCTGCAATTAGGAGATGATGGAACCCCTTTTGTTAATTTTGTGGTTGGTACAAACGACTTCAGAAGAATGATACCTGCAGCCAATTAAGCAAGAATCCTCCCTTATCATCTGATTTTGAAATTGCCAGTTCGCATACATAAATGTGGGTTGGTTGTGGACTTCTGCGATCCACCAATAGCGAGAGTACACAAAACTAGCTTTTTTTTTTTTCGTTAAAAAAACTAGCTTTTGGAGACTGCTGTGTTTTATGATATAATTTCTAGTTAACCAAGCCCTTTATTTTTATATGATTTGTCTCTCAACAAAAGAACCACTACTCAAGTATACCTCTCGTCTGTCTCCAGTGAAAAATGCAATCTTCATTAATCAGAGCGTATCTTATCTCAAGAAATAAACAAATTTGCGACCAGTATGCCTGAAGATTGGACCTAGCGTATAATAATATTGTCAAAGCGTTAATGTTGTGCATTTCAGTTAGTCTTTATGTGGACATATGTCTTCTAGTGAAGCGAGGTCTTTCTCTTTCCCGAACTCGGTCCTTTTCTTTAAAGTAAAGCAGAGAGCTCAACTATTCATTAAAACTTGAAAAATTATTTACAAGAACTCAATCAAATCTTACATAAGGTTGATAGTTCAATAAAATTCGACCGCAACAGCATTTGAAGCGGACACATGAACTCCAGATGTTTGTTTTGCATGTATCCCCTGCTTGGCGTTGACAGAGAACTACTGGCGCACGGTAGAGTGTCTGTATCAAAGTGGTATAATAACACCTCGTATACACAGATATACTTCATGACGACCACATATATGTTGGTCTCATAATTAAAAGCTCACGGATAGCCAACGAAACGTACAAATATTTAGCCTATGAACTGGGATGAATTAAAATAAACCTATTTAGTGACGTTCAGAGAATTTTGTCTGTGTACTGAACACATATTTTATTGGGAATACATGAAGTAATGTTTTGTCCTTTCACGGGCTAGTTTCTTGAATTATCCTCTCCATTTATATAATTATAAATCCCTTATACGATCAAGCACGCAAGCCACTTGTATAGACTAATAGACATGTGCAGTATTTGGTATTCACTGTCACAATCTGAACATCACTCTACTGACTACAAGTGGTGTAGCCTGACGGAACAAAATGTCGGCTGGCTTCTGTCGGCTACGAAGAGAGGAGGGGACTTTCGCTGTGTACGCATGCAAACAACGAGCAAGTATTTTTGTACTCCTTCTAGAGTCGTAGTGAGATCACGACCACGTCAAGATAAAATGGATGCAAAATGCACCATGCAAAAATGCGCGTAGTTGTTGATTGATTGATATTGTCTCAACTCTCAAGTTTGAGAGCCGGGAGCATTTTCTTTTGCATTTTGGCTGAATAGGGCAGGGGAAACGACGAAAGGCTAAGCTGCTGGCTTTGCTGACTGTTTCTTAAACTTAATCACCTCGTGGAGTAGGTGAATGCATATTGCTCGACAATCATTTCCTCTTTTTTTTTTCTTTCTGTTGCATTTCTCTATGGAGTTTAGTATTGCACAATACTTTTTTTTCTTTGACATTTCTCTACGGAGTTTAGTACTAGTATCCCTATTAATATTGCACAAGACAGATCCATGCTTCTTAAAAGTACAATCCTTCCCCCAAGAGGGGATTTTGTTAGGGTAGCAAACTGGGTTTTGGACTCTGCAGAAAGATATGCTTATGCTAGCTAGTGCTAAGAAAATATACGTATGTGGTCTCCCTAAAGTCGTTTCCTGACTGTGATCATTAACTTATGGTATGCAGTTGCATTAGTAGGTAGTGTCAATTTCTGTGACCTTTTCTCACTCTTGCGTTTTAGATGTCCTAATTCAAGGACAGTGTTCTGGTGGCCTTTTTTTTCGATTATTCATTAGATTATTGAAACGGATTTTTCTCCACGCTTCGAAAAATATTTTTCTTTAAAAAAATTCTGCTATTATATTATTTAGGTTGTTTTAAGCTATTTGTGTGTTTATTTTCTAAAATATTTAATATAACCTACAATGAAGTAGATAATCCACGGTAATAATCCATCAAATAATGTAAATGAAATAAGTTCAAAACGGAACCAAAATATAGAAAAATTTTATGGACTTTGGGAGGTACAGGGAGAGACATTAAATTTTTAGTGTAAGTTTTGTTAACAAATTTTGTACTACAAATGTGGCATCTTTTTTACCTTCTCAGACCATAAAATTGATCAAGATACATTCATGTTGAATCATGAGTAATTTTACGGTGATTGAGTAGCTACCACTTTGTAGTGTGAAATTTGATCCGATGATTTTCATGTACTGACCAATAAGCCAATGCAGTTCATCAAAAAGTTCTCCACCAATGGATTTTAACATTCATAAAATCCATCAATAGTGCTCGTGGCAAAAAATGGAGGAGGAAACCAAGACCTGAACTTTAGCAGAACGTCTCTCGGAGCTTATCACTTAGTTTTACTTTTTTTATATATTTTTCTTTTATATTTGTACAAAACTTTTTAGTCCTTCTCTATTCAATAAAATTAGCATGTATAGTGCCGGATCGTTTTTTTTAAAAAAGATAATTGTGCCCTTGTGCAGCTTTTATGGTTTAATCAAGTTCCCTATGGGACGAAAACTAAGATGCTGCTCAATGTTTGATTTGAACCTCCAATTCCCCCGTGCTTCTGTAAACAGTAACAAACTGTTACTGAACTGCAGATTGATTACTCCGGCCTACTGCATCTAATTGCAGCAGCAGGTACAAGCCTGATCACCTCACCAGCCCATATTGTCATCGATAGCCGCAGTTCTCAAAGAGTAGGAAGCCGCCAAACTTCAAGAGTTACGTGCTGCTATCTTACATCATCACTGCAATCACACAATTGAGCCACATGCATTATACTGAAAGAAGTGCAACAACTCAAATCAGACATGCATTCTTCTGATCTTCTCCGAAACCGATCGATACACGAGCCTTGGCGGCTTAACACAACTTGTTCCGATGATATCCCAGCAATTTTATATTGACAGATGCAATTATTGGCGACAGTCTTCCTGTGTGACGACCCTACGTTATCTGTGGCGATGGGATGCCTTAGAGCAAGGTCAATAGTATAGCCAACTTTTAGCTTCAATTCTTCTATAGCTAATTTAATAGCTAATTCATACAATAGTTGCTTACTATACTATTAGCATATGGTCCCACTGTCATACACACATTGCGTCTTGGAGTCCGTGCTGCAGCTGGCTACAGATTTGTAGCCCGCTGCTCTTCTCTCTCATCTTCTATCTTATTAAAATATGTTTACAGCTAGTTTATAGCCTGCTACTGTACCGGCTCTTAATCGTCTAGGACACTAAACATACATGGCATTTCTCTATACCTTTAGCTTGGTCCATGCATGGTACTAGCAGATTCTTCTTCTTTGATCTGACTTCTTGTTCTTGTGTTCAGAGTGTTGCAAGTTGTAACGCATCCGGCTTGCTTTGACAGAGTAACTATGATCAAGGGCCATACGAGAGAACGAAACCGAAGCCACTGCACAACTTCAGGAAACGTCAGTGTTCGTGAAAGGTGGGCAAGAAGTGCTAATGTTAAGTCCATCAGATATTTTTTGAAGAAAGAAACTCATGACTCATCAGATTATTTTTGCTCACTATACAAAAAGGTAGACTAATCAGGGTTATCGCAGTAGCCAGTAGGCAATCTCTTCTCGTAAGTCAGGGGCTCAAGACAGACAGACGTGCATAAACTCCATGATCCAGACGCGTCATGTGCTGATCTGTTATGTTCATATTTTGTACCTAGTACTGGGTTGGTAAGTAACTACTAACAACTATGACACTGACCGCTACTACGTGCCATTCAAGACTTTCTCATGCAGAGCCTACCTAAACACCCCCCAATTGGCGTTTACTCACGAGCACAATAGCTTACTTATTTACAAGGACAACAATGCCAGAAGTGATATTTTTTGAAAAATGGGAGAAAATCTGCCCATTTAGAGTCACTAACAACTGAATTCATATGCACTCCTAAGTACTAATAATATCATGCTCCAATTTCTATGGTTGCATATATAGCTTTTCTTTTTTTCCTTTTTGAATTGTACATAGTTGCCTAGTTGGTACGGCGGTACAGCCGGGATAGAGGCAATCAATTTAGCAAAGCCCATAGATTCTTGATCAGGTATCAATACAATGCAGGATAGGAGGACCAAATCAAGATGGAGGAGGAGCATGTTGAACTTGGAAGTCAACAGAGCTGTTATACTCGTATTCTGTACTGATGAATTGCTTGGACTAATGGACTTTAATTTGAGATTGGAACGAAGTACAACTGTTTGGAGATTGGAATAGGTAATGCTCTCATCAGGGCATCCTGGAGATTTTGGTACTACTCCACCGAATAGTCCCGAGAAATTCAAGTTTGCTTTCGGTATAAAAGAAACGCTAACTTTATGTGAAAAGGAGGAATTTCGTGAAATACTACTAGTCTGAAGCTTGAAAAGGAAAATGCCACTCTAAGATATTTGCTCCGGTCCAATAAAAAGTATCTCGAGGTATCAATACCTCACCGTACCAAATCGTTCCTGATCGTTGGATCTAACAATGCCCATCTTGCCCAGCTAGATCCAATGATCGAAAACGATTTGGTACCGTGAGGTACCGGTACTTCGAGATACTTTGTGCTGGACCGGAGCAAATCTCTTTGAATAGAATTAAGTACTACCTTTTAACATTTGTAAAACAATGCTCGCTCTGTTCCACTCACTAAGATACATTTAAATTTGGCACAATCTTCAAACTAATCTTTAAATTTAAATTTATTACTATACTATAATGTTTGTAGCAACAAAATCATAATCATATAAAAGTAAATTTAAATGATAATCAATGATATTATTTTCATCAAATAATATTTAACTTATAATAAAATATTCATTGATCAAATATAAATTGAATTTTAAAATACGTACATGACATAGTGAGTGGGACGAAGGGAGTAATTATTTACAGCGAAACTCTGCTTATACCTAAACCAAAGGACTTATTAGATCATCAGATGCAATCATCAGGAACATATGCAGTTCCACGTAAGGCACAAGACACAAATGTCCCACAACTCAATAAAACGACATCGAGAACTACAAATGGAGGGTAACAAACACAGAAAAGACATCAATATTATCTATCACCGTCCTATCTTCTGGTTTTGAGGGCATTTTCCACCGATGCAACGAATAGACTAAGCATTTTTAGCAGCAAACTTTTACATTAAAGCATTTTAATAATTTAACGGGCCCAAAGTAACTGTGCATATAATGCAGCCAGTCGTTGAGCACGACTTAAAAGTACGGCGAAAAATAATTTGTGTCGAGGCCGGTGATTTGTTGTAATACATAAATCTAATCTCTCTGTGGTCTTGCTTCCTCTACGTCATATCAAAATAATTTTTGCATCTGTCGACGTCCAAATTAACATGGAATACTTACAAAAAAACTGGGTGTTATGTACCTCTCGCCGAGTCACTGGCCAAGTGGCAGTATTAGAAAGTTCAGTTATAACAGTAACTAAAATTCTTTGGAACGACTTTCTTTCACATTTTTTTTTGACCACCCAAAAGTTCCCCAAAAGTTACAGAAGTTCTATACTTCTATTAGCACGAGGGCTATTACTTTGGCAGGAAATTAATCTGTCGGTCTGCTAGAAAGACAAATACGTAAGTATTGTCTTCACAACGTATTTTTTCTTACCGAATGGTAGGACGTTTTTATCATGCATAACTTTACAAAGTTTAACAACGATCAATTCAAAAAAAAAATGAAAATCTAAATTAGGTTGACGTGACGGCGTGGCGCTCATGTAGCTAGCCGTTTGCGTTGTCATCCTCATGAATATCATGATATGACATGATGTTGGCATAACACATTTTTTTAAGATTAATTGTCGCCTTTTAGGAAAAAAAAAGTCATAACGAGACTTAGGGGGTGTTTGGGAGAGAGGGGCTAAACTTTAGCCCCTCTCTCAAAAAACATAAGTCCCTCTAGGGACTTATGTTTTTTGCCCAAACACCCCCTTAGTAGACTACAAGTCTCTTGTGGGCTTGTTTCTTGAGGGCTTGTTTTTTGAAGATATCATTTTCTTTGCGAAGAAAAAAGGAAAGCTTTGATTTGACGTGGGTTGTGCATCCTGCTAACCCGATGTTCGTTCCTTACCATCCTCCTAGATGCCCCGCCATCCATTCAAAGGTGGCTTGCACAGCCTTCTCGACGCAAGCGGCATGCCCAAGTACTTAACAGGGAAGTGAGCATTTGTACCTTGTAGCCAGAGTTCCGTTACAAACATCGTCTAAAACTATATCTGTGCATGTAAATGCCACCACCTCGGATATACTCACTGCTAGCTCTTACAGTCAATAAGGAGTCGTTGGAGAAGATTGGCAAGCAATGCTAGCGATTCATATGGGTTGGCTCCGGAAACTTCATTGGAGCCAAATGCAAGATCGACTAAGAGCAGGTACATAGCAGGCTATAAGCCAGCTGCAAACATATTTTAAAGAGATAAATGAGGAGAGAGAAGAGTAGCGGGCTACAGATTTGTAGCCAGCTCTAGCACGGACTCCAAGACACAGTGTGTGTATGACATATGGGACCAGGTATTAATAGTATAGTATGTAACTATTGTATGAATGAGCTATTAGATTGGCTATAGATGAATTAGAGCTAGTAGTTGGCTTTACTATTAAACTTGCTCTAAGAGCAAGTTCAATAGTATAACCAACTACCAACTCCAATTTATCTATAGCCAATCTAATAGCTCATTCATACAATAGTTATATACTACACTATTAGAGCAAGTTCAATAGTATAGCCAACTACTAGCTCCAATTCATCTATAGCCAATCTAATAGCTCATTCATACAATAGTTACATACTACACTATTAATACATAGTCCCACCTGTCATAGACACACTGCGTCTTGGAGTATGTGCTATAGCTGGCTACAAATCTGTAGCCCACTGCTCTTCTCTCTCCTGATTTATCTTCTTAAAATATATTTGCAGCTGGCTTATAGCCTGCTATTGTACCTGCTCTTAATACCTAGTCCCACCTGTCATAGACACACTGCGTCTTGGAGTCCGTGTTACAGCTGGCTACAAATATGTAGCCCGCTGCTCTTCTCTCTCATGATTTATCTCCTTAAAATATGTTTGCAGTTGGCTTATAGCCTGCTATTGTACCTGCTCTTAGAACACACTTACCTATGGCAAACGAAGGGTTGAGGATGTTCGATCTCGAGAAATTTACGAATCCCTAAGGCTTAAATGGTTGTGCACGAATAGGAAGAATCTTGAAAGCCATGGGTGGGCATGGAAACGCCTTGTGACGAGACAGACAAAACCCTCTTCGTTGTAGCCTCCAAAATCAACATAGGCGACTGGTGAATGTAACGTCTAAAGAAAAAAAAAGGACAATGCACCAAGACTTAAAGAATAAGACCTGGATACAAGACCTCATCTGCAAACCATCCTGGACCTAGTAGTCTTATAGAATGTGACCCAACATGCATAAGGTTGTGTTTGTTACCTGTGGATGGGAACCAATCTAGTAAAACAAAACGACTTATTAGCATATGATTAATTAAATATTAGTTAGTAAAAACTTGAAAATGCATTAGTATGATTTTTTACAGCATCTTTGCTATAGAATTTTTTAAATAAAAATATACCGTTTAGTAGTTTGTGAAGTGTGCGCGCGGGGGAAACGAATGAGTAGAGGTTGGGAACCTTGACATAAGAACACAACCTTAGAAGCTAACCAACCACGGTGAATATACGTCCTTGTCCATTTACAAAGCACAATGTCTTAGGTGAGTTACTACAAACTTCAATGCCCTCATTTGGAAGCCTTAGGCGCCGACAAAATGCATGCTCTTCACTTAGCCGGTGATACAAAATAGAGCGTGGACATCAGATCAGTTGGTAGTCATCAGTGTTTAACTGAACAACACTCACTACCATCTCTATCAAAATACAAATGAATCATCGTCTCACCTGTTCTTCAATACAAATACATTAGGAGAATTTGAGAACTAGTTACAAAATGATATCAACAGGTCACACCAAGCCAATGGAGTCCGAGATCAACGTTTGAGTGTTGGAAAATGCTCGCAAGTCACCAAGGCATGCCCAAGAGAGAAATGTGTACGCTCATATTGTTGGTCGCGTGGGATATATAGAAAGTAAGGAACAAAAACCGTCGAGGCTTCGAGCACAAAAAGACCTCAACACCTGGCCTTTTGCAAATATAAAGGAGGTGAGGATGTGGACGCTTGCAGCGGTAAAACATAGCTATATCTGTACATGGTAAACTTGTGGGCTTTTTGTTTTAACCTTTAGCCTTTAGGCCATGTTTGGCAAATGGGATAAGGAAATGATTTCCCACCCACCAAAAGACATCTTTAAATCTTAACCATTCAATCTCCCCTTTCCATTCAATCCTAACCCTTCATTCATTTCCCAATCCCAATCCCACCCCTCATTTCCCATTATCCAAACACACCCTTAGGGAACGTAATTTTCTTCCACTATATTCAATAAAATGTGCATGGTCTGTGCAGTTTTTTTTTCTTTTAGAGAAGACAAGAGCTCTAGACAAACCTGCCAATCCGTATCACGGTCAAAGACATGTTCATGAAAGATCCAGAAAAATAAAAGGTTGACGAGCCTTTTCTTCTTCGCATAAACCAAGCAAAGCACGTGATTGTGCATTTTGTGGCCCGTGTATATCTCTAGCCCATTGCGCTTATACAAAATAATTAGGGATGTCCACTTTGACTCCCTTAAAAGTCAGCCGAATCTAATTTGTGTCCCTTGACCAGAAAACCGGATAGGATGAGTCCCCAAACTATTGAAACTAGTGATTTTGGAGAGCGGTTTCGCTGATGTGGCGGTGTTGATTAGGTCTTCGTCACACGTGGCATTGACGTGGCGCTTATATAATATTAGAATTAAAAATATATATGTGGGACCTATTTATCATTCATACACAAAAAAAATACAACGAGACCCACTGACATGTGGGGCCCATATGGTCATCCTCTCTCCAACCTTTCTTCCCCCTTCCTCTCTCTCTCCTATCTCTCTCTTTCACTTCCTCTTCAGCCAATGGCGAACACCAGTGCGGCGACATGGCGGTGCTGGAGTTGCGGGTACAGGAGCGGCACGACGACGATGGAGATGGCGGCCAGGGCAGCGTACGACGCCACGGCGACCCAGGTAGGGAACCTGTCACAGAGGAAAACTTGCGCCCGCCGGTGGTCGTTGAAGCTCTGCATGGTTCGCTCCGTGGTCGGCGGGAAGGCGAAGGCAAGCTCCAACACACCTTCTGCAGCTTGGTCGCCGCCCCATCCTCTCCGCTGCCAATAACGCTCCAGCGACCTCGACCGCGCATCTCCGCCGTCGCAGCCATCTCCTTTGCCGCTACCTACTGCCTGCCGTCGCCGTAGCCATCTCCTTTGTCGCTACCTGCTGCCGGCCGCCGCCGCTGCCTCCTCTTCCGCCTCCATCCATGCCAGCACCACCCCGAAGCGCCGCCCACCCTCCTACCCCGCCGCCACCACTCTGGCCGCCGTCCGCCCTACTGCCCTCTGCCGCCGCCATCTCCTCTGTCGCCCCCGCCTCCTCTTCCGCCTCCATCCGCGCTAGTACCAGCCCAAAGCGCTGCCCACCCTCCCGCCCGTCGCCACCACTCCGGCCGCCGTCCGCCCTGCTACCCGCCGTCGCCACCACCGAAGCCGTCTCCTCTGCCACCGCCTCCATCCACGCTAGCACCACCCCAAAGCGCTGCCCACCCACCCGCTCGCCGCCACCACTCCGACCACCGCCTGTCCCGCTGCTCGCCACCACAACCATCTCCTCTGGCGTCGCCGCTCCAATCTCGTTCCTCGCAAATAGCTGATGGGAAGAGAAAGAGAGAGCGAGTAAGGGGGAGAGAGGCAGGAGGAAGAAGGGTTGGAGAGAGGATGACCATGTGGGCCCCACATGTCAGTGGGTCCCATTGTATTTTTTTTGTGTGAATGATAAATAGGTCCCACATATCTATTTTTAATTCTAATGTTACATAAGCGCTAACGTTAACACCATGTGAGACGGAGACTAAGTCAACACCACCACGTAAGCACCATGTCAGCGAAACCACCCTCCAAAACCACTAAGGAAGTCAAATTACGCCGGTTTCAATAGTTTGGGAGTCGTCTTATCCGGTTTTCTGGTTAAGGGGTATGAATTAGATTTGTCCTACTTTAAAGGGAGTCAAATGGACTTTTTCCAAACAATTAACGTGTATCTGGCCTGATATTTATTCAGTCATGGGCCTATACGGGCCTATCTGTGCCAGATATGTACGCTTGTGCACTCAGACTGTCGTGAGCAGAGCGGATCGAAGCCCAGTACACAAACCCAACCAGAAAGAGATCTGCATAATCAAGAGCGAACTGCCCCGCACGACAGTGTCTCGCAGAGATCCATGGAGCCACGTCGTGACTTCGCGGCTCGCACGACCTGAAGAAGAACCAGCCGGAGTAGAGCTCCATCCAAACACGTCCTGGAAAACAGGAGAGGAGCCGACGATCGACATGAGCGCGCGCGCCGCCCCTCCCAAAATTAAACAAGCCTCTCCCCCGGTTTGCACGACCGGGTCCGTCCGTCTGTCATCTGTGTGGCCCGGAGCCCATCCCGTCCCCTATCTTTGCTCCCGTGCTCACGCCGCCCCGCCCTTTAAACCATCGCCCGTTGCTGTCTGCCCATCTCTCCTCCCTCCCTTCTCTCGAGACGCCACGCCCACGTTCCTCTCGTCTCGCCCTGAATCGATCTCCTCTCCTCCGTCGATCGATCGGAAGAGTTGGGGGTTGGGAAGCTATAGCTACGGTGATTCCTCGAGCTGGACCAGACCGAGGCCTGAAGGTGTTCCATCGACCGATCGGTGAATCACCCGGTGCAAGCAGACGTACCCCCCGGCCGCCATGTCGTTCACCGGCACGCAGGACAAGTGCAAGGCGTGCGACAAGACCGTCCATTTCATCGATCTCCTCACCGCCGACGGCGTCTCCTACCACAAGACATGCTTCAAGTGCAGCCACTGCAAGGGGACCCTCTCGGTATGTATATATATGGCATCGATCGGCCCTGCAACATGCTCAGTTTTTATTAGGTAATTAAATCAGCTATCACATTCTTCGTTCAAAACATTTACGCATCTGCAGATGTGTAACTACTCTTCGATGGATGGTGTCCTGTACTGCAAGACGCACTTTGAGCAGCTCTTCAAAGAGACGGGGAGCTTCTCGAAGAAATTCTCGCAAGGTAATGCTAAGACACAGTGGCTGTCGAGATGTTTGGACATTATTGAGAAGTTATTGTGTTCTGAATTCTCTCTCTGTCCCGGTACTCAGGTGGTAAATCTTCAGAGAAGAGCGACCAGGTACAAACCCCACAGACCTGTTTATAGCCCAATTCACACATTATGCATCTATTAGTTATATATCACCAAATGTGATAATCCGCAAACTATTCACTCTGCAAAAACTTTTTCCAGGGAAGAGCTCCAAGCAAGCTATCTTCAGCATTCTCTGGAACTCAAGATAAATGTGCAGCCTGCCAAAAAACTGTGTACCCATTGGAGAAGGTACAGAATGCTGCCTAGTTACGACCGCAAAGTAGCGTCACACAAATTTCAATCTGTCAAAACCGTTAAAGAAAATTTAAAAAGATGATAGCATTGAAATTGAACGAGTATAAGAGCAAGTTTAATAGTATAGCCAACTATTGGCTCCAAATTATCTATAGTCAATTTAATACCAATTCATACAATAGTTACCTATAAATAGTTACCTATAAAGATGTACTCTCTTCATCCTAAAATGTTTAACGCCGTTGATTTTTTTAAATATGTTTGACCGTTCGTCTTATTCAAAAACTTTTGTGAAATATGTAAAACTATACGTATACATAAAAGTATATTTAACAATAAATCAAATGATAGGAAAAGAATTAATAATTACTTAAATTTCTTGAATAAGACGAACGGTCAAACATATTTAAAAAAATCAACGGCGTTAAACATTTTAGGATGAAGAGAGTACATCTTTATAGGTAACTATTTATAGGTAACTATTGTATGAATTGGTATTAAATTGACTATAGATAATTTGGAGCCAATAGTTGGCTATACTATTAAACTTGCTCTTATACTCGTTCAATTTCAATGCTATCATCTTTTTAAATTTTCTTTAACGGTTTTGACAGATTGAAATTTGTGTGACGCTACTTTGCGGTCGTAGCTAGGCAGCATTCTGTACCTTCTCCAATGGGTACACAGTTTTTTGGCAGGCAGCACATTTATCTTGAGTTCCAGAGAATGCTGAAGATAGCTACCGTTCGTCTTATTCAAAAAATTTAAGTAATTATTAATTCTTTTCCTATCATTTGATTTATTGTTAAATATACTTTTATGTATACATATAGTTTTACATATTTCACAAAAGTTTTTGAATAAGACGAACGGTCAAACATATTTAAAAAAGTCAACGGTGTCAAACATTTAGAAAGGAGGGAGTACTACATAATTAATGTCTGGTCTTACCTATCATACAGACATGTATTCTTCTGACGTATGTGTTGCAGCTGACTACAGATTTGTAGCCAACTGCTTTTATCTCTTCTCTTTTATCTCTTTAAAATATGTTTATAGATGGCTTATAGTATGCTATTGTACATGCTCTAAACCAATCTGATTTGATGGAATCGATCTTTTTGTTCAGCTAACTCTGGAGGGTGAGTCTTACCACAAGAGTTGCTTCAAGTGCTCGCATGGGGGCTGCATCCTGACGACGTCTTCCTACGCGGCGCTCAACGGGATCCTCTACTGCAAGATCCATTTCTCGCAGCTGTTCAAGGAGAAGGGCAGCTACAACCACTTGATCCAGACCGCGCAATCGAAGCAGAAAGAGTCCGAGGAGGCTGCATCGGTGGCGGCCACAGAGGCCAGCGAGAAAGAACAGGAAGTGCCCCCACAAGACGCGACATAGAGCAAAGATTAGGGGGAAAACAGAACCGGATATATATATATATACATACATAAGAAAAATCCTCAATTATCAGCTAGTAATTTGATGTATTATCCTCCCTTGATTCCTCTTTCTTTCTTTTTGTTTCACCTCTTAAAGACCAAAAACTTGCTTATCATTTCTTTGACAAACTGCAACTGTTGTACTTATTGACCCGATTATTTCTGTACGAGGCTATGGAGCCATGACATTGGCATATTGGCAAGAATCTGTTCTTGCAATCTTCTTTTGTTTGCCCCAACACATTGTTCAATTATTGTCTTAATTAGAGGTGTTTTACAATGATTTATAGTAGTACTAACTATTTATAGTACTAGTTGATACCATGCACTTCATTGCGGTATATATGGATTAACACGTATTATAATAGAAATGATATATGCATATATTTAAATAATGTGAAATGATGTGGAGATAATGATTGGATATTGCTTGCATATTAAATTTTAAAAATATAATAAAATTGTAAATGATATATCATATTTGCATGATATTTAAAATACTCTAAATAATAATTATTGCTAAGAGGTAATGATGTGACACATTTGTACGTTGAGTTTTAGGAGTTAATGGACATTAACTTTATAGTTTGATAGAATTTACAATCTTCTTTATAGTACTACTTAACTATTGACAGTAGAAAAACCATTTTTCTACTCGAAGTGGAACTTATAAATTAACCCTTGGGACGGTGGGACCACTTATAATCGATAATAATACCGTTATTATGGAGAGTTGAAGACCACCGTAATGGTGCTCATTGTCTTATTGGTATGAGAAACAAGCTGCGTCCGATTTTCCGGAGGAATCACGCTCAGACGAAGGACGCTGGTTCGGTTTGGATGAAGAACACGCCCGTGGCGCCTCCCGGCGGCGACAGGGCCAGCGCGACAGGGCCAGCCGCGCCTTCCTCCACCGTCAGCTCCCCGGTGCCGAGGGTCATGTCCGTCTTGACGTACCCAGGATGCACGCAGTTGACGCGCAACGGCGAGGAGGAGGAGGAGGCGTGCTTCCTCGCGAGGACCCTCGTGTAAGCGTGCTGCAGCGCCTTGGACGTCTTGTAGGCCGCGAACGCGTCGGCTCTGGCTGGCCATCCCCGGGACTCCAGCTCTCCGTCCTTGAAGTCCCTGACGAACAGCTCTGCCAGCTCGTCTATCCTCTCCTCGCTTAGCTTGCAGAAATCGTTGAGCTCCTCTTTGAGTTTCTCCCCACTGAAAAACTGGAGCAGATCGAAACTAGATTAGTTTTAAGAGAACAGCAAGCTGCTTTGATGTGTTCAGTCCACCATTGTTTAGAATAAGATTTTCTTTTTTTTAAAAATTTTATCTGTCAATAATTTCTCAAATGCCTAGATTTTTTTTTAAAAAAATAGTACATGTAGATTTGTCTTGAAAAGTACATCATAGTATCATAAACTTATTGGATTTTATAAGCTAATTCTAGTTATAATAGATGTTAAAATTTTAACTAACTGAATCATTTTCTACACGTCGAATATTTATAAATGAAATGTGTGCATGTGTACATACTGATAGTTGTCCCACAACAGAGGAAACAGTTACAATTCTTCCATCAGGTGATGATTGGAGGAGAGGAAGGAGTGCTTGTATGGTATTTTTGTTGCCGTGGTAGTTTATTCTCAAGCATTCTTCTGCGTTCTCGGCAGTCTCCACGGTGTGTTGCTTCAACCATTCCAGCGTCTCATTTGGACTCTTGCCTTCAATCTGTTGCACAAAACATGCTTAACTTCGTAGTACATACTACTTTTGATACACAATATAGGTCGTCTTGTGATATACTCACCGCTTTATCAAGATCTAAGTTGCCAAAATCAAATGTAACCCCCGAAATTCCTGCATTGTTGACCTATGAATCATCAATTGTTAAGGGTATGAGAGGTAGAATTAACGAGCCAATATCTTGTAAATGGATGATTTAATCAAGTGAAATTTTATTGAATATAGGTACTCGAAGGTGCCACATTTACTAGCGTAAAATCAAAAGTGTCAAGTGTGTTACCTTTTGATACCTCTCTACAACCGTAAAATCGATATATATATATATATAATTTTGTTACATTTAGATATTTTGTTACATATATACAATTTTTTCATTATGGCCAAAGCTTGAAAACTTTACCCGTATCCCATAGTTGTAGCTATATGTAACAAAATCCCTTCTTTCTATAAAGGTAATACCCACTAAATATCTAAACCTCAACATGCAAGCATAATATTTAGAGAAAATTTCCTATCTAGCATCAACAAAAATTGCTCTTCCCTTAATAGCACCCAAACTTCAAAAGTTCCCTATCTATGCACCATCAAAATTTTTGTTCCTTATCTAACACTTCCGTTAATTTTGAGGGTGACGGTGTTAAGTAGCATGAGGAAAGACGATTTTGCCCTTCTGTATTCTATACTTTTTTCCTTTTCTCTGTTCACAGTTTTTTTTTCTTTATTTTTTTCATTTAGTGTCCAGTCGTCTGCACGTCTTTTTTTCATTTTGTTCACATTTTTTTCCCTTTCTACATCTAAAAATAAAAATTTTTAGAGAATACTAAAAATTATAGTTCCTTGTATTTTTATTTTTTTCGTTGTTTATTCGCCGATACTTCTCCGATACCGTATCGCGCGAGTATCGGCCGTATCCCCGTATCGGATACGTATCCCATACGGGAACGGCAACAAAGTGCCGTATCTGTGCATTATAGGTTGCATACATGCTGCTGTTGCAGACATGCTGTCAAATTTCTCTAAAAATTTAGATGTAGAAAGGGAAAAAAACTGTGAACAAAATGAAAAAAAGACGTGCAGACGGCTGGACACTAAATGAAAAAAATAAAGAACAAAAAAAATGTGAACAGAGAAATGGAAAAAAAAATATAAAATACAGAAGGGCAAAACCGTCTTTCCTCATGCAACTTAACACCGTCACCCTCAAAACTAACAGAAGTGTTAGATAGGGAACAAAAATTTTGAGGGTGCATAGATAGGGAACTTTTGAAGTTTGGATGCTATAGGGGAAGAGCAATTTTTTTTAATGCTAGATAGGGAATTTTCTCTAATATTTATTAGCATTCATAAAACCTATATGCAAGACCACATCAACTCATTAGTTAAGCACACAAAGCTAAACATGCAAGCATATACTCCCTCCGTCCATAAATATTTGATGACGTTGACTTTTTTAAATATATTTGACCGTTTGTCTTATTAAAAAAATTAAGTAATTATTATTTTTTTCCTATCATTTGATTCATTGTTAAATATACTACTACTACTTAAGTTTTTGAATAATATTAATAGAAGCTTTTGAATAAAACAAACGGTCAAACATGTTTTAAAAAGTCAACGGTGTCAAATATTTAAGAATGAAGGGAGTAGTAATTATATCTACAATTTATTTCATTCCAAAACTAAACATACACCTGCTAAATCATCATTTCCAATATTTCAATCCACTCTATTTAATGAAAAAGCACAATCTCGTGATGGTTCCGTTCAAAAAATATTTCAATCCAAATTATTTCATCATTTCTCCAATATCTAATATATATCCCGTAGCAAACCACGAGGCATCATCTAGTAGATTAAAAAGCACGCACCAATATGTCAAGCTTGCCAAACTTGTGCTTTATAAAATCAGCCAAGCCAGCGGCGCTGGAAGGCTCAGTCACATCAAACTGATGGAACAGGACCTCCGATAGCCCGAGCTGACGAAGAGCGGCCGCTGCTCCGGCGCCCCTCTCCTCGCTCCTCGCCGTCAAGACGACGGTGACTCCATTGGCAGCTAGCTGCTTGCATATCTCGAGCCCAAGTCCTTTGTTGCCTCCTGTCACCACTGCGACCCTGCAACAGGAGAAACCGATCAAACAGCTAGCTGGTCGTCAGCACAACCAGCTGAAATCTTGCATGAAAGGGCGGTGCATAGCCAAGTTGTGTGTACCTTTTCTCGGCCGGGAAGGAGTTGTTGCTTCCTGGTCCCATCGTGGAGGAGAACTCTTACACGCAGTAAAGGTGTTCTACTGCAAGAAAAAAACGGAGGAATTGCGCATGTGCAACAAACAGAGGTGAAGAGGTTGCTGTATGATGGGTCGGGGATGGATGGTAGCCACATGCTGTGGTTTACTGTGGAGTTTAGATGGTGACATAAAGCTATCTTGCAGAGAGTCGTCGTAATCCACGGTCGTGGCAAGATTGGTCGCCACAAATGAACGTGTACGAACAATTTTGAAAATAACCCCATTCATATTTTTCTTATGCAACTCATGAAGTCTCATGTAAAATCATCATCCCTTCCATTATATTTTCAATATGAGTGACGTAGTTCCATTAGAATTGCTAGAAAAAAACTATGTGATTTAACGCTAGTTAATAATAAGGGAGTAGGGGATTTACCCGATCACCTTATTTCTCATTTTGATTTACTTTTATCTTAACTTTTTTTATTACTATTAAACTTATGGACGTGTGTCTTATGATAAAAAGCCGAAGATGTAATTCATTTTTATTATCTTAAAAAATAGAAACATGGTGTGGTTCTGTCAGTGCCACTTGTTTTGTAGATGGCACAAAAGGTTGGGATTTATCCGATCACCTTATTTCCCATTTTGATTTATTTTTATCTTTATATTTTTTTTTGTTACTATTAAACTTATGGTTATATGTCTCATGATAGAAGCCGAAAATGTAATCCATTTTCATTATCTTATAAAATAGAAACAGGGCGTGGTTTTGTTAGTGCCGGGCTTGATCTGCAGATGGCATAAAAGGTTTTTACTGGTTCAGTGTACAGTACGTAATCCGTGCATTACTGCATCCGGAGACTTTATAAGAGTTCTGAACTTCAGGCAGAGAACTAGGCCACGCACTAGCGGAGTAGCGTTAAGCATACACTACCTCCGTTTTTTAATAGATGACGCCGTTGACTTTTTCTCACATATTTGACCATTCGTCTTATTAAAAAATTTTATGTAATTATAATTTATTTCGTTATGAGTTGTTTTATCACTCATAGTACTTTGAGTGTGATTTATATCTTATGCATTTGCATAAAATTTTTGAATAAGATGAATGGTCAAACATGTTAGAAAAAGTCAACGGCGTCATCTATTAAAAAACGGAGGGAGTATATATATTAGAATAAGGCAAAAGCAATCAATAAATTTAACAACCACTCCATACTGATGAATCCGAGAATCTAATACAAGGACCAATGAACCATAGTAGTAGTAAGTAGTAGGAGTAATTCGTTCTAATAAGTATCCAAAACTACTGAGACGGTCGCGCAGTTCAGGCTCAGATCTTCAAACGAGTGGTCACCTTGGGGCAACTCGTGGAAACGTCCGCCGACGCCGAGCAACCTCTTGATCTTGAACGCCTGCGGCTTGTCATGGAGCACCGATCTGCAGTAACTGAAGAGCCCTGCCACCCTCCGCTTGCAGCCGAACTCTTTGGTGACCACAGAGCCATCGGGATCGAACCCTCATCCTGTACATCTACTCACCTTCCATCGGCTGGTCATCATCATATTCTGTGTCATCTACTGGTTGCTGTGCGCCGGCGCCGGCAGTCGCAGGTTGTTGAACACCGTGTTCGACCACAGGTGCAGGCAGGTGCAGCAGCAGTGTCTGGTTCCTGAACATTGTGGATATCCATAGGCGCAGCAGGTCAGCCATTGCCGGTTCTTGATGCTGCTGCTCGACGGCTGCAGGTGTGACCTTACCGGCATGGCTTTCTTTGGAATATATAGGGTTTGGAACGCATGCTCGGCTTCGATTTGCTGTATTCTTCGATGTCCACCAGGAAGTTTCGGGCTGGATGACGCCGCTCCACTTGGCCAGCATCTGCCCGGTGATGGGGTCGATGACGAGCACGGCGGGAAGCTGGTCATGGAGCTTGTAGAAGCAGCAAAACTTTGCTGGCCTCGTCGTCATCGTCGCCGTAGCTGTTCTCGAGCAGCAGAGAAGACGAAGCTCTCTCTGACGACCCGGGCGATCGCCTGGTCGGCCCACAGGTCCCGGTTGTGCATCTGCGACGCGACTCGCCGGCGGACTGCAGGTTGAGCAGCAGCACCGGTCCTGAACGCGCCGCGTGCACCTTGGTGCTGTGGAAGTCCGCGTCGTGCATGAGCTCGCGCGGGCGGCGGTACATCTCGGCGAGCGTCGTCGTGCCTGTTGCTGCGTCGACTTGGGTGGTGGAGATGGCGTTTTCTCTATGCACTCGTCGTAGCGGTCGCCGTCGCGTCGTCGTCGTCGTCGTCCGTGTCCATGCCGTAGTCGCTGTCGCTGTAGCCGTACCCTTCGTCGTCGCGGCCGTTGTCTTCCTCTTCGTCTTTCTCGTTTTGTTCTTTCTTGACGACGATTGCAACCACGGGGGGCTGAGATGGAGCGTGTACGGGCACCGGCGCAGCGGGCACCGAGGCCGCCGTCTCAGATGGCATCTGTATTTGCACGGGCGCCACCGCGGGATTCGCAGATGGCATCTGTATATACACCGGCGCCACCGAGGGTGTCACCGCCGGCGGCTCGTCCTCCCAGACGGACGGGGCGGGACGGGCATCACGGCGCCTTGCACCGCCGTACACGTCGCCGTACAGCGTGTCGGAGCGGGCGGGGATGGGAGCGCGCACCCCGTCATCCAGCGCCGCGGGCGGCGCGACGTCGGCGACCGGAGCGGGAGCGGGAGCGGGCGCGGCGGGCAATACGCCGCCGAAGATGAAGTAGCGGTTGAGGGCGGCGTCGAGGTCCCACCTGCAGGAGGCGAGGTGCTGCACGGCGGCCTCCTGGGATCCGCAGGAGGTGATCTCCATGAAGGTGGCGACGGCGGCGGCGTTGTCCATGTCCATGTTCGCTAGGCGCGGAGATTGGAGCTGCACGGCCGCACGAGCGTTGGTTTTGGTGCGCCGACGCGGCTCCCCGGTGTTGAGGTTTTTAGGGCTAGCTTGGATGGTTCATGATCTAATTCGGTTTAATAGTATACTCCGTATTTATTACGATTCCAATTCAAGATTTAGCGAACATTTATCGTAAAGGAAAGGAATAAGTCCACTTTGACTCCCTTAAAAGTGACCCGAATCTAATTCATGACCTTCAACCGCAAAACCGGATATGACGACTCCCCGAACTATTGAAACCAGTGCAATTTAACTCCCTCGGCGGTTTTGGAGGGTGGTTTTGCTGATGTGGCGCTGACATGGCAATGTTGACCTAGTCTTTGTCTGACGTGGCGCTTACGTGGCATAACAATTAAAAAAACATATGTGGGACCCATCTGTGATTCACACATAAAAAAATATTATGGGCCCACTGACATGTGGGGCCCACATGTCATCCTCCCTCTCTTCTTCCTCCTCCTCCCTCTCTCCCTTCTCTCTCTCTGGTGGCACAATCAGCGGGCAGGGACGGCAACGGCGGACGATGCCCGGAGCAGCAGCGGCGGTGGCAGCGGCACCGCATCGACGCGCTCAAATGCAAACACGTCACCGTCGCCTTCTGCTACGCCGCGCGCCTCCGGGAGTGGTTCCCACGGTTCGAGTCACTCTCGCTCAAGGGCAAGCCCCGCGCCGCCATATACGGGCTCATCCCCGACGACTGGGGCGCCTATGCCACACCATGGATCGACAAGCTCGCAGCCGCTCGAGTGCCTCAAGGCGCTCCACCTCCGCCGCATGACCGTCACCGACGCCGACATCGCGGCCCTTGTCCGTGCGCGTGGACACATGCGGCAGGAGCTCAAGCTCGACAAGTGCATCGGCTTCTCCACTGACACCATCCGCAGGTAACCCAGGAGTTCTCTCTTTCTTGTACTACTCATCTGCCACGCCCGTGTCTCCACCGCTCGCCGACGTCTCTGCTTGCCCGACGCCGCTCCGGCCCTCGCCCGCCGCCGCCGCGGCGTTGAGGCTTCATCGGGTCATGGGTGGTGAAGGAGCTTCTCCTCCGTGGCTTCCGCGTCAGGGGAACAGCCGGAACGCCCACCTACTTGCGCTCGAGGGAGCCAAGGAGGCAAGGAGAAGCTGACACTGTGCCGCGCCGACGTCTTTGGACTTTGCCAGCCTACGTGCAGCTCACTGTAAGCTAGCTAGCTCACTGTTCCTTTTGGCTTGCTTGTTTCGTCGAGTATTTTACCAATGCCGCGGCCAACTAAGATTGTCCGTTTGCTGTAGAATCTGGTGCCCGTCACGATTGAGGGGACGAGGAACGTGATGAACGCGGCGGCGGACATGGGCGTGCGCCGTGTGGTGTTCATGTCGTCGTACGACGCTGTGCACATGAACCCCAACCGGAGCCCCGACGCCGTCCTCGACGAGACCTGCTGGAGCGACCTGGAATTCTACCGGCGAGAGGACGACATCGCCGTCCTTGTCCGCCGCTCGCCGATGTCTCTGCTTGCCCGACACCGCTCCGGCCCTCGCCTGCCGTCACCGCCCCTGCGGCCCTGCCCACCGATTGCTCAACCAGAGAGAGAGAGAGAGAAGGGAGAGAGAGGGAGGAGGAATATGAAGATAGGGAGGATGACATGTGGGCTCCACAATATTTTTTATATGTGAATTAGATATGGGTCCCATAGTTTTTTTAATTGTAATGCCACGTAAGCGCCACGTCGGACGAAGACTAGGTCAACATCGCCACGTCAGCGCCACATCAGCAAAACCGCTCTCCAAAACCGCCGAGGGAGTCAAATTGCACTGGTTTTAATAGTTCGGGGAGTCGTTTTATCCGGTTTTGCGGTTGAGGGTCACGGATTAGATTCGGGTCACTTTTAAGGGAGTCAAAGTGGACTTATTCCTAAAGGAAACGACTCGGGTTTCGCGGAGGCCCATGGGCCTCGGGACACCTTACTCGATTGTACGTAATTTTGGCCCAAAGAGGACACACATGGCTACGGTACGGCCCACGAAACGGCGAACGAAGAGGCTGTTGAAGTATTGTTCCCCTGCGGCCGTTGGCCACGAGACCTGCGCCGCGACGGCGCCACGGTGGCCAGTGGCCGGCGCGGTCGCGCGGAAGCACCGCGGCGAGAGTGTGCGGCCAGCGGCTTTCCGGCTCCAGCGAGGTCAGCTCCCCTTTGGTCCTTGGCGAGTCCGCCATCTTTGGATTTGGGAACAATGGGGATAGGAATATAGGATTCAGCACTCTGGTCAGTTCTAGGTTAAAGGTTGTGATTTGGGGTAAACCTGCTTAGCGAGCTTGATGAATCTAGTGAAACTAGTACTTACGCATTGGGCTTGCTGGTCAATCGCTTAGTTCAGAGACACCAGCCGTAAGAGTATTGTTTGTGTGTTGACGATCCCTATACGTGATTGCCAGGTTACCAAATTACCATTAAGATTAGGTGTTCATTTGGAAAAGCACAACTACAGAAGCACAAGAGGTCTAATACTTTATTAAGTACAAGGTACAACTCACAAGCATCATATTGATTGGCTAACTAGCCTTGCTTAGCTTATCTTTGGGATATGAGGATCAGGAAACTACAATGAAGGTTCTATTCCAATTTCCAAACTTCTAAACATCTCTCTCAATGTTGAGCTGATATTGTTTGGGTTATCAGGATCTTCAGGAACCTACAATGAAGGTCCCGTTCCGATTTCCAAACTTCCAAACATCTCTCTTAATGTTGAGTTGATATTGTTTGGGTTTCAATAAGTTGTCCTCCACATCTAATTATTTGAAATAGCACAAGGCAGATCTAAATACCAGTACTAATTAAAAACTCTAACTTTGTGCCCCAGTTTATTTGGAAAATATCAAAGCAGAACCCTCGTACTTCCTAGAGTGCAGATCTTGTCAAAAATCAGAAATTTCACATTGCTCAAAGTAAAGGCACGAGTCACTGCACGCTTCCTGCAAAGCCAATCTGACTGGCGCTTTTGCTCCTTCCTCTGCTGAAATTAATCCAATGCCATAGTTCATGTCAGTCTTCACGAAACCTGGATTGACGCAGCACACTTCCAGCGATGGGTGCCTTTTAGCAAGGAGCCTACTGTAGGCATTGACCAACGTTTTGGACACTGCATATGCTGATACCACTGGTTGCCAGCCATGTGCTTCTAGATTTCCATCCTTGAAATCTTTCAAGAAAATGCTGGCCACATCCTTGAGCTTCTCATCCGACAGGTTATCAATGTCACTTAGCACCTTTATGACCCCCTCATTCGAGATGAACTGTGGAAAAGAATCAAACAATTCAACTCATTGCATGATAAAGTTTCATTGCAGAACATGATTTTGCATATAGCAATTCATCTGTTCAAAGTTTGTTTCTACCAAAAATGGCTAAATCACTTTAGCTTATGATTCTCCTGATTAGGTACCTTTTGATAATATTTTTTTGGCAGAACTAGGTTATCCCTGTTTTGTGGTTTTCAAACTACATATGCAGATATTCTCACGGTTATGTTATCAGAAGAAAAGTAATTCGATATAATTCTTTCATGGATAAGGTTACCTGGAGTTGTGAAATTTTTGAGGTAAGATTTATCAGTTTTCCTGAATTGGATAGAAGGAGGAGGGGCATCAGGCAATCTGTAACATCCTTTGTGCCATAGAAATTTATTTCCAGACATTCCTTGGCCATCTCATAATTTTGTTGCAAGCTTCCCATATAACTATTCAGAAAACCCATTAGATCTTCCTATACAGAGGTAGCAGTAAAAAATTTATCTCAGTTATAATCAGTGTCTATATCATATTATGTACACTAGATAAATACCCATGCTTTGTTACGGATAAAAATATATTATACATGTGCTAACATTGTTTGGAACAAGTTAATTTAAGGTTTTTGGAACAATATCATCCCTGATTCCTTGTGGATATCTTTGCATTGTAAACTAAAATTCTAGAGATGAAATAAGATATTAACAATATGTAGAAGTACTGGTTTTATAAAATTAAAGTACATGAAAGAATAGTTGGTAAAAAATACAACAGAGTTGGTGGGTGGCAGATTCACTGCCACCACCATTTTCTTCTTTTAAAGGAGTATAGATTTTCAAAATCTAAGAAACTTTCCAAAGGGTTGCTTTGGTGCTCTCTTGTTCAAAAGTGAAAAGAAAATAGCTACTTGAAAACTTGCCTTGGGATCCTGCTCTAAGAGTTCACGTAATCTTTCAGGATCGATGGTTGTTCCTCCAATGGCTGCATTGTTCACCTGACAATTCCAAAATCTTGAGCAAAACTGAACTTACCTGTAATGAATAACTACGTACGTTCCGTTTGAAACCGCTGAACTGCATATATCAGTCTACTCACCAAAATGTTGAACTTTCCAAATTTGGTCCTTATAAACTCCATGAGCTGCACGGCCGCACGAGCGTTGGTTTGTGTTGAGGTTTTTAGGGCTAAGTGTCTAGCCCTTTTTAATCGCTTGGATGGTTCATGATGACATGATCTAATTCGGTTGGGGTCAAGAGTATATTTACGACTCCAATTCAACATTTATTGTGAACGACTCGGGTTTCGCGAAGGCCCATGGGCCTCGGGACACCGAACTCGATTGTACGTAATTTTGGCCCAAAGAGGACACATGGCTACGGTACGGCCCACGAAACGGCGAACGAAGAGGCTGTTGAAGTATTGTTCCCCTGCGGCCGTTGGCCACGAGACCTGCGCCGCGACGGCGCCACGGTGGCCAGTGGCCGGCGCGGTCGCGCGGAAGCACCGCGGCGAGAGTGTGCGGCCAACGGCTTTCCGGCTCCAGCGAGGTCAGCTCCCCTTTGGTCCTTGGCGAGTCCGCCATCTTTGGATTTGGGAACAATGGGGATAGGAATATAGGATTCAGCACTCTGGTCAGTTCTAGGTTAAAGGTTGTGATTTGGGGTAAACCTGCTTAGCGAGCTTGATGAATCTAGTGAAACTAGTACTTACGCATTGGGCTTGCTGGTCAATCGCTTAGTTCAGAGACACCAGCCGTAAGAGTATTGTTTGTGTGTTGACGATCCCTATACGTGATTGCCAGGTTACCAAATTACCATTAAGATTAGGTGTTCATTCAGCCACCCTCCGCTTGCAGCCGAACTCTTTGGTGACCACAGAGCCATCGGGGAATCGAACCCTCATCCTGTACATCTTCTCACCTTCCATCGGCTGGTCATCATCAACTTGTTCATCTGCTGGTTGCTGTGCGCCGGCGCCGGCAGTCGCAGGTTGTTGAACACCGTGTTCGACCACAGGTGCAGGTGCAGGTGCAGCAGCAGTGTCTGGTTCCTGAACATTGTGGATATCCATAGGCGCAGCAGTGTCAGCCATTGCCGGTTCTTGATGCTGCTGCTCGACGGCTGCAGGTGCTGACCTTACCGGCATGGGCTTTCTTTGGAATATATAGGGTTTGGAACGCATGCTCGGCTTCGATTTGCTGTATTCTTCGATGTCCACCAGGAAGGTTTCGGGCTGGATGACGCCGCTCCACTTGGCCAGCATCTGCCCGGTGATGGGGTCGATGACGAGCACGGCGGGTAGTGCCGGGCTTGATCTGCAGATGGCATAAAAGGTTTTTACTGGTTCAGTGTACAGTACGTAATCCGTGCATTACTGCATCCGGAGACTTTATAAGAGTTCTGAACTTCAGGCAGAGAACTAGGCCACGCACTAGCGGAGTAGCGTTAAGCATACACTACCTCCGTTTTTTAATAGATGACGCCGTTGACTTTTTCTCACATATTTGACCATTCGTCTTATTAAAAAATTTTATGTAATTATAATTTATTTCGTTATGAGTTGTTTTATCACTCATAGTACTTTGAGTGTGATTTATATCTTATACATTTGCATAAAATTTTTGAATAAGACGAATGGTCAAACATGTTAGAAAAAGTCAACGGCGTCATCTATTAAAAAACGGAGGGAGTATATATTTAGAATAAGGCAAAAGCAATCAATAAATTTAACAACCACTCCATACTGATGAATCCGAGAATCTAATACAAGGACCAATGAACCATAGTAGTAGTAAGTAGTAGGAGTAATTCGTTCTAATAAGTATCCAAAACTACTGAGACGGTCGCGCAGTTCAGGCTCAGATCTTCAAACGAGTGGTCACCTTGGGGCAACTCGTGGAAAGCTCCGCCGACGCCGAGCAACCTCTTGATCTTGAACGCCTGCGGCTTGTCATGGAGCACCGATCTGCAGTAACTGAAGAGCGCTGCCACCCTCCGCTTGCAGCCGAACTCTTTGGTGACCACAGAGCCATCGGGGAATCGAACCCTCATCCTGTACATCTTCTCACCTTCCATCGGCTGGTCATCATCAACTTGTTCATCTGCTGGTTGCTGTGCGCCGGCGCCGGCAGTCGCAGGTTGTTGAACACCGTGTTCGACCACAGGTGCAGGTGCAGGTGCAGCAGCAGTGTCTGGTTCTTGAACATTGTGGATATCCATAGGCGCAGCAGTGTCAGCCATTGCCGGTTCTTGATGCTGCTGCTCGACGGCTGCAGGTGCTGACCTTACCGGCATGGGCTTTCTTTGGAATATATAGGGTTTGGAACGCATGCTCGGCTTCGATTTGCTGTATTCTTCGATGTCCACCAGGAAGGTTTCGGGCTGGATGACGCCGCTCCACTTGGCCAGCATCTGCCCGGTGATGGGGTCGATGACGAGCACGGCGGGAAGCTGGTCATGGAGCTTGTAGAAGCAGCAAACTTTGCTGGCCTCGTCGTCATCGTCGCCGTAGCTGTTCTCGAGCAGCGAGAAGACGAAGCTCTCTCTGACGACCCGGGCGATCGCCTGGTCGGCCCACAGGTCCCGGTTGTGCATCTGCGACGCGAACTCGCCGGCGGACTGCAGGTTGAGCAGCAGCCACCGGTCCTGACGCGCCGCGTGCACCTTGGTGCTGTGGAAGTCCGCGTCGTGCATGAGCTCGCGCGGGCGGCGGTACATCTCGGCGAGCGTCGTCGCCTGTTGCTGCGTCGACTTGGGTGGTGGAGATGGCGTTTTCTCTATGCACTCGTCGTAGCGGTCGCCGTCGTCGTCGTCGTCGTCGTCCGTGTCCATGCCGTAGTCGCTGTCGCTGTAGCCGTACCCTTCGTCGTCGCGGCCGTTGTCTTCCTCTTCGTCTTTCTCGTTTTGTTCTTTCTTGACGACGATTGCAACCACGGGGGGCTGAGATGGAGCGTGTACGGGCACCGAGGCCGTCTCAGATGGCATCTGTATTTGCACGGGCGCCACCGCGGGATTCGCAGATGGCATCTGTATATACACCGGCGCCACCGAGGGTGTCACCGCCGGCGGCTCGTCCTCCCAGACGGACGGGGAGGGACGGGCATCACGGCGCCTTGCACCGCCGTGCACGTCGCCGTACAGCGTGTCGGAGCTGGCGGGGATGGGAGCGCGCACCCCGTCATCCAGCGTCGCGGGCGGCGCGACGTCGGCGACCGGAGCGGCATCATCGAATTCATCGAATCCTACTTTGTTTTGTATCTCATATACGGAACTGCTTACCGGAGCATCTCTTTGGAAGTACCAAGGTATTTGTTGGCTGCGTTGCTTCTAGAACTCCTTATCTTGGAATAGCCATCTAATGGATATTGTACCAATTCAAATCGTTCTGTTTTATTTTAAGTAATTTTACTAGCTTACCGCGACGATTAAAAAGTCATTAGTTTGTTTTTTCAAAAATATGTGTGTGTGTGTGTGTTTTTGTGAATGGCAATTAAAGAACAGGACAAGAAAGCTGTTGCCAACAAATGTGTCAATCAAATATTTGACCGATGATAATATATTGGTTTGAAATTTGTTGTTTTCATATCTCACAAACGAAGACGAGTTTAGATAAAATTTTCTACATGGTTGTGTAACATCTTTTCGACATCTTCTCATCTGTATGTGGCTTTTTATTTTTTGAATTTAGATGACTCTTAGTGGGTTTACACGATTTTTCACCTAAATTAGAGTATAGACCAAAGCTCTAGATAAAATCACTGGATTCATTGATTGGGTCATACTATCATTGCATGTGATAAGCTGTACAGTGCCTAGCAGAAAAATCTATGTTGATCTCGCAAGCCAAAATATCCATACTATTCAGTATATTTCCTAAGTCCACTGGAATCAAATGTGAGTATTCAATATCCTACACGCGTTTCTTGCTCTGGCCAAAATTGGCACGCAAGTTTGACAAGAAGTCAATCATTAGTATGTAATTATATTTGAGATTGATGACGTTTACCATAAAGTATATTAAGGATAATATCAAGTAGGGATTGTTCTCCCCGCAAAAAAAAGAAAAAAAAGAAAAAAAAAGAGTAGACTGTTCAACTGAACTTGATCTTCCGGGATTTATCATACATCGATAACTGTGATTTTTTATGGCTCCATGAAACCGTGATCATTCCTACAGTACATTGTTCAGTTCATCAGTGTATATTTATGTAGTTATTGGTAGTAGATGACAGGTATAGTATGTCTTGTTTGGCTGGTGCTTGACAAAATGGTTGTACCGATCGATATGATGTATAATTAATTTGAGAAATTTTGTCATGACGCAGAATATATACCACTACTCAACAGTACACATTGAGAATATAGTACAATACTCCGAAGTTTTATATTGAAGACTACGCGTGTTGAAATAAAACAGTATGTCTTCTATCTTTTTTTTTTTTTTGAAAAATTGCAACCAAATCATCCTAATGCGTCATATTTCAACTAAATCGTACTCGTCGATCTTGACATCTTCAGATAACACTGACAACCTAAAAGCTGTTTAATTCTTATTAGAATGTAGAGATTTAACAACAGAAGCAAGTTAGGCGCAAACGCCATGCGGCGTCCCGAGCTAATCATGCGGTCCCTTCCTCTAATTCTCTTCCTAAGCCTTGGGAGTTTCCACCTCGCCGCAGCCGCCGTTGATGACCAGTTCACCTTCGACGGCTTCGCCGGCGTGAACCTCACACTCGACGGCACGGCCGTGGTCACGCCGGGCGGCCTCCTCATGCTGACGAACGGCACGACTCTGCTGAAAGGTCACGCCTTCTACCCTTCTCCCATGCGTTTCTTTCACGAGGTGACGAGCGGCGGATCCTCCACCGTGCGGTCCTTCTCGACGGCGTTCGTGTTCGGCATCGTCAGCGAGTACGCCGACCTGAGCAGCCCCGGCCTGGCGTTCGTGGTCGCCAAGAGCCGCGACTTCTCGTCGGCGCTGCAGAGCCAGTACATGGGCCTGGCCAACGCGCGCGACAACGGCAACGCCAGCAACCACTTCCTCGCCGTGGAGCTGGACACCATCGTGAACGCCGAGTTCGGCGACATGAGCGACAACCACGCCGGGATCGACGTGGACAGCCTCGCGTCCGTCGCCGCCGACGACGCGGGCTACCACGACGACCGCACCGGCGCGTTCGTGAACATGAGCCTGCTCAGCCGCGCGGCGGCGCGGGTGTGGGTGGACTTCGACGCGCGCACCTCGCTCGTCAACGTCACCATGGCTCCCCTCGAGCTGCCCAAGCCGACGACGCCGCTGCTCTCCGCCGCCGTGAACCTCTCGGCCGTGATCGAAGGCGAAGCCTACGTCGGCTTCTCCTCGTCCACCGGCGTCGTCGCGAGCCGCCACTACGTGCTTGCCTGGAGCTTCAAGATGGACGGGCCAGCACCATCGCTAAACGTATCAAAGCTGCCGGCGTTGCCTGTCACGATCGCCAGGGCTCCGTCCAACGTTCTGAAGATACTATTGCCCATAGCCTCGGCCGCACTGGTGTCGGCATTGGCCATTGCTGCTCTTGTGATTCACCGGAGACGACGCAGGTATGCGGAGCTTAAAGAGGAGTGGGAGGTTGCGTTTGGGCCACACCGGTTCTCATACAAGGATCTGTTCCGTGCCACCAATGGTTTCTCCGATGAGCGATTGCTTGGCTTTGGAGGATTTGGAAGGGTGTACAAGGGAGTGCTTCCGATATCCCGAGTGGAGATTGCCGTGAAGAAGGTGTCACATGAGTCGAGGCAGGGAATGAAGGAGTTCATTGCCGAGGTGGTTAGCATTGGCCAACTTCGGCACCAGAACCTTGTGCAGTTGCTTGGATATTGTCGGCGGAAGGGTGAGCTACTGTTAGTCTATGATTATATGCCAAATGGTAGCCTTGATAAGTATCTGTATGCTGAGAACAGCAAAATCTTGAGTTGGGCTCAAAGGTTTAGAATCATCAAAGGCATCGCATCGAGCATATTGTATCTCCATGAGGATTGGGAACAAGTCGTTCTGCATCGAGACATCAAGGCAAGCAACGTGTTGTTGGACGCCGAAATGAACTGTCGGCTAGGTGACTTTGGCCTTGCAAGGTTATATGATCGTGGCACCGACCCACACACCACACACGTGGTTGGCACAATAGGGTACCTAGCCCCCGAGCTAGGGCACACCGGCAGGCCATCGAAGGCGTCCGACATCTTCGCCTTCGGTGTGTTCATGCTAGAGGTTACCTGCGGACGGCGGCCTGTCTCGCAAGACACGAACGGCGGTCACCTCTTGTTGGTGGACATGGTGCTGGAGCATTGGCGGCAAGGGACGGTCACTGACGCTGTGGACCCACGGCTGCAAGGCGACTTTGCCGTGGAAGAAGCAAGCCTGGTGCTGAAACTATGCTTGCTTTGTTCACATCCTCTGCCAAGTGCTCGTCCGGGCATACGGCAAGTCGTGCAATTGCTAGACGGTGCCATGCCACTCCCAGAGCTATCACAAGCTCACCTAAGCTGTAACATGCTGGCTTTGATGCAAAATCAGATGGGCAACTCATGCCCTGTTGCGTCGTCGGTAGCTGGTAATATCTCTGACATTCCTCGAGCGAGATGAACTCAAGGTTTTCGCTCTTGCTATTATAGGCTTTGACCATAGTGATAGATTACTCGGTGAAAAGGAAATATTGTAGATTACTCATGCAATTTACTATGCAAAAGTTTAGGTAAGACTTTTGGTGGACATCCACTCATTTATTACATGTCAACTAAATGATTATGAATTTTTTTAAAAAAAATATTCAACATGTATGTTGACAACAGCTGGTTGTAACGACAGACAGAGTTCAGATTAGCAGTTATTTATTGTTTTCTTATCAAGGTAGTGTTTATTTAGAAGAGACTCATCTCCAGTTCAATAATAGAGTTCGTCCAATTATGTACTGTATTATTAAATGTATCTCTCGGATTAGATTATAAATGCGATTGATCACTAGTTCTGAACACCATGGTGAGTGAGTTGTTAGTACATGACTTTATTCATTAGGTTTTTAAATAATGGTACCCAGGATATTAAAGACGCGGAAAATGTTAAGTTTCTACTGGTTCGCTGCTGCATGTGCGTGCACTTTTTTTTTTTTTTTGACCAAATGTGCACAACATGCATGCACTTCCTGTCCTATTTGCGCAAAGCTCACCAGGCCGCCCCTTCTGCATGCATGAATCTTCGATAACTTACTTATCCGGTCTATAATTAGTTTACAATGTTGTATTCGTTGTAATTAAATATTTAAGATATTATATATTTATATTTTGATAGAAAAATATTCAACAAATATGTTATTGTGTTTCACATATCTTTCAAATATTTATATGATTAAAATTTTATTTTAACAATATATAACTTGATGTTCCACTAATGGTCAGCCGCAACATTTTAAACATCCAATTTTTTGCACTAGATTAGACACCCGGCACCTAATCACGTCCCAAGCATAACGTGTGTTTTCGGTAGGATTTTAGTGGGACTAAAATTAACCGTTCGCTTCTATCATTTTGAATGAATATTAATAAGTGGGTGTACATGTAATCGGAAAACACAGAATGTGAATATACGGTGCTTCATAAGCAGCATTATCAAATAGTTTTCTTGACTAGTTACCGGTATGCAGTGTGAGCACGACATTGTGTTGAACTTCTTCCTTGCACATGCAAGTATGCAGCACATCACGTTTGACTTGTACTTTGTGCTCTATTAGTTACTAGTAATTTCTTCAATGAAAACTAAAGGTATCTTGCCGAATTAAAATGCTGATCAATTCTAATTTTGATAGCGACATCTTCTATAAATATCAGATTATCTATATGAAAATGACATGAGGACTTGTCTTGAAATTTCTATGATATAGTAGTATATGGTAATTTCATGGTACATCTGGAACACAAGAACGTTGTACAAAGAAATAGCTTAATGCAAATAGTTATAGAGCTGGAGTATGCATGACTGTGAGTGTGACGTCGCTTGAGAATACGAGACGTAAGCACGACCCGCGACGCTGAAAGCCTGAAAGTCTGAAACTGATGGATGATGGGCTATCGGGCTTGCCTTGGGAACTGGGCTGAGGTGTGCTGAAACCAATCTTGTGGGAAGAGAGATGGAATAAGTTCGCTTTAGGTCCTTCAGTTTATCGCTGAGGGGGTGTTTAGATCAGGGGTGTAAAGTTTTGGCGTGTCATATCGGGTATTATATAGAGTGTCACATAGGGTGTTCGGGCACTAATAAAAAAAACTAGTTACAGAATACGTCAATAAACAGCGAGACGAATTTATTAAGCCTAATTAATCCGCCATTAGTAAATGTTTACTGTAGCACCACATTGTCAAATCATGGAGAAATTAGGTTTAAAAGTTTCGTCTCGCAAATTAATCGTAATCTGTGCAATTAGTTATTTTTTAGCTTATATTTAATACTTCATGCAGGTGTTCAAACGTTCGATGTGACAGGGTGTAAAATTTTTGTGTGGGAATTAAATAGGACCTGAGTTTGAAATTCGTCCTAAACCGAAATACCAAATATAACAGATCTCTCAATTTACAAAGCCGGATTACTTGAGGTCTTATGTAGTATTATGCCCGGTGTCAGTTGACATGGCAAACGGAGTCATCGTGGGACCCATGCGAACCCCACATGTCAGTGGCTAGCATTTTCTTTCTCCTCTCTCACCCCTCTCCCCTCTCCCCTCTCCCCTATCTTCTCCTCTCTTCACAGGGTGACGGCCGACGGGAACCATTGCTCTCCCTTCACGGATCGGAAACAAGGACGATATCCCTGGGCCACGACCAACTCCAACCATGATTTACAAAACTGTGTGGTTATCATGGTTATCATGTACGGTAACAAAAATCACGATATACCTCGCGTAACTGCACGGTTTTCAAGATAACCGCGCTGTTACCGCTATAACTGCCAAACCGTGGGGTGGCGGTAACCCCACTTAAAACGGTTTGGTGAGACCTAACTCCGACACGGCGGGCACTAGCTTTCCTTTCCCAAAGGTAGGCATGCAGGCAGCAGCAACATGCATTCACTTCCCTGTCAAGTCCATAACAGTGGTGGCCAACCGCCTGCATGAATGAATTCACTAGGAGTAGCTAGGTCGACACCAAGGTTTACAAAATCGTGCAATTATCACGATTAACACGCGTAGTAATCTTTTTAGTTTTTAAAACCACAGTATACCTCACAGTAACTACACGGTTTTCGTAATAACTGTTAGACGATCGTGGGGGTGACGGTAACCCCATCCAAAACGGTTTAATGAACCCTGGTCGAAACACTCTCATAGACAAGACAAGAAGAACTTCTTGAGCTTGGTTGGGTTTACCAGAGGATCTCTTGTGCTTGTGCTACTGCAACACAGGTGATAGCTAGCATCTAATCTACTCCTTCCGTCCTAGAATATAAGAAGTTTTAGAGTTGGACACAATTATTAAGAAAGTAGATAGAAATAAATGGTGAAGGGTTGTGATTGCAGGAGTAGTGGAGGTAGGTGGGAAAAGTGAATGGTGGAGCGTTGTGATTGGTTGGAAAGAGAATGTTGATGGAGAAATTTGTTATATTTTGGGACAAATCCTAAGGGCTAAAAGTTGTTATATTTTAGGACGGAGGGAGTAGCAAACTACTACCAGCTGCTTCTGCTGTTGAGCACTCATCCGTCGCCGCCATCTACGTCCTCTTCTAGCTCCTCTCCCGTCGTTCGCCACGCTCCGTCACTTTTCCCCGCTAGCCACCGCCTGTCGTGCCGTCCTTCCAAGAGGGCATCCGGCGGTGGCCGCTTGATTGGGGAGGAGACGTGGGTCTCATTGTTTTTTTCTATTCTAATTGAATAGTTACTTGCAGGTCCCATGTTTTTTTATAGCTTTAAGTACCACGTCAATATCATGTAAGCGCCATGTCATCTGAAATCACCATTCAAACCGTCTTAGAATTTTATTTGTACTGGTTTTAAAAGTTAAGGGATGCGTCATATATGGTATTACGGTTTATGGACGAATTTCAGACTCAGTGATGATCAGGGAAGTAAACTTATTCCCAGATAGATCATGAAGATAGTGCGGAGCGGGCGTAGGACGTTCCGGGCTTCCAGACCACAATCGTGCGGATTGCTGCTAGTGTTGGCTACGTCGCGGCGCCATTTTCCGTTCAGCTCACTTTTGCCTCTCTTCTAGTACAACAGTAGTATTCAGCTCACTTTCTTTCATGAATCAGGATGCCTGGGAAAATGAAATGCCAACGGCAATCAGAACCTTGTTGAGCGTACATTGCATTATACTCCTATCTTAATCTGAAAATTGTTTGCATCAGAAACTGATAAGTAGCCCGCGGCGCCACTCCAAAGTCCATAGCGCCGTCGCCGGTTCGAAGCCCGTGGCTACACGGATTAATTGGAGCAAATTACACACACGATTTCGAGGCCCAATCGACATAGGAGTAGGAGTATCCATCAACGTGATTTTGACTGCAGACCAGTTCCCCAGCATCTCACATTTCACATGTCTGAATCAGAGCACCTTATCTTTCGTCATTTTCTGGGTACGGATGGTAAAAGGCGACCGACAGGAGCGCTGTTTGCCGTCCATCCATCTCCGCTGCTGACCTGCGGCTCCCGCCACCGTCATACGACGACGTTTTCCCAGGGCGTTCACAGTGCGTTTGCATTAGCAATGGGCGTTCACAGTGCATTTCCTACATGTCGCCTTTGCCGTCGCCTCAACCACAACGACCAGCGTCACATCCAGCAAGCAAAGTCCGTGCGTGTGGGCGTGGCTGACACCACGACGCAGGCGCAGGCGCTTCAGTCTTCACAGGTTGGTTTCTAGAGGGTCGCCTCGCCTCGCCCCGCCGTGCCGTGTCGAGGCGAGCCGTCCATCTCCGCCGCACCATCCAAACACCATCCGAAAGCGGTACAGTTCGCGCGTCCCGTCTCCCACCTAAGCCACCTGCTCTGCTTGCCACTTACAGTACTACGAGTACCCACTACCCAGTTGCCACCACCGCGCACAAGCACGCGGCAAGGCTGCTTGCTAGCTCTTCCGGCCTTCCCTCTGCTGTGCTCCTCCTTGCCGGCTCGGGCTCTCGGTTCTTGCACCGCCGTCCACGGCGATGGTCGCTGCGGCGGAGTGGTGGGAGGCCACCATCGCGGGGTACACGGGGCTGTCTCCCGCCGCGTTCTTCACGGCCGTGGCGGTGGCCGCCGCGCTGTACGTCGCGGTGTCCGGCCTCCTCACGCGGCCGGCGCCGCCGCCGCCTAGGAGACAGGAGGAGGAGAGGGCGTCGCAGCCGCTGCCGCCACCGGTGCAGCTCGGGGAGGTGACGGAGGAGGAGCTGAGGGTCTACGACGGATCCGACCCCAGCAAGCCGCTGCTCATGGCCATCAAGGGCCAAATCTACGACGTCACACAGAGCAGGTAGCCTTCTTTTCAAAACTTTCTTTTTCTTGGATCCTGGCGCTATCTATCAACCAATAACCATTGCAAATCACTAGCTCTAGCTGCAACATGTTCGTCCATATTTCATCTTTCATCTCCGTTTTGCAGGATGTTCTATGGACCTGGTGGCCCATACGCACTGTTTGCAGGCAGAGATGCTAGTAGAGCTTTGGCGAAGATGTCCTTCGAGCTGGATGATTTAACCGGCGACGTTTCTGGCTTAGGCCCCATTGAGCTCGAGGCTCTACACGAATGGGAGGGCAAATTCATGAGCAAGTACGTGAAGGTTGGAACAATCAAGACGGACGGCGGCCTGTCTCGCAAGACACGAACGGCGGTCACCTCTTGTTGGTGGACATGGTGCTGGAGCATTGGCGGCAAGGGACGGTCACTGACGCTGTGGACCCACGGCTGCAAGGCGACTTTGCCGTGGAAGAAGCAAGCCTGGTGCTGAAACTATGCTTGCTTTGTTCACATCCTCTGCCAAGTGCTCGTCCGGGCATACGGCAAGTCGTGCAATTGCTAGACGGTGCCATGCCACTCCCAGAGCTATCACAAGCTCACCTAAGCTGTAACATGCTGGCTTTGATGCAAAATCAGATGGGCAACTCATGCCCTGTTGCGTCGTCGGTAGCTGGTAATATCTCTGACATTCCTCGAGCGAGATGAACTCAAGGTTTTCGCTCTTGCTATTATAGGCTTTGACCATAGTGATAGATTACTCGGTGAAAAGGAAATATTGTAGATTACTCATGCAATTTACTATGCAAAAGTTTAGGTAGGACTTTTGGTGGACATCCACTCATTTATTACATGTCAACTAAATGGTTATGAATTTTTTTTAAAAAAATATTCAACATGTATGTTGACAACAGCTGGTTGTAACGACAGACAGAGTTCAGATTAGCAGTTATTTATTGTTTTCTTATCAAGGTAGTGTTTATTTAGAAGAGACTCATCTCCAGTTCAATAATAGAGTTCGTCCAATTATGTACTGTATTATTAAATGTATCTCTCGGATTAGATTATAAATGCGATTGATCACTAGTTCTGAACACCATGGTGAGTGAGTTGTTAGTACATGACTTTATTCATTAGGTTTTTAAATAATGGTACCCAGGATATTAAAGACGCGGAAAATGTTAAGTTTCTACTGGTTCGCTGCTGCATGTGCGTGCACTTTTTTTTTTTTTTTGATCAAATGTGCACAACATGCATGCACTTCCTGTCCTATTTGCGCAAAGCTCACCAGGCCGCCCCTTCTGCATGCATGAATCTTCGATAACTTACTTATCCGGTCTATAATTAGTTTACAATGTTGTATTCGTTGTAATTAAATATTTAAGATATTATATATTTATATTTTGATAGAAAAATATTCAACAAATATGTTATTGTGTTTCACATATCTTTCAAATATTTATATGATTAAAATTTTATTTTAACAATATATAACTTGATGTTCCACTAATGGTCAGCCGCAACATTTTAAACATCCAATTTTTTGCACTAGATTAGACACCCGGCACCTAATCACGTCCCAAGCATAACGTGTGTTTTCAGTAGGATTTTAGTGGGACTAAAATTAACCGTTCGCTTCTATCATTTTGAATGAATATTAATAAGTGGGTGTACATGTAATCGGAAAAACAGAATGTGAATATACGGTGCTTCATAAGCAGCATTATCAAATAGTTTTCTTGACTAGTTACCGGTATGCAGTGTGAGCACGACATTGTGTTGAACTTCTTCCTTGCACATGCAAGTATGCAGCACATCACGTTTGACTTGTACTTTGTGCTCTATTTTTGAAAACTAAACATCCATTAATATAAACCGACAGAGTTCATGGGAATAAATCCCAGTACATTGCCAAATAGATAAAGAGAGAGCATAAAACCATCCGTTTCCAAAGAATGGAAACCTGAACTAAGGCTACAAACTTCATAATGAAACCACACAGCAGATAAGGTGCACATCGACAGGGAGTTGCGGCAATGCCGCGACGAATGCAACCTTGGGCCTCCTTCGGCGTGCAGCCCGCTTGACAAACCGGTAATCCCCATCCGGTTGACTCCACAAAGACTGCACAAAACGGAGGTCTGCTGCTGAGCCGTAGATTTTGGAGTAAGCAACACTGGACTCAGCAAGTGGTGTCCACGGAGTTCATCGTTAAATCTGAGGAGCGTGAGCTCAACCCAAACAACAAACCCTGCATGGAACAAGCTGGTAGGAAACGTATAGGAAGAAGGAGGCCAAATCCAGATCCCCAAACCCACTGAAAAACTCGAATGGTGGCAAACGAACTGCTGTCTTCTTGGATTGACGCACGGAGATTGGGAAGAGAAATCATGCGAATCTTGACCGATGGAACCTATGCATTGGGAGCTCTCGAACAGGCACCAGTGAAATCGCGGCCACAGACGGACTTTGTGCTCTATTAGTTACTAGTAATTTCTTCAATGAAAACTAAAGGTATCTTGCCGAATTAAAATGCTGATCAATTCTAATTTTGATAGCGACATCTTCTATAAATATCAGATTATCTATATGAAAATGACATGAGGACTTGTCTTGAAATTTCTATGATATAGTAGTATATGGTAATTTCATGGTACATCTGGAACACAAGAACGTTGTACAAAGAAATAGCTTAATGCAAATAGTTATAGAGCTGGAGTATGCATGACTGTGAGTGTGACGTCGCTTGAGAATACGAGACGTAAGCACGACCCGCGACGCTGAAAGCCTGAAAGTCTGAAACTGATGGATGATGGGCTATCGGGCTTGCCTTGGGAACTGGGCTGAGGTGTGCTGAAACCAATCTTGTGGGAAGAGAGATGGAATAAGTTCGCTTTAGGTCCTTCAGTTTATCGCTGAGGGGGTGTTTAGATCAGGGGTGTAAAGTTTTGGCGTGTCATATCGGGTATTATATAGAGTGTCACATAGGGTGTTCGGGCACTAATAAAAAAAACTAGTTACAGAATACGTCAATAAACAGCGAGACGAATTTATTAAGCCTAATTAATCCGCCATTAGTAAATGTTTACTGTAGCACCACATTGTCAAATCATGGAGAAATTAGGTTTAAAAGTTTCGTCTCGCAAATTAATCGTATGTCGTGCGCACGGGGCGCATGGAAAGCCTTCGGATAGCTTACTTGCCCCCATCAAACCGGAGGCACTTCCTCCGTCCAGGTAATGTCCCATCCTTTACTAGGTATCTACATTTTAGAAAGTAGTAGTTTTCTGGCAGTGCACCTGGGGAAAAAAGTTCAAGGACTTTCCTCCCGTGTCCGTTGTAGCATGTGTAGGGGACAGACGTGTAGGTTGTGTTCTCGACTTCTCGTCTTGTACCCAACAAATTTGCCTATAATTGCACCTTTTTTTTTAATTTGGTTGAGTGATCTGCATTCTAATTTCTGCGGGACAAATAGAAATCGTTGAGGGTCAGTGTGTCGGTCAAACAAATTTTAATGGAGATCATGAATTCATGATAGCCTTCGCTGAAATACTAAGATCATGTTTAGTTCCCACACAAAAATTTTACACCCTATCACATCGAGCGTTTGAATACATATATGAAGTATTAAATATAGGCTAAAATAATAACTAATTACACGGATTGCGACTAATTTACGAGACGAATCTTTTAAACATAATTGCTCCATGATTTGATAATGTGGTGCTACAGTAAACATTTGCTAATGATGGATTAATTAGGCTTAATAAATCCGTCTCGTTCTTTATTGATGGATTCTATAATTAGTTTTTTTATTAGTGCCCGAACACCACATACGACACTCTATATAATACCCGATGTGACACACCAAAACTTTACGCCCCTGGATATAAACACCCCCTAAGGTTGTGTTCTTACCCCAGGTTTCCCAATCCATCTCCCTCGTTTTCCGCGCGCATGCTTTTTTAAACTGCTAAATTGTGCTTTTTTGCTAAAAGATTCTATACAAAAGTTGCTTAAAAAATCATATTGATCTATTTTTTAAAAAAAATAGCTAATACTTAATTAATCACGCGCTAATAGACCGTTCCGTTTTCCGTGCACACCGTTTCGGTTGGGAACACGCTGGACCGAACACAGCCTAAGAGGAACTCCAATTCATCCACTGTATAAGCCAAATTTGGTAAGTTCAGACAAATTCGCAGCTCCAACAAACTTGGCAATAGGATAGCTAAGCCATCTGACGGTCCAAACTCGTCTACGTACTAGTTTAACTTCGCCAGCCAAATTTGGCTTGCCAATTATGGGCCCACGCTGGTATCCCCTTCTTTATCTCTCTCATCCCTGTGCCGAGCAAACGGATAGACCTCACAACACTGACCAGATCGAGCGACTCTGCCATTGCACGCCCCTGCTGATCCTCCGCCCCACCGGTTCCATGGAAAGCCTTCGGATAGCTTTTGTCCCATCAAACCGGAGGTAGTTTTCAGGCAGTGCATCTGGGGAAGAAAGGTTCAAGGACTTTCCTCCCGTGTCCGTTGTAGCATGTGTAGGGGACAGACGTGTAGGTTGTGTTCTCGACTCCTCGTCTTGTACCCAACAAATTTGCCTATAATTGCATATTTTTTTTTAATTTGGTTGTATTTGGTTGAGTGATCTGCATTCTAATTTCTCCGGGACAAATAGAAATCGTTGAGGGTCAGTGTGTCGGGCAAACAAATTTCAACTGGAGATCATGAATTCATGATAGCCTTCGCTGAAATACTAAGAGACTCCAATTCATCCATTCTATAAGCCAAATTTGGTAAGCTCAGATAAATTCGCAGCTCCAACAAACTTGTCAATGCCCAATAGAATAGCTAATCCATCTGATTGGCCAAACTCATCTGCTTACTAGCCAAACTTCGCCAGCCAAATTGGCTTGCCAATCGTAGGCCCACGCTGGTATCACCGTCTTTATCTCTCATCCCCGCGCCGAGCGAACGGATCGACCTCGCAACACTGACTAGATTGAGCGACTCTGTCATTGCACGCCCCACCATTTCTCTGCCCCTCCCCATGTCGTCGCTAGTCCTCCGCCACTCCTCGCGCCACCGCTGGTCCTCTGTCCTTGCCAGTTGTCACGAGTGGCTCCTCCTCGGGTTGACCTCCACCATCTATGTGCTAGCTCCATTGTCACCATCACCACCTAGACCCCAGGCCGTAGTCGTCGTCAGCACCTCCGTTCGGCCCGTTGTCGTTGACCTTGTCTCGCTTATGAGGTAAGAGGTAAGGTGGGGGTCGTGGGGTGTGTGGGGAGGGGGCCGGAAAGATGCAGAGGGAGAGAGGAACAAGAAGTATACTCCGGTCGGTTGTTTGCCGACCCGGCGAAAAAAAAAGAAGAATAAGTATAGACATTGACATGTGGGACCCACTATTAGATTAGAGAGGTTAATGGAGAGATTGTTTGAGTAAAAGTCAAGCTGATTAAATTGATATTTGGAGTCAAAATTTGAGATGTAGGTCAGAGGGGTACATCAATTGTCCCTTTTATCTTTTTACCCTTCTGTTGTGACATTTCCAAACTCCAAATCCACTTTCTCTTTTTTTTTTCACAAACAAATAAAAATCCAAGGATTAATCCAGATTGTTTCGAAGATTCAGGGCTTATTTGGTTTCTTGCCAAAATCAACCTTAACAATCTTTAGCAATACTAAATTTTAGCATATTTGAGCATTACCAAATTTTAATGGCTTTGGCATATATTTGGTTTTATGCCTTAATAAATTTTAGTAGAGTTTAAATGGAAACTTTAAAAAATACCAAATTTTAATAGGGTAATACTCCCTCCGTTTCAGGTTATAAAACGTTTTGACTTTGGTTAAAGTCCAACTGCTTTAACTTTGACCAAATTTATAGAGAAAAGTAGTAACATTTTCAACCCAAGACATATTTATTATGAAAATATATCCAATTATTGATTTGATGAAACTAATTTAGCATTATAAATATTATTGTATTTGTTATAAACTTAGTAAAATTTAAAACTGTTTGATATTGATCAAATTAAAATGTTTTATAACGTGAAAGAGAGAGTAGTAGGATAACTTTGCCTGATGCAAAGAGGCTTGCCGATACAAAAGTGCACTGCTCGCAGGTCTGCGCACACTGGACAAACACACACCGACATGTGCACAAACGAATGGTACGGGTGCGTGCGTGCACCTCTTGCCTGTCACGTACCACGTGTCCACGTGCGTGCCAGATCAGGTAAAGGACGCGCCGCGCATCGCCGGCGGCCACCGCGGCGGCCGCCGTGATCCCTGCGCCATTTCCGGCGGCCGGCACCCCTGACCCCACCACGTCCTGCAAGTTGCAGCGAGAGTACGTACGCCCCTCCTAAATTAATCTCGGCGCTTTAGCACGGCTACCACCACTACCCTACCACGCATAAATCACGAATCTTAATTGCTTCCACATCGACTGTTCGTCGGTTTAACTGAGAGGGAAAGCGCTTTTTACGCACTTTGTTTACTGGGTTCTCCGATCTCGAGGCCCCGCCGTTTATGGAAGAATGTCTCGCCGGGCAGCTCGAGAAAAAGGAAGCTTCTTGCCGTTTGTGTCTCAAATCTCTATGAAGGGGCGAAAAGGCACGTAACGTGGTGATTACAAGAGTCTCAGTAGCATTTTAGGTTTTGGGTTCGATTTCTTATGGGAGATTTTTCAGGATTTAACGGCATTGTGCTTTCAGTGGTAGGCGACGTATCGTCGACAACGAGCTGTCTGTGATGACTTCGTCAATCTCAAGGATTTATCGGCTCAGTATTCGAAGATGCTCATAGAGGTAGGGTTTACGTGCGTGCGTTCGTTCTTACGAGCGAGTGGAATAGTGCAAGTACTTGTGTTTTTTTTTTTTTTGGCAGGATGTTCTATGGACCTGGTGGCCCATACGCACTGTTTGCAGGCAGAGATGCTAGTAGAGCTTTGGCGGAAGATGTCCTTCGAGCTGGATGATTTAAACCGGCGACGTTTCTGGCTTAGGCCCCATTGAGCTCGAGGCTTCTACACGAATGGGAGGGCAAAATTCATGAGCAAGTACGTGAAGGTTGGAACAATCAAGAAGATGATCCCGGTGTCAGAGGGAGTGCTGCAACTCCGCACCTCATGGTGGGGACATCTGATAGAGGCATCGATGTAGGCACAATGAGAGCAACCGTGTGCCAGAACCAGGGGAAAATGGAGCTACAAGTCATGCAGATGCAGTGGAAAAATCAGATGCTGATGTGAGCACAACAAGCCTAAGGATGTTGTAGAGAACCGGATGAGCGTGCCGGAATCAGGTGTGGATACTATGAGCACGCCCATGAAGATGCAGTGGAGAAGCCAAGGAAGAAACAGAAGATGCAGATGTTCGAAAACGATCAGCAGTGAGAAGTTGCAGGTGAGGGAAAGGGAGCACGTGATGAGTGAGGGAACAACGAGCAGTCTGAAAGACGCAACTGAGAAGCCAAAGGAAGCGGCATACATTGATGTGAAGGATACAGCGGCCATGAAGTTGCTGAGAACCAAAGGAAGCACCAGATGTGGATGGGAACAATACAAGACAGCCATCAGGGTACAGGTGGATGAGCCGAAGGAAGCGTCACATGAAGAAGCGAAGAAAGCGTAGGAGTTGAGGCTATTGCTGTGATAATATCTGCAGGTAGTTAGCATAATACAGGTGGTTGAATCAACAGAGAACCAGCAGGTGGAGCTCTGTTGGGTTGAATCTTTGTGTAGTGTGGAATACCACTATAATGCAATAAGAATGTAATAAGCTTGCGCTGGTCCCACTATACTTTGCATTTCGGTGCAGTTTATGCCAGTTAAACTCTTCAAGTAACTTGCAAAACATGCAAACCCTGTATAGTATGAATACATCAGCTGGACATGTTTTTGATCGGCATTTCTGTCTCTCTTCTCATTGGTGAATGCAGGGCAAAATTGATCCTTTGGGTACCTATGTGAGTTTAAAGTAGACGGTAGTAGAAGAGTTTGGTTGAGTGCTTGATTGGTGTTGTTGTGTAGGACATGAGTAATCATCAGGATCGAAACATTAGCAGGACCAAGCTATAGCCATTAGCTCTCATAAAGACACTATATGCACAATGCAACAGTTTCAGCAGTGAGTTTCAACATCTCAAGGGCCACACTTCGTAGCAATTAACTTTTACCAAAATTCATGTTCAAATTTCATGCTTCTATGCTAGTATCCAGGGATGCCTTACAAACACTTTCACATCAAGCCAGACATGTGGGCAAAAAGAAAAAAAATATGTTTCAGATAGCAAACACGCTTACACGTGTTACTGATCTACTTTTGGATTCACAGGTTTTGTTTCTGTACTAGGATTTACGAAACTAGAGGTATCAGGATGACCTATGTACATTGCAATGAGGAACTTGCAAGCGCTGACAAGTTTTTTCCAAGTATCAACAATTGTTTCCTAATACCGCATTGGTATATTGCAACGCAATGCTTAAGACAGTAACAGGTCATACAATACACATTTGTATGGTGGAAGATGAAAGAGAACATACATTTCAGCTGCTCATCATGCCCTTGATGTGATCCCAAGAGGAGAGATTCAAGATTCTGCATAAATAACAAAAACAGGAGAGTAAGTATCAACCTTGAACAATGTTTTGATTCAATGGTCTGGCATTACCGAGTAAAAGAACAAAATTCTCTACCTTAACTGATCGACAAACTTTCTTCAAGCCTTATGGAGCAAGATACTGTCACTTTCAGGATTCTGCCCTTGGATTCCTGAAAAATTATGTCCTGGAGGAGGCTGTCACCTGAACATAGAACATTATTTAATGTTATGCAATGAACACCACCTGAACCATTTGACTGTTTTTCTCACTACACCAAACCTTCTGACTTAGAATATATATGTGCAGTTACTGAAAAGGCTACCAAACCTCATTTTCTCATGTTCTAGAACAAACAAGAGCTAGAATAAAGGAAAGTATAAAACATAAACATAACCCAACTTAGCAACCATGGTACAAGGTTAGTATATGTCCTTGGGATGAAACAAAGCAAAACAAATGATAGATGACCAAAGACACACCCAAAAGGAGTAATGAAAATCAAGAGACAAACACAAGTTTTTGGTTGAACTGAAACACTACCTTCGCATTAGGAGAGTTAAGTCTACCGATTGGTTGTAACATCAGAAGGGCCTTCTCCAGAGTATATTCTGTACTTCCAACTTTGGTGTTCTTGGATTATCTTGGAAGCTTCTCTGATTATAAACCTTCAAAAGAATAATGAACAGAAACTGCCAACAATCAGCAAAGGAATGTACACACATTTCCTGACTGATGAAACCCCCAGCATTTGATATATAGTTTCCACCATAAAGGGTAATCGGATATTGGATGGTGTAACAGGTTCATTTTAACATTTATATCTATTATTTTTTAAAAAAAGATGTATCAACAAAAAAAAACTTCATATGGTCAACTACAGATTACAATTGATTACCGTCTTTAGAGAGATCTGGATTGTGAACACCATGAAATTGTAGTTCATCCAATGGAGCAGGTTTCCCCGAGGCTATGCTTTCTACTTTAAATGTATATAAGCTATAAACAGATTGTAGACACTCTGCATGATTGCAATCATTTTGTAAATTCAAAAGCACAAAGGCGTAAGGGTAATAAAAAAAAAGGTCTTTGGAACAAATGTTAGGATGTAAACTCTATGAACTATGAAGGGAAGATATTTTCGCAAGGTGTAGATGATCGAAAACTATTAGAGTGCACTTCATCAATGAGACAATGAATAACAAATAACAGTAGCAGGATTCATATATATTTATCAATAATGATACATCAAAGTTTAAAATCATTTCTACAGAACAAGCAGGAGAATTGCAATTTTACAATTGGGTAGGGGATTGAATATGGCAAAACAACAGGAATTAGCGTTAAACAAGGAGCTGTCTGTAAGCAATCGATGTAAGTTTCAACTAAGTATTTAAGCAATCTAACCTTGCTCTATTATAACATCAACTACCAACTGAAGAGGTACTTCTATCTCTTTCTTGACAATGCCATGAATGGTATATATGAAGGCCTACTAGCCTGCAAAACGAAATCGCACGCATTCAGCACTGAATGACAATTCTAGCATAAGCTCGCAGCGAAGATAAGCAAACCAATACGGCATGGTTACCCCTACCTTGTACACTATCTTATTCTCAGTAACATAGAGTTTGCGGGACAAGATATCCTTCTTCAGCACATATCTTTTGTACGGCAGGTAGAGAAGCATGAGCAGGCCAACCCCCCATGCCAGACAAGCAGCAGTGATATCACGGCCCATATGATCGTGTCATACTGCAGATAGTTGTGCATCAGCTCCTGGAACGAGGCTCGGTACAGCACCTTGGAGGAAGCTTCGGCCTCCTCGCCGCTCTCTGCATCATCGGACACCACATTTCCTACCAAATGTTCGCCGAATCACTTCTATGATGCAACGTCACCGCGCGGCCACTCAGCATACCTAACTAACCTATCAATCGACTGAGCAACAACGAACAGAACCGATTAACCAAGGAATCCAACTACTTAATTGCTCCACGCAAAGCAAAATTTCACTTGATGGCGGATTAATTTTGGATTCCTCCATTAGACACACCGTAGGCAAAGTTTCCAACTGGTGTGGGGGTGGGGAAATGGAATCACCTGAAGCCGGGTAGGAGATGAACTCGGAGTCGGCGCTGGGCCAGCGTGGTGGGGGGCTCGGGCGAAACCTCCGCCGCGGATGCTGGAAGCGGCGGTCGTCTCGGCGAGGATCTCTCCCTCTTCGTCCAAACCTCCAAAATTCTCCTCGACGACTCCTCCCCGTCTCTCTCTCCCTCTCTGGCTCAATCGGGAAGATTCAGTTATGGGCCTTATACGGGCCGGCCCGTTTAGTACGCTTAACGGGCCGAATGCGGGTCAGCCCCGGCGCCCGCGTGCGTGAGAGGTGACCGTGTCGAGGCTGGAGACGCAGGATCCCACGGCCGCCGGCCGCGTGCATTGGTCGCCGGCTCGCCGCCGCGCGACGGCACGGTGAGAACCCGGAGCCACAGCCCGCACGCTGTGAGACATTTTTTGGAGAGCCAGCGCCGGCCGCCAGAGTGTTGCTGTGTCGTGCGCACGGTCGGCATGGAAAGCCTTCGGATAGCTTTTGTCCCATCAACACGGAGGTAGTTTTCAGGCAGTGCATCTGGGGAAGAAAGGTTCAAGGACTTTCCTCCCGTGTCCGTTGTAGCATGTGTAGGGGACAGACGTGTAGGTGTGTTTCTCGACTCCTCGTCTTGTACCCAACAAATTTGCCTATAATTGCATTTTTTTTTAATTTGGTTGTATTTGGTTGAGTGATCTGCATTCTAATTTCTCCGGGACAAATAGAAATCGTTGAGGGTCAGTGTGTCGGGCAAACAAATTTCAACTGGAGATCATGAATTCATGATAGCCTTCGCTGAAATACTAAGAGAAACTCAAGTCTCCATTCTATAAGCCAAATTTGGTAAGCTCAGATAAATTCGCAGCTCCAACAAACTTGTCATGCCCAATAGAATAGCTAATCCATCTGATTGGCCAAACTCATCTGCTTACTAGCCAAACTTCGCCAGCCAAATTGGCTTGCAATCGTGGGCCCACGCTGGTATCACCGTCTTTATCTCTCATCCCCGCGCCGAGCGAAGGGATCGACCTTCGCAACACTGACTAGTTGAGCGACTCTGTCATTGCACGCCCACCATTTCCTCTGCCCTCCCATGTCGTCGCTAGTCCTCCGCCACTCCTCGCGCCACCCGCTGGTCCTCTGTCCTTGCCAGTTGTCACGAGTGGCTCCTCCTCGGGTTGACCTCACCATCTATGTGCTACTCCATTGTCACCATCACCACCTAGACCCAGGCCGTAGTCGTCGTCAGCACCTCCGTTCGGCCCGTTGTCGTTGACCTTGTCTCGCTTATGAGGTAAGAGGTAAGGTGGGGGTCGTGGGGTGTGTGGGGAGGGGCGGAAAGATGCAGAGGGAGAAGAGGAACAAGAAGTATACTCCGGTCGTTGTTTGCCGACCCGGCGAAAAAAAAAGAAGAATAAGTATAGACATTGACATGTGGGACCCCACTTTAGATTAGAGAGGTTAATGGAGAGATTGTTTGAGTAAAAGTCAAGCTGATTAAATTGATATTTGGAGTCAAAATTTGAGATGTAGGTCAGAGGGGTACATCAATTGTCCCTTTTATCTTTTTACCCTTCTGTTGTGACATTTCAAACTCCAAATCCACTTTCTCTTTTTTTTTCACAAACAAATAAAAATCCAGGATTAATCCAGTTGTTTCGAAGATTCAGGGCTTATTTGGTTTCTTGCCAAATCAACCTTAACAATCTTTAGCAATACTAAATTTTAGCATATTTGAGCATTACCAAATTTTAATGGCTTTGGCATATATTTGGTATTTATGCCTTAATAATTTTAGTAGAGTTTAAATGGAAACTTTAAAAAATACCAAATTTAATAGGGTAATACTCCTCCGTTTCAGGTTATAAAACGTTTTGACTACTTTAAATTTGACTAAGTTTATAGACAAATATAGTAATATTTATAATACCAAATTAGTTTTATTAAATCAATAATCAATATATTTTCATAATAATTTATCTTGAGTTGAAAATGTTATTATTTTTTCTAAAAACTTAGTCAACCTTAAACGTTTGACTTTCGTCTTAATAACATAAAAAGAGATGTGGAGGTCTTATTCAGGATATATTTACTTTATTGCCTTATTAAAATTTGGTTGGGTGGGAAGCGAAACAAATAAATAAGCCCTTAATAACATTTTAACATGCTCCCCGTTTTCCAACTTTTTCCTCTCATACCCCCTCTCTCTTTTTCGCATGGAACGGGTCACCAGATACAACTTCAATAACTTCCATTCAGAATATAACAGAGACCGAACGATGCCCAACAGAAATGGTGGCTCTGTAATCTGAGCGTCCATCAAGAAGGGCGTCCAGTCCAGTTACGCCCAGCTCATTGCAACTACATGAAATTTTAATGGCATCAACCGGCAACCACATAAATTGGACAGCAGCAGCAACCAATACGTTTTAGTAATTCAGTACTGCTCCATCGAACACTAGCTAGACTCCATCGTATTGGGCAATTACAGCCATCTGTTAAGCCGCTGTGTCCTTCTTAAATCACTCGATTAATTCTCCGCTTTTGAGCAAGCAGAGAGTAGTTATTGTTTTGACTACTCAACACGCACAAGCTAGGAATAACATGTTTGTGCTATGCTACTAGCTATGAACTTTGCGAGGATACCTGCATCAGCAGGATATCTATGAACTTTGCGTTATGTGACAAGACCTCGCATGGGAGTTCTGTGTCCTAGAAGGCAATATCCCATAGTGCAATCACATAGTGTCCATCACTGTAGAGAAGTCCACTGATCATCAGAAGAGACCACAGGGTTGACGTGTAGAACAGTAATGCTAGAACAGTAGAGAAGTTCTAGTGATCAGAAAAGTGCTTGCCAATATGTAAGACAGTTTGCTGCACTGAATCAGCCTGAAGTTTCCACCCGAAAACTACACTGTTTTCCACTCAAGATGGTGGTGCAGAGGTACGTGCTGATCACCGAAAAAGAATCTTTGTGGTTATTAGTACCACTGCTACCACACGTACAGCCAAATTCAGCAGAATTAAATGGCCACTCCGATCCACTCGTCGAAGCGAGAAGAAGAGAGACGTTTTTGGCATCCTCCCCTTCCCAGGGTCCGCCGATTCGCGTTCCCTGTGGCTCAGCTCGATCACAGCTCGACAGCAGCATAAATTCTCACCCTTGAAACGGATGATGGCCCCATCGATCTCTCGCATCTCTTCTCTCTTCCCTGGCTCTGGCTGGCCAGGTGAGGTGGGTGCCCGTGTCCGGCCGGCCACCCAGCTGATCAGCTCTCTCCCCTACCTTCCCACACAACGACTCTCCCCTCCGTCCTCAAATCTCCGCAGTCCGCACACCTGGCTCGCATCGCAGCTAGCTAGCTAAGCTTGATCATCGATCAGCCCAGCTGGTTGTTGGCTGTTGCGTCCGCGCGCAACCTGTTGCTCTGTTAATTCCCTCGAGGTGGCCACCGCCATGAGAGGACGCGGTGACGGAGCTCCATTGCCGGCGGTCACGTTCTTGGTGGTGGTGCTGCTGCTGGCGAAGAGGTGGTGACCTTGGGCTACGGCTGCAGAGCTCTCAAACAGGCGGACTGCGCGATGGCGGCCACGCCGAAGCACGGCGGCACGGTGCTGATGCGAGCGGCGGGCGCCGCCCGGCCCCGGCGAGGCGACGCAGCGGTGTACGGTGAGTCCAAGAGGCTGGTTCCCCAGGGCCCCAATCCGCTGCACAACTAGCTTCTGCACCCTGCAGGTTCCATGCTTCTCTCAGTTCTACACTTCTTCTCTTTTCTTTTTATTTTTTGTTCTCGTTTTGCTTGTGCACAAGAGCACACACATATCATACAGTTGACCAGTGCTGTAATTAGTTTAGCACGGCAAAGGTCTCAACTCTCTCTCTCTCTCAACAACACAAGATTGTTGTACTAGTGCCATTGTAATGTTACACAGTAGGAGAAAAGGCTGGAAACAGTGCAGTTCATCTTCTTTCAAGTTTCAACAACTTCAAAGAGACTAATAAAAATAACTTGAAAGCTGTTGAGTACTTT
>CM020179.1:30807941-30825480 GCA_009805545.1 Oryza longistaminata | reverse complement strand
GGGGGGGGGACTATCGTTGTCCTTGTTAAGTATAAGTGTCTAAGGGTAGTATTGTAACTTCACATCTATTGTACACAATTTATATTGCCCTTTGGGCCTAATCTAATTCAACTATTCATTCCCCAATTTATCCCATCTGTGACAGAGTATCAGAGCAGAGATCCAAACCCTAACCCCAAATTCTTGCCATTTCCCGTCGTCGCCGGCGGCGGTCGCCGCCGGCGGCCTCGCCCTCACAGCCTCACGTCGTCACTCATCGTCGATCTACATCAGCTTGCGTCTCTTCCGGCCGCTATCGTGGCGCAGTGTCCTCCCCGTCTCGTCGTCAAAGAGCAGCCGTCAGTTGCCATCTCCAAGCAGCAACAAGTCAATCATCATCATCTTCGAGTAGCACCAGGCCACCAGCAACAAGCTCTTCCCCTGGCCAGATCGGCCGTCGCTCGTGTTGAACACCGCCGGATCTGGCGCGGGCCATCCCCAACTGGCGCCGCACGTCCCCATCAGCCGCGTCGTCGAGCGGTGGCCGTCTTCACTAATTCGTCTCTGCTGCCGGTTACTGGCGCTTGTCTTCATCACCAACTCCCTGTCGGAGTTGGTGCATCACGTCAGCAGCTCCCCGCCGGAGCTGACATCACCATCAATCATGAAGGTCCGAAGAACAGTTTGTGAAGGGCCTTCATCAACATCAATGTCTCATCATCAGTCAAAGGACCGAAGAACAGTTTGTGAAGGTCCATTGTCATCATCATCATCAACATCTCCGAATCAATGAAGAGCCGAAGAACGGTTCGTGAAGGCTTCAAGGTACCGAAGGCTGAAGAACAGTTTGTGAAGGCTTCGAGGTCCACTTCATTGACAAGGGGGATACATCTTTTCTTCTTCATCATCCAAGAATTGGCACACTTCGACGACATCATCAAGACTTTGGAGATTGGCTAATATTTAGTTTGTGTCATCATGTTTAGTTTACCCTCCAAATGCAATGGTATTGCATACACGATGCATTTGAGTGGGGGTGTTAAGTATAAGTGTCTAAGGGTAGTATTGTAACTTCACATCTATTGTACACAATTTATATTGCCCTTTGGGCCTAATCTAATTCAACTATTCATTCCCCAATTTATCCCATCTGTGACAGTCCTGATCAATTGTATCATGGATGCCAGAACATAAGCACCAACTCTTTAAGCCATTAAGGGAGGATGCTTGCAGTTTGCAGAACTAGAAGTATTGGTGCTCTCAAAAAAAAAACTAGAAGTATTGGCATCCAGCTGTATACTCAAAGCCCTCAAGGCTCATGCACTCAAGAACAGAAGAACGGAAGAGTGGTGTCATATCACCCGCCCACATAGGTGAACCTTGGTAGTTTATGGGTGATGCACACACCACAGGAAGAAACGAGTAGATTTTTGTTCCATTCACCAAATAGTTCGGCACAGAAACTTGCGAAAGGTGGTTAATATATGTTACTATGATTTTTATTTTTATTTTTTGGTTAGCAGCCGCTAATAACCAAAGTGATGATTTAAACGCCAGATTTAAGAATGCACTATAACTATATATTTTTAGCCAGCCTTTTTAGAAACTACCTCAGGAGTGAATGTGAGGCCGACTTTGATTTCTCCACAGTAGTGTTCATCCTTCACAACATTATACAGAGTTGGTGGAATACTCCCTTCAGTATACACTGCTTCCAAAGGAATCCTGCAAGAATCAGTTCAATTGAGCATTATAAGGAAAAGTAAGGGCAATAATTTTAAGAGGGTTTACTCTGAAATGATTCCAAAACAATTGATTTAACAACAGTAATTGCAGGATTATAGACATGGATGAGTAGATATGCATACGTTGCTTCACCAACATAGTCGTCGGCTGAGCCAGTATCACTGTCCAAGAGCTTGATCAACAGCTCTGTAGCTTTGTCAGACACGGTGAAGACAAAGTTTTCGTTCCATTCAGGATTACTTCCTTTGCCTGCATAAGTGGACAATGTTACAGCCACTAAGGCAAATTCAAGGCGCATAACACTAGAATCAAACAGTTCTAGGAGGTAGCAGCAGGAAAAAGAAATCCTTTAGAGAAGTTCTGGTTATTACAAATATTTGAGCACCATTTTTTGTTCATTATTCCTAATTAGTGCTTGTTTTGCTTCCTTAGTGCTACACTTATCATTCGATCATAGAACAGCATGCATTTCTAGCATCCCACAATCCACATATCAGAAGTTGCACATGGCAATGCATTCTTTTGGTATAATTCTGACAGTCAGATCGTTCCATTCATCCGCAATGCACCACAAGACTAGTGCAAAAGATGTCACATTCCAACAATGCATAAGCAGAATGGTTGAACAATAATTCGAAAAAGGAAATAAACTGATAAGAGTATCCACCGGATGCTATACTGCTTCTCTGCTCCTGTGAACGGCACTTGAGAATTGCATATGGATCCATGTTGCCTGCACTCAATTTGCCAACGAGAAAAATCATAACTGGGAACTTTCTCCAACTTCAAGAATAAAATGTCAAAGCAACCAACAAATGCATCCAATTTAAGCACTCCGACATTCTCATTGTCAGCAGCTATATACCATCCTGATTCGGTAATTTATTGCATCCCATTTCACAGTTAGTAACGACAAAAATTCATGGAAAATAATAAGGCTGAAACCACTAGCCACACATACACGGCAAAGCATGAAACTTTATTATGCACAAATGTTATGCCAGGGATCAAATTACTAAAAGATCACGATAAAACCACTTAAACATACTAGAACTTCTTATTTTTGAGGACTTGAATCACGAGCAGGGTTTCCCAAACCGCCGGGATCGGGGTTACCGTGCTCCAGCGGTAAGCATGGTTACCACGCGGTAACCGTGGCAAACCGTATGAAACCGTATAAAATTTATCAAAATTTCAAATTATTTTTTCAAATTATTTGAATTTAAGGAGGTTACCGCGGTTTTCCTTTTACCGTACACCCGCAGTAAGCGCGGTAACCATGCGGTTACCGACGGTTTTGCAAACCCTGATGACGAGTGCCCTACCAGCCTACCACCTGAAATCTGTATATCTAAACATCTAATAACTAATCTAATCCAGGATATCATTTCCCTACTAAGGCAGGTACTACTGGAGTGCCAATTGCCGAAGAAGTGATCTGATGTGGACATGTGGTCAATCGATCAATCAAGATTAGCAGCGTAATTAATAGCCCCAATGACCCGGTCCCCGTCGATAGAGAAGAAAATGGACCTCATTAGTCATTACAGATACATCACTCAGAAGTAAGCAGCTAGCTAGCAGTACTAGTATCATGTTCCTCAACACAAAATGTTAGCCCCAATTAAAGCGATGGATCGATCGATCGATCATGATTAGCAGCGCAATTAAAATCCCCAATCACCCGGATGTATCTTGATATTCCTCCTACCAAAATTAAGGATATGCTACTCGTACCAAGCAAATGCGTTTAAGGATTAGGAATTATAAGCTGATGCGTACACAGGTAATCGGTGTTCTCGAGGCCCTTGGCCCCGACGAGCAGCACCTCCAGCGTCCCATGCACCATCTCCTCCTCCTCCTCCTCCTCCCTTCTTCCTCCCTGCCGCGCTGCTCCGCTGCAGGCCGCTTCGTTGCCAGATCGATGGTACGCAGGCGCGGAGATCCAGATCTCGGAGGGTGGCTCATGGCTGGCTGCCCTTAAACTTATGCGCGGTTGGCTGCTCGCCTCGCTCGCCGGCGTCCTCGGAGCGCCCCCCCTCCTCTCAGTCTCACCCCCACACGACGAAGATGGAGGCGGCGCATGGCATGGGTGGCCATTGGTTTTTTATGGGACGGAGGGAGTATGTTGTATGGACATTGAGACCAAACTTTTGGCTATATGTTCTTATATACACAAGGCTTTCGAGAAACATGTACTGTAACTTTGATTCTATGATTATAAGGTTCATGTTGTTTGTGTCAATTTGCAGTAGTCATTTAGGTGGATTTATACTTGTATGGTACTACATTTGTTTTTGTCTGAGAAAGTTAAAGGAAATTTACAAGGTGGAAACAGAATATAGAAATCCATGCAAGCAAACTCAACAGCTAGCTTGCAAATGCTCAGATGCCTTGTAGTGCTGCAGGGGTGCCTTGTAGTAAAAGAGGTTCTCTAAGATGATATCTGTTTTATAGAGTCACCACCTAGAGTTTCTTTAGTAAGTCCACAAAAAGGGTTTCCTTGTAAGTCCACAAATAATGATTCCTTACTGTGTCCTAAAAAACATTCCTCACTAAACCCTCAAAAATGGTTTCCTTTCTAAGGCTTTATGTTTATGGTCAACACTTCTCAACTGAAAAAATTAAATAGCCTCCAATTGTTATGCAAGTATGGTTTCTAAATATATGCTTCCTTCATTGTTTCACTTTCCATATTTCATTTCTGTTTGCGGAACTGTTCTATTAGCACTGAAAATATTTTCTAGATAATGGCACAGTTAATTTTCTGATGACAGAGGGGTGCATCCCCCCAACTCATGCTTATTCAGTTTGTGGAAAACTTATATGTTGGCCTGGGCCTATTCAATTTCATCGAACAGCTTTTATATATCCCCATTTTGTGGTGATTAATATGCTAGTTAATATGCTCTTAACATAATTCTTTTGCAGTTCCTGACGTGACTAAGTCAACATGGCAGTCACTTGTGGTGGAGAGTGAACTTCCGGTTCTCGTTGAGTTCTGGGCTTCGTGGTGCGGGCCATGCAAAATGATAGATCCTGTCATTGGCAAACTTTCAAAAGAATATGAAGGGAAGCTGAACTGCTACAAGCTCAACACTGATGAAAACCCCGACATAGCAACCCAGTTTGGGATAAGAAGCATTCCCACAATGATGATATTCAAGAACGGTGAGAAGAAAGATACGGTGATTGGAGCTGTGCCCGAGAGCACCCTGGTCAGCAGCATCGACAAATACATCGGGAGGTAAAATCTCAGGTTGAATATTTTCTAGGCAGTTGGGCTTCAACCTTCACGCCCAGATGGATATATTGTCATCTATGAACTCCATTTCTTTTCGAGAATAGGCAGGAGAAAGTAAATTATGGAACCCCGGTTTGGTAGTTGTATGTACATAATAATGTGATAACCGCTAATAAATGCAATTCAAGGCTGAGCCCTGCGTGGCCTTCTGGATCGAAGGTATGGAAGGTTGCTTCGAGTTGCTTGTTTCATTCATTGGATTGTATACTACTACTAAATGCCGATATGATAACCATATTCGGCCGAATTGTCATTATTAGATTTTAACGGATGAAATGTTTGCCGGGAGTGTGGGCATGAATGCTTGATCAACAGATCAAGCATATGTTTGATCTACAAGGGCAACTAGGCCATTCACCCATTCCTGTTCGGCTGTTGCAGCGAAATAAAGTCCTATCGTATACTCGAGACCCTTTTTTTTATTTTTAGAGAGAGACTTCCACTCAAGACCTGGCTGAACAAGTAGTGGACGTGGAAATGAACTGGCTGCCACCACAGGATATGGAACTTGACTGGATCTCCTTTCCGTGAACAGTAGTACAGTGCTTGAAGAAATGTAGGACAGGTGAAAGTGACCACATATCACAAACCAAGCTAACGGAAGCTGAGCAAGCTGGGCCATTGCGATCGGACTGGCACATGCTGTTCTTTCCGGACGAGCTCGCATCACGTACTAAGGCACTGTTTAGTTCTTAGGCACAACTTTTATACTCTATCAGATCGAATGTTTGGATACATGCATAAAGTATAAAAAATAGATAAAAAATAACTAATTACATAAATTACGTGTAAATTACGAGACAAATCTTTTAAGCCTAATTGCTCCATAATTTGATATGTGGTGTTATAATAAACATTTACAAATGATAGATTAATTATGCTTAATAAATTTGTCTCGCAGTTTATAGGTGGAATCTGTAATTTATTTTGTTATTAGTCTACGTTTAATACTTTAAATGTGTGTCCGTATATTAGATCTAACACGTTAAAACTTTACCCCCAGGAATCTTAAAACACCCCCTAACATACTGCCCCGATGCACGGCTGCCCCAGGTACCGCGACATAGCCACTCGTGAAGTCGCGAACAAACGTCGGCAACTCGGCAGATTTGCGTCCTTGACGCACAATAATTCGCCCGTCTCATGCCTGGCGCGACAGGCGATCTACTCCACGTGACACACAAGCCGATTGATGTGCACTCGGAATGATTGCTCGGGCCTCACCTAGGTCCATCTGCTGCGGCCACCCGCGAATGCAAGATGCAACTTCTGCTCGTGTAGTCGTGTTGAGTATACGTGTGTATCGCTTTGTACCTGTGACTTTGTGTGACTCGTGATTTTTGTGTAGAGTGCACGAAACGGAATCGCTATAGCTAGTGCAATAAATAATTCAGATCGATCGACAGTGCCCCGTTATCTCTCGGCGACTGGCGACGACAATCACGTCGTGATCGGCACTAGGGACGAGTGCCGCAACGCGAAAAGAAAATTTTTAGATCGGACGTTTGATCGGATGTTAGAAGGGGGTTTTTAACACGAATGAAAAAATTAATTTCATAACTCGTCTGTAAACCGCGAGACGAATTTATTAAGCATAATTAATCTTCATTAACATATGTGGGTTACTGTAGCACTTTATGGCTAATCATGAACTAATTAGGCTCAAAAGATTTGTCTCGCGATTTTCACGTAAACTATGCAATTAGTTTTTTTATCTATATTTAGTGTTTTATGCATGTGTCAAAAAAATTCGATGTAACGTTTTTGGACATAAAAAAAATTTTGGAACTAAACAGGCCGAAGTCGACAAGAAAAGCACGGACAGTTTGGTCGCTGGGCAGTTCGAGCTAGCGTATGGCGGCATACGGAAGGGTCGCTCTCGTGAAACGGCGAACGATCTCATCGTGACGCGCGCGCGCGTCACGGCCCGCGCGCGGCGGCGGCCGTGGCGCGCGCGGCCGTGACGCGCCGTGCCGGGATCTCGTGGGCCTCTCGCCCCCAACCGCGGTCGCGCCCCATTTGCAAACGGTGGCGTACGTACGTAGCGTAGCGCCGTTGCGATTTCAACGGCTCGTGAACCTTCACAAAAGTAATAACCACAAGAAAGCGATCGGCATTTCATACGCAACTCGCGTAACGCAAGTGCGAGTTCATCGCCAGCAGCAATGCGTGCGAATGAAACGGGGGGCACGACACGATGATTGACCGGATAAGATCTCCCCGCACCCACATGCCAACAAACTCCAAAAATCTTCGATGGCGCGTACGTGTGTGCAGGAGAAGGATTCTCATTGCTGTTTCCACTCCCTTTTGTTTGCCTTTTACGCTCCTTTTTGTTGCCTTCCGTGGCCCACAATTCTGAGGCATTGAGCCAAATGGACCAACAAACCCTAACAATCCCCCTACCACCACAAAGGACATCATTTGTTCACATTCTTTGAATAAAAAAAAAGGCTATGTTTTCCTCCATTGTCTTATAGAAAACAACACCGATTAAGTTCTTGGTCAAGAAAAATAAGAATGGTTATGTTTTCCTTACAAAAATATCAGAGGCGACGACCTTTTAGAGAATCAAATCCCAATAGTCCTAATTAGCAGGAGCAGAGCAACCACCAACAAGGGAAAAAAAAAAGCAGGGGACCGCTTTCCCTTTGGGCAACGAAAAGCTTCACGGCGAGCGAGGGAAAGAGAAGAGAAGAAAAGAAAAAGGAAATCTCTCATTCCCTCGTCGCTCCCCGCGAGGAAGGCAAGGCAAGGCAGGAAGCCGTCCACTTCACTTCGGCTCCGCGCCGGCCACTGACGTCCGCGGCGAACCACTCGTCTCCCTCTCTTCTCCCTGCTGCTCCGAGTCGTCGCCTCTGCACCGGAGACGGGTCACGGGAGAGCGAGAGAGAGAGAAGAGAGAGACAGGGGAGAGGCGGACGTCCGGCGTGCAGTACAGCTGCTAGCTAGCTTGCTAGCCAGTGCAGGTCAGCCACCAACCATACTCCTGTTTGCTGATTGCTCCGTGTGCTTTGTTGATTGTTGGTGATGCGATGGTGCAATGAACCAGTGATCTCATCTGATCGTGTTCTTGGTTTTTGAGTCGATGCCTCTGGTTTCTTTTGCTGGTGATTGCTGTTGTTTCAATCGATCTCAGGTGAATTCTTGCGAGTTTGAGTGCATATGATTCTGTTTTGAGTTGATTCAGGGTTGAGCTTTGCCCTTATTGCTTTTTAGCCATGCTTCTAGATCATTTAAAAGTAGAGAAATGAAATGAATCACTGATTCGCAATGGCCAATGGGCCGAGTTTTGGTCTTCGTTGTCAATTATGCACCCGAGTTCTTTCAGACTTGTTGATGGCTTGATGCAGTTGATTGCAGTATGTTATCTTTGAGCCAAGCACAGTTTCTTTATAAAATATGAACTGTGCCACTTTGGTCAACTAATATTGTTCATTGTAGGCAGGTTCGAAATTTTAAGCCGTCGTAGTGTATGTGTGTTAGGACAGGAAATCATGTCAGTATATCTTTGTTCTTGGTTTTCATTTAATCAATCAAGATACGATCACTACTCTTTTAGGATAAACTCATAAACATGGTAGTAATTGTATGCCTTGGTTTCTCAATCTTAATTTATTTCCATGCTAAATAGAAGTTTGTTACTAGTTTTATGTTTCACCCATTTGTTCTTGTGATTTATCTCAAGGCCGTTTACATGTGGTTATCCTTTCTTTGATGGGAAGTGTAACTGACAGCCTTAACCCTATTGGAAAATTAGAAGGAATAATTAAGATGTTGCTTCCACTCTTTACTTACACGTCGATTGAGTATACCTGATAAATGTGTAGATGGAATGATGCTTGTTTGCTACTAGGAGTAAGTTAATCCGAATAACCTATATCTGTGTAAGTTCAACCATATTTGATATTGTGGCACAAACAATTTGACAATGAAAAGCTGCATCAATGCAACTAAGCTTTGCACAGTTCTACTGAACTTTTCTGCTTGTGCATTTTTATTTGTAGCCTTGGGGTACCATTAGCAATTTTGTGATGTATCTTGGTTGATCTCATTTTCATGATTCATACTATTCATCAGTACTTTGTTTCTTGGCCACAAAAACACTAGCTGGACAACTGTAGAAAAACGACGTGCTTGGAGCTGTATGTATGATAAGGAAAGGAGAGAAATGCATCTAGGCACCTTAGTTCTGACTGCACATATCGTCTGTGGATATGGGCTAATATGATTTAAGAAAAAACAATTCCAAGTTGTTGGCCGAATATTTGTTGTTTCATGATCTTATCACAAGATTGAATCATCATCATCCTCTTCCCTGATCACTAGATATGATTTAAAACTATATAATAAGAAATGATGTGCTTTTCTCTTTGGTTTTGTTCAGTCGCTTGAATACGTCAAGTGCTACATATGGAGTCAGGAATCTAGTTAGTCCATATATTATTACACCACTTCATCGTTTGCTTTTCGGTTTATTAACATAGATAAAGAATCGATTGACGGCTCAGTTTCTTTGAAGGGAAAAAAAAAGAGATAATCATTCTTACGGAGCAAGATCAGGTTGGGCTTTGGGATCGGCAAGCTGTCTTCTTCTCCGTACAATTCGCTTTGTGTGGTCACTGATCATCTCTTATTTTTTCTTGACAAAAAATAGTGGTGCTAATCCGGTCAGTGTTTCAGCGACCTGGTGGCGTTGTCCAAATTAAATCGAGCGTAAGCAGATTATAAATGCCGGATTGCTTAATTGCTTTCTTCTTTGCTTTCCTCTCAAGGCAATCGCAAGTCTATTTTCTACAAAAAAACAAAGGCAAACTCTCTTCCTCTTGTTATTGTTTTTGCAAAGATTAACAAAGGCAAAATTCGGGTTGATAATTACGGGTTTTGACCTGTAAGATTCTTGTATCCACTTCAGGTTGGGCAATCAGACTAGTTTTACCCACTGGTGTGGTGACTGGTGACCCTGTAAATCCGCGATGCAATCAATCATCAATGACATTTCTACAGTCGAACCACCGTAGTGGATGACTGGATGTGATAGCAACATATATATCGAAGCTAAACTAGTAGTAGTAGTACTAGTATGACCGAACAATTTTTTTTTTAGAAAAAGTAAAAATTAATCAATACTCCATCCGTTCCATAATATAAGGTATTTTAATTTTTTACTTACACAGTTTGACCATTCATCTTATTTAAAAAATTAGAATTATTATTTATTTTATTTGTGACTTACTTTATTATCTAAAGTATTTTAAGTATAACTTTTTGTTTTTTATATTTGCACAAATTTTTTAAATAAGATGAGTGGCCAAATAGTGCAAGAAAAATGTCAAAATCCCTTGTATTATGAGACGGAGGGAGTGGTAGTTTTCCTTTATACAATTTGCCCCATAGTTGTTTATATTTGGTATGGAGGCATGGAGCCTTATTTAAATCCTCTGCTTTATCTGAAAATATCTTGTCTGATCGATGTGGGACCTTCTGGATTTGGACAGACTAGTTAGGACTAAACAACGTCCTCAGACAGAAAACCCTACTGTTTTGGTCTTCTTGTGGTTAGTTCCACTGTCCATTTTTGCTGCCAGCGGCCTATCACCAGCACACGAACCGGTCGCACGGACAAAACGGTACAACTTGCTTTGCCTGAATTCTGACCGGTCATCGTACACGTTTCGGTGACCAATCATAGATTCTTTATTGGTGAGTGATTGGTGTGGACAGTGTGCTTGTTTTTCTCTCTTGCTCGCTGATCAATCCATTTTCTTTTGCCGTCGGTTATAAACTTATAATGGCCTGACATTCCTGTTAGTTCTGCAGCCCGGCGAACCATCGATATAAGGAAAGATTTTCTTTGATCGAGGTGGGGATGGATCAGCTTTGCACGAGTGGAGGCAGCGACAGCGACAAGTCTTTGGCGACCGGCGATGAGCCGGCGGTGAGAGTCCGAGGTGAAGTGGAGGCGGAGGCGGCGGCGGCGGCGGCGGCGGAGGCGCAAGGCGGTGGCTGCTTCGACTGCAACATCTGCCTGGATTTCGCCACGGAGCCGGTGGTCACCTCTGCGGCCACCTCTACTGCTGGCCCTGCATCTACGAGTGGCTGCACCCCGGCGGCGACGACGACGGAAGCAACGGCGACGCGAGCTCGACGAGGCGGCGTCCCTGCCCCGTGTGCAAGGCCGCGGTCTCGCCGGACACGCTCGTGCCGCTCTACGGCCGCGGCGCGCGCGGAAGCTCCAAGAGGCCCGATCCGGCTCGGCCATCCCGCGCCGGCCGATCGTACGATCGGGAGCCCGTCGAGCGGCAGAGCGATCGGCTCAGCGACGACGGCGGAGGACACCGACACGGGAGCACGGGATCCAGCCCGCCAGTCCGGTCACCGTGGCGCGCCAATCACCACGCCGCCGCCGCTAGCACGCCGGCGCCGGCGCGGTTGTTCGACGTGGTCTACCCTCCACCGCCTGCTGCCGTGGGAGGCGTGGGCATGTTCCACTCGACGACGACGACGACCGGAGGGATGCTCGGAGGGATGGCCCTGGCGGTGCTCCCGTGGGTGTCGCGTGGGCAGTCGCCGGCGGCGGCGGCGGCGGCGGCGAGCGCGTACTACACGAGCCCTTACCACATGAGCCCCAGGCTGAGACGGCAGCACATGGAGGTGGAGAGGTCCCTGCACCAGATATGGTTCTTCCTTGTCGTGTTCGCGGTGCTCTGCCTGCTTCTCTTCTGAGAGCGGCGCACACCAGATGATCTGCACCTTCCAGGAGATCCAAGTTGTACTCCTAACTTTCGTGTACATAGGTCGTGTACATAGGTTAAAAAAAAAGGGAAAATTAAGGGTGCGTCATGCCGCCCAGTAGCAGTTCCGTCCTGCCGTGTCATCCACAGCAACCCTCTTGCAACTCCTCGAGCATGTTCTGATTTAGGGCGCTGCTTAAGCAAAGGCCAATGTGAATCGATGACTCATTTTGCAGAGATGCAGCATGCCATTTTGCGCACATCAGTGTTAAACAAGTGAGACCATTCATCTGCCGAGCGGACGCTGTTAAGTAGTGACACGATGCTAGAGATGACAAGAATGTTACTACTAGTACTAGTACAGTAGTTCTTTCTTCCTTCTGGCACTAGCGAGGTGGCAATAATGAGTTCGAAATGTCTGCAATGTGCAGACAAAACGAATGCAGTGCACGTAACTTCCACAGTTCAAATACCCAAAATGAGAAGGGAACGAACTACTGTAGTAAGGTTCAAAATGGACATCAATGATGCAGCAGCTATGAACATCGACTTCTGTCAGTTTGTCATTGAGAGCCACCACCTTTGTACATGAACCTAATCCTGCTGATCCTGCTTCTGATTAATTGGGATGAGGATGGTCCCAGGGTTGGATTCCTCTTCAGTCCACACAATCGATTTCTTCTCCAGATACTTCATCACCTGGCCAAATTCATCACGTAAAGACATTCAATACCATGTATGTGCAGCACGTAGTTACAATTCTAAAGTCGTGGTATTTCGCACAACACGTTGCAGTCAAAAACAGCCACTCTCCTTGTCATATAGTACAAACCAAGGAATTACGCATTGATGCCTCCTAAGTCTTAACTTCGGCAAAAGATTCCAGAGTTCAAGAGTAGTAATTGCAAAAGCTCTTAACAAAAGTACATGCAGAGATTCAAGCATATTACGCTTTTCGCATCATACCAACAAACGCTACAGTGTTATTACCACAATGGAAAAACTAAAGCCTACAGAGTACTCAACCAGCAAATTGATAAATAAAGAAACCGTTCAACTTAGGCACAAGTCCACTAATCTAAAAATCTTGCTGCCAAAAAAGGACAAGAACAAAGCAGAGGACAACAAACACTGAACATATGAATGCATGCAAGCTTCCACATCTTTAAAACAGCTGAGGAAATCACTCTGTACCGCCCATACATACAACTTCATTTTAAAGTTTAGCATGCCCTTGGTGTACTTCTGTTTTATTTTATTCTCTTTTATTTTTACATGTGTGGTTTTGAATTTCTTGATCCATAATTTGGCTAAAGGACTGGTCATAACCATTACTGAGTTAAATAGTGCAATGAACTAATGATGTCAGATTTATAGAGCAAAATGCCACTAGATGCTTATATTAGCCAAGATAACTAGGTGGATATTTGTAGTTTGGATAAAGAACATAGTGCAGCCTAATAATTGGTATCTGAGTCATGCACACAGATAACTAGCAGATGAAGCAGAAAATTCAGTAGTAGTAAAGCAACTTTGAGAAAATCACCTTTCTTCTTCTTTGTGCCGATTTGAAACTGCCATCCTCAGCACCAGTAATGACTTTCAAGTACTCAAAAGCTACAACATCAGGTAAATTAGATAAGACTACGCAGAAAATATATATCAAGAAATTAAAAGATTTATGTGCTCATCTCACATGGGATATTAGACAACTGTCTAAGATGAAGTCTCACGAGATTTGCTACGTTGGCTGGATCTTGTCCACGCAGGTCAAGACACAACTCATTCTTTGACTCTACTTTTCTGCAAGAAGACCCATAAACTTGGTAATGTAAGGTTTCTAAAAAGAAACAACAAACATAACAGATTAATTTCAGCTATAATGCAGAAAGGAAGCGCACTTACTTCGACTTGACAATCTCCGCAGAAGATTTTTCATCAGCCAGTCGAGCCATCATGTAATAGTGTTTCCCCTTGATATCCAACAAAGAATAGCCAGTTAGTCGTTTTTTTAGAAGTGGCCATTACATCAACAGATGAGCATATACAAGCTGACAAATGTTTCTATGTAGTACATTTTTACTTAGAGAATAGAAGCAGCTCAAAGACAGGCCAAATAATCATACATTCAAACGTAATGACGATGCCCATAGTCACACTCATACACTCATACTGTCATACATAATAACTCTGCTGGCCAAGATATATGTATTCCTCTATCAATATACCAATAGGTTCGTTTTTGACAAAAATGCATAAGACCCCTGGTTCAAAACCCCACTATGATATTAAATAATGTCCTCTAGTTCTTGCTCAAGAAAATGATTACTTACTTCCCCAAGAAGATACTCGACTTCTTTCTGGTTACCCTCCCTAAAAGCATCAACAGCCTGGAATTTTCATTGAAAATTCTTCAACATGGAAAAAACAAAAAACGATCTGTTTGCAGAAAACGAAATAAACATCAAAGCATAAAGAATCATCATGAAGCCCCCATACCTTCTCATAGTATTGCTTCATCATATCCCAATGCTGCTTCGCAGCCCTACGATAGTTCTGGTAATCTTCCTCATTATGTGCAACTAGTTCTAGATACAAACCAAAACAATTTCAAAACAAATAATGCATTATAACTTTTCATGGAATACAGGATGATAAAATCTCAATTATGACAAACATCTTGCATTAAGGCAGAGTGTGAAGACTTAAGAGACCAGTCGATTAGAAGCTTCATGTTAGCAGTTTTTATCACCAAATTATCAAAAGGTTTTGATTAAAAAAATATCAAAAGCTTATATTAATTCAAACTATATTTTCTGCTTGTAATCACAATTGTGTCCTCTGTATCCTTCATGAAAATATAGAACACAATGGATATCACTTTCTGACTTGCATAGTTTGAAAGATTTCATTAAGAAAAAGGAAAACATAAACAGTTCCCATAGTTGTCCTTGACTTAGTTCAAACAAATCTGCTAACATCAGTACTAAGATGCAAAGCATGTACAAACCAACTAATAGCGAAAAATCCAGTGGATACATCACTGCAAATCTGAAATACTATCATTCTGTAGGTCTATAACCATCCAGAATAACCATATAGATCTAATACTGTGATGGACATGATACTCCTATGTCCAAACTCTAAATAAGTCAAATGGTTCAACATACAGTAGGTAAACTACATTTACAGTTTTACCCATCCATCACAGGTTGTTAAAAGAGGACTTGTGAGACAGAATTCTACCACAAATGTTCGGTGCAGGCTAAAGAAATGTGATATCACGTAGAAATATAACTGAGCTTGGTATTGATGTTTGTCCTGATTATGTATTAAGAATACATGGCTATACACACAATATCATCTTGAACTTTATGTTTGGCTTACTGAACAGAATTATGTAATTCAGAGTGCAAACTACTTTTGAAAGGTATCTCATATAGTGCAGTCTAAACAGTAAATTTTGTTGTAGGATACAATGTTGATGCAAAAAAGCATAGAAATTACAATAAAAGATGAAAGGGACAGAATATAACGCCAGTATATTCCTCAGAGAAAAGCGAAAAATATGGAAGCAGAAGTGTGTAACAATATACCTTTGCTAAGGATAACTTTCACTGGATAACAGTTAGTTTCTGATGAGATGTCCTCAAGGGGTTCTACAACTGGTTTCTGATCTGGTACTCTGTTTCGATTTGCACCCAGTTCATATCGTTTTCCTATTGGTTCCTCCTCGGATCTTTCAGGTACAGTGAAGATTGACTCTAGCAACTCTCCTGGAGAAATCTGACTTGAGCTATGTCTCTTGCCTCGCAAAGAATAGGCACTGCCATTCCTACAAAGAAGAGTGTCGATGAAAGTAAAATAGATGTAGCCTTCATGATGGGAAGATAGGAACAGACCAATAATGAAGAGAAGAAGCAAGAACCTAAAGGTGGATTGTGATTCTAGGCAGCTTCCCTTTGTAGAAGAGCATTCTACTGCTGCATCCTGCACCATTACATGACACAGGGTGGATATAATTAAAATGTTTATACAATATGAAACCCATGAAACATGCATATTGTTGCTTAATATAACAGAGTGGTCTGACTCCCTTCACATACAATAGTAGCTGTATTGAAAAAATTCGAAGCATTAACCAATAACAAATTCTGTTGCTCAGTTACCAATTGGAAATTTGGAACTAGCGATCTAACATCTTAACTGAGACAGCATATCAAGTCCTATGTTAATTAGTAATTACGAAAGGGCTGTACCATTAAATTAAAATAAATAAGTGCACGAGTGCTAGCTATAACATGTACAAAAATATATAAGCACCATAATTTTTCAATTGGTGAGGTAAAATGGAACAGTAAAAAAATATGTACAGAAAAAATAAGCATAAAGGAAGTTCTGCATAAAAAAGCACTATAACATATATAATGGGGCATAAATACTTAAGATTTTCACCATATTTCAGCCGAGCAACATGGAGAAATTAACATGTTGTACAGGTACAAAAGCAAAATCCATAAGTACAAAGGAAGAACAAAGTCATATAACACTGTTGAAGTAGCAAAAATAAAATTTAAGCTTGCCTGTGCTATATAATGTTTGTCTTCTGCCTTCTTGCTTGTATCTTTTGTAGAAACTGACATCAGTTCCTCCATGCTCTGCATAAAATACCATGATTCTGTTAGGTGTGCAAATGAGAAGGTACATTAAATGAATTATGCACCCTATGACCTAACTCTAAACCCTTTTGATGCATATACGACAAACAGTGTCAACACAAAAAATACATAATCTTTACAGTAGTGATCGATTACTACCTTCTTAATGTCATATCCACAGCTGCCTGCATAAGAAATTAAAGATAGTTAAAAACAGCTTGAAACAAGCAAGTGGAATATGGGGAAATGGCCTTACATAGCACGCACGAGTTTACCTAGAACCTCACGGATCATGTCCATGCTGAGCTTAAATCCTTCTCCAAGCATAGAAAATAGAAATTCCTCAATATCTCTATTATTCAAAGTCTCTCTCTTTGGTGCAGAATCAGATTTATCAACTTTCCCATTAAAATCGTCCCGCATGTACTCTGGTAACTCAACCATTGGAGGTTTTTCCTTTCCTGATGCTCTATTCATCAAAGGTACTGTAGCCCTGGTCGATCCCTTTCCTAACATACTGGATACAGTGCCAAATGAAGCACTAGACTTCTGCATTTTTTCCCGAGATTTTGCTTGGCCTGAACTCTCTGTACTGTTTTCTTCAATTGCCTTACCACTTGGGGGATGAATAGTCCCAACACTTGAGTCAACTTCATTGCTCTTGGCCATAGGAAGTTCAAGTTCAGTCAATAGATCACCAGCTCTGTTGACATCACCATTTGCTCTGCAATATGCCGTAGCTATATCATCAAGCGAAAAGGCAGAACTGAAAGCATCAAGCAATGCATTAAGTGCCCTTGTCTCGTCATCACTGGATGGAGTTTGTGAATGGCGAAGATCCATGGTGAGAACACTTTTAAAAGAACCTCAAACAATGCTGTCGAACCTGCCAAAAAAAATCTGGCATTAACCAAATGAAACGAAGTACTAATGCTAGGAGTTATGCTGTGAATACTGAATACAAGGAACTGCTGAGAACTTTCAACAGAAAAGGTGAAATCCAGGAAAAAAAAAGGGAGGAAAAAAATAACAAAATGATATTTCAAATATATCCAGGGCTAGGTGGTTCATCCTAAACATTCCTGAACAAAGTTGTAAGAGAACATCACCCCACCCCC
>CM020179.1:30790080-30807921 GCA_009805545.1 Oryza longistaminata | reverse complement strand
AAAAAAAATCAACTAGGGACCCACAAATGTTCTATCCGCGCCCATGTGATGCTGTGATCAACACAAAACATTTGCAGGTGGACACAAGGAAGAACTGTAGAAAAATATTCTTCAATAACTGACACGGTTTGAGGACAGAAAATCAGGGACACATGAAGGATCACAATACTATCATGTTCTAACGCTCCCAAGCATCACAGAAGCAATGCAGCTGCAATCCGACACTATTCAAGGCAATTACCTCTGCAGATCAAACAGAGGACAAGCGATCAGACACAAAACGCCCCTGTATCAGCCGAAATATAGCTTCCAAGCGAATCGGAGGCATCAAATAGAACAACTGATCAAAAATGGCAAAAAAAACATTCGAAACACATGGGTAGGGGCGGATCTAACATGGGAAATGGGGATTCAGTTGAACCCCCAAACATTTTGGGAACAAGCAAACTGTTATTGGTATTAAAGTTTAACACCAAACTTTTTGGGAACAATCAAAGTGTTATTCGTATTAAGGTTTTTCGCAAATTTCTAGAACAGAAGCTAGGGTTTAACGCAAATTCGAGAAAAAAAATGCGTGGGTAGAGAGAGATGGGAAAGAGGATGCGCGCAACGGACGGATGCAGCGGAAGAAGCGCCCCTGCTCGCTCGTGGGATGGATGGGGGATCGGCGCAGGCGACGGCGTAGGAGGATGTGCTCACCAGGATGCGGCGGAAGCAGCAGGACGAACACGACGGCGCCCCTGATCGCTCGCGAGGATGGATGGGGATCGGCGGCGGCGGCGGATGATGTGCTCACCACGACGCGGCGGAAGCAGCAGGACGAACGGCGGCGCGTCGGCTCGCTCGCGCTCGCGGGATGTATGGGGATCGGCCCAGGCGAGGGCCGAGGGCGGGCGAACTCACGAGAAGAGGAGGAGGGGTCAGGGATACCCTGGAGAGAGTTTGAGACGGTGGATTTCTTTTTTATATAATAATAGGGTTGAGACGGTGGATTTGGTGAAATCATAGCCATTCTTGTGTGTTTGTACGGATGAGATCAACTAAGACTTGATCTATTGCGTGCGCGCGCACTAAACTGCCCCTAATCTCATGTGAGCCGTTTGATGCAAAACAAAAAAGAAGTAGTAGAACCAAAGCTTGATTAGTGTAGAACTAGAGATAATTAAAACTGGTTTTTCTACCTTATAGTTTTAGTTTATTTTTTCTAAATTCTTTTTAGTTTTTTTTCCTAAATTCTACCATTACAATCTTTCAGAGTAAGAAACTGCAGTTGAACTGCTTGGAAAAGCTTCTAATCCAGTAAGAAACTGTAGCTAATCAGAAACTTCTCTAAACAGGCTCTTAAATCTGATGCCAGTAATGCTGAAATGATGAATTATAAAAATAAGGATAAAATTCTTATACGGTATGGGCAAAAACTAAGGCAAACTTTTTTTCAGGAACATTACTGGCACATCGGAGTCGCCAGTTGCAACATTCCGCAACAGACCTTACCGTTTGTTTGGCAATTGTGAGGTTGCATTAGTAAATCTTGTTGGTTTGTTGTCTTACCAATAATAATTGTGAGGTTTATTTTGGCAATGAAGTAAACAACACCAGCACTTTTCTACACCATACATTGCTGATACTACAAAATTTTCATTCGGTGCCATGGTTACAGTTTCATGAGTTACAGTAACACTGAAACGCTGCTTCTAGTGTAGACGGAACAAAATGAATCAGTAACAATTAACAAAGAAATATCGACTTATCGAGTATTGTATCCCACTGCATACAAGCACACATGACCATGTCTAACAACCATATATATGACCATATGCGCACAGAAAATGTCATCTGAAACAAACCAATCTAAATGCATAAATCTATGAATCTTTTTTCGGCGCCTTTCTCTTCATCCGGCTGAAAGGACCAACAGTTTGGTCCATGATGTACATGTATATCACCTGGCTCCAAGATTTGTATGATTTCAGATTGTTGTAATACTCTGGTGCGATTTCCCTTACCTTGTACAGTCTTGTTCCTGGAATTCTTGGGAAATCATGGTGCTCATTGTGGTATCCAACATGCCATGTCATCAGATTCAAAGGTCCATAATACGAATAAGTCTCCTGGTCTGGATTGAATACGTAGTGCTCTGAGATGAAATGTCCAGCCATAGGATGCATGCCACCACCAACAAATGTTGAGAGTATCAGATAAGCTAGTGATTTCCATCCAAAGAAGTACACCATGCTGGCATCAAGCGCAATCTGGATAATCAGATTGGTGAATTCCCACAGGCCAGGAGGTTTTGGCTTGAGGAACAGCGGTCTAAGGGCATAAAAGAACAGCTGGAAGACAACCCATACAGATTTGCTTAGAGTATTCTTAACAGCATGCGCCTCTGCTTGGCTGGGGATATCCATATCAATTCCATCAACACCTTGGAAACGGTGGTGCTCCAAGTGGTACTTCTGGAATGTAATGGACATGGGAACACCGATAGGAAGGTTAGCAAATATACCTAGCCAGCGATTGTAGCTCGGAGTTGTGAACGCAAGATTGTGACTGAGCTCGTGGATTGCAAGGAAGAGATTGTGGTTCAAAAAGGATCCAAAAAAATATGCAACTGTCAGTATCTTCACCCAACTAGCATCTCGGAGTAATGTGGCAGTCCATAGCTGAAGTGATACAACTGCAGCAATCTGCAACAAAGTTACAAACGAAGCGAAAACGTATAAGCATTAATTAATGATGGAAGGATGTTTTCTTATTGATACCCATCTAAATGGATATTTTAAAGATAACTCTGAATAGAAAGGTATCATACTCCAATCAATTTCATAAGACCACAAGTATTACAAATTCTCAGTGGAGGGTATTACATCCATAGTGAGGAACTAAAAGGCAAATGCCATAAAGGGCATGGAACCTCTTTTGCATATGAAGCTAAAGCATTGCGTTAGCGAGAGTGGAGAACCAGACAACTGACCATTACGATTCAAATCCTAACAGGTATAAGAACTATAAAAGGACACCCTGGGCATCCATATAGCTTGTCAGGTATCATACAGAATAGGCAGTATGATAATATAACAATTAGGGTTTCTCAAGCACACTGATCTCAACATAAATTCATGAAACCATGGTGCATAGATTTCTGGAGCTTGAATGTTCAAAATTAGCAACACATTATACTTCTAAGTACTCTTCCTATTTTCGGGACAAGATTAGAGAGGGGTGTAATGAATGGTACTCTCTTTATAGGTGTATAGGTCGACAATTGTGTGGAGCACCATCCTGGCAAGTGACATGTTAAGAGCTTTTATGCTTGTTAGTGATAACACATTTATTTTGGAAGTGGAGGCAGGAGGGGTCCATTTAAAGAAATCTGAATGAGATCCAGAGTGTTGTCACAGAACATGTGCATACTTTTTGTTGTTGTTGTGGTTGTTGTTGAGTTAACTGTTAATAGGATAATTGAAATAGGAACTTTCTGAACGGTTGAGAGGAGATCTGTAAACAATTGGTAATAGCTTACTATACAGCAACCAAAGGAAGTGGCATGAGTATGATTCACAGTAAATCTTGGACGTTAATTTTTTTAGATAATGGGATAGAATGTCGGCCTTTGCTCAAAGAGCTACAACCAATTATTACACCAATTCAAACAAACCAAAAACGCATGACAAAAAAGTCATAAAAAACACAAAAGCCTAAAAGGACAGAAACACACGCTAAGTACTGAAAACCAACACAAGAAAAGACCACAAAATTATTGAATTCTATTTGTGAATCTCCGTCCGAATGGTTGGTCCAATGGCTAAATTAATTTGTGATGAGGTTGCTTGTGGTGAGATGAAAGAAATAAAATTAAATGCAGTTAGTGGGAAATCAATTGTATGAGTACTATACTAGATAAGACAAAATGTAGTTTTACATAGGATACAAAGATTATTTACCAAGGGACTTTGTGACCATGTTAATAGCATTAGATATGTTGGGAATTGAGGTCAATCCTTAACACCTGTCAAGGTAGTATGATACTTCTAGTTGGAGAGTAGCAAAGAATTCCCCTTTTATGAAAGGAAGCCCTACTTCTTCATGACTAATATGAGTTTAGAACCTAAGATGAATACTACAGCTCCAAAGTCCCTATTCCAGTCCCCACCACCAAGAATGCATCGTATGTGCAAATAAGGCAGGTTGCATAATAATGGCTAAGCTTACAGAGACTATTACTTGGTGGGTGCCTCGCTGGCCGCTGCAATGCAATTGGAAGCCACACTACATTTACTTATTTAGGCAAGGCAAGTCCTGAGATATTAGGTTGTCCGGGCCTACGGGAAAGTGTATGCCTTCAAAGGAAGCAAGTCGGTAACTAGTGATATGAGGCAGCAATTTTATCCAGCAAGCAAGGCCAAGCAGATTCTGAGGCCAATCGAGCTGCTCAGATAGCATCAAATATTAGGATCTACGAAACCAACCTAACAATTCTGTGGATCAGCACCTTAAGGGTTTATCTTCAAATTTGGACGCTAAATTTGCCACTAGAATACCTGAGTTAATCACAGATCTGTGAGCTCATTTACTCTTTCACCGATATACTATTTGAAGTTCAGGTTATTATGGCAAGCATCACTGACAACCACATGGCTAAAGACATTCTATATCCATGGAAGGAAATGTAACTATATGTTTTCAAGCATGGAAGTTTGTCTTGTTGGATAGCACCACGCGAATAGAATAATTCGAGGTAAAGCTAGATTTTAAGGGATCCCAGATTGTAAAGGCAGGAAAACTTGCTAACTTGGAACTGAAAAAAAATCCACGGATGAATTGTGAGAACTGAGAAAAGTTTCAGCCGTAGTCAGTGCCTGATTAAAAACAGGCGCAAGGCGCATACACGAATAGATAAATCAACCATGTGCAGGTAAAGAGTCGTTCCTAGATTCAGAGAACATGAAATATTCAGCTCTGAATAAACGAAACTAGCACCGAATTCAAATTGGCAAAGTGGGCCGCACGCATCGCAGAAAAAACTCAGCAAACGACACAAAAGCTTCGCGAGGAGCACGTCGTCCGAGCAAGCAAGCAATTTACGACGCGTGCATTGCATCAAAATTTCACCTAGAACAAGGCAGATCACAAAAAGAGAGTGACAGAGAGATACACTTAGCAAGAGAGAAGAGAGATCGTTACGGCCACCTTGAGAAAGGCGAGCGGGTCCGGGCCGAAGAGCTCCTTGATCTGGGGGTGCTTGGCCAGGATCTCCCTGCGCCGCGACGCGTGCGGCTCGTCCGTGTACGACCAGAAGAAGTCCGTCGCCATCACCCCTTCCTCCTCCCGTCCATCCCCCGCCGCGGCGCCCATTGCCACCCCCAAACCCCCGCCCGCAACCGCAAGCAAAAGCAAAGGATCCGATCGACAAACGGCGGCGCGTCTACCTCCTCAACTCCTCGGAGACAGCGGCGGCAATGCCGGGACGGGGAGCGCACGAGGGGGGGGGACTACGAATCTTGTCGATTTGGTGGCTTGGCTGGGGGGCTCCGGTTTCCCGATACGATGGGCCGCCGCCGCCTGCCGAGATGGGAGGAGGTTTCCTGTTCGGCTATTCCGGGGTCGCGGGGGAGGGGGGGAGGGAAGGGGAGGAGACGCACGCACCTGGCACGTGCGGTGCAGTCCAGACTGTTGCCCGGATGAAAGATGCGGGACTAACGTGGGGGTTGGGCCCACCTGTCGGTGGCGGGATGGGCGTGGAGTGAATGTGGACCGTCAGATCTTGCGCTGGCCGTTTTGGTCCGTCCGTGTGCCAAGCCTAGCCGCCTACGGAGAGGACATGGCTTTGTCACGTATTCACGTGCCAGGTTGTCGCTTAGCGTGCACATGGCGAACCGTTCGTCCGTGAATCCGTGATCGTGACGATTTGAAGTTAACTCTACCTAAAAGGCTAAAACCTTGGTAGACTTGAGCTTATTGGAGTACTATCAGAGCACATAATGTGAGTTGTGTGCTAGTTGCGGGTCTGGCAAAATTTTTGAAGAAAAGTTATCTGACTTGGGACCATTTATATCTTAGTTTAAGGCATCTTTGTTTAGGCTTAGACTTATTGGCTTAAACTTTTAAGCCGGTTTATTGGCTTATATGATTTATAAGCCGGTGGATTTAATATCCTAAGTTTAGTGGTGGAGTCATACATCTAACTCACATAAGCCAAAAAAGCTTCTCCAACCTAGCTTTTGGCTTAATAGTGTTAGAGTGGCTTATGGCTTCAAAAAAGTCAAATGAATAAGCTGCTTCTTTGTTTAGGCTTATATTTTTTGGCTTATAAGTTGGCTTGTAAATCTAAACAAAATGGCCTAAGTTCAAACCATCTTACAATTTGTGTTAAGAGTATCTTTAGAACATATTCAAAAGGTTTTCACTAATCTATCCTGCTCCAACATCCACCTTGGCTCGGACTCAATAGGACGAAGCCATCCTTTCACTTATTCGCGGAATAAGCGCGAATAAGCGGAACGGCATATTTACAAACGAAAAGTAATTTGTGAATAAAACTTTTATATACGTGTTCTTAGCGATTTAAAAATAAATGCTGAAAAACAAACTTCGATGAAAAAAATCTCAAAATCGGCTCTAAATTTAAGGTTGAAAATTCAAATTTTGACTAATAAACATAAACATAAGCGAAAAGATTATCAGCATAGCAACAACCAACACTTGACAAAATCAGCATGAGGGCCAGGTTATGGGTGATTGATAATGAAAAAACAAGTGAAGGCAAACCAATTATTGATTGTATGCGTAGTTTCAGAACAAATAACTGCAAACATCAGTTTAAGACCAACATTAATACATTAGTTGGTAACAAGAAAAATAATCAAACACAAAGATCAAACTTCATGGCGCCCAGGGAAGTAGCTAGGGAACATAATACAGTTCATCTACCCTTGGCACCACATATAACCATACAACACAGTGACTTACTTGACACACATACAAGTATATATGCACTTAACTATATAGTCCCTGAGGATGTTTTTCACCGGGGCCTCTAACCACATGGGATCCCAAACCTCCCAGGAAGGCAAGCAAAACACCAACCAAATCACGCTCTCTCTCCGCTTCGGAGAGGGCTACCTGGGCCCACATGCCAGTCCCACGCACTATCAGGCAGGTATCATCAATAGCTATAGCTACACAAAACAAGTTACTCCAATCTGCAACGCAAGAACGACACAATTCATCCGAAAGTAAACACGCCGTATGGGCCTCCTTGGGGAGCCCAGCCAACGAAACATTGAAACATGGGCCGGAGGGGCCTCCTCTAGGCGAAGTTGAGGCGAGAGGTGTAGGTGGCCTTGGGGGTCCAGTTCTTGGGGATGACATCCTGGGCCGAGAGGGTCTGCTTGGTGGTCAGGGTTGTCAGCCTCACCGAGAAGGGCCCCACCAGTGGGCCCGGGGTGAGGCTCCAGGTGGCCCCCCAGATGTGCTTCATGTCCTGCCATTGTGCCGAGTTTGCCTGCACCCACGGCAAAATTGCAAATTACTCAGTGTACCCCAGAATGTAACTATCCAAATATCAGCTACTACGAGTAGAATCTTTGAATTCTTGTAGCGGTGTGTTCACTAAGAAAATCAGAACAAATGCTCTTTAGAATGAAGGGTGGTAGGGTACTGTGTGTCTGATATCCAACATGCAGAGATGCTAGCATGGCCGGTGAGTGGTGATAGTGGAGTTTATTACGGACCTTTTGGACGAAAAAAGGAGAGTGCATATGCTACCTTTGGTGCTCATATGGAGGAAAGACCACGTTAAAAAAGCGCAGCATAATTAGGCTGTGTTCGCATACGTGGGTTGGAAACTCATTGTCTTCGCACGAAAAATGGAGTGGTCCATTAACGCGTAATTAATTAAGTATTAGCTAATTTTTTAAAAAATGGATTAATTTGATTTTTTTTAAGCAACTTTTGTATAGAAACTTTTTATAAAAAACACACCGTTTAGCAATTTAAAAAGCATAAAATGAGGGAGAATGGTTGGGAAAAGGTGATGCCGAACACAGCCAAGAAGCCTAAAAGGGGGCCAAGCAGGGCACTTGTTTTGGGATGTCAACTAGAATGGCACCCATGGTGGATAGATGGATTAATGGATATGTTTCAATATGCATGGTGGAAAAAGTTGGCTGAAACCAGTAGGAGTTTGGAAGAGTGATACTAGTACAGTATAACAAATGGTGTAGTAGGTAACATATGGCTGCAGAAATATTTAACGTGCAAGAAAAAACTGCAAGGAGCTACTCCCACCATCTCAAAATATAGCAAGTAAGTACTGAATTATTTACATTCAAGTACTATAAAATTAGTACTACAAGTTATCATTAGATAATCGGTATAGTAGTTTCTTTTTAGCTTGGCGCAGTTCTTTCAACATGCGATTCTAGAACTATAGATCTGTTGCCCTGGACAAAAGGGGGCAACAAAGCAAAGGGCCTACTCCTTTGCTGCCTGTTCGTCCAGGAAATCATCAGCCGTGTCCCCCAACCACATGTGAGAACTGAGAAGAGTGATCCATCCCTGACTCACATGCATGGATGCCATGAAAGCAGAGCACTGTACAATATATTTACTCATCTAAAACACCATTTCCCCCCTGCTATCAGGTAAGTGTACTATGCAAGTTGAGTAGAGTGCGTGCAACTATGCAAGTGAGCGACAATTGGGAATGCAAAGGCAGAAGCAGTACTATTACTTGCCAGGACCTGAAATTGACGGCAATCGAGTTGGACCATTTCTTTTACCTGTTTTAGCTGCATGGATCCAATGTCGCCGTCTCCATCCTCGAATTCGACGAGAAGCGAGAGCCAGAAGGTCGTCGAGCCCTCGTTCACGTGGAAGGCAATGTTCTTCCCCCCGTACTTGCACGCCGTCCTGAAAAACGACGACGAACTCGTGAGCATGCAGCTATCGAGTTCGTAGTAAAACCGTAAAAACTGTTTCGTCGCACGATATGAATATGACAAGCGTGAACTCTGCAGCTACCAGCTACTCCATCTAGCATTGCGTTTTCCATGGTGTGCCCTGCCCGGCCGGCCTCTTTAATTTCTTCACGGTATCCAGACTAGCATGCAGTGAATCTGTGAATGGAGAGAAGGCATGGATGACCACACACGTCCACACCGGGAGGTCGTGACGAGAGGAGTCTTGCATCGCATGGCGCCTCCAAGATCCAACACTCCAACAGTCCAACTACTGCGAGCGCAGACGCAGAGGCATATGTTCACCATGGACCATGGTCCTCTCTGTACTTCAGATCTGACAGTGTCTTCCTCCTCATTAATTTATGCCTCGACATTTTTAACCTTCCTGCCTACTCTAATTAATTAAGCATGCTGTACAATTGCCGGGCAGGGAAAAAATACAGCGGTAGTACCAGCTGCAGCCTGCAGGATACGTACTTTTTGACAGAGTTCCAACTGGCTTTCTTTTCAGTTCCAAGTGGCTGCGTTCTCAGTAAACGTCAGGCAAACCAACGACAACGTACGGACCACCACGGCGTACGCCGTGCACGATCTGCCTCTGCTCCCTGGCTATGCAATACTACTGTACAGTATAATAAGCTGAGTAAATGTACTGTTAGGTGCTCACCTGCGGTACACCACCGAGATCTCGCCTCGGTTCTGCAGCTGGCCGCCGTGGCCGGCGACGGCGAGCCTGGCGAAGGCGGCGCCGCTGAGGTCGAAGTGCGTGCGGCCGAAGGCGCAGACGCCGCCGGGGCACTCGTCGGTGACGCCCAAGCCTGGTAACGAGCCTGTCACTAGGAATTTTTGGGCTAAAAGTGCTAGGGTAGATCCATTTAACCCACTAAACCTTTCGTAAATTTATCCTAACAAATTTTTAAGGTTGCTCTAAAAATATAAATTGACCAAACGACTCAAACCATTAGAACATAGGTTTAAGGGGTTCGACCCAAAATGACTTCATATATATAAATGTTTCAATTTGTACTAAGTTGCTTCTCTATATAATAAATCATTCCTACAAAATTCAAAATTTAACAATTTTTCAAAGTGTGAACGCGAGTTTAAAAATTTTGAGACCGAGTTTTACACACATGTAACTATAATTTTTGGATCTTAGTAATGCATCGTGGGCCACGCATGTCTAAATGGCTTAAAATTTGAACAAAGTTGCTTCTCCATATAATAAATCATCTCTACAAAATTTAATAAAATTTGATAAATTTTTATAATGTGAATGTGAGTTTAAAAATTTCGGGCCTGAGTTTTCCATACATGTAATACGAGTTTTTTTTGTCTACCAATAATATAGTTGAACCATTTGGATATCCATAGATAATCTATTGATATAACAGATTCTTATGGATTGACCCTATTAAATCATGGATCAATAAACTCACTTAAAACGGTTTAGGTTAGATCCATATCCTAACCATTCCCATCCTGAGTAAGTCTGGCAGTCTGCTGGGCCAAAGTTGCGGCCTCTAGACTGATTTCGATGTGTCAAACCTTGTTGGTAGCAGAACTGCAAGTTCTTGTTAGGCTTGGGCCTAAATGCTCTTTTACGGGCTGGACTCTCGAAAAGGAAGTCCGTGGCTCATGGGCCAAATTTATCTCATGTCTCGTGTAATTTACACTTGCACATGTGCAAAACTGCAAATGAACTGCTAATTCGTCAGTTCATCTGCGTATCACCAGCGCGGAGATGCTCCCGGAGCACCGCAAGTACATCTGCGAAGCTCACGACTCCGGCTAGCGCGCCGCTGACCTCGTCGACGACCCAGACGTACCCGACTCGGTGCGCAAGAGCCTGCGCCATGACTGCCACCAGCGAGCTCCCAGCATGGCATGCGGCGACGTCCTCCGTCGACCTCCACCTGAAGCTTCCCGACGACGACCTCCTTGCGCGCCGCGCACGCCCAAAAGGTGAGTCCTCGTCGGACGATGCCGACGAGGAAGACGATGGGGATAACGGCAGAGACGAGGCAGCGTCGTCCGCCGCGTCCATGAGGTCGGCCATGGCGTCCATGCCCCTGCCCTTGAGCTGCGCCCTGATGGAGCGAAGCAAGAACTCCGGCGGAGACAGCGAGCAGTCTATGTACGTCATGACGTCGCCGGCGGAGAGCGCGGCAAATGCCGCGGACGCCGACTCGATGTCGCACGAGCCGAGAACTCCGGGGCAGATCTCGCCGACCAGGGCGTCGTCATCGGCGACGACGGCCACGGCGGTGCCGTCCGCGATGGATCTCCGCAGGAGCGAGATGGCGTCGAGCGCGTCGTCGTCTGCGTGCACGGCGTGCACGTCCCGGCGGACGAGGCCGAGGGAGGCGACGGTGCGCGCCGCGACGGGGGCGAAGAGGGAGATGGAGTAGCTGAAGAGGTGGCGGACGATGTCTTCCCGAGTCAGCACGCAGTAGTCAGCGGCGGCGGCGGCGGGGTTGGCCGGGGAGCAGCCGGAGACGTGTACGTGGTGGTGCTTCCTGCTGCGGGCGGCGCGCGCGTGGAGCGGGACGAGCAGGGTCTGGGCGTCGTTGCTCAGCAGCGCGTCAATGGCGTCGAGCAGGCTGCAAAGTTGGACCAGATCACACACAGTTCGATTCCCGGCTTGCGTCGTGGCATTCCACGGCTGATGAATCAACAGCGGCGGCGCCGGCTGTCACGTGCGTACCTTGTGTGCGAGTCGACGCGGAGGGCGGCGCCGTGATGATGGGGCTAGTTGGGGGTTCGTGCCTTTTGTAGGCGGGAAAGAGCGGCGGTGACGGACGGGAACAGCGGCTTTACGCGCGCGTTCCGTGTATTATGATGCGTGCCGGATGCGGTGTGGCAGGGAGGCCGGATCGAACGCAAAGCCGCAAATTGACCGGCCGGGCTTTCCTCTCAAAGGGTTTCTGTGCAGAAAGGGTTTCGCTTTCGTGGCTCATATGCATACGCTTTTGGATACAAAAAGGGATTCTACGTCTCTACAAAAGATGATTTATACGATACGAACAACTTGCGCACCATATTAAGGTCATGTTTAGTTCACCCCTAACTACCCTAAACTTCCAACTTTCCATCACATCCAAAACTTTCCTACACACATAAACTTTTAACTTTTTTTCTAAACTTGCAACTTTCCTCAAACTTTTGAGAGAGAGTCACACCAGATTTTGAGAGACATCACCTTTAGCACCTCTTGGCCCTTATCTTCCTCCCTCTCGTCTATTTTTCTTTTTGATTGTACATGATCTTTTGAAATGCCATAACCTCAATGACTCAATCTAATCGATTAACATCCTAGAAAAATGACTAGTCACTACTCACTACTAGACGAGGGTGTCGCTCTCGTGACAAGACCTGCATCGATCGTCGATCGGGAACGGTATGCAGTATACGTAGTACACTACTGCCCCGGCCGGTCGAAATGGCGGTGCAAATGGGTGGAAGTGTCTATATTTCAGCGAACTAGTGAAGGGTATTTATAATCGTCGACGAGCAAAGCAGGTGCGCGGATGTAGTAGTATGCCGTGAGCTGTAGATTTTGCAGCGATGTTTGGAACGGTGTTGCATGTGTACTACTGTGGAGTAACAGTTTTCACAGCTACCCCACCCATCTGCATCTGTACGGAATGGGAGGTAGGACGCCTGATCTACGACCAGGAAGTTCCATGGAAAGTGATAGACTGATAGATAAGCGAGCCGAGCCGCGCTATTCGGCGGCATCTTGCGGCGCCGTGCATCATCTCCTCGTCGCGTAGCGATACGGCCCCAACCGCCGCCATGTGATCTGCCTTCGTCCGTCTCGATAGGTACGGCGCGTCGACGCGACAACAGCTGTGTTTTTCTTTTTTTTAACTCGTATAATAGCTGTGTTTTTGCACGGCAGCGTCGGCAGGTCGACGTGTTCTTCCAATTAAAACCACGGGGCTCTATATAACTGTAGTACTCTCTCCATCTATTTTTTAATAGTCATATTTTATCTTGGCATACAGATCAATGATAAGTAATTCTACTTATCATTCATTTAAACATGCTACTAGTTATTCCTCGTAAATAAACGATTCATTAATATTTATATTTTTCGATGCCTATGTAGCCAATCTTGTGTGGAAGAATAGATTGTCACGTATTAAATCCGAGAAAGTTATTGAGAGGATAGGTTGTTGGATTGAAATATATAAAAATAAATTTTTCAGATTTAAAAATATACCTATCAAAAATAGATGGAGAGAGTATAATCTAACTGTTCACGGGCTGTGCCCCAGTGTCCGCGTTCTGAAAAGAATTGGATCTGTGAATCTGTATGCGAAATATTTTGATATTTTGAGATTTGGACGCTACTGCGTCGTACGGGGACAGGACGCATCGTTCACTGAATTCGCCATCGCGTCCGCCGTGGCAGCTGATCAGGTAAATAGTCCAACCATGCATGTGTTTCTTTTCTTTCACAGCTGATCAGGTGACTGAGTCCAACCATGTGCGGCTTTTCTTGCATCCACCTGCTTGGCTGCTTGCTATAGCGAAAGACAAATTGAACAAGTATTGGTACTAGTAGTATGTTTGCCACAAGCCCACAACAGAGTGGTTGAAGGTTGAAACTCCAACGAATTATCTCAAAGACCATCGTGCTTGCCTAGTTGCCTTTGCTTTCACAGTTTGGCTAGTCAAATGTAACAAGTGCTAATACATGACTGAGATCTCTCCCTTCAGTCAACTGACAGGAGGGATGATACATCAATCTAATTTCCACGAGGGCATTGGATTTGCTCTCTGTTGGGGAAGCCCATGCAACTTTTGCATGGATCAGTTTTTGGCCCAACTGGATTTTGTTTCATTCACGATTATATTTGGGTGACCACCAAACTGCTAAATTGGATTGTGCCTAATCCAATCAGTAAAGTTGTAGGCCCAATCCAGCGTCCCATATAGAGCCTCAGAAAATCATAAGACTATGACCATAAATATTACTCTTATGAGTACTTTCCATAGTAGTGGAATTCCACTAGAATTATTACGTGTAGGAACAACCTAAACTCTACCACCAGTAGAAAATTCTACTAAAAATAGTTGAGATTACAGTATAAACAGATATAATCTATTGGATGAAAAAAAAGGCATAGATTGAACTAGAAACCACCGTAAAAATGTCTAACTGGTTCTTATATGAAAAGGTTAATTTGATCCATGTCATTAGAAATATGCCGATCCGATTCAGGCACGTGCCGACAGAGAGAGGCGGATCCGCCGGCGGGGAGTCGGAAGATTTGAGCGGAGGAAGAGGACTTAAGTGGGACAACTGCGCGTCGAGGCTGAGTCACGCGGCGAGAAGGACGCCGGACTGGGGCGGAGGCTGGCGAGGTTGCTCCGCCGAAAGCGCTCCATGGCGGGCTCTATCTCCGGCGGCAGCGAGTACGACAAGTAATCGCTCGACAGCTTCATCAACTCGCTGGCGACGCTCAAGCTGTTCAGGAGTGCGCGATGTAGAAGAAGGGCGGTGCGGCGCAACCAGCTGTGTCTCCGGCGGTGGAGAAGATGGTCGCGCCGCCGCCACCGCGCACGCGTTCGTGGTGAGCGTCTTCGCTGGTGTGTTGGCAGTCAAGGCAGCGTACGTATAGCTGCAACAGGCGCAACACCCCTACGACGCCAAGGAGATACAATCAGCGGATGCAGCGATGGTCGCCGAGCTCACCAAGCTCTCCGACCACAACTGGAGGTTCGCCAAGGATCCCGTCGACACAGCCAAGAGCGTGGTGGTCGGGTCCGCGGTTCTCGCGGAGCACGCTGACGAGCAGCACAACTGTCGCCCAGGGAAGAAATAGGAGAGATAATTTTTAGATAATGGAATGAAACATCCTGGCCTTTACTCAAGAGCTACAACCAATTATTACAAGGTTCACATAAAAGCAGACTCATACAACGAGTATGTAGCCAAAGTAATAAAATCAAAAGTAGAAATAAACTAATAAAAACCAAACTAGGTAAAGACCCCACAACTACTGAATTCTATTGGTGAATCTCCACTCGAAATTGGCAAATAGCTGCATGATAGTCGACTCAAGTTTACATTACACATCTTTTATTTGCTTATATGATCATCATGTCTTTGTTTGAGCTCATTCCCGGAGCCAATATGTTACCCTGAAAAGAACCTGTAAATAAGATTTTGAAGGTGGTCTATCAAAAACCATTTCATTTCTACTAAACCAGAGAGCCCAACATGCAGCGGAAGCTCCAACAAGAATAAGATCCTTGATCTTTTTATTAATACCTACAAGTCAATTCCCAAACGTATGAGATATACTATGTGGAGGGTATAAACTAAACGCGAAACTGACATGTGGATCCCATGTTTATGGGTATTTTGGTCCATATGATGACAAAAAAACGTGGCAATGATGACATGGTTCTTATTTTGTGCGAATTCGAATGTTATAGATACGAATAGACGAGTTGTAACGACATTTATCTAAATCGGTATATTTGCAATGGTATGGTTCCAATTCATCCTATATGAAAACGGAAGACAAAACATGCTTTTGGTACAGTTGTGTCGGACTAAATTGAATGCTTCCACATTATCTTATAAATGAGTTAGTCTTGAAAAAAAATAGTTATATTTTAAAACATGGTAAATTTTGGATTATCGGATTAACCATAGGTAAGTATTTCTTTTGGCTTGTCGCTCACAACCAATGCTGGACCGGAGACAGGCTGCATTGCCATAACCTACCTCACTCCGAAAAGTGCGTCTTCTATGACACAAACAAGAGGAATCAATTGCTCATATCCTCTGGCGCCATTGCCTATAAATACTGCAACTATGGTGGATGGTCTTGAACGGCATCAACAAACCCTCTTGCTTCCCCCTAATGCATCTTCTTTTATTCATTGGTTGGGAGAGAAAGCAGGAAACTAATTGACACGACACAACAAAATGACTACGACATGATCGACATCCTAGCTAGTTGCGTGGGCAATTTAGAAAAAGCGAAACAATCAGGTCTTCAATGTTATAAGCAAGATGCTGAGGGAAGTGGCAGAGGTTGCCTGATGGCGCGAGGCAGGTGTACCCATCTAGCCACCCCTCTGTTGAAGAGAGTCACACCAGATTTTGGGAGACATCACCTTTACCACCTCTTAGCCCTTATCTTCCTCCCTCTCGTCTATTTTTCTTTTTGATTGTACATGATCTTTTGAAATGCCATAACCTCGATGACTCAATCTAATCGATTAACATCCTAGAAAAATGACTAGTCACTACTCACTACTAGACGAGGGTGTCGCTCTCGTGACAAGACCTGCATCGATGGTACGTGCTTGTTGGCATTTGAAAATTTGATCCGAAAGGTGCTGAAATTGGTTTGTGGTGTGCAATTTTATATCTTAGTTATGCCTTATCTAGAAGAGACAATCCATTATATGTCACTGAGTTTGTCACAGCTCTACGATTTGCCACTGACTTTGTCACGTTCTACAATATGCCATCGATTTTTACTTAACTTCTATAATTTACCATCGCCGTCCGGTTTATCTCCGTTAGTACTGTACAATTTTGTCCAAATGACCAAAATACCCCTGAGATAAAAACTTCCAAAATGTGGACAAAAATTTCGAAATACCATATTATAAACATAAGATTGTAAACATTCAAAATTTGGCCAAAAACTTAAAGTTTGACATTTCAGAATTTTTGTCCAAAATTTGAAAGTTTTTGTCTCAGGGGTATTTTGGTCATTTGGACGAAAGTGTACAGTACTAACGGAGACTAACCGGATGGCGATGGTAAATCGTAGAAGTTAAGCAAAAGTTGATGGCATATTATAGAACGTGACAAAGTCAGTGGTAAATCGTAGACCCATGACAAACTCAGTGGCATCAAATGGATTATCTCTATCTAGAAATATCTTGTAATATACCTCTTGCGAAAATAACATATGGCTTAAATCTAGCCAGTAACAACCGGTAAAATGTTTTCGAAACATTGGCAACATCTTGTGCTCTCGCTGTTTTAGTTGGAGAGGATTCTAGTCCCTGAGGGGATGTCTCCTCATATATCTTTTTTTCTTTCCAAATTTGATACAAATACTTGTATTTTTTTAAAAAAAAACTGATAATGTAGAGTATAGTGATATCTATCCAAAAATTTAACCTAAATGTTGAGAAGAATCTGGGAGGGTTAGGTTCTTACTTGTTTTTACTTTAGATTATAATAAAAACGGTTTTAAATTGTATGTTTTATTTTCAAGGATGTTAGATATATATACTTTATTTTTTTCCGATCATGAAAACATAAATATTAATCCTAAGAAAAAAAAAACTGAATATCAGTTTTGGATTAGCCAAGCAGACACTTATAGATTGGTAACGTAATCTTTAGGCTTTTTAGGAGTGTTACTGTCACGTCGTCTAGAGGCAACAACTTGGAATTTGACCTGACCCCTTAAGCTAAAACAAGTGGCCGTTGTGGCTCGTTGACAGGGAGGGGTCAAAGATCCATCGGGACGCATGGACTGATGAACTGTATTTTTGTACAGTACACCATCAATGAACCCTAATTAAACCTTAGTGAAGAGTTTGTTTGGCACTTTCCAAGCACCTCCCTGCTTCATTGCTTCACCTTGTTGCTTGCTGTAATAGAGCTCTCTCTCTTCTTGAGCCAACACCTCTGAAAGATTTAATGCTCGCTTGGAAACCCTGTTCCTCTCACTTCAACAAATTCTTGGCCTTTCTTTTGGAGCTCCCGTTTTGGCCTGAGAAAGAGAGGATTGCTCCAGGAATCCAGGTCACAGCTCCAGCTTGAAAGATGGCTCTGATGAAGAGATGCTTCTGTGGATCCCAAGAAAATATCAAAGGTAGTAAC
>CM020179.1:30756743-30790050 GCA_009805545.1 Oryza longistaminata | reverse complement strand
CATGTCAAGTTCCTAGCAGTTAGGACTTGGGAGTTTGTAGTATAAATTCTTTTCTAGTCATGCATCGCAGGCGATTTTTAGATGATTATCTAATTGTTTGCGGACGTTTTCGTGATGCATGAGTTCTGGAGAGCTTGTTTGAACTCATGCAGTTTATCCAAAACTCCAAATGGTGACGTTGTTTCTTTGTATTGTTTTCTGAACAGAGCTTCTGAACTTGAAAAATGTCCAGCTATTCTCCTACAGAGAGATCAGAGCAGCAACAAACAACTTCGACGATGGCAACAAGATAGGCCGAGGTGGATTTGGAACTGTGTACAAGGTAGCCAAGATACTACTACGTATTTTACACTTGATATTTTGTTCGTTTTAACTGAAAAATCTGAACTGCTGCACGAAGAGTAGGAAGAAATGGAGTAAATCAGCAGCCGAAAAGCCAGGATGGAAACAGAAACTAATCTCTGTCCCATGACACAGGGAACTTTTGAAGATGGTACTGCATTTGCTGCGAAGGTTCTGTCTGCTGAATCTGAACAAGGGATCAACGAATTCCTGACCGAAATCGAGAGCATTGCTGAAGCTAAGCACGCAAACCTTGTCAGGTTGCTGGGCTGCTGTGTTCAGAGGCAAAACAGGATCCTGATTTACGAGTACGTCGAGAACAACAGCCTTGACAATGCATTGCAGGGTAAGAGATCTCCATTAAATTTCCACAATTATGCTCTATCTAGAGCAACGACGTACTTACAAATCTCCTGCAACATTTAGGTTCAGCTGCTGGAGTAACTGACCTCAGCTGGAGCACAAGATCGGACATCTGTATGGGAGTGGCCAAGGGACTGAGCTATCTTCACGAAGAGCACGAGCCAAGCATTGTGCACAGAGACATCAAGGCTAGCAACGTTCTCCTTGACAGAAACTACATCCCAAAAATCGGAGACTTTGGAGTTGCCAAGCTGTTCCCGGACAATGTTAGTCATGTTAGCACACGTGTGATTGGGACAACGTAAGCTGTTCTTTCAGGCTTCAGCAATCATCCAGCTGCATATGCAACACAATCAAAATAAACCTTATTCTCTGCATGCAGTGGCTACATGGCACCTGAATATGTCGTGCACGGACAGCTGACGAAGAAGGCAGATGTCTACAGCTTCGGGGTGCTCATTCTTGAGATCATCAGTGGAAGGAGGATGTCGCAGACCATTCGATCAGGCATGTTTCTCGTGCGGCAGGTCAGGTCCTGAACCCTGATAATTTCTGCCACCATGTCTACGCTGCTGATGAAGAACAGCATCGATCATGTTTTGTTGTTGCAGGCGTGGGTGCTGCACGAACAGGGCAGCCTGCTGGACATGGTGGATCCGAGCATGAAGGGAGGTTACCCGGAGGAGGAGGCGCTCAAGTTCATCAAGGTGGCGCTGGCCTGCACGCAGGCGAAGCCGTGCAGCCGGCCGACGATGCGGCAGGTGGTGAAGCTGCTGTCGCGGCCGGTGTGCTTGGAAGAGCTGGAGATGCTCTGCCCGGGCTTCGTCGGTGACGGCCACACCCACGACGCTGCGGCGGCGGACACCGTCGGTAGCCCAGGCGTGATGGTCGTCTCGCCGGCTCTCTCGCTGAAGGTGAGGTGGCCGACGGGGACCGCAACGACCACTACTACCGAACACTAGATGTGTGCTGGTTGAGAATCTCACATAGGTTATAGGTGCTAGATTTTCCAAATGTCATCATATTAGCGGTATCACAAATCCAATGACAATGAATCACGATCAATCTAAAAAATTACACGCTTAACATTCATAAAAAACTAAGGGCTGGTTTGGTTTGAAGCCTAAATTAGACTTACCAATATTTAGCAATTTCAATAGTGTTTAGTGTCTATTTGGTTTGAGGCCAAATTTTGGCATGCCTAAGAAAATAGGCCATTTCAATAGTGAACTTAGACTATTTTGTTTTCAATTCAAACACAAATTTGTCTTACCAAAATTAGTCATGCCAAAACTTACCAAAATTTGGCATTGACAAAATTTGGTAAGGCATATTTAGGTCACAAACCAAACCAACCCTAAATCACAAATTAATACATGGCTCCAAGGTCTCGTCCCATCAGAGACCAAGGTCACCGCCGCCCATTGGAGGCCACCGCCACCCATTGGAGGCCGAGGATGCTGTTGCCGCTCACCACCATCACTCAGATCTAGAAATACCATAGTTAAATCTAAGGGTGGTGGGAGAGACCCGGGAGGAGGGTTTTTTTAGGTGAGGATGGGGAAGAAGTACATGCGCTATGTGGACCGTTGTTGCCGTTACTTGTGGCGGCTGGATCTGGCGGCCCCCAAGCTCGCGGCGGCGGGATCTGGCCGTTCCACACCCGAGCACATGGGGAGGCAGGGCCAAGGGAAGGGCGACGTAATCTTAATTTTTTTTAGGTGGGAATGGGGAAGAGGTAGTTGTTAGCCATGTGGACCACCGCCGCCGTTGCTCATAGGCCATGGCAGCCGGATTTGGCTACCCTCAAGCTCGTGGGGAGGCAGGACCGAGGGAAGGGCGCCGCCGTGAGACAGCGCTACCCGCCAAGGGAAGGGCGTGCCGCCATGCCGGCGAGTGTTTCTTGAGTTCGAAGGAGGGGGAGAAGAACGAGAAGGTGATGGCGGAGGATGGATTGTGGCTCAGCTAGGAAAAAAGATAAGTGAGACAAAATGAGGAGATGGGCTGGGAAAAGATAAATAAGGGCGAATCCGCGAATGGACTGAGGCAGCTTGGTTCGGCGGTCTGATGTGTTAGTTTTTTTTAAAAAAAGAATTGGCACCCATAGTGCCTTATAACGTGGCAACCTAACTCGTTGTTTTTATGAAAATCGGTACATATAACGTGGCAACCTTATATGTGCTGGCATTTATAGTCTCCGGTTTTTATTTTTAACCTTTCCTAAGATATCAGGTGGATGGGAAATGGCCTATATAGGGGCGTCCCCTATTAGGTGTTCTATAGCAGTGGGTGACTATTGCTACTGCCGTGCATTCTGCCTCAGTCACGTACAACGAAGTTGTTCTGAGGTAGAGCAGCACGTAGCTAATACGTGCTTGATTTGCAAGCTGCGTGCAATTTGTTGCTTCTCAAAACCTTGCGCGGTTCGCGGTGACTTGTAAGTAGTGTTTTTGATGGTGATAAAAAACATGTGATTCCGTGAGATGTATACTAAATTAACTTTATTTGGTTGTCACACGTGAATTGGACGGGCTCGAGCACAGTGTGATCGCGTAGCTAGCAACGACGAGTACTTGGTGGGGACGCATCGCCAAGAGGGGTGTTTTGCTCTTGCAATTAAGCTAAACCTTACTTTTACCAAAGTGTGGTATGTGCGGCCTATTATAATTGGGCCGGCAAGCGCCTATGGTTAACACGTGGCCTAATACATTTGGTTCGAAAAGGATAAATGCCATGATTGCTATTTGGCGCACATGCATTATCAGTGCACATTTTTTTTCATATAAAAGTTATTTGATGAAAGTTTTTTGAAAGGAAGTTTTTCAGATGAAAGTTTAGATAGAAGTTTTCAGAAAAAGTGTGTGCTAGGAAGTAGGAACACTATCAAAATTTGTTAGGGTGGTATTAATGAACGTTTGTTTTTAGGACATGTTCACTTTGTTATCACTACTAAATTCTAGAAGCGTTAGATACTCTTTGCTAAAGTCTAACAAAATTTTGATATAGTTTTCAAGAGTGAATTTTTGAAATTACTATTCCATCCATCTCAAAACATAGCAACCTACAATCGTCCCAAAATATAGCAACTACAATTGTATTAGACATATCCTGGTGCTATAAATCTAGGCATAATTTCTAGATATATTATTAGTATTAATATTAGAATATATTATATCTATCCGATCCTACGTTAGGCCACATGCCTGTACACTGACCCGTACATGCAACTGCGAGGGTCATCTCTGATACCATTTATAACAGTCCACCCTCCAAAACTGCGCAGCCCAACCCAACCAACGGGCGAGCCCACTTACACATACCACCCCACTTACATTTTCATCATCACTTCGCGTAAAAGGGTTAATTTGGGAGTGATATAGTTGAAGGGATAAGTCCTTATAAATTGGTTATAATCTTACTAAACATATGCACACGACTCTTATAGGCCACACAGGATTCATCCTAATTAGGCCAGGATATTATGATTTTGGTATAAGCAAACAGCCCGTATAGGCATACCTTGCCAGAGCTGAAGGGACAAGCAGTAGCACAATGCTTAACAATGAAAAAAAAGAGAGAAAAATATACTACCTCTATCTTTTTAATATTCCCTTCATCTTAAAATACTTGTTGTTTTGAGTTTTGTTTTTTTAATGTTTAACCATTCGTTTTATTTGAAAGATTATAGAATTATTATTTATTTTGTTTGTGACTTACTTTATTATCAAAAGTATTTTAAGTATGACTTATCTTTTTTTATATTTGCACTAATTGCGTACTACATAATGTTGTTCATTTTTTATCACACATTTAACAATGTCTTATTAAAAAAATTACGTAATTATAATTTATTGTGTTGTGAGTTGTTTTATCATTTAAAGTCCTTTAGTATTATTCATATTTTATACATTTCCATAAAATTTTTAAATATATTTTCATAAAATTTTTGAATACACCAATGATCAATATGTGTTCAAAAGCTAATAGCCGTCATCGATTAAAAAAAACGGAGGAAGTAAAAGATAATGGGAAATTCAGGAGGTGGGAGTCATCTGGAAGAACTTCGTAGTCACGACCACAGCATACGTGTACAGTTTTTCAGGAGGAGACAACATACGAGAGATTCGAGAGGCCACCCCGCGATGCGAGGTTACACCGGCAACACCATCAACAAACCGTAGATCTTTACAAATAATGACAAGAACATAATAAAGAATGACTACATAAAGAAACAAATAATAAACATCTAGCTACTGAACTTTTGTCAGTATTAACCTAAAAAAATAAACACGGGATTTAATGTAGGATTAATACCTACTTCCACCGCAACAAAATTGGCTACCTACTCCAAACCTAAGCTACAAACTTATCCTACAAACAAAATGTTAAAACGGTCGCAGCGCCTCTGCAGCCACGGATTGAAGTTCCCCCAAGCAGGACAGAAGCTGCACAAGCCCCCACGGAAGCGGTACGTCTGGGTATCCACAAGGATGGGCACACTTCAAGTCAAACATGTCAATTAACGTGAGATCAGACCCAAAGCAAGTATCAGCGTGAAGACATGGCCACCACAGTTGCTTGCAATTTCTTGGTGCATCCACAACCATCCATGTTTCCAGTAGAAGCCGCGCAAGATGACCGGGTGTCATGGTTTTTATTCTCTGCAAAGTTGATACGTCTTATCTAGCTAAAAAATCCAGAGTTTAGAACCAATGTATCCGTTAAAATGTCAAGGAACATGGCCTTCAATTCGGGAATATCTACCATAAGGAACCCTTTGCACTGCCCGTGGAAAATCTGGCTTGAAGCGCTTATCAAAACTGGGTGCCAGTGACCTGAGGAAATAATAAACACATCTAAATTATACTAAAACAGAAGACACAATGGATAGGCTAAACAAACAAAGGAAGAAACAAACTACGATCTGACAACAGGAGAATATTTGTGAGTATTGCAAAAGTCACACCCCTGCACATGTCACGCTAATTTTAAATTACAAGCTTAAGCCAGCCACCATAATTTTTTCCTCCACTTCCTCTAGGCATCCATATTAACCCGGGTTACCATCAAGGTCATGGATTGGCAGACAATATTATCAAACTCAATTTGTATTTTCCATTTACCTAGCAGAAATGGGGATTCAACTACAAATTGCATCAATCAAACAGTCCACACAAGATGCAAGATTTTGGCTGCTCACACAAGATCTTTCTTTTAACCAAATATTGTGGTTGTGGCATCGGCTAGGCTAAAATACACGCAGAATTTTGATTGGCTCATTGGGGGCATAAACCAAACATGTCGTGAATTGGGCACATGGATACAATGACAGAGCACCTATAAGGAAATTAACTGACTAGCATAAAACTTGTAATTAGCAATGCTGTAATATCTGGGCTGAAAAGGATATTCCATCATGTCCATGGAAAACAAAGCTAACCATATTGATAGCCAATCATTATCAAATTTATTGCATGCACAAAGCCAGTAGCAATCACCTTGGAGAACTGGACCGTTTCTGAGCAAGTGGACCAAGCATGGATCTCAACATTCCAAGAGCTTCATCAGCAGCCTACAGAGTGATCAAACATACAAACATCAATTCAGATATACAACATGTTTATCCTTTATAAGTAGTCCCTTGCACGTAAAAACAAAAAAAAAATCCCACTTACAACCTTTATTCCCCACACCTCAGACACAAAAAAAATATGTACTCCAAAGTCAGAACCACATTATTAATTGGCTCCATTTCCAAAAGCTAGAAATGGTTTAGTGGAACAAGAATTGAATGTGAAACATAACTCAAGTTATTACGTAAACTGAAAAGACGAACAAAACCCTCCTGACTTCCACATCGGTCAGTCAGTCAAAAGGCAAAATAGAAATATCTTTGAACACACTTCATGATCTTATTCTTCCATAAGTAGGAAACACTAAAGCAACAAAGGAAAACAGTTGCTTAAGTACGAGGGCTGCTTATAACCTGAAGCTTAGCTTCTTCCCATGTTATTCCCACTCCGTTGCCTAGAATTTGCCCACAAACTTCTACCTGAAAGCCAAAGTTAGCGACACAATTATGACACAGTTTCAGGCAATTTGGTCAAAACAGCCTAACTTCTATAAATAAATTAAGCGATGCCAGAGTTCACACCATCAAAAATAATGACACTGCAGATAAAGGTATGTTTGTGGTATTCAGCCATGTGCTATCAGTACACAATTAATTTTAGAGAACTCAATCATGTAATATCATGTAACATTGTAAATTACAGAAACATGTTCTATACGAGAAGCATATAAAATGTCTGATAACCTTAGTGAGTGCCAACTAATAATGCTGCAGGTCCCACAACAATACTGCTAATACATCGTTGTGCACCATACACATATACTGAGAAAAAGGCATGATCCTAGACATTCTCCCCAGCATTATAACAACTTGTTTAAGTAAAATAATGAGGAAATAGTTGCTAACTGACCTCAGCATAAGCTTCTTTGCCTACTGAACTATCAGGAGATGTCCGAGCTTGAAAAACTAAGTTATATCCCTCAGCTGTGCACTGCAACACATTTTCAACTATGTTATTAATTGAAAAAGAACTGTGTCAAACAACCAACAATCTAAGATACTTACAAGTTCCTTGAGAGCAGCAATAGAACCTCCTGCTTTTCTGGAATTGTTCTCCCCCATCTTCACAAAGCGAGTTTCTTCTGAAGTACTTGCAATTGGTAACACATCGTCCCTACTATTTCCAGGGTATCCAAAAATGTTTGTATTGCTACCAAAACCATTTTCTTTCATATCAGTCATCTTATTTGGATCATATGACAGATATTTATCTGCAAATATTGTTGGCATGGCAAATCAATACAAAATATTGTATAAAACAAGAAGTTCCAAAAAGACGCAAAACAATAAAAGAGTTACAATGTTTTGCTTTTTTCAACCTATCAATTACAGAAATATAGCTTCATCCAGATGTTTTCATCCCAGAAACCAAAAGGAAAACTGACAACATGCAAGCAGGCAAATTTGAATGCAATGAAAATTCCATCATTCTACACAGTAAGCTTCATGAATCTACTCGAACCTCTGTATATTGTCAACAGGCTCTGATTTATGATAACCTGATTCAGTATTCTTCAATGAAACATATGTAAACAGAATAATCCAGCACTATTAAGTGGCAATAGCTGAAATGCGCTATGTGCCCAAATTTTGAACAGCAACACACCCTATGCCCCAAGTAAACATGTCAATCTTTTATTTAAAACGAATGTCTTGGTTGCGACAAGATTGATGGCACAAAACATTATGTTATATGTGCAGTAAGGAAACTAATAGGCTGTAGACTAAGCAGGAAAAACAAACTTACTAGCTAAATTTCTTAATGAGATTTCTGCAGCTTGACACTGTGCTTCTTTCCTTGTCCTGCCAATGCCTTCGCCTACTTTTTCTCCAACAATCCAAACCTGAAAGAGGTAATAGACATAAGAAAGGGATATAAATAAGGTAAGATTACAATTTTCAATAAGTCCAGGAGAGGAGCTCTGATTTTTTGGAACTAAATTTACTGCAGAGATACCAATAATAAACATTGAATAGAAGTTCCAATCTACCTCGATTGAGAACTGTAAATCCGCAGTATCACATAGTGCTGACCTGTACTCCACCTAAAAACAATGAAAAGTGTCAATGATTATAAACTGGATTGTATGGTGCGACCTGAATGTTCAAAACTACCTTAGAACCACACTTCATAGCAATCTCCTCTAGTATGCCAGCAGAGCTCCCTGCATGCCGAGCAAAGTGTTGTCCTGGTACTATCTGGTTGCTTCTCTGACTTGAAGAAACATGCCGAGTTGCTAGCTCCTCTCCTTCAGGATGGAGATACAGTTAAGCATAGTAAAGTCTTTATGCTATACTCAACTTTGCAAAGAGCAAAAGCTTTTTAACGTTCTTATGGAATTCGATTGCAATTTCCACTATGGAAATTAAGTTACACTTTACATAACAATTATCTAGGCAAAATATTTGAAAATTTAATTAATCATACGTTAAATGTTTGTCTCATTTTGTGTGCCTACACTTAATCTTATCTTAAGTTCTCTCAAACACAGGCGATTCTAGTTGAAATTTCACGGATGACTCACTCCCACGGTTACGGACATGTGCTTACACCTGCTAATTAACCTTGTGTATTTGTTAGAGGACTACTTTTCCTCCAACCTTAATCCAAACTCGTAGTACTAGCTTGTTCCTAATCCAATATTGAGTTGTCATATTTTGAGATATATATTTTCATTATAATATTAGACTAGCAAAAATATATGTGCGTTACAACAGATAAAGATAATTTTCATAATTGATAAATAGTCTGTCAATTTAAATGACAAATTCAAATTGGATACGGACAAAATATAACACAGATGACGCACCAAAATTTATGTGAAAATGTCTTCATTTTTTTTATAATAGTAGGAATAGAAATTGTTATATTTTAAGACATAGAGTATAATATATATGAACAAGTGTATCATGTATACTTCCATGAGGTTTGGGAAGTCCATGTCTATCCGTAGATAAATCTCACGACTACAAGAAAACAGAAAATGACCAAGAGAAGCGTTCCAATAGGCCTAATTATGCTGTTTTTATAAGCTATCTTCGCATGCATCCAATTTCCAATAGCATATGATAGAAGCTTAAACAGTTAAGTATCGCAAGCTCAGAACTCCATGACACCACAAATTCAATGTGAAGAATTTCACCACACGCCCACTGCCCACAATACGTAATTTTCTTTTGCATCTCTTTTCTGTAGCACTGATTTTTTTTTCCCCTTACAAGAATACATAGTAGGGAGTATTAAAAAAAAGTGGAGCAAAGGTTGAAGATGAGAGCGAAAGATGTCACTCCAACCAGCGGACAGCATTACTCTTTCTAGGGATTCACTTTCATTTACAATTTGAGGTAATATCTAAAATGAATGTCATACCACAAGTACCTGAGTACTGACCATGTGTTAGTCGAAGATTCCAAATTCTGAAGCAGGCGCACCAAGGAGCAACCAAATCAATCCCCCAACCCAATGCTGTGCATCTCATTGAATATATATTTCCGTGTATTCTATACACAAAACTACACTCCTGCAGGATGACTCAGCATCCAGGTCCATATGCTATACTCTAACGGGAAAGCCGAAGTTCTGAAATGTTCTGATATGACCCTCATGGCCTGCTGTGACAATCACCAAGCCCCAGGCCGAATGACTCGGAGCTTGATCTCCCTCCATAGGATGGCTGGCACTAGACCGCGGGCTCTGTTTTGTTGGTGTCATGAGTTCTTCAGACCAAGTCGCAGATGTATCACCATTATGATTTGGGTTGGTGTTTCTGATGATGTTGCTCTGGTGCTGAGCATCAGGCATCTCCTGATCTTTATCAAGCTCAGATCCAGACAGGCCATTCTCAGGCCATTCTCTAGATGTCATTGTGCTGCTGGCACAAGGCCAAGAAACAGCAACTGTCACACCCTCGCAGTGGAAGTGTTCATGGGTATTTGTGATAGAAACAATGCCCTTCTTTGTGTTTGGCTCGGAATCATCATTACATCTCCACACATATACATGGGAATCCTCACTTGCAGAGATAAGATATCTCCCTTTCACAGCTGAACAAGCAGAAATTTGGCTGTTGGTGTTACGAAAGCCTGAAACAAGATGAGTTACAAACATGGAAATGAAAACAACCACCAGCTGAATACGAGACGATTTAATAACAAATAGTGTGGCCAGGATTAATAAGATCAACACTAATTACCTTTAAATTTGCAAACTAGTTCAAAACTGTCAATAACTCGAATTCGTGAATCTGCAGATGTGATGATGACCTTTGAAGAACTCCCTGGAACAAACTATTTGAAGAACGACTAATAAGTAATGGTACAAAACAAGTAAAATGAAAAACCAATTCTGGTGCGATTTGATTCATATCATATTTAAAATGCTTCTTCAGAGTAAGCACCTGAATTCCTGTGATTTTCTTCTGGCTAGATTTCCTTTTCTTAATATGTAGATCAATCTGTTTCTTGTGCTTAAGCATATTATCTAGGCAAAAGAAAAAAAAATAAGTTTGCAAGATATAGGAGGCAATTTGTATAATATGACAATGGCAGTAGATGGAAGCTTAACATAGCATATACTCCCTCCGTTTCCAAAATATAAGCATTTCTAGGTTGTTTAACACATAATAAGGTTAAGGACAAGATACTTTAGTGCCTCCCAGTAAATGAGGGATGCTTGGGGGGTAAGAAATAAGATGGGAAAAAATTGAATTGAAGGTGATTAATGGGACAAGTAATACTAAAAAGTGCTAGAAATGCTTAAATATTGGTACGAATTTCAAATGCTAGATGTGTTTATATTTTTGGAAAGGAGGGAGTACCAACTATCAGTACCAGGTCTTGGAATAAATAAGTTATAGATGTGGGAGATTACATGTGCAGCAATTAAGTAATGAGAGAGGAGGGTTACCAGAAATATCGTAGACATGGCACTTGCCCTTGTGGGAGCCAACGAGTGCACCCTTCACAAAGAGTAAAAAACAAGGTGTTTGAATGAACATGAAAAAAAGCAAGCAAACCCCTGCTGAAAAATTGTAGAACAAGAAGCAAGTTAAACCTGTCCATCAGGGGTATAACAGGCAGCTGTGATCATTTCATGCAGATCAATCCAGTCAACAATTTTGCGTTCTTGTATACTCCAAATTCGAACCTTTTTATCCAGGGAACCACTAATGAAGTATTTATCATTAACAGGATTGAACTGGATGCAAGTCACTGAATCAAGAAATTGATATGAGAGAAGGACAATACATGGGGTGAGGAAGAGATATTGATCTATTGAAAGCGATGCTCTTACCATAGTCACTGTGGGAGAAGGTTTTCAAACAGTAAGTGCTTGACACGTGCCACAACCGTACAGTTTTATCCATTGAAGATGAAAGCAAGTACTGCACAGAAATTGAAAAGTGGAGATAAGGGGTGCTGGGGTAACTGTTAAATACAACAAAATCACAATAAAATGAATGAATTATGCTAATATATTCCTACACCCTTAAAGCTTTCATGAACGTCTGATGAGGTCCCTGAGCTACAAATTTAGCTTTGGGTTGTGAAAAACTGCACTTTGAAGACAAATGAGTCCATCGTAACATTTGTAGGTGGAATATGCTAGTGTTGAAATTTGGTACAAATCATCTCCTTAACCTATTTCCACTAATAAATAGTTGGACAGGCCTACATAATCAGAAATACAAATTGAACAGACTGCCAAACTAGCACGGAGTTTTGCTGCCAAAGAGACTCCTAAAGTTTAGTGACGGAGCCTGATAAGCAATAACATAAGTTTAGATTTCTAAACCTTGGAGAGTTGATTGGCCTTGCATGTGGACTGAGTTCAAGTTTTATACTATAAGTAGATTGTCCACCTTTTAACAGTTTAAGGCCTTAAGTTCTTCAGTAAGATGGTTAATTCTTAATTAGCTACATCCACCTTAATGCTGTTTCCAAGAGAGACCTCTTCTATCCTACTTTATATTTCTTGTGCAGAATTGGAGGCAGACAAGTTTATACAAGGTACATGAAGAGATGCCCATTTGTACTCGCTTTAAGAAAAAAATGCAAGCTAAAATTAGGCCGTGCATGCCAGCACGGCAGCACACCAAGCACGTACGTAAAGAGGAAAAACACATCATACGCGCGCCCCACATGCGCGTCCGCTGTGGGGCCCGGCTGTCAGTGGGGGGGTCCACATGGCGGTAATTTTCATTCCCCGCGACAGGGGAGTTAACGTAGCTCGCGCCGTTTCGGAGGGCGGCCGGCCCGGCCTAGCGTTTCGATCGGGGCCGGTGCTGCTGTGGCGTTTCGGATTTTTGGTGACGAGACGAGATGATTTGCTCCCTCCAACCTCCGCGCGGCGGCGTCATTTCTGCTCCCGTTTTGTGGGGACGGAAAACGGTTGCGCACTGTTGCAGCAGGGATGGAATTGTGCGTTTGCGCTGTCAAACCTTACGTGGAAACGGGCTGGAGGGACTTGAAATTTAAGGCATCTGCTGGTACAATGTAACAGTGGCCGAAGCTATTGAATTTCACCGGATGGAAGTTATTTTTTGTGTGCGCATATTTTGGATTGCAACGTTCAATGTGTCCATCTAAAGTTAATGTACACATATCGTTGGCCAAGCTATTTTCAATAGACTTTCGACTTGCTATGGGACTTCCAACTTACAATCCAAATTTATTTGTATACTTATGTTACTTGACTCACATAGACTTTTTAAGATCAAATCTTAGCATGGTACACCTATCACTATCCCTTCGCTGCTTTCCCTAAGTCGTGGTCCTATGATACATCATCAGCCAAGGAGAAGGATCATGCCGAATTATGAGAAAAATTGATGACGACTACCATGTTTCGATGTTGTTTTGAGTGGGGTTGTGCGTTGGTGAGGTTATCCTCATCTCTCAAATAAAACGTGGAATAATGTCAGTTGTGCGATGGAACATAATTCCTAGATAGAAGTGCTTGCTAAGGTTGACTTTGAATTAATGGACCATCTGCATCAACGATGGAGACAGTGATTGTGCAAGAGGCTGAGGTAGAAAGAAAGAAAGAAAGAAATAAAGGAGAGCGTTCACCGAAGGAATGGGGTTAAAGAAAAAAAATTAGAACATGTTGGAAATTAAACGCAACTAACTTTACCTACGACTTAGTACCGACAAACTATTTGACGAATTTTCATGATGTGCCTAAGGATTTTGGGTTGATTTTTTAGTAGAGTGCGTTCAAACTCAATGGATTTAGGATAGCACCAAGAGCCATCAATCCATAAATATGAACACTACTACCTTTGTCCAAAAAAATTTATTACTCACACATCTCATACATACCAATACAAAATAAAAACACTATAATATCCCTACTTTATCAAAATCACAAATATTCTCTACTCTCACAAACTCTAATGCAATGATTATTTTAAAATATAAATTTATTTGGGAACAAATAGAAAAAATAAACTTACTACATGATGAAGGAAATACTAGAGTTTTAGCAGAAATTAAGGTTGACATAAAATTATTCTAATGCCCCTAACAATATAGTATTCCCTTTGTTTTATATTATTAGACGTTTTGACTTTTTTCATAATCAAACTTTTTTAAGTTTGACTAAATTTATAGAAAAACGTAGTAACATTTCTAACACATCAAAATATGGTGTAGATGTTGCTAAATTTTTTCTATAAGTTTTGTTAAACTTAAAAAAGTTTAAAACTTCTTACAAAATAAACCGGAGTGAGTAATTGGTTAGGAAATATCACACCCTACAATGCAACTGCCTGGGATCAAATACATTGCTCGGATGAATTGGAGGAGCATCTATTATATACTAAAAGTCCATTAAACTTCCTATAAACGCTCTCAAGCCGCCACGTGGGACTTCTACAAACGCTCCTAAGCTGCCACGTGGCACTATATAATCTCACCGTTGATTTTCATTTATATTGGTGGACCCGCTATTTTAGACCATTAGATTAGATCTATATATACACACCGTTGATTTTCACATTATTTTAGAATATATAATACCTTCCTGCTATATAACCAAAAGTATGTACAGTACGTACTATATATGGAAAAAGAAAATCTAAACACGCTGTTGATTTCCGCAAATTAATAGACCGTTATTTTAGATTAAATATGTATATGTATATACCTTCCTCCTATATATATATATACGAGAGGAAATATATAGATGTAACAATTGGCTGAAAAGAAAAGCAAATGTACGTACAGTACGTACTATGGAAAAAAAAGATAAGCTTACGTATGTACGGTTCGCCAAAAGAAAATAAAACATATGTACTATAAGAACATTAAGAAAAATCTGTATATAGTACTCTTGGAAAAAAATCAACGGTCTCTAAAATATAATTTTCTGCCATAACAAATATACAAATGTGAGTAGTTAAACTAGATCAATATAAAATGTCAAATCAATGGTCTTTAAACGTTCGTATTTTTTTTAAAAAAATTAAAATTATATATCTAATTTGTGATCCCGTTGTATTCATTTATCTAAATCAACTATTGATGTATTATAAAGGTTATATTATGGTCCTACTAAATACATCACGGTACAGAGAGCTGACAAATAGTAATTAATGTTATGATAATTGTTTTAAATAATTTCGCATCATATTTTAGGGTGTCAAATATCACTTGAAAAATATAAGATGCTAATCTAAATTTGCATCTGTAAAACAAATAAAAAATAACAAAATTTAGTTGTATTTTTTTCAAGTAGATATGATTTAGTTTTAATTGGTTCAATCTCAAAGTGTTTTTGGAATTTTTCAAAACTACTTGGTCGAGCATGGAGGAGTCATGCATATGCATGCGCGAGACGAGACGATCGAGATCTGCCAAGATCGATCGATTATCGATCGGTGACTTTTGGAACGATCGACACATGTGTGCGTCGTACCTAACCTAAGTGGAGTGCAGATTGATCGGATGAAGCGCAACTGGTACAGAATTATGGGTGGCAATTATAGGAGTGGCTAACTTTTTTTTCTGTAACTTTTACAAGTGGCATGCGACATTCACCGTGCTAATTGTGCAAGTTCATGGTCACCGTTTTCTTCTTCTTTTAAAACACACAACGTACGCCACCATCATGTACACTCTCGCACACTAATATCTATAAACACGTAATTTATTTTATAAGTACCTTTGAAAGACTTTACAAAAATATTTTAATATTAACAAAGCCACAAGAACTTATAATTGAGTTAAGCTACTCCCTACCCTAGTAAATATGGTGCAACTACAAAATCTCCTGAAAAATCTGTGTGCTGATATAATATCAAGCTTGAATAGTTCCAGTGTAAGCTTATTGAGTTTTGCGGACGTCACCGTCGCGCTGCATCCACGGGGACGTACATTAGTACATATGCTAATTTCGAAAAATAAAAGTACGTATTTTTTTTATAGAAGTACATATGCCAGCATGACGTCAAAACCCCTTCTCTCTCTGTAAAGCAGCTAGCTGTCCCAGAGTACCCAATTGCACCCACGGTGCATTAACTTGGCAGGTGGGTGCAATTTAGTGCAATAACTTGAGAGATGAGCGTTTTAGTATAACAACTTGGCATATATGTGCAATTTAGTATAGAATTTTATAAGTGATTATATAAATGCGATAACTTGCAAGACAGGTACGGTTTTGATACAATAAATTAAGAAGTTATGTGACAACTTAATTATTTGGAGTATTTTTTTTATATAAATTCAATTTTTAAGTACTTATTATGACAATATACTAGTGTGGATTTGTATAAGCATATTTATATTTTTATCCTAATAACTAATAACCGAAAGTCAATTAAATAGGATATATAAATTATTATATTTATGCTGATATTTGAGAAGGTGAAGAAAACAAAAAAAATTCTTAAAGGTAATTGGATGTAAATTGTATATGCAGTATAATTTTTAAAGATTAAATTCAACATTATAAGACAATATCCGTAGGATTACTATGTAATGGCATATTGACATCGTGAAAAAAACTCACCCAGCATATGCTTAGCCAAGTTGATGTACCAAAATACTAAATTGTCAAGTTCCTGTACTAGAACGCACCCACTTATCAAGTTGTTGCACTCCGATGTTCAATTCTCAAGTTTTTGCACTGTATCGCACCCACCTGCCAAGTTGTTGCACCGTAGGTGCAATTTACTCTTTTTTTTACTAATCACTTCTACTTTCGATATTCCCTTACTCCCCTCCATTTTCTTCGGCTTGTTGTTACTCCCTCCGGGTTGATAATACTTACTTTCTATGTTTCACAATGTAAGTCATTTTAACATTTGTCACATTCATATTGATATTAATGAATCTAGATAGATATATATGTCTAGATTCATTAACATCAATATGTATATGGGAAATGCTAAAATGACTTACATTGTAAAACGGAGGGAGTATTATTTTAGACAAGAGTATAGCCACCACATTTTTAAGGCAAATATTTTTAAAATGATTTACAATTAAATATTTTAAAGTTTAATCTCACTCTCGTCTAAAACAAAAAGTATTATCAATCCGGATGGAGTAATTAACACTACTCCGTTTCAATTAGTTTCGTGTGTGAGATGATTCTCTCACTAAGCTGCGGTCATCAAGTATGTCATCAGCTAACGCCACAACTGAGACACGCCTCCACAAGTGCCCCATCGCAGGTTCGCAGAGCACAGTGCTGGCCACGTGAATTGAGGAGTACACCACGTACTAAAATTGATAACGCACCAAATGGTACACGTGGACACGATCGATATAGTATAATTTAGTACGTAACTCCGGATTAAAACAGCAGCTTAAGATAGTACTACCCCTTTAGCTGGAGCTAGACCCACACGTCTTGAATATGTAGTATATTTTTGTGCACACGAGTACTCGTCTTCTCGATAAAACGGGCAAAGCACAAACACACGTTTTGGATTTCGATAGGCGCGCAGCGTGTGCTACCTGGCACACCATGCAGAGCGTTCCAATCTTATCCTAACTGTACCCCGTGAAAGGGAGCCAATTGCATTGCATTCATATTTAGAAATAACGCACTGCGCTGGAGCAACGTGAACAAACTGTTGCCCATCCTGAATTCATCCGATCGAATTCGAACAGCTCGTATACCTTCAGGAGTTGATTATTTGTACGTACTGCTATAGTGAGTCGATCATGTGGATGCCAACATGCATATACCAGCGTCATCCAATCAAATTAATTTCGAACTGGTTGATTGTGACGTTGATGTTAGCTAGTCTCTAATCGCGCGGTGTCAACATCATTAAGGATAGCAAAGCCTAGCTGTCTTGTAAGTACATATAATCTTTTCCTCGTATAAAATGTAAATCTACCATGGGATACGTGTTTTATGGGACCGAAGAAGTACCGAGTTTTAGATTTAATCTCTTTGGTGAATTGAAGTGTGTAGTGACGTTCGACGGCGTGTGCTACGCTAGCTAGCGTTACGTACGTATGAGGAGTGACTTGAGACTTGAGAGTTGAGGCTGTTGAGCGCGGAGAGGACACGGGCCGACGAGCAGGAGCATATGCGCCGTGAATACATATGACGATTAGTCTGGCAGACCGCAGACTGGCACTAGTAGACTCCAGTAACACGGGGAGGAGAGGACTTCGGAATCTGGCCGCGGCCGGCAGCGCGTCCAAGTCCAACTCGAACTAGCTTAGGGACCGCGCAATTTGCCCCCGTGTCGTACCACGGTACTTGGAGATTGTTTGGCTCAGTACCCAATTTTACAATTTCAGCCTACGCGACGTGGGGAATAATGGTTACCAGTTCCCCGATCTCAAGCTAGCCAGCTACAACGCGACGTGCGTACGTTCACCTCTCGTCTAGTACATGCATGCTCGCGATCCAGCTAGCTACACTGGCCAGTGGCCACCACCGTCACGGCGTCACCTACCCGTTGTTTCTCGATCGGTGTCAGGGTCAGGGCCGGGGACACCTCGCGCGTACGGACGCATGCAACAACAACGCCCCGACCGAAAGTTAGCCGGCCGACCGGCCACGTCCAGCGGGCACGCAAAAAACATGAAAGAACAATACCCACGTCTTCATGATCTGGTCCGTTACTGGATCAATATGTGGATTTATCTCACAGTTTCTAACCCAATTTGAGCCGATTCATGTGAATTCGGTGTAGAAATCATGTGTTCGGTTCTACCAAAGGTGGCAAGCACCCAGCATGCAGCATCTTATTTGGATATATGGACTAGAGGGAGTGAGAGAGAGACCCTGACCGATTCCAACCAGGGATCTGGGGAGAAATCGTGTCCACGCGCGGTTTGATGGTGAGGGCACCAATCTAGAGAGCTCGACATAATATACATGATTCCCTTGTACGTGAGGCCGTGTTATTTTTTCACTTTCCCAGCCGATTAAAATCCTGATGATAATCCTGTCCTGCATATATATATCCGTGAGCCGCTTCGCTTCTCTTTACTTGCTCTCGTTTGCCCTCTTCGTTCTTTCGAGATCAACGAGACTGCCGACGCCCGACTGTACTGCATACCCACACGTTGCGATTTGATGGGTAAAAATCCCTGCGACGGTGGCTCAGCAAGCAGTAAAAATTGTTTCCGAGCTTACATGGCTTTAATTACTGAAGAAAAATCAGTCGCTACAGTACTATTGCATACTCCTCCGTAAAAAAAAAAGACAAACCCTGGGTTTGCGTATCCAACTTTGATTGTTCGTCTTATATGAAATTTTTTTATAATTCGTATTTTTATTGTTGTTAGATGATAAAACATGATTAATACTTTGTGTGTGACTTGTCTTTTTAATTTTTTTCATATTTTTTTAAATAAGACGAACGGTTAAACATTTGTTTTTTTTTTGGACGGAGGGAGTATGTCACAACTGTCACGGATCTGAAAAGAAGAATGTTCTCTGCAGTGCCGAACGCCGAATTGCCTATGGCGATGATGAGATGACTGGTGTCCCAAACAAATACTCCCTACTACTATCAAATGACCCAACCTTGAAATTTTCTACTACAGGTCTCTCCTCATTCCAATCTTGAAATTTTCGGGACGATCGGGCGGATCGCGGCTCCACCGCAATCTGGTATCGTGTCATTTCAAGCTGTTTGTGGTCCTCGTCCATCCAGCTTTTTATGCATATCAAGCCACTGTTTCATAAATTCCGACCTTCTCCGGCGTGCTCGCCGGCACCGGCTTCTCTGCATGCATGTACCAGTACCCTTCCCACCACCAAATTAAGCCTTGTCAGTTGTCACACAAGAATTGATAGTTTCAATTGATTAATCTGTAAGAAGAAGAAGCCAATAAACAAATTATGGCTTCTGCTATCAGCTGAGATCCAACGACTTATAAATTCAACTGCCTGATGCAGCAACACTACTGCTTATAACAAGTATATATAATCGCAGCACGCAGGCAGAAGGAATCAAGGGAACCAACATAAATACATGTAGACATACAGTACATATCCAGCACACACGCCATATATGCACACAAAGATGAAAGCTGAGAAAAGCAGCGGATCCGTGAAATGACGCGCCCCTACATAGTGCGTCATGGCACCACACCAAGACAGTGCCACATGATCAGCACACAGTCCATCTGCCAAAAAAAAAAAAAAACGTTGGACTCTGCATCACAGATTAAAAGCCAGCAGTAGTACTCCACCAGCTACCCGCCACCCAAGCCAGCGATGAGCGATGGATACAGGGGTTGTTGACCCCAGCGAAAGAAACAACTGTTCAATATTGCAAGCGGATCTTGTTGCACCAGTAGGCCCCGTGCCATGCCACCTGCAGCAATGACATGATCAGCCGGAAAAATAGCAGTTCGCCTAACAGTGCATTGTTTAATTTGTAGCGCAGTTACACCGTATTTTAGATGCTTGTAACCTGTAGCCAGGGCCCAGTGGTGGTAGTAGATCTAAGGCACGTGGTGCATCGGTGAGCCGAACACCTGAAAAGATTGTTGCAGGGCTGAGGAAAATAGTAGAAAATCATGGGGACGCAGTGTTTGGTTGTTCTAAAGAAGATAAAAGGAAGGAGAGGCTGATCTTTCCACTGAAGATTCCATATGCCCAGGACTCTGGAGGCCATCACTGCATCACACGCTGACATGAACCATTCGTTAGTCCCTGATGCCCATGCACATTATGTTATACTACATGCAGTAAGACGGGTTGACTTTCTGAGTACGCGATCATATCAAATTACGGGGAGAGGAGAATGTCGACAGCATGAAGGCCTCTGATACTCTTGCAATAATTAACTTATGGGCTGCACGATGATGATGAGAAGCAGAAAAGGCTGCTTCTTCTTTTCTTTTTACTTAGACCCTGTTTAGATCCCACCCTAAAATTTTTCATCATGTCACATCGAACGTTTAAATACCTGTATAAAGTATTAAATATAGACTAAAAATATAACTAATTGCATAGATTATGACTAATTTGCGAGTCGAATATTTTAAGTATAGTTGCTCCATGATTTGACAATGTGGTGCTACAGTAAACTTGTTATTTTAGTTTTGTCCCAAATCAAACATGTATCATCAATTTCTATTAAAAAATATATAATTTAATAACATGCGAATTATATATATTATAAAAATAATTATCAAAGATGAATCTTAAAAACGAAATATTATGATGTTAAACTGTATAAACTTCGAGAATTGATGATAAATGTATAAATATTTGATTTAGTAACCTGGCCTTGATTTACCAGTAATATGACGTTGGGTATTGTGAGTCCTTTAACACAACGGCCAGGTTAATCTAACAAACATTGAGAGATTCCATGTAGAAATTAATTTGCCACTAGTTCTGAGAAATAAGGGAGCTACTACTCTTGCAAGACAAGTTTTATCAGTGGAGCTAAACTACATGAGATAGACACATAAAGTAGTAGTACCAGCTAATTGACTTGATCGTTATCGCACTCTGTTGCAAGCTAAAGTTGGAGCTAGCGATCATGCATGAATGCCATGTCATATTCAGATCGCTAACTAAATATCTAGCAACCTAGAAGGCTAGAACGCACAACAAAAACATATCGTAATATAATACTCCTACTAGTGATTAACTGCAGAGTGCTTTACAAAATCAAGATCTTTTTGGTACTACTTGTTTAATGCATCCAGGAGGAAGAAGTCAAAGAGATGCGTGCAAATTAAAGCATGGTGACGCCAACTCTGCCACCCCCCGCACTAAGGGTTGACCTGTCACGGCATTATTAGCAACACAGGCGAATGAAAGGCAATTGCTTCCGGAAAGCACTTGCTAATTTAGAGCATTAAACAAAATCACCCGTGCTAATCCGTTTCGGAACGCGCCTTTGATCAACTCGGTCACATGAGCCGCTCCTATACACAGCCACAGCTCTCCCCCTGTTTGATGCGCACCCCGTGCTCAGCTGCCGTGCAGTCCACGTCAGCCGTGCGTGGCGTCTTGATAAGGTCGTTAAGTACTTGTGTGCCTTAGCTTGGTGAGGAATTGATTAATGGATCGAGCGATTGTAATTATCATATTTAGGGTGTAATCATTGTGCTGTATTTTATCTGCATCGCGGACCTTATCACAACTTCGCAGGTACAGCCATATGTATGATTGTGTATTGCGTAATCTGGATAGTTAAATTGAGGTCTGAGGTAATATGACGGCCGCTAAACTGACGTGCGGTGCAGCTGGTAACAATTTCGCTAGCTACTTCAAGCAGTATGATAATGGTCCCGATTGGAAGCACAACCACCGGTGTGGTGATGGGCCATTTTTTGTTTGATGAAAAAAATGTGCCCTATCAAATTATTGTTATTTGAATAGTTTTGACTAGTGTATGGTTTGCTATCAAAACATGCTTACTAGGGAAGCACCAGTGATGTGATGGTGGAGTTGTGGGTATTTTACCCACCATGGTTCAAATCCTAATGTACATATACGAATATTACGCACATGCAGATGCACTTTCAATAGATCTTTAGTGAAATCAGGGATATTCCGTTGATTTTCGTTTCTTAGAGCATGTGTTAGGGGATGCATTCGCGGGGGTGTGAGTATAGTGTTGCATGTGTAGTGGTGTGTGCGCGCGTCTGCAGTGTTTATTTCGATGGTATTTTCAATGACATGATGTTTATTTCGAAAGAAAACCAAAGAAAAATGGCCAAATAATCCATTATACACAATCATGATATAATCCACCTAATTAAAGGTCATAACACACAATCATGATATAATCCACCTAATTAAAAGTCAACATTTCCATGTTAAAGTATGTTTTTTAATCAGTGTCCAATAATTAATACTACCTCCATCTCATAAAAAAATCTAAATTCTAGCTAATTTAAGACAAATTAGGTAATTTAGGATAAATTAGAAGGATAGATAAATAATCACAATAACACTATTTTAATGAGTCCAATACATGCACACATTCTATATATAAAAATGATTAAAAGGAATTTTGAGACAATTAACCCACATAATTAGTAGTATATCTGTACTCCCAGTGTTAAATATATTTGACTAAAAATGGTAGGTAGATGGATTTGGAAAACATTTTATTACGGAAAATTACAAGACTCAGGTTATAACAAAAAATATTTTACACAAAGGGAGTGGTACAATATTTCACCATCAAACTTCTGGAAGACTAAAATTGATTACGTAAACAGTGCCACCTGGAAGAAGCCCTTCGCAGATATTTGTATGGGGCTAACGAAGACACATGGAATTGTTTAGCAAGGCCGTGTTTAGCTTCAAAATATTTCTTCAAACTTTTAACTTTTTTATCACATCAAAACTTTCTTACATACATAAACTTTTAACTTTTCCGTCACATTATTCTAATTTCAACCAAATTTTCAATTTTGACGCAGACACAGCCTTGACTCTTTCGGTTACTGGCATGGAAGGTTCTCGATTCTGGATAGCTCGCGCACTTGTCCGGGCCAGTTTAGTTCCCAAAAATTTTCCCCTTTACCCATCACATCGAATCTTTGGACACATGCATGGAGTATTAAATATAGATAAAAATAAAAACTAATTGCACAGTTATGGAGGAAATCGCGAGACAAATCTTTTGAACCTAATTAGGCCATGATTAGCCATAAGTGCTACAGTAACCCACATGTGCTAATGACGGATTAATTAGGCTCAAAAAATTCGTCTCGCGGTTTTCCGGCGAATTCTGAAATTAGTTTTTTCATTCGTGTGCGAAAACCCCTTCCGACATCCAGTCAAACGTTCAATGTGACATCCAAAATTTTTCTTTCCCCCAACTAAACAAGCCCCAAGTAGTCGTCGCGTAGAGTAGTAGTACTACTAGCTAGTTTGTGCGCCTTTTCCATGCATGTGCAAGTGCCAAGTAGCAGTCGCTAAATTCCCCTGACTTTTGAAAAAATTAACACGCGCGCTGGGCCACGACGTTAATTGGAAGTTCGAGTCCCAGAATCATTAGCGCGTAGCGTAGGTGCGTCTCGCGGGCACGTGTCGGGCCGTCCACGCGCCGGCCGGCCGGCCGCCGTGCGTGTTGGCTCGTGCCCGTCGTGTGTGGCCACCCGCGCTCCGCGGCGTCGCCGTCGGCCACCGTGCAAAAAGTCTCCCCGCCATTTAACCCCCCCCTCCGTGACGGCGCGCGCGGCCCGTCAGGGGCAAGGCAAGTCAGCCTGCACGCTTGGCAGTGGCCGTTGGCGAGTCGCGGCCTCGCGGGAAGAGAGAGGGGGTTTTGGTTGGTTGGTGGGTGGGGCCAGGGCGGTGGTCGCCGCCGGCCGGCGGTGGAGATGGGGCCCTGGGCACCCTTGGCTTGTCGCCGTGGACTTTGGGTTGCTCTCGTATAATACGTGTATACGTGGTGGAGGGGAGAAGAGAGGATGGGAGTAATCTGAATATCTGATAATGCGGGGGGTGCAGTTTTTGGAGTCGTGCGTGCCGAAAGCGAGGAGGGGAGGGCCGGGGGGAGGGGCCCCCGATCGGCAGCCGGGGGAAAAAATCGCAATTATTGGATCGATGCGCCGATGAAACGTGGCATGCTTGCAGCCTAATTTTAACGTAGTAGGAAGTTTTGCACGAGTTTAACACGAACTTTCCAAGTCTTTCTCATGTCCAGCGCACAGCTAGCTATCAACCAATGGAAACAGGAGCGGGCGGGCGCATTTGCTGCTGCACTTCTCTCCCGGTGTTTTGTTCGATCTAATCATGCATCTAATAATGTTGCCCCGTTGACATCTATTTAGCTTGAAAAAAGTCAGATTCATGGGGTTGGGAACTTGGGATAAACGTAAGGGAGTAGAGGACACTCCGATCATCCGATGGGCTGTCTGTTCTCAGGCTATGCATCCTCAGTCTAAAAAAAATCAACTTAACAATTCCACATGACCACATCGACCGCTACTTTCTCGTCTTTTCGATCATCCCATCCATCGATCCATACTTTCATGTCACAGTATGTGATATACTGACATGCCCTGAAAGCTACACTGCAACAACTTTCTAGTAGATCGGCAAATAATGGTTCATGTTTGTTTGGATTCGATCGTTTTAATTTGTCCGTAACGCTCAGTTCTTTTTTTTTTCCTCGTACGTAATTAAATTGTTAGTTAATCCTATTTTACAGGAGCACTTTGCCGCACACACGCGCGGTAAATTCCGGACCGGGTGGATCGTGAACGCGACCGATTGGTACGGAGGAAATAGTAACAAATCGATGTAGAGACAATGACTATCCACGCAAATTGCTCACATGCACCGGTCCGTTGATCTAGTTCAGTTCGGCCTGGACCATCGCAACCTCGCAACCTGCTGGTATCGAATGTACTGCCGGCCAACCTGCACATATATACTATCTTATTAAGAGAAGCCTTCAAATGCTCGCAGTGCTAGCTCGATCCTACGTACGGTACGTCAAAAAGCATTGAAAATTTCTTCCCGTACATTTGTCTACATGGTTATTGAGCGGATTGTTATTCGTTTCAGTAAACCGGTAAATAATCTGAGAAGAATAAAGAAGAATCAGCTGCGTCGTCTTCACTATGGTGGGCGACGTCCTGGTAGTTTCCGTCGGATGCACGAAGCATCTACTACTCCTCTCTCCACCTCTCCTTTTTGTGTAACTTTTGATACAGCTGCGTCTTTTTTGTTGTTAGCTGTTTCTGCACAGTGACGATCCTCCAAACGGTCAGTGGAATTTCACTTTCAGTTATTCGGAATTAGATCCTCCAAATTATTTCTCCTTGCCCTTCAGAATTAACTAAACGTCAGCACTATAGTGCCCGCATATTATTGGTTAATTTCACCGGATCTAGAATAGTGAATATCAATTCCATTTTTCATTTTGTCTCATCGCCAGGCTTCAATGTTTAGTCATGAGGGTGTGTTTTTCATTGGGTAAAACTAGAAGCCAGGAGAGTTTGAGCAGGTCTTGAAGAGGAGGACTTGTGATCAAGCCCATTCTTCAGAGGCCTTTTTGGGCCCAGTGAGTAAAATGTTTCCAAATGAATGCCCGCCCAACACTTCTACCTACGTAGTATAGTCCAGCATTTTGCAATTTTGGGCCTCCAAAAAAAACCTTATTGACAAGTTACCAAAATTTTGACATAGTTACCAAAATTTTGACAGCATTTCTTATATAGTTATCAAAATTTGGCAGTAAACTAAATGTAGCCACTTTTTTGGCAACTTCACCAAAACTTAGTAAGGTTGAAAATGACATCAAAGTGAACATGCCTTTTTTTTTGGAGTTGAAATACGAGCCCAGCAGCATGAGGTGATAAAGTTTGCAAATTTCACAGGATTTGATGAATTTCGATTGAAATTCGACACAAACCATAAGGCACCTTCAAAATATCAAAGATGAAATTCGAACGATATTGTGAGCCTCTGCTTCAGTTTTCTACTTCTACTTACTCCGTATCTTCCAATTGCAACTCTGCAATACATATGGCGTCTTAATTATGGTTTGGACCTTCAACTAATAAATGAAGGCATCGCTACACCACTTCTGATGTTGAGGGCTCGGCCATTAGTATTTGTTGCTTCCGGGCTCTGTTGGACAGTAGTACTAGCCGGCTAGCTACTTTTTTGGCGAATTAGAACACAAATGTCAGCTCGTTGGATTTTGCTTCAGGTGAATGAATGTGGCATCGGGTGTGTTTAGATCCAAAGTTTTCATCCAAACTTCCTACTTTTTCCATCATATCAACCTATCATACACACACAATTTTTCAGTCACATCATCTTCAATTTCAACCAAAGTCTAAACTTTGGCTTGAACTAAACACAGCCACCGAGTGATTATCAAAGACGATCGCCCGAATCCTGCAAAGGCGTTTTGCGCCGTTGTGACGTACGATGTATTTTGTAGCTTGGTATGAACGCTGAAAATAAACACTGCATCTGAAAGATATTTCTCATCTAATGTTGTTCTTTTGTGCGTCTGCTTTCACCTAAATAATAGTAGTATATAAATGTGTTGCTCCGTTGGTGGTGTGTCGATCTGTGGTTAGGTTAGCCATCAATCCTATCATATAACATTGTACTGTACAAAAATTGTAAAGCATGCCGACTTTTTTTTGTCCGTTCCTGAAGATTATAGTTGATATATATATTTCTTGACCAAGCCACACAACCTAGGTCGGTTTAACTATATATATTTCAAAAAGACTACTACTAAGCTAGGATTGTAGTATAAATTATCCATTAAAGAATTACCTCCATCTAAGTATAATTGTAGAGACTAAATATCACACTTCAGAAGTAAGCTACTTACTAGTTAAGTATAGCTAGTACTAATATTATATTTGACACTATTTCTTTGTCATGAACATGTTGCTAGGTTTATTTTTCTATTTCCGCTTGGTGTAGAACTAATGTACTCTATCTGTTTTAAATTACTTGTTATTTTAGTTTTGTCCCAAATCAAACATGTATCATCAATTTCTATTAAAAATATAATTTAGTAACATGTGAATTATATATATTATAAAAATAATTATCAAAGATGAATCTTAAAAACGAAATATTATGATGTTAAACTGTATAAACTTCGAGAATTGATGATAAATCTATAAATATTTTATTTAGATTAACCTGGCCTTGATTTACCAGTAATATGACGTTGGGTCTTGTGAGTCCTTTTAACACAACGGCCAGGTTAATCTAACAAACATGGAGATTCCATGTAGAAATTAATTTGTCACTAGTTCTGAGAAATAAGGGAGCTACTACTCTTGCAAGACAAGTTTTATCAGTGGAGTTAAACTACATGAGATAGACACATAAAGTAGTAGTACCAGCTAATTGACTTGATCGTTATCGCACTCTGTTGCAAGCTAAAGTTGGAGCTAGCGATCATGCATGAATGCCATGTCATATTCGGATCGCTAACTAAATATCTAGCTAACCTAGAACGCACAACTGAAATATAATACTCCCTACTAGTGATTAACTGCAGAGTGCTTTACAAAATCAAGATCTTTTTTGTGCTACTGGTTTAATGCATCCAGGAGGAAGAAGTCAAAGAGATGCGTGCAAATTAAAGCATGGTGACGCCAACTCTGCCACCCCCCGCACTAAGGGTTGACCTGTCACGGCATTATTAGCAACACAGGCGAATGAAAGGCAATTGCTTCCGGAAAGCACTTGCTAATTTAGAGCATTAAACAAAATCACCCGTGCTAATCCGTTTCGGAACGCGCCTTTGATCAACTCGGTCACATGAGCCGCTCCTATACACAGCGACAGCTCTCCCCCTGTTTGATGCGCACCCCGTGCTCAGCTGCCGTGCAGGCCACGTCAGCCGTGCGTGGCGTCTTGATAAGGTCGTTAAGTACTTGTGTGCCTTAGCTTGGTGAGGAATTGATTAATGGATCGAGCGATTGTAATTATCATATTTAGGGTGCAATCATTGGGCTGTATTTTATGTGCATCGCGGACCTTATCACAACCTCGCAGGTACTGTACAGCCATATGTATGATTGTGTATTGCGTAATCTGGATAGTTAAATTGAGGTCTGAGGTAATATGACGGCCGCTAACCTGACGTGCGGTGCAGCTGGTAACAATTTCGCTACTTCAAGCAGTACAATAATAGTCCCGGTTGGAAGCACCACCACTGGTGTGGTGATGGGCCATTTTTTGTTTGATGAAAAAATATGCCCAGTCAAATTATTGTTATTTTGAATGTATTGACTAGTGTTTGGTTTGCTATTAAAACGTGCTAATTACTAGGGAAGCACCAGTGATGTGATGGTGGAGTTGTGGGTGCTTCACCCACCATGGTTCAAATCCTAATGTCTATGAATATTACGCACATGTAGATGGACTTTCAATAGATCTTTAGTGAAATCAGGGATATTCCATTGATTTTCGTTTCTTAGAGCATGTGTTAGGGGATGCATTCGTGGGGGTGTGAGTGTGGTGTTGCGTGTGTAGTGGTGTGTGTGCGTCTGCTTGTTTATTTCGATGGTATTTTCAATGACATGATGTTTATTTCGAAAGAAAACCAAAGAAAAATGGCCAAATAATCCATTAGTCAACATTACCATGTTAAAGTATGTTTTTTAATCAGTGTTCAATAATTAATACTACCTCCATCTCATAAAAAAAATAAAATTCTAGCTAATTTAAGACAAATTAGGTAATTTAGGATAAATTAGAAGGATAGATAAATAATCACAATAATACTATTTTAATGAGTCCAATACATGCACACATTCTATATATAAAAATGATTAAAAGAAATTTTGAGACAATTAACCCACATAATTAGCAGTATATCTGTACTCCCAGTGTTAAATATATTTGACTAAAAATGGTAGGTAGATGGATTTGGAAAACATTTTATTACGGAAAATTACAAGACTCAGGTTATAACAAAAAATATTTTTCACAAAATACTGAAGGGAGTGGTACAATATTTCACCATCAAACTTCTGGAAGACTAAAATTGATTACGTAAACAGTGCCACCTAGAAGAAGCACTTCGCAGATATTTGTATCGGGCTAACGAAGACACATGGAATTGTTTAGCAATGCGGTGTTTAGGCTGTGTTTAGTTCCTTTCAAAATTAGAAGTTTGGATTGAAATTGGTACGATGTGACTGAAAAGTTACGTGTGTATGACAGGTTGATGTGATGGAAAAAGTTGGAAGTTTGGATCCAAAGTTTAGATCTAAACACAGCCTTAGTTCCAAAATATTTCTTTAAACTTTCAACTTTTCCATCACATCAAAACTTTTCTACACATATAAACTTTCAACTTTTCCGTCACATCATTTCAATTTCAACCAAATTTTTAATTTTGACGTGGACTAATTACAGCCTCGACTCTTTCGGTTACTGGCATGGAAGGTTCTCGATTCTGGATAGCTCGCGCACTTGTCCAAGTAGGAGTAGTCGTCGCGTAGAGCAGTAGTACTACTAGTACTAGCTAGTTTGTGCGCCTTTTCCATGCATGTGCAAGTGCCAAGTAGCAGTCGCTAAATTCCCCTGACTTTTGAAAAAATTAACACGCGCGCTGGGCCACGACGTTAATTGGAAGTTCGAGTCCCAGAATCATTAGCGCGTAGCGTAGGTGCGTCTCGCGGGCACGTGTCGGGCCGTCCACGCGCCGGCCGGCCGGCCGCCGTGCGTGTTGGCTCGTGCCCGTCGTGTGTGGCCACCCGCGCTCCGCGGCGTCGCCGTCGGCCACCGTGCAAAAAGTCTCCCCGCCATTTAACCCCCCCCTCCGTGACGGCGCGCGCGGCCCGTCAGGGGCAAGGCAAGTCAGCCTGCACGCTTGGCAGTGGCCGTTGGCGAGTCGCGGCCTCGCGGGAAGAGAGAGGGGGTTTTGGTTGGTTGGTGGGTGGGGCCAGGGCGGTGGTCGCCGCCGGCCGGCGGTGGAGATGGGGCCCTGGGCACCCTTGGCTTGTCGCCGTGGACTTTGGGTTGCTCTCGTATAATACGTGTATACGTGGTGGAGGGGAGAAGAGAGGATGGGAGTAATCTGAATATCTGATAATGCGGGGGGTGCAGTTTTTGGAGTCGTGCGTGCCGAAAGCGAGGAGGGGAGGGCCGGGGGGAGGGGCCCCCGATCGGCAGCCGAAGCCACAGTCGCACGACAGTTTCTGGGTTTGTCACGGACTCTCGGTGCGTCGTGCTGCGCGCATAAATGCCAAAAAGGTCACCGCGACTAGCGCCCCTCCCTGCTTGTGTCGTATTTTCGGGAAACATGTCAATTGATCAGCTGATATTACCGAAAGTTCGGAAAAAAAAAATTTGCCGAAAATTGATAGCGTAATGCTCCACCCTCTTTAGTTTGAAATTTAAAAAATACTCTCTCCGTTTCAGGTTACAGGATGGTTTGACTTTAGTTAAAGTCAAACTGCTTTAAGTTTATAGAAAAAAATAGGAATATTTTTGACACAAGATAAATTTATTATAAAAATATATTTAATTATTAATTTAATAAAACTAATTTGGTAATGTAAGAGTAAAGTCCATCACCGGTCTCTAAACTTGTACCGCTGTGTCATCTCGGTCCCTAAACTTGCAGATCACTCGTTTAGTTCTTCTAACTTGTTCAGTTAAGTCGCCCTGGTCTCTAAACTTGAATTTGAATATCATCTGGGTCAAATAGGACGGTCTAAAGACTTTATATTTAAAAATAATTCATAACTTTTTCATGTGAATTCTAATGAAGACAAACTTTATATTAAACTTGTAGCCCTCGATGCGATCTACAATTTTGTAGTTGAATTGTTTTTATTTTAAGTCATTTTTTTCCCAAAATGTAATTTTAAAATTAAAATTTCAAAATCTATAAACATGCAACAATATTTTGGGACCCTAAACAGTTTTACTTCAAAAACTTTTCAACTACAAAGTTTGTAGGTCGCGTCGAGGGCTACAATTTTGATATAAAGTCTGTCTTCATTAGAGTTCACATGAAAAAGTTATGAATTATTTTTTGATATAAAGTCTTTAGACCGTCCTGTTTAGGGACCGGGGTGACGCAACTGAACAAGTTGGAGGACCTAAATGAGTGATCTGCAAGTTTAGGGACCGGGATGATACAGTCGAATAAGTTTGATGACCTGAACGGTCGATTTGCGAGTTTAAGGACCGGGCTGACACAACGGTACAAGTTTAGAATCCGGTGATGGACTTTACTCGTAATGTAAATATTACTATATTTTTTTATAAACTTAGTTAAATTTGAAGCAATTTAACTCTGACCAATATCGTAGCCTAAAACGAGGGAGTACTAGTTTACCTCAAACAAGAGCAGAGAGAGTATGTACACAATAAGCTTTTTTTTCCCCCATTTTCTGCACCTGCTGCAGCAGAGTTCTTTAACCGGCGTCTCAACCATATGAAGACAATCCTTTTGTATTCGCGGTGTGGTTGGGAAAGAAAACCACTGCGTGTGAATTTTATGATTATATTTTTCGGCTTCAAAAAAATGTTGCAAATGGAGATTTCGCGAACGAGCCTGCAACGGCAAAAGGTTGCACGATTCGTCGGGAAGCTTGGTTCTGTCCTCGAGTATCTGGCTGCATGCACATGGCTGTTACTATCTCATAATACTGATTATTCGGAAACTGCCATATGGGAAGGTTCTGCTCATCGTACGTTGCTTATGTAACTCAACAGTTATGAGTGATTTATCGAGCACTCATTGTTGTCAGTTTGATGGGTAGGAAAGAAAAATCAGTGCATTATGCATTCAGAATAAAATGATAACTGAATAAAATAAGAGGGATATACCATGCCGAGCAGCACACTTGAGATCATGACAAAAATAGGGAAAATAGGGTTTAATTGATTGCTTGAGGGTACGAAACAAACATAAGGCCTGATCCAGCAGGGGAAAGAAAAGGCAGAAGCACTTCAGAACTGGATGACTATATAATACTCCTCCATTGGTAAGATTGATATGCTTCCGGTACAGATAGAGATCACCATTCACCCATAAACATGTCACTAAAAGAAATGGTCAGCGCAATAGTTTTATATGCTTACTCCGTACGAGTTGTTGCATTGATTGTTCCGGCAGGAATGCGCGCCGTGACCTCATCTCTTGCTAATCCTTCATGGTGCACGGAGAAGAGGGAATTTTTTTATTTGCCAAACTAAACAATATTTGTGCAGATCATAGTTATCCTTGATGCAACCGGGTTTTAATAGTTGGGGACCGTTGTGCTCTGGTTTTCCGATCGAGGGACGAAAAATCGAATTCGGTGTAAAGTTAAGGACTCAGATGAACTTATTCCTTTACAATTGCAGTAGCAACCTTTGCAGGCGTCCCCTTCGCCTTCGCCGGTCGCCGCCATCAAAGCCAAGAGGCGTGCAATGTCGCGGCCGCCGTCGCCGATGCTCTCCGTCCCGGAGAAGAAGACGGCCGCCGCCGAGCTCTTCCGGGACCGCCACTTCTTCAACTCGGCCTTCTTCACCGACCTCCGCGAGGCACGCGCTTCCCTCTCCGCTCCGAGCTCCCAGGCGACGACCCAGGACGGCCGCCTCCCGCCGCGCGATCCTACTCCGGTACCACCGCCCTCCTCCGCCTCCGCGCGCGCGACCCCTGCGACTTCGACGACGACCTCGCCTTCACCTGGCACGACGCCTTCAGGCCCCACCTCAGGCGCACCGCGGCGTCCTCCGCTTCGAGAAGGCCGCCGTCGTGGTTCAACGTCGGCGCCGCCTCGTCGAGGATCGCGCGCGGCCGTCGACCGGGCGGCGGAGGCGGGGTCAAGGCTGCGTGGCGGGGGAGTTCCAGCGCGCCGCGGGGGCGTTCAGAGCGGCGGGGAGATGATGGAGGGAGAGGGAGGACACGGTGGATATGGGCCCCGAGGCTCCCGCGATGCTGGAGCGGGTTCATGCTCGCGCAGGCGCAGGAGTGCTGCTTCGAGCGCGCTCTTCGCCGCGGGAACGTCGTCAGCGGCGTGCTCCAAGGTCGCCAAGCAGGTGAAGTTTGAATTTGCTCGCTCATCTTC
>CM020179.1:30709514-30742471 GCA_009805545.1 Oryza longistaminata | reverse complement strand
CGGCGGACGACAAGGGCAAGAAGACGAGGGTGGGCAGGGCGGTGGAGGCGGCGGGAGACAAGAAGGCGGTGTTCGTCGTGAAGACGAAGTCCGGGGCCGTGAATGTGGAGGAGAGGAGGCCGGTGGTGGTGGTGCCCACCATGCCGGTGCGGACGTCGAGCTGCACCAAGGAGGAGGTGGACGCGATCCTCATCCAGTGCGGCCGCCTCAGCCGGAGCTCGTCCGGGAGGGCGGCGTCGAGCGAGACGGGGGCGGTCACCGGAGGTCGAAGAGGAGCTACGACTTGATCAAGAGAGGAGAGCCGGGGTGGTGTGGTGGGGATGAGGAGCGCGATTGGGAGAGGCATGGCGGCGCGGTGTCCAGGCCGTCGCCTCACCGGGGCTCGCCGCAGCGGAAGCGCTCTGGTAGTCGGGAGAGGAGCGGCGGCGGCGGGCAGCCGTAGAGCGAGCCGATCGCCTGGCGGGGTGCCGAGGGGGTGTGTCCCCTGCACCGGCTCCGGCTGGTTCCGGCGGAGGCGGCGGCGGCGGAGAGCGGGTGGTGAGACAGCAGCCGGGGAAGATGGTGTCCGTCCCGGCGAGGGAGAAGGCGCGCGCGCCGTCGCCCGCGGCCGCGTCCGGCAAGAGGTGCGCGTCTCCGAGATCAAGCTCGCCTGCGAGGATGGTGGCTGCAGGGAATGAGAATGCTGGAGGCGGGCAGATGACGGCGGCGCAGACGCCTTCGCTGAGCCGGAGCTCGTCGCCGTACAGGCGCAGCCCCATGGGGAGATCGACGAGAACTCCCTCCGCAACAACAATGGTGCCAATCGCCACAAGGTAACAACCTATACAAATTTCGAGTTTTTTTTATGCCAGCTATTGCCGCAATTCCCTCCTCTTATCTCAAATCCCTCGCGTGAATCCAGAAAATTTCGGAAAACGCCGCTCGCCGCCGCTCCCCAGAAGGCCACGGAGCGTTCAAAGGAGAAGCCGAAGGTCGTGGAGGAGACGGTCCTCGTTGCGGCCGCGCCGCCCGCGTCTAAAGACGCGCACGCGCACGGCCAGTGCCACGGCCGAGAGCCTCAACACGAAGGCCCGGTCTCCGCCGGGCGTCGCGGGACTTCGACCAGAACACCAACTCGTACGCCACCCAGCTCCTCGAGGACATCCAGAGCTACCACCAGCAGCAGAACACCACCTCCGTGGCCGCCCACCGCCGCGACGCTGCCCAGCTTCTCGCTCCCGGCGTGCGTCTCCCAAGGCGTGCTCCATCCTCGACGCCGTGGCCGACCTCAACTCCTTGTCGTCGGAAGCCCTCCTGCGAGCCCGACCGCTCCGCCAACGACAGGGGATCGGTCAACGCGCCGCTCGGCGGGCATGGACGACCTCGCGGAGCCGGGCGTGCAAAAGAGGCACGCCACCGCCCCGCGGGGGACATCCGCGGAGGCCGAGACCGAGCCACAGGAGTCCGCCGGAGCAACAGCGTCTCCGGCAACCCGTGGACGCCGTCGTGGAGCCCAACTCGGTGGAGTCCACGGACCGGACGTGGAGCGCGTCGCGCTCGACGAAACAACGGCGACGAGGTGGTCGAGCAGGGCAGCGGCAGCCACGCCGGCGCGCGCAGCCCGCTGAACCGCTCCCGGCAGAGCAGCAAGCAGAGGCGGCCAGCCGGAGCACAGCGTCCGCGTCGCGCGCCGGCAGCTCTGGTGGTAACAGCAACAACGTCGTTCATCGTGGACGCGGTGCTCACCGCAGCGGCGGGCGGCGGCGGCGGCGCAGCGTGGCCAGCGGCCGTCGGGTGTTCGGGCCGTCTCGGCCATGTCGTAGAAGGAAAAAATTATCCATGTTACTCATGTATGCTGCTGTTAGGTTGTAGAATTTTGTTTGATCACTGCTCAGTGTCATTCGTAGATTGGGTTTCTACTTTCTAGTGGCAAGATGGATTGCTGCTTTAGTCACAGATGTGTTTGTGGATTGTGGTCCACTGTTTTGTTGGTTTGATACATTGTTCAGATGTACTCATAGGTCATTGTGTGACATTGGCAATGTATACTCTTGTCGTCAGTGTTTAGGCTGCACACTTGAATCTTCTGTTGTATTGATTTCATATTCATTTCCAGTTTATCGGCAGGTTCTTCTGTTCTAGCTCAGCAGTATAATGGATTCATTTCCATTTATGCAAGATTTTATTTTTGTTACAAAGCACGTTGGTTTATAATCTCTATATACTATCATTTCAAAAACCCAATTCCAGATTGATCATGTAGTCCGGGTAGTACCACAATTCCAGATTACTCTCTCAAGGTTCTCCTATCAAAACTGCAATTCTTAGGATCGGAGTAATTTTCTCAATGAAATGAACATGGAAACTTACTTAGTACAAATCACTGAACAATCATGGTTATTCAGTGTTCATGAATTTCTTTTGGCAGGGAAAACAACATAAAATTGACAAACACTAAAAATACACAACTAGAGCTTTCGTAGCTCAGTTGGTTAGAGCACCCGTTTAGTAAGCGGGAGGCTGAGTTCGACTCTCAACGAAAGCATTTGTTTTAGTATTGTTTGAATTCATTTTTTCTCTTCATCTTCCAAATGTTTAATTCAAGGGTTTTTGTTCATATATACTGTTCAGATTCAAGTTTCACCTCATGTTTCAAATGTTCTAATTCAACCTTTTCTCTTCATTTGGGAGACACTTTTGTTGTGTTGGGGCGACGCTAAATGGGCGGGTGATCGCTGGCGCGTACCCCACCTACTATACGTCATCTCCCCTCTTCTCTTCCTACTACACTATAAATTTTAAAATAATAAAAAAACAACTTAGAAAATTTTATGTATAAAAATACTATGTATAAAAAATATTCAATTCAAATTTAAATTTGAATCGGATATATAAACTTTTTACTTATAAACTTTGGGTCTATAAACTTTAGGTGTATAAACTTTAGGTATAGAAATACTATATATAAAAAAAAATTGAATTCAAATTCAAATTCAAACTTGAATCGGGTATATAAACTTTTGACTTATAAACTTTGGGTCTATAAACTTTAGTGTATAAATTTATAGTATAGAAATACTATATATAAAAAATATTTGAATTCAAATTTAAATTTGAATCGGATATTATTAAACTTTTGACTTATAAAATTTGGGTCTGTAATATTTAGTGTATAAACTTTAGATGTGTAAATTTTAGGTTATAAACTTTAAGTGCATAAATTTTCTAAAATAAAAAAGTAATGTGGTGTAAAAAAAAGAAAAGTGAGAGGGAGGGGATTGATCGGCAGCGATTGATCGCTCGTTAGGATTCTCGGAAGTTGTTTCCGCCTTCGCGAGACGAACCCCTGTGCAAGATGGGCCCAGCTTTAAGAACAGGCATTTTGCTGGATTTACATGGGCCGAGATCGGCCCAACTACTCGGCCGAAAAAGCCGGCGAGAAGACATCAAACCAGCCGCCGCCCCCTACCCTCCTCTCCTTCGGCTTCCCCACCACGACAAAACCTCGTCCTCATCGAGTCAAAACAACCCATGAAACCCTAAAACCCCAATCCCCCCAGCCCAATCCGCCATTGCCTCCCCGATGCAAGCGTCCGCGCGCCCTCTAACCGCCGCCGCATCCAAGCGGGGTGAGTAATCGAGCCCTCCACATGGTATTTTCATCTTCATCGGTTTCCGCGGCAGCGCATAGCTTTTGCTTGAGTTTTTTTTTAGGGGGGTGGCTGCCGTGCTGATTCGTTGTTCATCTTTGTTGTTCTGTTCCCAGTGATTGCGGGCGTCTCTAGCACGATCTCGCGCTCGTGCCACCGGACTTGCCGATGGAAAGTCACATGCCGCGCCGCTGTCCCTCAGGAGGCGCCCAAAGGGCCAAAAGGATGACCAAGCAGGAGAGGAGGGTTTAAAATAGAGAAATTTGTTGAGGAGTAGGTGGCTTTGTCCTGTTGGCATTTGTGAATCTTGCCTTGATTTGATGAGGAGATTTTATGGATGGTTTTGCATTTAAGGCTGTGTTTAGTTCACGCCAAAATTGGAAGTTTGGTTGAAATTGGAACGATGTGAGGAAAAGTTAGAAGTTTATGTGTGTAGGGAAGTTTTGATGTGATGGAAAAAGTTGGAAGTTTGAAGAATATTGGAACTAAACACGGCGCAAGTAGTGTTGCTGTTTAGACCATCTCACTACTTGAACTTAAACCTAGGAAACCGATGTTGTGAAATGTAGCGCGACTTTATCTATTATGTGTTGTGATTGCACATAACTGATACGGAATAGGTGGCTCAAATGCAGCGACAACATGACTAATAGTTCATGCTTCTTCGTGGTTTTGGCTTAGTGCAGTATAAGGCATCGAATGATGGTAAATTCCCCACGATGACGGACTGTTCGTCAACATGTTGGAGGGGGTCACTACACGGTGAGGGAGATAGTTCAGGAAACTTGAGTACAACAGAGAATGTTACAACTGGACCAGTCTAAGGCAGCTGAGCTGCCCGAAACAGCTGAACATTCTGAGGCATTTAAAGCCAAGGATGTCCAATGGAAATGCTCAATTTAATTCGAAAGCTTCAGTGGAAACCAAGATAAGATGACCTTCACCTCTCCCAAGAAAGTGCTGCTACCAGCACTGAAATCATAGATAAGGTGTGTTTCTCCTGTTTTGCCTTTATTGCCAAACAGTACGTTAAAATGTCTAAAGTTCACCCATTTTGACAAACTTTTGTGTTCTTTATGGCACTTCAAGCGTGCAATCTAAAACCTGATTCAATCTTACAAGCCACCGCGGCCATAAATTTCATATGCCTTATACGTGTTTTTTTCAGACTGAAACATGGAGATTGAAAGAATCACAGATGACATCAGGCACTTCTCATTACACTGGAGAAAACAGAAGCTGGCAAGCAAGACCTTCAAAACTGCAGATAGTTTTACAGGTGCAAATGAATCATCAAGTCATTCAAACAGAAAGTGACAGCATAAAGGTTCTAATGCTATGAGCTGAACATTTCCATGAGTTTCATTATTTTGTGCTGATACAAAATTGTGTAGCCATTTTTCTCAAAAATTCTAATATACAGAATTGTGTATGCAGAATGAAGATTCCATATCTCTGGACTAGATACTAAAATCAGATCCAACTGACCTAGAACTAGGAGAAAGCAAATCTGACAAGATAGAGCTGAATAGTACAGCAAAGGTTAAGAATGTCAGTGAACCACCTGTAATCAGATCCAATTGAAAGGTGATAAGACGGTCAAGGCAAATGTAACTGGGACAGGTATTGCTTATTACGCTGCTATATTCTTATTTCATGTTTAAACGGATGTATTATCAAGTGATTTGTTTCATTATTATAGTATTTAATTTAATAACTGTTATGTTTGCATATTCAGTGTTTTTGTAGATCAACTACTTAAAACTATGGAGTATTTATTGCTTGCATCAATTAATGATATCAAATGAATACTACTTTAATAATCTTATGTTCAGCTCTGGTCACTACACAAGTTAACACATTCTAGTTCCATTGGTGGATGTTCAAAGCATGACTACTTTATATATAGTCATGCATTTTGTCTTTTGATTCCATTGCTCAAATGGGACTTTCTGACTTAGTGTACCGCCTTTTCCACTAGTTTGATAACAATCATAGAAAATCATTATGTGTTAGAAACACTTTTCTGATTTCACTCTGGGTCAATTTGTTTATACAACATGCTGATTGTTAAGTATTTCAGTTGCTCTTTTGTCCATTTTTTCATGCTGGATGTCTTGTAATAACGTGTCCCCTTTTTATTGTTTTTCATACAGAGAAGAGAACCCGGAGGTTGAGCCGAAGACAGGTCTTTTTGGGAGCCTGAAATCTTTTGCTTCTGGGATCAGAAATTTTTGGAGAAAACTGTGAATTTCTTGTTATGTCTGGAAGATGACACATTCTCTTGCTGCTACGACTTTGTGAGGCTGGAGCAAATTATGACGTTTCTGAAAGCTGTAGAATTGGTTATCAGCCTTTGAAATTTGTGAGCCTGAAGCAAATTGTAGTCGCCTTTAAGCTACGCGTGAAGTAATGGTAATTCATGCTGTCACGTTACTGACAAGCTAGGTATGAGCATTGTGTATCCATTGGGCGATCATTTTAGTTTTTGGTGACAGGGCCAATAGTTCTGTTCCATCCATGCATTACATACGGCAATCATGTTCGAGTTTCCACAATGATTAACAATATTCTGAGGGGGTGGACGGGAGGAGTTAAGCTAGGTAGGAGTATGAGCATGTGTATCAGTATCCATTGTCATCATTTTAGTTTTTTGTTGACCAGGGCCAGTAGTTCTGTTTCCATCCATGCAATTACATACGGCAATCATGTTCGAGTTTCCACAATGATTAACAATATTCCGAAGGGTGGGAAGGGAGGAGTTAAGTACGCCATGTAAACTTTAAACCATGAGTCCGTCAATTTCAACCGGTTTGTTTACATAGGAAAAATTGTAAAAATGAAAAAAAAACAGCATTAGCAGCTCTTAACAACATCCAGGTACAAACATGCTCTAGCAAGCAGTACACAAATGCCTAATATACAATCTACACACTAGTTCTGCTTTCCATCTAAACAATGATCATTCTTCATCTGAACTCTCGTAAGCTAAACCGAGCAAGCTTCCAGTTGCATTCTGTGGCTTGGACTCCTCTCGTTCAACTGGTTTCAACAAAGGCTTCTCAAACTGACTGCCCCGTCCCGCTGAGATGATTCCTTCCTGGATCCTGATTGGCTCTGGGGGAGGACCACTTTGTTGACAGAATCTTCTGGGCTCTGCTTAGGTTTATCGTTCTCTGCTGGTTGTGAAGGGCTGCTAACTTTTGTCCGTTTCGTTTGATCCCGACAATATTCTTCAAGAGAGCTTGTTGCCTGTTCCAGACACATGTGCCCATAATAAGCAAAGGACTGTAGATGGAAGTAAACCTCTTGTTACACACAGCTTACCTGATATCGCTTTTAGGTTTAGGCTCGACTCGAAGAGCCGCAGGAACAGCAGGTGTAGAATCAGCTAAAATTGCTGCTGCTTTGTGATGTCAGAGTTAAAGAAACTCAAAGAGATATGAGAAGACTGAACATAGTAAACAGCAGGTGGTGGCTATTCCTTATCGCAGTATGCGGTATAAACTGCTATTTGACCTGAGTGGATGGAATTAGGTAATTATGCTAAAAGGAAAAAAAAAGCAAATTTACATAAGACTGTCTTGAGCTATATTGAAGCTAATAGTCCTTGTTTTTTCTTCATGAACATGTTACTATGCTACAAAAACATAAGCTATGACGTAAAAAGAAAGGATATCTTAAAAGCAAGCAAATGCACGCTTCCAGTACGAGCGAAGAAGACGCTCCGCGTCTCCTCAGCCCTCACATTTGTTCTTTTAGGTACAGTAAAATCATCACTGTCCCATGCTTGAAAAAAACCATCGGACACATAAAACCCAAAGTTAATCGGCAAGGACCCTACACAGTATTACAAAAAACCGAGAGCATGAAAAAATACCGTCCTCGCGCCGCATGAAGGTAAACCTCCCCGTTCAGCAGCAACTCCTGCATCTGTCGTCCATCAACCGCCAAGTAGAGAAGCCAAAATTCCCTGTCAGGGCATGTATCAGAAACATTGCACATTAGCATGCCCGTGGGAAAAGCCCAACCCCCGTAAGAAAGCAAGCTTTCGGAAAAGGAAAAAAAAGAAAAAGGTAAATCATACAAATGGCCCATCAACCATTAAAACCAATTAAAAGCGCTATCTGGCTCCTTCATACCAAGTTATAAATATAATATATATCAATTCGTTGCAGTAGATGTACTTTCAAGGCAAAGGCATTTTTTGTCCCTATTAATTCAAAACCCAACATAGGGAAATCAGCCAAGTATATATCCCTTGAATTCAGATTTAAACCGCAAGCAAGTACCTATCGGGCAACTAGGAAAATGCACTATTGTGCTATTGAATGCAAGCAAGAGTGCAAGACTGATGTTTGTTGTGTGGGAATCAGCTAGGCAAGTAGAGCTATACATTACTAGGAACATTTCAATCATCATGCCCAATCCATGAAACCGTCAAATTATCTGATCACGGAGCATACATCCTAACGAAGTAAGTTCTCTTAAAACACTCCTTGTAGGCTTACAGAAGAACAAACTATGAAGAAGGTGTTTGGATGATGTGGACAAGGATTTCAATCCAAATTCCTCCTATCCAAAGTGGCATTAAGACTGAGAATTCACTATCTATCTTTTGCTTTCAATGAAAAGCTGGGTCCGAGGACCTTTATTCTAAAAAGAACCATTCTCCAGGTTATCCTGAAGAAAATTTGTTAATTTTACAAGATTTGAAAGATAACCTAAACATATGAACAGAACTAGAGATTGCATTAAATGTTTTAGTTTGTGACATTCTCTATGTCCTAAGTTGGGTAGTACGACATGGTATCAGATAGCACAAAGTGGCATAACATGCAGCTACATGTAAACTAGTCGGAGTACTCTTCAGTATATAGTGTGCAAGATGTACTATTTTGTTTTATGTAGTTGTTTTTCTGATCCAGAATGCGATATATCTGGGACTTCTTGGGGCCGTTAGTTGCATATAGATGTCTCAGAACAACCTGCCCGTTAGACTCTAATGCATTGTACTATGAAAGTAGAAACTTCCACTTTGATCCAAGCCTTTGCATATTGTTTCCGGAGAATTTTAATCCAACCATTTGGAACCATCTATCACCTACCCACAAATTATAAGCCATCAAACAGCCAACTGGGTCAATTCATAACCGTAAAAGAGACATATTTTGACCAAATTTAGTCATAACCATAAATTCAATGCTATGCATACTTATGTTAATTGAAGGTTTTGGGAAGATATCAGCTTATCTAAAACAAAAATTCTTTTATTTGCTTAACCTTTTGGGAACTACCCAAAATGTGATCTTTGAATTAGAAGATGTTGAGTTGTGATCCAAATTCATTTGCACTTAATAAAGGCCAGCTTCTGCCGTAGCGGAGCGATGTATATACCTCTTTTAGGGTTCCACCATGCCGTAGCGGATTTCTCTTTTAGGGTTCCACCATATATATACCTCTTGTAAGCCGCCGTGCGGCGATGTAACCTCACCTCAGATATAGTGAAGATATTTTGCTGGCTGGTGCCCGTGGTTTTTTCTCTCCTGTTTTGGGAGGGTTTTCCACGTTAAATCTCGTGTATTCTGTGATTGATCTATTGTTCTTTATCGTTTGTTCGCTTATCGTTTCCTAACAGAAGAGAACACTACTTATGAAAATTTCATGACGCCATGTTTGAAACTTGCTCATGGGATTTTCATCGATTCCTAGGAAATCACCAATGTGTTCAAAAGATTGAATTTATTTGGACTGAATCAACAAGGAGAAAATGAATGCAAAATGAAGTTGATGCATTGGATACAAGGTAGCCTAATAAATAAGGAATTAATCAGAAAAATCTTATTCTTTTTATGAATATATAATTCTGTTTCTTATGCGATTATGTTTGAAGGCATAATACAGACTGCACCAAGTAGCAACTAAACATCAAATAAGACTTACGTTAAGGCTTTAAAGAACGATGTTGTAAGGATCATATTGCAATTTGATTGTGTGTGCGAGTTTCTCCAGTAAATTTGTTTACTGCAGTCAATTTCAATTTTTTGCTCCATCTTCTGCAAAAGTGGAATTGGCTTCATGAAAGTGCATCTTTGCATGGCACAATGTCGAGTTGACAACTTAAAGTGATGCTTCTGCCCTATGGCTAGATAGACTATAGAAAGGGTTCAAGGATTCAATGTGGACGGCATTTCCTTTTACTCTCTGCAGCATTTTGTTGTAAAATTTCTTCTGTTTATGCATGATGACTAATGCTCTGTTAGGTTAAAGCTCAAATTAGACAGAATCAGCAAGTTGTGACTTGTAAGTTTAACATCTGCAAGCATTATACTACACTTCCTTTTTAGAACCTTGAGGTGCCACACTGTCTCAGTTTTGTGTTTAACATCTGAAAACATTGTACTTCACTTTTCCCTTTTAGAGCCCTGAGGTGTCACTGTCTCAATTGTGAGTTTACATCCGCAAACATTGTCTATAGTAGTGATCCTGAGGTGTTATTGTCTGGTGAACTCTGAGGACTTGTGTTTGTTGACGTACTTTAGATGTTTAGCACTGCTATTACCGAATGCACCGAAATAAAATCAATTAGTATTCGCTAACATTCTGCTCTATTGATTTGTGCTGTGAGTGATGCATTTTCTGCATTCTACATTTCTGGTATCCATTTCAGGTTTCCTTCAGCCAGATCAACTACTTAAACTATGGAGTATTATTGCTTGCATCAATTAATGATATCAAATGAATACTACTTTAATAATCTTATGTTCAGCTCTGGCCACTACACAAGTTAACACATTCTAGTTCCATTGGTGGATGTTCTAAGCATGACTACTTTATTATAGGCATGCATTTTGTCTTTTGATTCCATTGCTCAAATGGGACTTTCTGACTTAGTGTACCGCCTGTTTCCACTAGTTTGATAACAATCATAGAAAATCATTATGTGTTAGAACACTTTTCTGAGTTTCACTCTTGGGTCAATTTGTTTAATACAACATGCTGATTGTTAAGTATTTCAGTTGCTCTTTTGTCATTTTTTCATGCTGGATGTCTTGTTAATAACGTGTCCCCTTTTTATTTGTTTTCATACAGAGAAGAGAACCCGGAGGTTGAGCCGAAGACAGGTCTTTTTGGGAGCCTGAAATCTTTTGCTTCTGGGATCAGAAATTTTTGGAGAAAACTGTGAATTTCTTGTTATGTCTGGAAGATGACACATTCCTCTTGCTGCTACGACTTTGTGAGGCTGGAGCAAATTATGACGTTTTCTGAAAGCTGTAGAATTGGTTATCAGCCTTTGAAATTTGTGAGCCTGAAGCAAATTGTAAAGTCGCCTTTAAGCTACCGAAGTAATGGTCAAATTCATGCTGTCACGTTACTGACAAGCTAGGTATGAGCATTGTGTATCCATTGGGCGATCATTTTAGTTTTTGGTGACAGGGCCAATAGTTCTGTTTCCATCCCATGCAATTACATACGGCAATCATGTTCGAGTTTCCACAATGATTAACAATATTCTGAGGGGGTGGGACGGGAGGAGTTAAGCTAGGTAGGAGTATGAGCATTGTGTATCCAGTATCCATTGGTCGATCATTTTAGTTTTTGTTGACAGGGCCAGTAGTTATGTTTCCATCCCATGCAATTACATACGGCAATCATGTTCGAGTTTCCACAATGATTAACAATATTCCGAAGGGTGGGAAGGGAGGAGTTAAGTACGCATGTAAACTTTGAACCATGAGTTCCGTCCAATTTCAACCGTTTGTTTACATAGGAAAAATTGTAAAAAAGAAAAAAAAACAGCATTAAGCAGCTTTTAACAAATCCAGGTACAAAACATGCTCTAGCAAGCAGTACAAAATGCCTAATATACAATCTACACACTAGTTCTGCTTTCCATCTAAACCAATGATCATTCTTCATCTGAACTCTCGTAAGCTAAACCGAGCAAGCTTCCAGTTGCATTCTGTGGCTTGGACTCTCTCGGTTCAACTGGTTTCAACAAAGGCTTCTCAAAACTGACTGCCCCGTCCCGCTGAGATGATTCCTTCCTGGATCCTGATTGGCTCTGGGGGGAGGACACTTTGTTGACAGAATCTTCTGGGCTCTGCTTAGGTTTATCGTTCTCTGCTGGTTGTGAAGGGCTGCTAACTTTTGTCCGTTTCGGTTTGATCCCGACAATATTCTTCAAGAGATCTTGTTGCCTGTCCAGACAACATGTGCCCATAATAAGCAAACGGACTGTAGATGGAAGTAAAACCTTTGTTACACACAGCTTACCTGATATCGCTTTTAGGTTTAGGCTCGACTCGAAGAGCCGCAGGAACAGCAGGTGTAGAATCAGCTAAAATTGCTGCTTTGTGATGTCAGAGTTAAAGAAACTCAAAGAGATTGATAGAAACTAACATAGAAAACACAGGTTGGTGGCTATTCCTATCATGCTATACTGCTATTTTGACCTGTGAATGGAAATTAGGTAATATGTAAAAGGAAAAAAAAAAGCAATTTGACATAAGACTGGTTTGAGCTATATTGAGCTAATAGTCCTTTTTTTTTTTCATGAAACTGTACTATGCAAAACATAAGCTATGACTAAAAGAAGAGGATATCTTAAAAGCAGCAAATGCACGCTTCTCAGTACGGCGAAGAAGACGCTCCGCGTCTTCCTCAGCTTCCATTTGTTCTTTTAGGTACAGTAAATCATCACTGTCCAATGCTGAAAAAACATCGACACATAAAACAAAGTTAATGAGGAACCTACACAGATTCATACAAAAAAACAGAGAGCATGAAATACCTCCTCGCCCATGAAGGTAACCTCCCCGTTCACCAGCAACCTCCTGCATCTGTCGTCATCAACCGCCAAGTAGAGAGCCAAAATCCCTGTCAGGGCATGTTATCAGAACATTGCACATAGATGCCCGTGGGAAGCACCCGATAAGAAAGCAAGCTTTCGAAAGGAAAAAAGAAAAGGTAAATCATTACAATTGCCCATAACCATTAACCAATTTAAGCGCTATTGCTTCAACAGTTAAATATATATATTCATCTTCATAGATACTTCAAGCAAAGGCAATTTTTTGTCCTATTAATTCAATACATAGGAATCAGCCAAGTATCCCTTGAATTCAGATTAAACGCAAGCAAAGTACCTAATGGAGGTGGGTCATGAGCAACTCAAATTCAGGAGAAAAATTAACATAATACGAATACAATTTGTAAGTTCAAAAACAACTGATTCCATTTATTTCCAACTGGTTATGGTGTTTATGCACTAGGTTTCCACCACAACTATTTTTCGATCTTGAAAGTTACTTTTATACAATCCACCTAGCTTATTCAGGGTTGGGTATAGCGAAAACTGAATCAAGCTGAAGGAACTGAGCACAAAAGAAAAGGCTGGAGATTACTGTTCCACAAAAAATATGTGTAAACTAAGCAATAGTCCACCAGAGCAGAAATGCACAAAACATATGTAAAGCCAGATTGACGCCATATGCACCAAGCCAAGCAAGGCCATCGTATTCAAAATCCAAATCATGAGGTTTAAGCATTCAACTAAAAAAGCGCCAGCTAATATCACCTAATTAGCTCGGAAATACTAAAAAAAATCCCCCCTAAATATAATAAGGTACCTACAAAATACAAATGCAGCAGCCTATTTCACCGATATACAATACCATAATCTCCAACACGTTTGCAGTTATATTAAACGAGAAAACGCTAGAACACAAGCCTATCTAAATAACGCCAGAAATTAGCGATACGATCCGGTCTAACCTTTGCGACCATGCGCTGGAAGGTGATGTCCTCATCATCAATCTTGTCCTTCCCCTTCCCCCACTTCCTATCTGCAGAACCCAAAATCAATATTGAACAACCGAAAGCGCACAGAACATCAATGGGGGAGAATAGTAAACCGGGAAGAAGGAAGGATGCGCCGGAATCGCAAACCTTTGGGGTCGCTGAGATTCGTGTACTCGCGGACCTCGCGACCTGACATGGCTGCCGGCGGAGAGGAATCGGAAGGTCGGAAACCTAACCCTAGCTCCTGTTACAAGAAGCTTCGAGACGTGTGGCTTGGCTGATGCCTCTGGGCTTCCCGTTTCGCTTGTCCGAAGTGACGATGGAATAAAGAGAAGAGGCGATCCACGCAGGCTCGAGACGAAGGGGGTATGATGTTAGGCAGGCCGGAATCATCCGCTCGAGCCTCAGGCTGGGCCTGTTTATGAAAGGCCATATGGGCCATGGCCCAGCTTGAAGCCATGGCCTGTTTTGAGGGCTGCTACAAAACGGGATTCCGTTGCAACGGGATAGACATATTAACTATTCTCTTGCACGAGTATCACGGTTATCAGTTACTAAGTATTACAGGTACCGGATAACATGTATCACAGGTATCGAATACCATACAGCTAGTACCATAACAGGTATCATGTATCAGGTACGATCTCATACAAGGGTATCTTGTTCCAATGGGATACTGTCTAGGTTTTCTGTTTTTAAAAACCTTTTCAATTTTTATTTTTAAAAGTAAAACATCCTAAAACTTATTTTCAAACCTAAAGCATTTTCCAAGCTAAGATAACACTGACAATGTTTATTTTTGGCGCACCTAAAAGGTTTATATTTCAAAATAAGTTCTAATATTGTTTATTTTTAATTAAAAATAAACAAAAGTTTTACAAAATAAAAAAAATTAAACATGCACGGTGAGACTACACAAGATATTAGTACATATGAAAATAGGCATGTTGTATGCATCTGTCAGATTCTCGTGCCTCATTCCCACTTGTACAAACTAAATCTTTCCACTCTAAATCTTGGATGCAAAATTTTTCCCTAACTTGTACCCACTGTCGAATGAGATAGGGATAGGACGAGAGGCAACGATACAAGGGAGACTAGAGGTTTGTCGTGAGCGTGACTCATTTAACCCTCCTAGTTGTCTCCCTACATACAAGTGCGGTATGTGTGGTAGTAGAAAATACATCTAGGGTTGAGCATGTCCGAGTAGGATGGTTCTATACTAGGTTTTGGATTTTTAGTGCTAGACTGCTAGTTGCTTAGACCACTTGAACTTTTTAGGGCTAGGGTTAAGGATGTTTTTACCCATGAGTTAACAGGTAGTGACAAACCCAAAACAAATATTACGTGTGGTTCTATGACATGCTAATGATTCAATTACCGAGTAACATAGGCATAAATCAGTTCGAGAAGGACAATCTATTTAGGATCATGTGCACTCAAGAAAATATACATTGGTACACACCTATATGATGAGTATGGGTGGCCAAAGAACACATAGACCCAATTACCCTACGGGTTAGGGTTGGCTTATATCTTATATAACGTATAATAGAGTAAAAATACATCGGGATCCAATTCCATAAGTAGATAAGGGTTTGTTTTGCTAACCCAAATCTTCCTCTTGAAGGCCACGAAGACACGTAAAACTCCTTTGAAACACATAATTTCATAAGACTTTCAGAGTTCATCTCCCATGAATTCGTTTTGAAGATCCTCCATGTTAGGAAACAATAGGCAAACAAACGATAAAAACAATAGATCAATCATAGAAGACACGATATTTAACGTGGAAAACCCTCCTAAAGAAGGAGAGAAAAAACCACGGGCGCCAGCCAGCAAAATATCTTCACTATATCGGGGTGAGGTTACAACGTCGCACGATGACTTACAAGAGGTATATATATGAGGTGGGACCCTAAAAGGGATTACGATCCGGCAGGGCCTCCACTTTGCTCCAACAGAAGCTGGCCTTTATTAAGTGCAAATGAATTTGGATTATAACTCAACACCCCATTCCAAAGAAAAACCTAAAATTTATCTCTAGAAAATGCGTTATAATTAGATTTTGAGGGTTGCTACAAAACGGGATCCCATTACAACGGGATAGACATATTAACTATTCTCTTGCACAAGTATCACAGTTATCAGGTGTTAGGTATCACAGGTACCGGATAACAGATATCGGTATCATGCTGCTAGTACCACAACAGATATCAGGTAATGTATTGTCTTATACAAGTTTTCTGTTTTAAAAGATGTAAATCCCAGAAATACAGTGACCACCAGAGTCAACCGGTGACTGCCCATCTTATTATTGGGGATTGGTGGTTTTAGCCAATGGCCGTCTCCTCTCCTCACGGAGAACTGACTCGAAACCGCTGACAGGCAACAGAGAAACCGCACGGACTGAACGAGGCGGCGGAAATAAAACAACTCGAGGCTGGAGGCTGGCTGGCTTCCTTGCCGCTGCCCGGCTGAAAAAGCCCCCGAAGCAGAGGCTTCCGGTTGAAGCAAAGCAAGAGCGCGAGGGCGCCGTCGGGCATGGGGATCGTGGAGACGTGGATGCGGGAGAAGCCCATCCGCACCTTCCTCGCCCAGCTCTCCACCCGCCGGGCGGCGGCGGCGGCCGCGGCCCTGCTCGCTTCCTCCTCCTCCGCCGCGGCGTCCGCCGACGGCGAGCCCGGCGACCGGAGCATCCCGCAGCTCTCCTCCATCGCCAACTCCGTCGTCTCCCGCTGCTCCAGGTACGCCGTTATCCGGTTCCGGGGCGACGAATCTGTTGTTCTCTACTCCACTCGGGGTTTGGGGTTGGGGGATGGAGGTTGATCCAATCCATTTAGTGGCTGTTTGCTTTTTGCTCATCCGCAACGACGGCAGCGCTTAGCTCGGCCGATCTGGGTGCTCTCGATCGGTCTGGGTTGCATTACTCTACCCCGCATGATCACGCTGAAATAGTACTGAACTGCCAGAGATTGCATAGGACCCAAACTTAACTCGTATATTTGCTGATTTGCTCAGCGGATGCTAAAATCAGTGTATGCTAATCCATCATTGCTTATTAGGTAAATTGATTTGGTTTACCAATAGAAGAGTAGCGTGCTTCTGTAGTTATATTCTCAAGGCCGATAGACTTGATTTCAATGTACTGGCATACTCTCCATAGGATCAATATTGTCACTCCTGGAAATGGTGAGGGTAATATTAGCTTTTTTATTTCTGGACACTTGGCCATTGTGAGCATGTGATCCCCATATATATAGGGCCTGTTTGGTTGGTGACCTGAGTATTGTGCCTGAGAAAATTGCATGCCTGAGTTTCACATGAGATTTGATGATTATGCCTGAGAGAAACTTATTTGATTGCTGACCTGTGCCTGAGAGATCTAGAAACTATGATTATCTAGATTATTTATTCATAAACACTAAATTAACCATGGATTATTTATTCTTCAACTTTGAATCAACCATAGATTATTTACTATTAAACTCTGAATTAATCATGAATTAATCTTGTTCAGCCAACACTCTACTTATCTAAAGCAAACAGGTCTGAAGGAGGTCAACAGAACACAAACAAATAAAGGCAACAACCTGCAGCGTTGCAGGATGGTTAACTAATGCAATAATCACTGATCAAGCACTCAGGCTAACTTGTTGTTAAGGGGAGTACTGAGAATCATATGCTAGCCACAATTGGATCAACTTCCATAGCTTACTATTGTCTATTGTAGTTATCTTTAATTTTTAAATACATTGGCATGATCATGTTTCTGCTTTGTTTGGCCACTCTTATATGATTCAAATTGTAATTTCTTGTTATGCCTGACAAACTTCTAACAAGTTTCTTCTCAAATTAACATTTTCAGGGTTCTTGCTTTAGCAACCGAAACCTTGCAGCAAAACTTTGAAGTTGATTATCCCGATAGTTGTAAGGAGTCCAATACATATGCAAAGGAATTTTTAGAGTACTGCTGCCACAAAGCTCTCCATGAAGTAACTACACGTCCAGATCATTTGGCTGATAAGAATCTTCGCCGTTTAATGTTTGATATGATGCTTGCGTGGGAACACCCAGGTGCTGTTGTTGAGGATGAATTACCAGAAAATGTGAGAAACATTTCTTTCTGTAGTTTGTTTGTAATATTCTTCTTCATTCTATCAAAATGGTTATATTTCAGCAAAAGGGAAAAATATTGCCAAATCTGCATTTTTTGTGTAAAACTTTCACAATGTACGAGTTTACTCTACGATGTTCAGCAGTCATTCTAATTGTGCTATGATGGTCAGCATTCTGCTTTGCGTACAACTGTGGATATTGAAGATGATGACGAGGGATCAATTTTTTATGCAAATTCCACAAGATTGGCGGTTCAAGTTAGTTCTGTTTACAAACTACATTGCTTTTTCTAACCTGGAAATAATTCTTCACTGTGCACACACATGATCAATTGCGGTTCATTTTCAGGTCAATGACAAGAAGACAGTTGGCTTAGGTGCTTTTGCACGAATAGCACCTTCATGCCCTATAATAGCTGACTTGGTTACTGTCCACAATCTGTTCGATGCACTCACATGTTCATCTGGTGGCCGCTTGCACTTTTTTGTGTTTGACAAGTATATCAAAAGTTTAGACAAGTAAGGAATACAACTTATTAGATTATTGAGCTCTCAAAATTCATTTTCACTTCTGTTTGTCAATGTCTTATGAATCTGTGCATAGTTATCTTGTAATGACCGTGGTTGAAAACTTGAAAGAGTGATTGTGTTGAGTTGAACTTTCCGTGTTCTAACTCTCTGCATATGGAGTTTCACAGCAGTAGGTCTTCTGTTGTAGAATGGATCTTCTTTTAGGAACATAACTGGTCATTTATTATAGATAATTGAATTGCTGGTTGGGCAAAACTGGTGAATGTTGCACATGTATCTTGGATATTAGTGAGAAAATACGTGGGGAGGGGGTTCTTGATTTTTGGTATTTCTTTCTGCTTCAAATCTATCGTTGTGATTGAGTCAATAAAGACACTGAGAGGAGTATTATTGCTATTCTTACATACAGGGTATTCAGATCTGTCAAAGGTTTAATGCAGTCACCACTTGCTTCAAGTTTTCATCTTGATGCTGGGGAATGTATCTTAGCTATGGATGGAGACAGGCCTATTCATCCTGTTTTTCAACACATTGGAATATCAGCATGGCCAGGTGAATTAGTTAAATTTGCATTTGATTTCTCAATTTGCAACCGTGCTTCATTTTTGCAAGTTACTAATGTTTCCATTCTTTTTCGCAGGAAGATTGATTCTTACAACTCATGCTCTTTACTTTCAGAGTATCAAAGTGGGTTATGGTGACAAGATTGTTAAATATGATTTAGCAACAGATTCTGATCAGGTTATCAAGCGTGATTTTACTGGACCATTGGGTGTTCGCCTGTTTGATAAGGCTGTGATGTACAAATCAAGCACTTTGTAAGTATTGAAAGGGGAATGATTCTCCAATAGGACCAATTTCTGTTTTGCTAAGTATTCATTATACTTCTATGGGTTGCCATCAGAACTAACAATACATTATTTGCAGAACAGAGCCAATTTATTTTGATTTCCCTGAATTAGGAGGCCCCTCACGAAGAGACTATTGGTTAGCAATCACTCGTGAAGTATTGCAGGTGAATAAATTCATCAGGAAGTTCGATCTTGAAAACGTTCAGAGAGCGGAAGCACTCTCAAAAGCTATCCTGGGCATCTTGAGATACTCTGCTGTGAAAGATGCTTTTCATATTTCTCCTTCTCACTTTAAGACAACACTCACTTTTAGCTTAGCAGAAAAACTTCCAAAAGGAGACATGGTCTTAAAAGCCTTGTATGATAACTACTTTCAACTGCTGGACACTTCATTGAGTCATTTGGTGACTGAGTCACCCGTTGACAATAGGCTGCAGAACCATTCATTACCATTTTCATTATATGCTCTCTCTAGAATGGGATTTATATTACTGAAGAGAAAAGATGAAGCTCAAAGTGAGATAAGCTTTTGTGCTGTTTGCTTTGGTGTAACAAAATCTCTAGAGGCTGCTTTGGAAGAGTCAATTTGTTACTCTGAGAGAATAGATGCAGCACGTGCAACTATAGATCAAGTAAAGGTGGAAGGTGTGGATGCAAATCTTGCCCTCATGCAGGTACTTTGGTGATAAATCAACTTAAATTGTTCTTATTGGTTTGGGATTGAATGGTTTCTAGAGTGCAGCAAGAAAAGATAGCACGTTTCACTAGTTATTTGGTGCAATTTCATGAACTTTAGTGTCACCCAGATGTCTACTACAATATCATACACCTTTATTGTGATTTGAGTTCTGATGGATTGCGCTTATATTCCAGGAGTTACTTTTCCCATTCATTCAAGTAGTCAAACTCATTTACTCATTGACCAAGTGGGAAGATCCTCTGAAATCATTTCTGTTCTTAGCTTTTACCCTGTATGTTATTCAAAGGTAATTTCTTTGTGACTTTTGGATCTTAGAAAGTATGCTTAGAAATATCTCATTGCCTAACATATTCCTTTTTGTTATGTAGGGGGTTTATTGCCTACATGTTGCCCTCATTTTTTTTGGCATTTGCTGTTGTTATGCTCTGGCATAAGTACAATGGAAGGGAACAATTATTGGGAGTGCTTGAAGTAAGAACTCCTCCAAGTAAAAATCCTGTTGAGCAAATCTTGACCTTGCAGGATGCTATATCCAAGTTGGAAGAAACTCTACAGTCTGTAAATATTGTTCTTCTAAAGTTCAGAGCTGTCTTGTTTGCAGCTGTTCCAAAGGTATGTCTTTTGTTGTTTAGTATATTTGCTTTCCATCGGTTCAAAAATTTCTTTACATCTAAGATGCACTTCCTATAGTTTGTTGTCCAATTTGACACAATTTAATGATGAACTATCATTTGATTCATCAGACATGAACTGTTTAAGAACTTGTTCCTGAAGCTCTGACTTTTGAAATTTATTTGTACCTTCTCAACCGTTTTTACGGATTATTCCACAGCGTTGTAAATGAAGTAGTTTTGAATTTTACAGGAGATTAATCCACCAACTGCTAATCTCCTTTTGTTTTATACAGACAACTGAAATGGTCGCAGTGGCATTTCTTGCTGCATCTGCATTTCTTATCTTTGTACCTTGGAGACATCTGCTCCTGATTGCAGTCCTGGAGGTGTACACAAGAGAGATGCCGCTAAGGAAACAGAACACTGAAAAGTTCCGCCGGCGGATTAGAGAGTGGTGGGCCCGCATTCCAGCCGCTCCTGTGCAGATGATCAAACCCAACGAAAGCAAGAAAAAGAGATGACAATGTGCTCCGTGCTGTTGCAAAGAGCTCACAATTTTCCCTGTTTCCCATTTTTCACCTGACCAGCTAACCTGTACATATCTCAAACCCTCTTGCCTCATTGTTACAGAGATATTCTTACTGATCAAAGCTAGCCAAACTAGTAATCAATTCAATGCATAGTGCCATTGCTATGAGTGTACACTGTACAAATATATGACCGAAAAAAAATTAATGCTGTATTTTCTTTCCTTGATTGTGTGTAACTCTTTGCTGTGCATACAAGTTCCTGAGTTCTGTGAACAAATCTGGGTGATAAACATGGACATAATCAGTTCAAAAAGGAAAAAAAAAAGAAGTTAATCTTATTGTATTGATCATGAATTAATGATGCGTCCTTCAGTATTGATATTACAATCTAAGTGTTAAAAAGTGGTGCTGCTTTGTTTGTGCTAATTTAAGTTTGGTTCATCTGGAGAGGGGAACACTCTGGATGCCAAAATGCTGGTTTCCAAGTGATCTCCAGGTGCCCTGGAGAAGCCATTGCACAATGATGTTACAGAAGCTGTTTTGAGTCTTCACAATGCTGGCGGGTAGCAACTGTGGTAGGTAGTGGGAGTTCCTACCTACCCCTCCCCGTCTTCCTACTAATTTGGTGGTGCGCATCATGGGTTCAAGGAGCAATCCGGCGGTTTGACTTCTCCGTCCGCACCTACTCTAGCCTTTGTTCAGTGGTAAGAGGCGGCGCGCGAGCCTGCCGGAATGGCCGCGGCGTCGTCTCCGGCGGCGGCCATCACCTGCCGAGGTACGTACGAGCCCCCCTCGCCCGAGTTACTCCCTGCTCCGTTGCGTGGTTTTGTGGTGGTGATTTTGGTGGATGGGATATGCCTGCGTTGCGTGCAGCGGCGGTGGCGTGGGCGCCCGGTCAGGCGCTGGTGATGGAGGAGGTGGAGGTGGCGCCGCCGGAGGCCATGGAGATCCGCGTCAAGGTCGTCTCCACCTCCATCTGCCGCAGCGACGTCACCCAGTGGCAATCCACGGTACGCCGGCCTCTCTAGCTCTGCTTCCATCCAGCCCGATACTCCTGATGCGCTCATCGATTTTGCTGCTGTTTCCGAAACGCAGGCTCAAACCGATCTGTTCCCTAGAATTTTCGGGCACGAAGCATCCGGGTCTGTATAGTCTATATATACTGATCTAGCAGTCTCTTTTGCTGTTGCCGCCATGTCGCGCAAGTTGCTCGGAACACTGACATTGGAACGATCTGATGTGTAGTGTGGTTGAGAGTGTTGGTGAAGGTGTGACCGAGTTCGAAGTGGGAGACCATGTGCTCACCGTCTTCATCGGAGAGTGCATGAGCTGCAAGCACTGCGTTTCAGGGAAGAGCAACATGTGCCAGAAGCTCGGCCTGGAGAGGAGGGGTGTCATGCACAGCGATCAGAAGACCCGCTTCTCGCTCAGGGGGAAACCTGTGTACCATTACTGTGCAGTGTCAAGCTTCAGCGAGTACACGGTTGTGCACTCCGGTTGCGCGGTGAAGGTCGGCCCAACCGTGCCGATGGACAGGATATGCCTGCTGAGCTGTGGTGTATCTGCAGGTGAATTTTAAGGGCTCAGATGGCATCAGTGTTTTTACTTTATCTTCCACGCCTTTCTGTAGCTTATACTTGGTTTACTGATGCTAAGAATTAGGTGTGCTATGTTGTTCTGCACTTCTGCGCATTTTAACCGTGTCTCTGATCATTCATGTCTTCGTTCATTTTTGTATTTCACTAGGGCTTGGTGCAGCCTGGAAGGTTGCTGATATCTCGAAGGGGTCGAGTGTGGTTATATTTGGCCTTGGAACTGTAGGGCTTTCTGTAAGTTTCTACAGAGGCTATGCTATTAGTTAATGAAAGCATATTAGGAAATGTAATATTTATATTCATATCTTCCTGACTTAGGTTGCTCAAGGTGCTAAGCTGCGCGGGGCTTCTATAATTATCGGTGTTGATACTAATCCTGAAAAGCAAGAAAAGGGTATTTTGCAAACTTGCAATTTCAATCTAAACTTCAATTATGACTTTTTCCCATATACTTACTTTTGTTCATGGCACAGGGAAAGCTTTTGGTGTCACAGATTTTATTAATCCAGAAGAATTGAATGAACCTGTTCAGCAGGTACATCATCATGTTTGCTGAGAAAACTGAACTGCTGATCACTCGCAGTTTACAATTTTATCTAAACTGCATATTTGGTGTTGGTATTCCTTTTGCACAAACAAACTGTTGTGCTAAATCATAGATTGTGAACTAGAAATGGAATCGTGATAAATAAATCAAGACCTTAGAAGTCATTTGTTCAGGCCTTAAATAGTAGGATTAGAATATGGCATTGTGTTGAACAGACAGATTTTGAATACATGCTTTTGCCAGTACGCTCTTATAATTACATGTGTCATGACCCAATTTTTGAGGGAAAATAAGTCAACAGCTCCTGTTGCACTGGTGTCCAATTGGTAGTTTCTAAAATCTTGATCATATCCCTGATATACACAGCATAAAGACATTGTTTTCATACTTTCAGGTGGTGAAGCGGCTGACCAATGGAGGTGCAGATTACTCTTTTGAGTGCGTGGGTGATACAGGAGTAGTGTCGACTGCACTGCAATCATGTTCTGATGTAATTTTTATTCCTTTCCATTGCACTACAATTCCACCTATTCTGCCCAGATATATTATCTTCTCATGTTTTGGTCTTCTTAGGGTTGGGGGCTGACTGTAACTCTTGGTGTGCCAAAAGCAAAGCCAGAGGTTTCTGCTCATTATGCACTACTTCTGTCTGGAAGAACATTGAAGGGGTCTTTGTTTGGAGGATGGAGACCTAAATCTGATCTACCTTTGTTAGTGGACAAGTATGCAAACAAGGTACGGAGACAATGTGTTGTAGAAGCAAACATCCTAATAAAACTGAATTCTATTTTCAGTTAAAAATATTAAATTAAGAAGCTGAACTTCATCATATGTAATTGTGTGAATGGATTATCCTTTACTGTGGTGCGAAGTGGTTATCACAATCGAACATAATAGCATTTATGTACAAGATGTCATATTGGATGTTTGGTCAATGATCACATAGCAATATATTTAGTTAATGTGACACATACAAAAAATACCTTGTTTGTTTTTCCAATATATAGGTCTTTCACCTTTTCTGATATCAAATATTGTTTGGGTAGAATGTTGACTGATATCATGTTACTTCTTCTCAGGAAATCCAAGTCGATGACCTTGTTACACATGATTTGTCATTCGATGACATCAACAAGGCACTTGAACTGATGCTAGAAAACAAGTGTTTGCGATGTGTGATTCACATGCCTCAGTGACAGGGTTGGACAACTAAGTGCTATCGTATCTCTACAATTTTTTCGCTTTATCTCAGTCGTGAAGTTTTCATCAGCAAATCAGATTATCACATCATTCTATGTTTCCACCTTGGAAGTTTTGATGCTGTCTAACTTTGTATACCTATCTCAAGAATTATTCATGCTATTTATCTTGCTGTAAAATTAGTTTGTAATGACTGCAATTTTGTATTGATGTTCCATGTATAGGCCAAGATCTATCTTCTTCCAGAGCTTCCTGCTTCAAATGAATCATGTAAAACTGAAGGACAGCGTAAAGGAAATGAAATTACATTCACTGATTTTCATCCGTCAAGTTATTTTTTTTAGTTGAGTATCTGCTTCTTGCTCATGCTTAACAAAGTTTATTCTGAAAATTATTATCGTATGTGCAAGTTTTCTCCAATCTGAATAAAGCCGTTTCTGCCTCTATGATGTGATTTTGTCGTCGTTGCTGAAATGGCCACAGATTGAGCGTCGGCTGGAGGCCTATCTGATCCCAATGGCATCTCTCGACAGGGGCAAAAGGCTAGGCCCAAATAAATCCGCGACCAAGACCAGCCCAACTATAACAAGGAAATAAGTGCACTCTTACTCCCTTAATATAGATCCAATCTGATCCATACCGCTCAACTGCAATACCAACTATCTTGACCCCTCAACTATTAAAACCAATGTAATTTAACTCCTAAAACAGTATTGATAGTGGTATTCACTGATGTGGCATCCGGAAATGCTACTGAGCGTTGCCCAGAGCGATCGATTCCCCCCTCCCTCCCTCCACCTAGTTTACTTTTTTTGCACCGTATTACTTTCCTATTTTAGTAAATTTATGCACCTAAAGTTTATACACCTCAAGTTTACACATCTAAAGTTTAGACACCAAAAGTTTATAAGTCAAAAGTTTATATACCCGATACAAATTTGAATTTGAATTCAAATATTTTTTATATATAGTATTTCTATACATCTAAAGTTCATAGACCTAAAGTTTATAGACCTAAAGTTTATATATCCGATTCAAATTTAAATTTGAATTATATCTGATTCAAATTTGAATTTGAATTCAAATATTTTTTATATATAGTATTTCTATACATCTAAAGTTCATAGACCTAAAGTTTATAGACCTAAAGTTTATATATCCGATTCAAATTTAAATTTGAATTATATCTGATTCAAATTTGAATTTGAATTCAAATATTTTTTATATATAGTATTTCTATACATCTAAAGTTCATAGACCTAAAGTTTATAGACCTAAAGTTTATATATCCGATTCAAATTTAAATTTGAATTATATCTGATTCAAATTTGAATTTGAATTCAAATATTTTTTATATATAGTATTTCTATACATCTAAAGTTCATAGACCTAAAGTTTATAGACCTAAAGTTTATATATCCGATTCAAATTTAAATTTGAATTATATCTGATTCAAATTTGAATTTGAATTCAAATTTTTATTACATAAATTTTTCTAACTTTTTTATTTTTTTAAAAAAATTTGGTGTACTGTAATAGGAAGAGAAGAAGGGAGGAGGAAGGGGAGAAGGGACCGGGGGGGGGGGGTTCCCAAATTGCGCCCCGGAGGTAAGCACGGTTACCACGCGGTAACCGCAAAAAACCGTACGAAACCGTGTAAAATTTATCAAAAAATTCAAATTATTTTTTAAATTTATTTGAATTTAAGGAGGTTACCCGCGGTATTTATATTACCGTACCCGCCGGTCAAGGCCGGTAACCGCGCGGTTACCGACGGTAAGTCGAACCCTGCTCGTGCCTCTTCAACGCAGCGGCGGCGGTGGCATGACAGTGAGGAGGAACAGGCCCATTGCAGGCAGCGAGCACGGAGGAGGCCTAGCACTCGGTGCGATCAGAAGCACAAGGAGAGAGGGGTTCACCGTGGCAAGCGAGAGTACAGCGAGGGAGACCACCGGTGCTTGGTCCACAGTGGAGGAAGGTGTTCACCTCATCCACGAAGACCCTCACCCCCCAAGCTCATCACCATCGATCCCACGATGCGCACATCCATCTCGCGCGCGCGTGCTCATCCTGCGCGATCAAACGATCGATCCATCCAACTGTTTGCATTCGTCGTAGGCACAAGCAAAGCCATTTCTCTAGCTCCGGTTGCAAGTCAGCAAGTGGCACGGTGTGTATGAATACAGCAACCGTCTCGGAGGAGGGACAATAATACCGAGGCCCGAGCGTTTGTAACGTTGCTGAGAAAAACAAATGCTTCTCTTGTACAACATCTGAAGACTGAACACTGAAGTGAGTACGTGACCCTGTAGAAAGAAAGAGCAACAGCAAAGATTCCACTATGGCACTGTCGTGTTGGTCCCTGACCTTTTTCACCTGCTGTGCTGTTTGGTAGGAACACGAAGACCATGCACAGAATGAAGGGTCTGAACACGCCAAATTGTTCAAAACTACCACCGCTTTAACTTTTTCTTAATAGAACTTCTTTCAGTTTAACCTAGTTTATAATAAAATATAACATATTTTCAAAAAAAAATACTATCTAAATATATTAAATTTTAGTTATAGTGAAACTTTGGTGTTATAGAAGTTACTAAAATTTTCTATAAACTTGATCATACTTAGTTCGATTAGAAAAAAAATTAAAACAACTTATAATATGAAACGTGTAGGTGAAATGGGCCCGGGATACTTCGTACATGGGAAAAAGGCCGCCTCAAGCCCACGTGGCGCTTTCTGACCCGAGAGGGGTTGCACCCGGGGCTGGTGTGTTGGTTGTACCCACGAAAGGGGTCGGGCCGCCCCGACCCCCTCCATGCACGGCCACGCGTGCATGGTTTGGGCGGGCGTGTCCAGCGCCAACCCACTGCATTTATTAGAGGAGTTGGCGCGACAGGTCGCATTGAATGCGGCATATAGGCGCACTACTCGGCCGCCCAAAGTCGGAATGATTGATGTGATCGCGGGCAGAGCGCCTCGCGCGTGCGCCTACTGCTATCAGTGAGCATGGCCTGCGCCATGCTCCGTCTAAATCGCCATTAATGATGGGCTTTTGTCTTTCGTTTGGATCCAGACCAAATCCCCTCGTACCGGTCCATTCAAAGTGGTCATGGCTGATCGGTGGGAACGAACGGGAGGAAGTCGTCGTTAGTCAAAGAAGGAATGATGCGGGTGTCCGCCCGTGTCGTTCGGTGTGGTGGGACGTGCCCATACTGCGGTAAGGCGCGCATGGTTCCGCACGTCCGAAGACAAGTTAGGCATTAATTGTCTGTAAAGAATGTTTTCCTTACTCTTAAAGGTAGGTTTTGGGTCTTTGTGGTAACCCTTTAAGATATAAAAGGAGATCCATGCCCTAGTGGAGTGGGGGACGAATCCCAAAAAAACAAAAAGCTCTTGTATTCCTTCCACCAAGATCAACCACATACAGAAACGGCCCGAACATGTCTAAACCATCTGCATTTTCCATCACTCTTGAGGGGCCCGATCCCCCTCTCTTTTCCCCATTGATCCTCGATCTTTCACCCGTGTCCCCGGTCCGAACCAGAAAGGGGCTCCACGGTCCCTCGTTTGAGGAGTTCACCCTCCGACAAAACGGAAGGAAACGGAGGGAGTACTAGGGATGGGCTCCAAGCACGAGTATACATAACATGCCGTTCTACACTAGTAAGTATGCCAGTAGACACTAGTACAGTACAGTATAGACACAGTACATACGCGAGTTTACCATGGGAGTATAAGGGCATCCGCAATGGCTATCTATAGTCTCTCTATAAGAGATTCATGTCAGCATATTATCATACTTGGAAGAGATTAAATAAAGAGAGAGAACAAAACTATCTACTAACCTAGAGATATAGTCTATAGAGAAAAATGAGGCAATGGATTAGAGAGCTATAGATACCCATGTAGACATACTATTGAGGTGGTTTACTATTAATCTAGTCTATTGCTGAGATGTACATGTTTTATAGAGAGCATCTTACTTTACCATTGCGGGTGCTGTAAGTATGGCGTGCATGGATCGTATGACCTTAAGAGCAGGTACAATAGCAGTCTATAAGCCAGCTGCAAACATATTTTAAGGAGATAAATGAGGAGAGAGAAGGGCAGCGAGCTACAGATTTGTAGCCAGCTGTAGCACGGACTCCAAGACACAGTGTGTATATGACAGGTGGGACCAGGTATTAATAATGTAATATGTAACTATTGTATAAATGAGCTATTAGATTGGCTATATATGAATTGGAGCTAGTAGTTGTCTATACTGTTGAACTTGCTCTAACCGATAGCGTCCCATTTTCTTTACATGCCTTTTCTGGCGAAGGAAAAAGAAGCTCAATCAACGAGGGCCAATGGGCCATGGCCCATGGATATGATTGACGATGAGCTGATCTACTGCACTCTACAGTCCACAGCTTGGTAGGAGTAGGACCGTTGGAATCCATAGGCCATGGCCGAGGAGGACTGGACGGAGGAGAGTCATCGGCATGTCTGGGGTTGGGGCGCGGGTCGTTGGATGGAAGGGCGCGCTAGATCTCGGGGTGGATTTGGGCGGTGGAGCCGAAGTGCATCCAAAACGTCTACTAGAACTCTACCCTTTCTGTTTAAAAAGAAAATAACTAGTCTATTATTACTGTCAAAAAAAAATTAAATCTACAATAAATCTTAACACACATGTATCTTTGTTGTCTAAATTTATTTTTAGAGCTAGATATTTTTAAAGATATAACTCTATCTAAAATGAATCTAGATAGAGGCCTTGTTTAAATTAAAAAAAATTGGCCAAAAACGTCACATCAAATGGTTGAACATATATATAAGATATTAAATGTGGAAAAAAATCAATTACATAATTTGTATGTAAATTGCAAGACGAATCTTTTGAACTTAATTACGTCATGATTTGACAATGTGATGCTACATTAAACATTTGCTAATGACGGATTAATTAAACTTAATAAATTCGTCTCGCAGTTTACATGTAGATAATTTGTTTTGTTATTACTCTACGTTTAATACTTCAAATGTATATCCATATATTTAAAAAAAAACTTTACAAAAAAGAACTAAACACACCATTTTTTTTTTTTGAACCAACGGGGTTGGTCCCAGAGCGCTCCCCCACCCTCACCCTAGCAGTAGCAGGACAGCCGATGTCACCACCTACGGCCATCCGCTCCGGGCTCCGGCCGTAGCCCGCAGCCCGCACGGCAACGCGCGCTCGCGTCGATTTGACCTTTACCGGTGCCTGTCTGTCCTTGCCTAGCCTTGATGTGCTCCACAGGGGACCCGGCCTTCTGCATTCTTGCATGTGCCGCCGCTCTTGCAGATCTGCTCAATTTCTTGGAATTCTTCTCCTCAATCAAGTGCCACTTGATCTCTTGATCTCGAACAGAGGCCTTGTTCCTCGAGTGAATCTATCGTCTCGTGCATGTAATTTCAAAATCAATTATTTTTTTAAAAAAATAATACAATAATCATATTATATGATTGTTACTATCTCCATCTCATAATATAACAATTTTTTTCTATGAATCTGGACACACAATTGTCCAGTTTCATAGCTAAAAATACTTATATTTTGTGACGGAGGGAGTATTCTATAAGCATAGGGCCTCATCGTTTGTTCTATGGCTTATAAGCCAAAGCTAAAATTTGAATTTTAAAACTTAATTTTGAATTTGAATTTGATTCTCTTTCAACATAGTTTTTTTTAACTTTAGCTTTTCAATCACTAGGAAGTAGGAACATATATACAAAATTTTACTCATTTATTATTTTTTAGTCGCTAATAAGCCGTTATGGCTTATAATAAGACTTGACCAACCGATGGGGTCCATATAATTTTGAATTCAAGTTTGACTTATATAATTAGAAAACGAATAATAAATTTAACCCTAAATTATGAGTTCTATTTTATTTAATTTTGTTCCAATTTTATCATTTTTTTACTTGTGTAAGTTAAATTTTAATTTGCATATGTAAAGTAACGTATCAGATAGTGATATTATGATATATTTTTTTTAACTTTTAAGTGACGTAAAAAATGAGCGGACATTCCTGGAGCCACACCCTTTTTAATAGTCTCTGTTAAACTAGTATCTTCATAGTTAAATTCAATTTTGATAGTAAGTTACGTATTCATCTACTACTAGTTAATGTTATGCTTATGCCGTGTCTATCCATATCTTGCCCTGCTTACCAACCTAGGAGTATGACTGTTTCAAGTTGCACGGGCAGCAGCATATATATTTGTTCTTGGCCCTTCCAAGCCACTCGTTTATCCATTAGCGAGGGACAGGAACATGATCCTTCCACCATAAAAAAGGTTCGAGTACTAAGGCCGCCAGGGATAAGATCGTTTATCATGTGTTCTCCAAAAGCATCTCAATTGATCCGTGCTTTTTTCCAAACGATCCGATGTTAAAAGACGGGCTAAAATCAGACAGAGAAAGCTAAGAACTTTTGGAGCGTGGAATGGCATGGCCTGAAAACCAAATATTTAGTTGGTACTACAAAAAAAGGCCACCAGAGTTTGGTTGTGGAATCATCTTTCTTTGCACTTCCTTGTCAAGGCAGGAAGCCAGGAACATTCTTGCCTCAATTCGAAGTCAGAATAACAGTGTTCACTTTAATTGATTTCAACTGTCGCCAAATTAAATCCGAGAGAAAGAGAGGGAGCGAGCGAGCTACACTTTCGCTTTTCTGTGTTGGGAGTTGGGACTTGGGCTGGCTGCCTGTTATGCTTATCTTTACCTGAATTATGTGATACAACAGGTTGCAACATTGTTGCTCAGGTTCGTCGTGCAATCAGTATATCTTCTGCTATTGGTGGTAGCTTCCGTTTATTCATTTCGTACTCGGCTATTTTAGTGACAGTATCATCAGATGGTATCACTAAAATGTTTGATGCCTCTGCTTCAGCCATCCAATTAGCGGCGTAGTGATGACAGTACCATCAGATGGTGAAAGGGCATATAGTCTAGTGGTTACAGACTTACAGTGACCTGAGTAACACCCTAAGGTTCTGAGTTCAAATCTACATAGGAGCGAAATTCATATTGGGTTATTTGAGGGCTAAGTTCCTAATTTAAAATGGACAATTGCAAATTTACCACTATTTTGAATCGTTATTACAAGATTGACACTAGAAAATTGCAAAAATGCCACTAGAACTATCATTCAAGTGGCATCCTTGCAATATTGAAAAAACCAGTGGCAAATTTGCAAATGCCCTAATTTAATAATGTTGCAAATATCCGGTTGGATGTAGAGGCTGTTAGAAAATACCATTCTCTAAAAAAAAATTAGCGGTGAAGAGAGGGTCAGACTCCTGCCTTTCATGTTGGAGTTGTCATCTCGCTGCAGAAATCACGGAACCTGCTTACTCCCTCCGTCATAAAAAACCCAACCTAGTACTAAATGTGTCCCATTCTAGTACTAGGTTGGATTTTTTGAATTGAGGGAGTACCTGCTAACTTGTTCTTCCTGTGATCAAGACATATGAACACGTCAATCTGATTGGTGAATGCAACACAGTAGCTCCCCAGAAACACAAGAGCCGCACTGTGGTTAAAATTGGGCATGCAGGCATACGTCCAAATTACCAGCAGTAAGTAATAGCACCGACTCCACCATTCTGTAGCAAAACTCTATGCAAACAGACAACACAACCACTAATTTGAGTATCTTCTCACAATAATCTGACAGCAACGCCGTACTGCCGGTTCAATTCTTAATCTTGCTAAAACCAAATTTGGTACGATTCGGGCGATCTCAACCAGTGGCTGTGGAGAGAACAGAGAATTCAAGCAGCAGTAGTACTGTGAGCGGGCGACCGTGATCTTCGCCTCGAGCGTCATCAACTTCCCAATCTGCTCTGCTAATAAATACACTACACCGTCACACAAAAGTGCACAGGAATAGTATACTTGATGCATGCAATATTGCAAGTGCATTTCGATTTCACTGCGCCCCCGGTCCTTTAATCGTAAGATGTCCCCGGCTCTGCCAGTCCTAGGCAATTAAGGGGAAGAACTGTGGCAGTACTCCACTGGGACGCTGGTAGAACTTGTGACTTTGTTTAGATCAAAAAAAATTTTGGTCAAAAATATCCCAAACACATACATAGAGTATTAAATATGGACAAAAAAAAATCAATTACACCGTTTACATGTAAATTACGAGACAAATCTTTTGAGCCTAACTACGCTATGATTTGACAATGTAATACTACAGTAAACATTTACAAATGACGGATTAATTAGGTTTAATAAATTCGTCTCGCAGTTTACAGACGGAATCTATAATTTATTTTCTTATTAGTCTACATTTAATACTACAAATATATGTTCGTATACTTAAAAAAAGTTAGCCAAACAACTAAACACAGCCATATATATCTTCGTTTAGAGCATCTCCGACCCTCTCTATTACATTCTCCAAGCTAAATTTTAGCTATTCTAGCCAGAAAACACTCTCCAACAGCCTATCCAACCAGATGGCTTACCTTCCATCCACTGGCCAAATATGGCCAGCCAAAAGTGGGCCCCACACACATTACTCCCCATCTCCTCTCTGGTTCGTACCCACGATGCGCACGGTCACGCTGCCATGGCCACGGCCGTGCCGCACTGCTCCTCCTTGCCGCGGCCGCCGCTGTGGCGCCTCATCCTTGGGAGTCCCGCCGCCGGGAGGCTGGCTTGGTCGTCGTCGGCTGAGTCGTTCGCGTCGAGCATGTCGTCCTCGGAGTCCATCGCCGCCCCTCCCCTGCCGCCGCCGCCGACGTCGCCCCCCACTCGCCGGAGCCCCAGGAGCAGCGCGGATTGGGCGGATCGG
>CM020179.1:30677755-30709481 GCA_009805545.1 Oryza longistaminata | reverse complement strand
CCCGCCGAGCTCCCCCGCCTCTTCTCCTCCACCTTGTCGGCCACAGGGAAGAGCGCCGCCGCCTTCCTTCACGGCCGCCATCCCCCCCGCGATCTTCGTCCCAGCGGCGTGGATTTGGGGGCCGCTCGGCCTCCGCCTCCGCATCCCGGGTCGTCATCGTCGCGAGCCGCCGCCACCGTCACTAGCCTCGGCGCAGTCGCCGTCGCCATCCCCGCTCCGAGCTCCGCCGCGCGTCGCTAGCCTCCGCTAGCGTCGGCGTTGGTGGAGCACGCATGCCGTCGCGCCGCCTTTCGTCTCCCGCCTCCCTGCACCGGAGTTGGCGGAGCACGCACGCCGCCGCGCCGCCTGCGCTCAGTGTGGTCGACGACGGGAAGGAAGGAAAGGGGAAAAGAAGGAAAGAGCAGGAAGAGGGGAGAGAGAGGGGAAGAAGAGGAGTAGAGGTTGACACGTGGGTCCACGGTTATTTTGGAGAGGATTAATAAAGAGTCTTGTTTGAGAAACTATCCCTAGTCAAATCAGATATAGAATTAGCTATACCGATATTTGGAGAGTTTAATTTGGAGAGGATGTTGAAGAAGCTTTTATAACTTCTATGGACAGGAAGCCAGGATGGCACTATTGCTGAGGACGACGTAAAAATAGCCCAGGAATCCAAGCCGCAGCTCTCTCTCGGCTCGGGAGCCCAAGAAATTCTCGCCAATCCACACCCGCCACTACACCATCGCAGCGCACCCACGTGACACGCAGCCACAGTCCATCCCCCGTTGTCCCGAATCCAACGCCCGGTCCCGCTGCATGTTCCTGCGCTCAGTCCAGCTACAACCGCAGCTGAAGCAGCCTACACTCGCCAACAAAAGTACTACCACCTCACGAGATCGATGTTTGTTCTCGGACTCTAGTAGTCGTAGGCGTACTCCACTGACGTGAGGAGTAGTACACGGAGTACTCATTCTGTCTTAAAATAAAATAATTTTTAAAGTTTGATTTTTGTCTTAATTTGTATCGGAATTTTGACTCTGAACGATCACACCCTAGTTTAGTTTGTTCAGTGTACTGTATTATCCCAGGGGAGTAGGAGTAGATTTTAGAACATTCCTGTTTCTTTTAGTCGCACAGTGCAACGCCAGCTCGCACTAGGGCAGCGAAGTTCATCGCTTATAGTACGACTGTACTACTACGAGAGTACTAACTACTACTACGGCTGTGTTTAGATTGAAAATTTATATCCAAACTTCAGTACTTTTTCATCACATTAACCTGTCATACACACACAACTCTTCAGTCACATCATCTTCAATTTCAACCAAAATCCAAACTTCCCCGTAAACTACACACAGCCTACGACGACGAGTACACCATTTCCTGTCCCACGGCATTAACCGAACGAGACACAGGCGTTGAAAAAGCGTTGAAAAAAGGTAAAGGAGGCATCGTTTTTTTTATATACGCTTTCCCAAGCTCCGCCCGGCCACCATATCCTCTGCCCACTCTGCCTGCCCAAACCTACCACTTCACACTGCCGCCACAGCCCGCAGCCACAGCGATCGAGCCCTCTCCCTCCGCGAGCCTTGTGCAGCGGGCGACGGGGAAACTCTAAAATGGCGGCCGTGGTGGCGGCGGTGGAGGCGGGGGTGGTCGCGGTGGCGCGCGGGCGGGGCAGCGGCAGGCTGCTCCGGGGAATCTACTGGAGGCTCCGGGCCGGGATCCGGCGGATGCAGTCGGAGCGCGGGAGGTGGCGCGGCGGCAGGCGTGACCACGCCCGGTTCAGCTTCCACTACGACGCGCTCAGCTACGCCCTCAACTTCGACGACGGCCGCGCCGCCGCGGACTTCGTCCTAGTATGAGTCCGACGCGACATGGCCGGCGTTTAGCCGCGCAGTATGCAGGTGGTGTGTGTGTTTGTCTGTGTGTTAATTAGTGCGTTTCTGCATAGAGGCCCGTGTAATTAACGGAAGCTGGCGGTGTGTTTAGGTGGTTAGTGTGGCCGCGTACTCTGCTCTTCTTGGTTTAACTAGGAGCTAGTACTACTATTTTTGGTGAATGGGAAGGCAGATTCTGTACTATTATTTCTAACACCACGATTTGCAAGGGGGAAAGAATGCTTCTTTGCCGTTTTGGTGCTTGCTTCCATGTTCTTCCCTCTCGTCGGCGTTCAGCGTTGAGTGGCAAAGAGCGAAATTAGTGAATTAGTGTGAAGTGGTTAGTACTAAATTGAAAGCTTACGAAACATAATAATCCGGTGACGAAAGCTGGCTTGAGCAGTAATATTCCATTCCTCTTTTACTCCACACCACGATGAAAAGAAAACCGACAAAAGAGTATGCCGACCAGCTACAGTCGACCTAGTTGGCTTGATGCACTGCAAGAATTCGAGAAACTGTAAATTTTTCAGGCACTGGTTTATGCTAGGATGGAAGTTTTGAGGTTAGTGTATCTGTTTTCTCTGTAATCCTACTCCAGTGGCATCATTTTTTTATTTTCTTTCTACTGCGTTCAGTTGTGAAAATTTTACCAGCAACGGCGTTCCAGAGAACTTCAATTCTTCAAAAAAATACTCCTATCGTTCAATCATGAAGGAATAGAAACACACCAACCGCGCTCGAAGAAAAGATGGTAATGCGGTTACCGGGCTTGGAAGAAAGTTGAAGCGGAGTTGGTCTGAATTCTGAAACCGAGCTAAAGCATGAAGGCCCTTTCCACAGGGGAGTTGATAGGGGCGGCGACTGAAGTCACAAATCACTTTAGCTCAGGAAGAGGACATGAACCCACAACCCACCGGGGTTGTTACTGCAGAGAAAGCGAAGGAATCTGCCTTCCCATCAATCCATTCCTCTCCGTAAGCTCTGACCTTCCTGACGTCAAAAATCATGAATGCCGATGTGCAACGGCTGTATAGTCCAATCGTTCTTGGCAGGGCTACGATCGAGCTGATCAGCTGAGAAAGTTGACGTGAAGATCAGGTATTGGTACTCTGCTCGGACTGAAACATTACTACTAGGTCAACTCTAATTCTATGCCATTTTTTTGGAGGACTAACGCTGTGTTTAGATCCAAGGGATTTGGTTCCCGTGCAGTCCTCGCTAAAAGGTTGTTTTGGATGGTTGCCACACTTTGCCACGTCACACTTTAGTTATGCCATAGTTTCTTAGGCATGTGTTTGTTTCGCTGCCGCAATTGTGTTATGCCACACTTTCTTAACTTTAGGACACATGTCATGCTCTTAAATTTAGAGCTAAATATGCCACACTTGTGGTTAACTATTTCTAAGCCACACTTGTGCCACCATACCACAGCTAGCCTAAACTTAGTTATGGCAAGGTTAGGCATCAACCAAACATCCCCTAAGACTGCAACTTAGGTAGTTATACCATGGCTGTAGGATGCAAATCTAAAGGCCCAAATTTGATAGGACACTGTTCATTTAGATAATCCAACAAAAAAATATTATATCAAGGCTATTGTAGCATTTAATCTGGATCTTCCATTGAAAAATTGAACGGACAAGATTTTGTGCAGTCCCTAATGTGCAGTTGTAGTTGGGACTGCACCTGATCCCAATCCAGATCCAAGGGTGTAAAGTTTTAGCATATCACATCGGATATACGGACACACATTTAAAATGTTAAACGTAGTCTAATAATAGAACAAATTACAGAATCTACCTGTAAAATGTGAGATGAATTCATTAAGTCTAATTAATCCATCATTAGCCAATGTTTACTGTAGCACCACATTGTTAAATCATGGAGTAATTAGGCTTAAAAGATTTATCTCGCAAATTAGTCGCAATATGTGTAATTAGTTAATTTTTTTAGCCTTTATTTAATACTTCATGCAGGTGTGCAAACGTTCAATGTGATATGGTGAAAAATTTTAGAGTGGAATTTAAACAGGCCTAAATATTTTTGTAAAGAATTCCTAAATGGAGTCGTCCTATAAATTTTTCCTTTCTTTCCTTTCTTACATAAAGGCTCGAACTTTGCAGAACTCGTTTTTGTCGGGCAGAGAGCAAATCCCGGCAGTAATTGCAGCCATGCCACTGAGTGTTACCGAGAGGCTGATCGGTGATCTCCAAGACTCCATGTAGTGTAAGAATATGAGGCATCCTACGTTGCTTGCATCTCGCACGCTGCCCTCGTCAACCGCGAAAGCAACGTTGCTTGTTCGGCCATGCCCTGACGGCAATATGGCATGAAGGCTGCCATCCGAAACTGGTCCAATTGAATTGGCCTATCGTTCGCAATTATTCACGAATCTTGTTGGGGTGCAACGGCAACGATCTGTCACGCTCATGCACGAGCACGATACCAGTTCTGGACAGTGGACACTCGCGAACACACATGAAAGCAGCAGATTCAGCTAAAACACAAACAAAGCGACCATGAAAATGGGCCGACTGGAGGAGCCCAAGAGGTCCAGCAAGTGTCTTCTCAAAGCGGAAAAAGTACACCGAAGGTCCCTCAACTTATTATCGGGATACAAAATCGTCCTCCAACCACAAAACCAGATATGCGGGGTCCCTCAACTACACAAAACCAGTCACAATAGGTCCTTCGGCGGTTTTGATCCCTGTTTTATCCTACGTGGCTGCTGAGTCGGTGTGGGACCCATGTGGGCCCCCATGTCAGCGAAACCTAGTTTTATTCCCCACTTCTCTCTATCCCCTCTCAGCCTCTCTCCCCTCCCCTCCAAGCAGATCGCCGGAGAGGGCACGATGCGGGCGCGGAGTGGCCAGCTGGAGGAGCGGGCGACGGCGCGGGGAGCGGCCGGCCGGCCGGCAGAGTAGGTGAGCGGTGGGCGGAGCGGGCGACGACGCCGACGCCGTACGCGAACGATAGCGAGGTCGCGCTTCATCCTCCGCAGCGAGCTCCCCGGTGACGCTCATCGAACTTTTCTCACACCGCCCCAACAGCAAGACGCCCTTTTGCAGCAATGCCCATATGCTTTATTACATTTTTTTATTATTTATTCCTTTTATTAATCCACCTGAGTACGCTACACAATCTCTTCGTTGATGAAAAGTTTGGATTTGGAACAGGATCACGGACCGGTCGATCTCATGCGTCCGACCAAGTGATATCGTACTCGCCGACGTCTTCGCCGGTGATGCGGAGCGCGTCCCACACGGCCTGCGACGCGTCGACGACGTTGGGGCGGCACGGCGGCTGGTAGGCGTGCTCCTTGTCGCAGCCGTGCAGGGAGTCGCACTCGTCGACGACCTTGGCCAGCACGGACCTGCCGTTGGCGTTGATCCGGATGTTCTTGCTGCAGCGGCTGCCGTTGGCGTACCACCCCGTGGACAGCGCCACCACGCGCTCCGTGTTCTTGTGGAACTTGCCGTCGCACTCCGACGGGTCGCCTCCGTCGCCGCCGGCGTCGAAGTCGTTCAGCGTCATCACCGCCTTGGTGCTGCCGGTGGTCGCCGGCGAGCAAGCGTACGTCGGGTAGGACCGGCCGGCCTTGCAGCAGTCCTGGCACGAGTGGCTCCTGCTCGGCCGGAGCGTGCCGCTCGGGTTGCACCCGCCCGCCAGCTCGCGGCCGCGGCGAGCGTCGACGTCGCCGCGCGAGAGTCCTGGGAGGGAGACAAGCACGAGGAGGCAATTCGTCGTCGCCATCGATCTTGCGATGCTGTTGTGTGTGTAAGCCAGCGGAGATCGAGACGTCGTGTATTTATAGGCCCGTATTTTTGCTGACTACTGTTTGATCCTTGTGGCCGTGGCATGGAAAGTCGTGCAAGCGTAGTCACCTTGTCCTTGTGAACGCAAAGAAGCGGCATATATTAACTTACGAGAAGAAGTCAAGGAATGAAGAGGGACGTACGTGTTGTACTGCACATTCACATGGTGACATTGTGTGATAACTGATTGATCATTAGTTTAGGCGATTCATGAGAGAGATGTCAGTGTTATGACAAGATAAGCGAACAGTACAGATGGACCGCGAGGATTAGCGATTAGAGCGGGTGCACCGTGCACGCAGGGCGTCGATGACGATAACAGTATTTTTTAGGGGCGAGTGATGTGATCCACTCGATCCGGGTCACAATGTTTGACGAAGATTTCTGCCTGTTGGAACGCGGCAATCCCTAATTCAGGCTCAAACTATTCATGCCTTAGCGCAGGTACAACAGTCTTTATTAGTGGTCTCTCTATTACCATGTAAGTAAATTTGATGACATGGAAGAAAGATAAAAGAGTATGGTTGTTATGCATGACAACAGCTCAGAGTCGGCTCTTAGCATTTATTAGAGCAAATTTTGTTGCATGGTGGTGAAAGGAAGAAAAGAAGAGTAAAAAAAATATTTGGATACATTAATGATTAGATACCATATTGTCTCTAACTATTGTAGGATGCTAGTCTCTACATTGACATAGAGCTTCTATCTGACTCTACCCTTGTACATGCCCTCATTGAAACCGGAAAGTAGTGAAAGTACAGCCATCAACTGTTCATGGCATATTAAAACGGGAAAGCACAGATAATAAGAGATAAAAACAGATGCGAAAGGGAAAAAGAAAACTGAAATGGAGATGCGGGGGATCGAACCCCGTGCCTCTCGCATGCAAAGCGAGCGCTCTACCATTTGAGCTACATCCCCACTTGAACTTTATCCAAAAATCATGTGATCTTTAGAAACTTGTCCAGTACCTGTGGTCGGATGAGAGGAGCCTTTACGTAAAGAACGTGTAGCATTTTCTGTAAACTCTGAAGTTTGATCCAGTTGCAAATGCTTTGCTTGGTTTCATCGACATAACGAAACTGACGTCACAATTCACCTAGTCACCTCTCCGTCGGTTCAGGCTGTGCAACCAACGACCCGCGGCGTTACACGCCCACGCCCACGCCCACGCCGTCGGGGAGTGACGCACTGGTCGTTCCTTGCGGCCTCGAAGCAGCCGGATGCGACTCCTAGGTCCTCGCGGCCGCAACGAACTTGGCGGCCGGTCCATGATTTTAATTGGAATAAGTTCACCAACCGTTAATCCACTTTACATACATCGAGTCTGTATGATATCCCTAATCTCTAATATTAGAAATCTATGTCCCTAAACTATATAAAATCACATAAAAATAAGATCCTACAACAGTATAGATATCTAATTTTACTGACGTGGCATACTAGTCTAACATATCTTCTAAATTATGGGACTCACATGCAAGTGAGTAACGTGGGGTCTGCATATCTTCTTTCTTCTATTTTCTTCTCTTCTCTTCTCATTTTCAATGAGCTGGGAGGACAGGGGCGGCGGGGGAGAGGCGGCCGGCGAGCGAGAGAGGGGGAGGCGTCCAGCGAGCCCGCCTCGAGAGGCCCCATCGCCGCCTCAAGCCTGTATAGGCCAACATCATCTCCGGTGCGCTCGTGGAGATCCTGGCTTCGCGCGTCAGCGCCGCCGTCGTGCTCCACGAGCTTGCCTCCTCCGACGACTGCCACGCCCTAGAGGCCATCCTGAAATCCCACAGCATGTGCGGTGCACTCATCGGCCTCGTCAGAGCCTCATCTCCTCGCAAAACCACCAAGGCCTCCCTATTCACGGCCTACTACCTCGTCCGCCGAGCTTGGCACCAAGGGAGAGGCGGCCGCCCATGTTCACCGCTGCTGCCACACCCGACGTCCGACGACGCACATGTGCTAAAGCCCAGGCTCGCCGGCCTCCTTTTTCTCCTCTCCCACCAGTACGGCCAGCCGCCTCTCCCTCCCAGGTTCACGGCGACGTCGACTCGGATCTGAGTCTGGATCGACGTAGGTAGCAGCCTTGACAGCGGACGCCAGTGGACTAGTGGAGGCGGGGCTAGGGAAGAGTGCACTGGTGGCCTAGGGAGGAGCGCAGCGGATGAGCCCGGTGGTGGGGCGCCGTGTCGGCGAAGTTGAGACCCCTGGTGGCGGGATGGTGCCGATGGACAATGGTGTAGAGCAAAGGATGGCACCGGCGGACGTCGATGACAGTCGGAGAGGAGATGAAGGTGGCTGACGTTGTGGGGGCAACCGGTGGCGGACGGTGCGTCGGGCCTTGAGGTCGTCGGGCGGCGTGGGCCTCATCCCCCTGACGGTAGCAAAGGCGGATGGGGATGCCCCGGGATCCAGGGGGAGGCCCACTGGAGGAGACGGTGCTAGGCAGGCGGTTGGGGTTCGGACCGGTCGGCGGCGGGATCCAATCGGAGAAGAGAAGAGAGAAGAAAGAAGATATGCGGACCCCACATTACTCACTTACATGTGGGTCCCATATTTTTTTTATTTTGCTGACTAGTATGCCACGTCAGCAAAACCAGATATCCAGATATCTATACTCCTATAGGATCTTATTTGCATGGTTTTATATAGTTTAGAGGTGGAGATTTATGGTATTGGGGATTAGGGATGTCGTACATACTCGATGCAAAGTTGAGGGATGCTCGATGAACTTATTCCATTTTAATTCGACGTGAGGATTGATGGTGGCTGGGCCTACTGGAGGCGGAGAATCACTGAGCCTACTGTCCGCCACTTCTGGCCCAGTAGAACCAACGGTGGCGATTCGATCGACGGGATCGGGATACAATCCTACGTGGCTACGCTAAGATCGTACTCCTTCTAGAACCTGGTTCAAACACCACCCCGAGTCACGTCAGTTTCGTTATGTCGAACCACTTCACCACTGAAACACCATGCAGCCCCCGCTGTCGAACAAAACCAGCGATCATGCGAATGGCAAACATCTGGCACTGATACCTGGACGTCGTGCACGCAAAGCAGGTTAAATTCGGTTCTTCTTCGTGCAGGTCAAGGCAGGAAGCTGCCCTCCAATTCCGGACAGCAAAATCCGCCCGGGAGAGTACCACTGTACCAGGTGTCACATTGCGAGTGCGTTACGCATCTAAGGGTGTGTTTAGATCCAAACTTTGGATCTAAAGTTTGCAAAATTCCATCACATCAATCTGTTATACACACACAACTTTTCAATCACATCATCTCTAATTTCAACCAAAATTCAAACTTTAGATGGAACTAAACGCAGCCTAAACGGCTTTTCCAATCGGACTCTTGGCTGCCGCCTGATCTGATTTGCTCCCTAGCCTGCTGGTGCAGTCGGTGTATTTCTGCTGTACGATCTCACCGAACACCTTGACAGAACTTGGTGTGTTTGAGGAGGAGAGGAATGGGGAGACTGGGAAGATACGTAAAACGAGGTGAGCCATTAACTTATGATTAATTGAGTATTAACTATTTTAAATTTCAAAAATGGATTACTATGATTTTTTAAAACAACTTCCCTATAGAAAATTTTTGTAAAAAACACACCGTTTAGTAGTTTGGGAAGCGTGCAACGCGGATAACGATGTGCTTTCTCACTCAAACTCACTGGAACGAACGCTGCCAGCACACAAGTTTTCTGCTGCTTCCTGCGACTTTTCGTGCACTCCAAACTCCGAAATACGAGGAAGGCCGTGCTAGAATTTTGCTGCTGCAACGTATACGAGTCATATTCAACCCAAGACAGCGTTAAACCAATAGTTCTGGCCATTTGTTAGGTCGAACACTACCAACCTCAGTTTCAGTTTTGGACCCTTTTCATGTCCCGGCTAGTAGATGGTAGTCTGTCTTCATCCGACAGTAACGCCATGTCTAAGTATGTATGATTGATACAGAAAAGATATGGAGATATGTTTTCGTTGAGTGGTTGGCCAAGATCGGAGGTTTGGGGCCATACTAGATTCGCACGCTATTCAGAGTTGCAAAAAACCCCTACTGGATTGGGCCTATGCCCTGAGTCCCTGATTTGTATATGGCGCCCAGTCAGAGCTCTCACACTGAAAAGGCCAAGACTGCAAGAACTGCCGATGCGTCTCACCCCCCGACTTAATCACGCAGTTTTGCTTAGCAAGCGGCAGGCGATCTAGACACTGACCTGCTAGAGCGTGCGCTGCATGTGGACGAGGCATGAGCGAGCGGAACGATGCGCAACAGCTGATCACTTTCATAAAGCCAAAAATAACTAGGAACTAGAACTAATATGTCACGTTCTTCCGAGTTTTGTAGCTGAATGCAGCAGGACGGAGTTCGAACGGCGAACGGGGAAGTTCAGCCGGACCAGAGCCACATGGAGCTTTCGTGCATTTGCATATCTTTTGCACTGTCTCGATGCTAATTGGCAGCGGGAGCAGCCATGCACGCACATCCTTTTCCACTGGAACGCACAAACGCTAACCTCCAAAGCTTTTGCGTTTTGTTAATCACAGACACCATTAATGCTACACCAATGTACAGGAAATTCCATCCTTATCTGGGAGGCAGGGGTGGAGCCCGTTCTATCTTTACAATCTATTAAGTGATCGTATCTCTCCTGGCTTTTCTGCCGTGCCTTTGAGCCGGCTTTACAAACAAGCACGAGCAACCTTTGCCATCAGACTGCAAACCGTGGGAGTCAGTGGAGTCAATTTCAAAGTTCCTCTTTAAGATCGATCACCTGCACGTACACGAGCATTTTGGATGCAGGATTGAAAAAGCATCCAGCCAGGCCGACCGTTTAGGGGTTTGATGCCACCAAGGCTTTGTATGGATGCATTGCACCTCCTGATTAAGGAAAGACAGTGCAACTAGGATTGTCCAGTGTTTCCTAGGGGTTTCCCATGGGTCATTGTGGTTTCCTAGATTACTACTACTAGCTACTACTGGTTGGCTGATTGGATAAGTTGGCAACTTTATCTTGAAAGTGCAAATCTTCTAGCTAGCTAGTAGTAATCATAGGCTTAATATGAGTTATTGGGAATTACATACTTGGTTACATATTAGAATATTTGCCCGAAAAAAAATGATTGCTTAGCTCTGAACTGACATTGAGCCACCCAGTTTCTGAATAAAAGGCTTCTTCACTGAACTGGTGGTGGGGATGCGAACCGCTGATCTTGGCCATGATGGATTGTTCCACGAGCCGTGACCATGTGGTTTGATTCTTGTGTAAGCTTCTTGCGTAGTTTGAACTTGACCTCAAATTCACGCTGATTGATTTAGACTTTTCCAGATGTCTTCAAATTCCTACATGTACCTTTTATCGTAGTGCATACGGGTCCCGCGGGCTTTCGGTCGGTTAATCTTTCTGGCCCATTGGTAATGTGATTCCGTTTGGTTGAAAGATGAGCAAGGAACTATTGAGTGTGGCCTCAAGCTTCCATGCTCCTGCATTCCTCGATTCCTTCCCATTTCTTTGCAGCTTAACGGCCAACATGGTAACAGCAAACAAAAACTAAGTTCACGTTGACCCTTTCAAGCTTCAACGCCAAAAGATGTGTAATCTTCTCTACATTCTTCCTACGAACACGCAATAAGCCCAATAAATATAATAATCGGTAACTCTAGAGGGTATACCAGTAAACAGCAAATAAAAAGGAAAAGATCGCGATCAAGCACTCTAGAACATCATGGTTATTTTTGGCATTCTCCCAATTAGTAAACAAAATCCAAAGTCACAGCAGCATTTCATTCACGGTACAGTTGCAATTGTAACCTTAAGTTACACCCTGAAACTTTAAAAAATATATTAATGCAACTATGCAAATCATCCACCAATAAACATCGAAGCTTTTATACAAGAACAAAAAAGCAAGCCTTTGAGAGAAGGACAAATAAAGAGAATTAAAGTAAAAAAAAAACAAACATAAGAAAGCAAGGCAAGTTGGGTTTGAGCCAACCAGAGGAACGTAACGCAGGCGCTGTCATAGATAAACCTCCAAATGGGCGGGTGAACTCGGAACGCGACGGCTGACTAGAGCTAGTGGCGGTGGCCTCCGTGGCCATAAGAGGCAAAGGGGCTCGGGAGAGGAGGCGAAGCGAACCGAACGCGGTGACGGCTCGCTCCCCGATTGGGCTCCGTTCGTGCCCAGGTAAGGCTTCCACTGCCCTGTAGGGGCAACGTGTCGTCGTCTCCGGCCCGTGGCTTTCTGACGGCGGGACGACAATGGATTGGGAGCCAAGATTTTGATCGATGCGCCTCGCCTGTGGCCAGTCGATCGACCGGTTTATTTGGAGGAATGTAAAAAGGAATAATAATTTAGGTGGTGTCGCCAAGTCAAGTTCCAACCTCCCATTTACTCGCTTTCTCCGTGCACGTTTTCTAAAATATTAAATGATGTGTTTTTTAAAAAAAAATTCTATAGGAAAGTTGTTGAAAAGAATCATATTAATGTATTTTTAAGTTTTTAATTAAAACTTAATTATCCAGGTGTTAACAAGTAACCCGCTGTCCGTGCACAGGGAAGAGGTTACCACCCTCTACTCCAAAACACATCGTAAGTACTTCGTCATAGGCCTAGTTTGATTGTTCCAACTATTATATGATTTGTGATGATATTTGATATTACAAACGAATGAACTAACTATATTAAAGTCAAAACATAGATTTAGAAAAGATATTCTGCGCAATCTATATAATTTTTTAATAAGTCATATTATTTATAAGCTTTAGGAAATGTATCCGTGACAATCTATAATAGTTCAAATGTAAGTATATTTAGTTATGTGCATACGAATTACTCCCCCTTTTCAGATTATTTATCATTCTAGCATTCCTTTTTTAAAATCAAAATACTTGTCATTCTCACGTCCCAAAACATTTTTTTCAGAGATGATCTTCCATCTCAACGTTTTATTTAATGCGGGTATGCACGTTTGTTGATAAGAGTTAATGCTACTTCAGGTAATAGTTGATAGTTGAGATGTAGTTAGTGAGGACTAAGGATGTTGTCGGTGTATAAAATATGGGATATCACTTCGATATTGGAAAACGTTAAACAATTGTATAGAACACCTAACATCCATTGGAACTTGGAAGATTATTCCTAGTTAGGAATCGTATTTCGGTCCGATAAGAAAATCTAGACCTAATTCGAGAAAGCTACGTTGCTATGAAACATCTACTTAAACTTGACTATTACTAAACTGGAGACTACCAATAATGTCTCTATGAGTACTCGAATACGAGGAGACATATGGTATAAATTTACAACTTTCAGAGGGAGCTTAATAGAGACAACAACACCGAACCCTCATCAAACCCTACCAAGATTAATCCCTAGATCGTACCTAATGTGTTTGACTCCCAATCATCCGACCACCATCTCACTGTAATTTCCAAAGAGACTAAAAGATAGGTATAGGACAATGTCGAAGGCCGTGTAAAAAAATTGTATATCTTATATTTCAGGATTAAGGGAGAGAGTATAAAAGTCCATGGAGATTTTTTGGTTATAAAAGTGGCCTGAATTTTGAACTAACTATATAGTACTAGCATTTTGGTCTTAGGCCTTAGCCATAAAGTACCTTCGACCAACAATTCGGCTTCCACGTACCAAATGGCTTGCCGGCAACAAAGCAGAGCTGTACCCTTGCACATTTTCTTCCTACTCATGCGGTCAAGCCGTTTTGTTATGGTACCATCTCATGATCGAATTTCGCCGGACACCGAAAACCTAATCCGTCTCTGCATGCAGAGCACAAAATAAATATGCACTTGCGCTAAACAAGCTCGATAAATACAGCGACTTTCACAAAAGGCTCCACACACAAATACACAAAAGCATGACACACGAAAAGCTATGCGAGGGACCCACGCCCTCGCGAAAATTAGGTAGCCACCAGAGCTTTTTTTTTAACGCAAAGCACTCTATCATGATGAGAAGATGAGGGCTGTTCCATCCATTCCAAATTCCAAAGTGCGGAATTAGAGATAGCCACCGAGACGCCTTGGATCTTTCTGGGTGAAAAGATGGGCACCAACCCTATAAAAGAAGCTTTCCCTCTTGGCATTTGGAACCTGAGCCTACCAGGGACAGACAACCACCGCAAATTGGAGGGAACGGATCGGAGCAGAAGGTAGCGAAGCGAACCAAGAAGTCTTCAGTATTCCTTCCTTGCAAGCATCGTTAATGGAGGGGTCAACGAGTCAAGACCATGTGATTGGGATCCCGGTGAGCAACACCGCCTATGGCATAGAGGAGCCGGACTTCCCAGCGGAGGAGACGACCACCCCTGATCATGCCGGTTTCGTTGTTGGTTCCTTCCAATTCAACAACGGTAAGAGTTCGTTTCTGCTTCATCTGTTCAAGTGAAACTTGATACCAATAAAGAACATGTTTTTGATGATCCTATCGTTTCTGTGTTATTTCAGATGCGAATAGCCCGACGACGACGACGACGACAACCGATCGGGTGAGCAAATATGGCAGGAAGGGGGACAAGATTGCACAGGGCATCAAAGAACATGGTAAGAGCAATCATCTTTGATTTTTTCAACACGGACGAATATAATTTTTACGTGTTTGGAAAAGTAAGACTGACGAACTCGTCGTTGTTCCAATGGCTTCCAGTGACTCTCGGGCCGAAGCTATTGGAAACGGTCAAGGGGAAGCTCACGCTGGGCGCCCGGATCCTCCAGGCCGGCGGCGTGGAGAAGGTGTTCCGGCAGTGGTTCTCCGTGGACAAGAACGAGAAGCTGCTCAGGGCGTCGCAGTGCTACCTGTCGACGACGGCCGGGCCGATCGCCGGCATGCTGTTCGTGTCGACGGAGCGGGTCGCGTTCCGCAGCGACCGGCCGCTGGCGGTGTCCGCCCCGGGCGGCGACAAGGTGCGCGTCCCGTACAAGGTGACCATCCCGCTGCGGAAGGTGAAGGCCGCCAGGCCGAGCGAGAACAAGCACAAGCCCGAGCAGAAGTACATCGAGGTCGTCACCAACGACGGCTTCGAGTTCTGGTTCATGGGATTCGTCAGCTACAACCGCTCGCTGCACCACCTGGAGCAGGCCGTCGCGCAGGCGCGGCGATGACACGCACGAAGCGCGCGCGCGCGCACCCATGGCGTGGCGGAGCTCGCTCTCGATCGGATCGGTCTCTTCGTGTCGTACGCGTGTAGTGTGTGTGCGTGCGTGCATCTGTGTCACTCTAGCTTGGTGATGCTTAGACGGGTTAGGATTTGTGTATGCGTAGGGTTGATCGATCAGAACATGTCGTTGTGTGTTGGGTCGCCATGGCTGGCCTGCTGGTGGATTGATCGATCGGCAGTTTTGCAATGGCATCCAGCAGGTTTAGGTATAGGCGGCTTGATTAGGGCATGCGACGGCATGTGATGTTTTGTGGGGCGTGTGCGGAATTGAAATTCATGAAGAAGTTGGAAGAGAAATGGTTTCGGGTGCAAATCGGCAAATGGCAAAAGCCCCATCATAAGTGCATCGTTAAGTTTCTGATATCCAATCTTTTCTCGAGAAAAAGATATGCCAAAAATGGAAGTTTCGCGATAATCTTCGTGTTCTTCTTGTTCATGTTCCCTGTTCTGGTGATGATGGTGATGACATACATATGCATTTCATCTGCTTAATTCCAAAATCACACCGTGCAGTGAGGCGCTGGCAAGATTCAGATATCCTTTGACATAAACATGCATTTCATATACTCATGTAAGGCTAGGATTTCATCATTACATAGTTTCTGACATAAACTGGAATATCCAGGACGATATCGAGGTGATTTCTTAAGATTATTTATTGATTTGAATTGATGTCCGGCCAATTCCGACATTCTTTTGGTAGGACGAACTGTTCAATTCTGACCGAAAGAATCAGGTGTGTTCATGACATTTACTGTTGAAGTAGCACTTATACACCATCTCTACAGTTCGTGCATATCTGACTGAAAGAGATTGAATTCAATTCTCCGCTTTCTTTGCAAACCTAGCCTGATTCAGGTCATTAAATTGCTGTATACAATATATAGTCCAGCCTGGTCGGCAAAATTGGAGAAATTCAGTTATCTGCTTTCTTTGAAAACCTAGCCTAAGTCAGGTCATTAAATTGTTGTAGACAATATTCAGAAAAATAGGAGAACATTCTTCCAGGTAGGACAATCTCATGTCAGACATACAAACAAATCATCAGACACATCGCCGACCTGCACAATATATTACTAACTTGCAAACTAAGTTTTCATCATCAGTACCAAATCTCCTTCTCGATTTTTTTTTTAACTTTTGTGACGAGATTCTCCTCCACTTAGATACATTAATTCATATTTCAGGGCTTTCTGAACAAGAAACAAATTACGCGGAGCTGAATCCGTCAAGTTGGAGCACTGACTTTGGCTAAGCCGGCAATGCCAATACATCCGCAGCAGCGTTCAAAGACTTGAAGGCTTAGCAACGAAGCGCCCAATGGCAGTGTCTTGTTTCGGGGCCAAGCAGGGGGATATGCACTTTGGCTTTTACAGATGCATTTGATCTGTCCCTTTTCTTTCAGTTATCTCAACGTTCCATCTTTAGCTGAACCATTTCCTTTGCCCTGTCGGATTGGACCATCGGGCGATCCTCTTTTGGAATCTTCGCACTGCTACCGCTTATCGGATCAGATGGGCTTTCGATCAGCTCACACCCTTTCATGGTTTTCACCCCACTATGAGGCAAAAGCTACGACGAATCAGTTTATCTCTTGCCTCCGAAGTTATCGGCTCCGCTACCACTACAGGGAGGAGCACCAGCGCCAGTGGGATAGGATATAGGAACACTCACTTCACAACTTCAGAAGAACAGACTGAAAATTCAGAGATAAATATACAGGCTTTGGATATTCAGGACACAGAAAATTCAGGCCAAAAAAAAAAGAGCAGGGAAAAAAAAGGAAATTCAGCTCTGATTCATCAAAAATGAATGATTGGAACAACTTGTGTTTTGTGGTGCCATCAGAGTACTACTGACAGTCTGGAAGAGAAGGCCATGGCACTTGATTTTAACACCTTTTTGTTGAAAGGACGGCCATTTATGTATCGAAATGGTTCCACTCCGGATATTCCGAACATGTACTGCACTGAATTGTATCACAAGGACCGAAAAAAAATAAAATAAAATGCACTACTCCTGCTACTTCTCGAAACCGATCGAAACGCAGAAAAAGAAAAATAAGAGGAGGAACGCAACTGATGGCGGACGAGCGCCTGACCGGTGTATCCGCGGACAAGGACGGCAGTGCGTCCGTGGCTCCGTGCCACTCACTCGATCACTTGCCCTGTCAGTCTATCACACACCGTATCGCGAGATGACAAGGGGATATTTTCAGGGGGTGATGGGCACGGCCGAGTCTGATGCTAGTAGGAGGGGGCTCAATTTTCAGAATTTAGGCTTGGAGCAGCTGAACCTAGCAGAGCTAGAGGAGGACTTCGGGGAGGAGGAAATTTGGAAGACAATTAGAGACATGCCGGCTGAAAAAGCTCCTAGCCCGGACGGTTTCACAGGGCTTTTCTATCAAGCTTGCTGGGATACAATCAAGTGTGATGTCTTGGCAGCCCTCCAGAAATTCTTCTCCGGCAATTTGCAAAACCTTGAGAGATTGAATTCGGCTGTGATCATCCTTCTTCCGAAGAAAGAAGCGCCGGCGCTCTTGAAGGATTACCGACCAATAAGTCTGATCCACAGCTTCTCAAAGTTGGCGACCAAGTTGATGGCAACAAGGCTGGCGGGCAGGATGGGGGACCTGATTCCGTACATGCAGTCGGCCTTCATAAGGGGACGCTCGATCCATGAGAATTTCATGTTTGTCAGAGGCATGGCTCGTCGTTTTCACACGGGACACCAGCCGATGGTCCTTCTTAAGTTGGACATCTCAAGAGCTTTTGACTCGGTCTCTTGGCCCTTTCTGCTGCAGCTGCTTCAACACAGAGGGTTTGGTATGCGTTGGCGACACTGGGTTTGTTCGCTGCTATGCACGGCACGGACGACGGTGGGGATGAATGGGGAGGAATGTGACCCGATCAGTTTGATGAGAGGGTTGCGCCAGGGAGATCCGCTGTCACCACTCCTCTTTGTGTTGGTGATGGACGTCCTGCAGGCCCTGGTAAACAAGGCAATCTCAGCTGGCGCCATGTGCGGGATGGGAGGCAGGCTGCGGCCACCAGCGATTTCTTTGTATGCTGATGATGCGGTCCTCTTTTTCCGGCCGATGCAGCAAGATACGTGGGCAGTGAAAGCGATCCTTCAACTCTTTGGGGAGGCAACTGGTTTGAAGGCGAATTTTGCGAAGAGTGCAATCACAACAATCCGATGCTCAGAGGATCAGGCAATTTTGGTGCAGTCAATTCTGTGTTGTAGATTGGAGCCGTTCCCAATCACTTATCTGGGCCTGCCGCTTTCACTCCGGAAGCTCACGAAGCAAGATGTTCAGCCTTTGTTGGATCGGTTCTCTAAGAAGTTCGCCGGTTAGAAGCCTAAGTTCCTATCCGCTGGAGACCGTCTGACCTTGATCAAGTCGGTTCTGTTCGCTCTGCCTGTTCATTACTTGTCGGTGCTCGAATTACCGCAGTCTGCGATCAAGGAGATTGATAGGAAGTGTCGGGATTTCTGTGGAAGGGACAGGAGGAGGTGAGTGGCGGGCATTGTTTAGTGGCATGGAAATCGGTCTGTATGCCATATGAAAAGGACGGTTTGGGGATCAAAAACCTAAACTTCTTCGGCATGGCGTTACGGCTTAAATGGTTGGCAAAGAGAGGAGAGCATCGCGACAGACCTTGGACAACCGTTGAGACCAAGTAGCCGAAGGAGTTACAGGACCTGTTCTTCTCAGCCACACGGCAAGTGTTGGGAGATGGGGAAAACACAAAGTTTTGGCTTGCGGATTGGCTGCCAATTGGGAGTATAAAGGCGAGATTTCCGTTAATCTTCAGTCATGTGGAGCGCAAGGGTTTGACAGTGGCGAGAGGACTACAGAACCATAGGTGGGTGCGCGACATCAAAGGAGCTCCATCCAACCGGGCCATTGGGGAGTACTTTCAAATTTGGGATGCGATCCAGGAGGTGCAGCTGCGAGGAGGGGAAGAGGATGAGACAATATGGAAGTGGGCCTCGAATGGAAGATTTACCCCTTCCTCTGCCTATGACATGTTTTTTATGGCAAACACAGAGGCGCGTTGTGGCAATCTAGTTTGGCACACGAGAGCACCGACAAAGGTTAAGTTCTTTATGTGGTTGGCAGAAAAAGGCCGTTGCCTAACGGCCGACAACCTGAGCAAGCGCGGATGGCCACACCATCAAACATGCTCACTATGCACCAGCAGCGACGAGGACCGTGAGCATCTCTTTGTTTCCTGCCCGTACACCACCAGAGTATGGAGGATGATCAAGGGTTGGGCTGGAATTGGCATCCAACTGCCGGCTGAAGCAGGGTTGGAACTAGGGGAATGGTGGCTCTTGGCGCGGCAAGGAGTTCAGACTAGCTGCAGGGGCGCTTTTGACACGCTAGTTTTGCTTGTCTGTTGGATGGTTTGGAAGGAGAGAAACGCACGTGTTTTCCAGAGTCAGAGCCGGACAGCGGGTAGCCTCTTTGCTTTGATTAAAGAGGAGGTTGTGGTCTGGAAAGAAGCCGGGGTTTTCAAAGTTTTAGGAGAGTAACAACAGCATGATGTAATTGTTTTTTCTTTCGGGAAGTTGCCCTTGTGACAACATCCTTTTACTTCGACAGCCTCTTGTCGAAGTTGGAACCTTGTAAATATGTACATACCCCCTTCTTAAGTAAATTTGGTCCGCCTATCTTAGGCCGGCCCAGCAAAAAAATAAATCATATACTAGACGATTTTGATATCTAATAAATCGTATAGGATAACACGCCTTCAATTACACTTGGATACTGAAGCTAGTTTTTATTTCCAGGGAAAAAAAAACGAACGTTACGTAAAAAATAAAAAGAAAAAAAGAGAACCGTCCATTCATCTATTGATCATTGTATCATTCCGTATGTAACCCGTTGCCATGTTCATATAAGAACACTACCAACTACTTCAGTTTTCCGAGACCCAAAAAAGGGTTCCTGGAAAAGCCTACTGGCAGGTACTCTACAGACTACAGAAAAAATAAAAAGGACTAACGACCGATCAATCGATCCAAAACTCAATATGTTTAAGATCCCTGGGCCTGGATCCCTGGCGCCCCCACCTCCTTTTTTCCCATAACCCGGAGCAACAAGATTGTGCGAGCACATGGGCTGCCCCTTCCAAAGTGGCAATGCCAAGCCATCCACCACCACCACCATGCATCACCACGTAGACAAATTCAATCAACCGGCTACCCTCCCGGCCGCCGAAAGAGATAATATCCTGCGCCTCGCTCGCGGTTCGGTTCTCCGGTTGGGCGCCGGGTCGATCGGTCGCGCGCACGATCGGGAAGCGGATGACACAGCCCCACGCACGTAAAGCAGAGCAAGCTCTCTCTCTCAAGCTCGGGCACTTTTGGCGAACGTGGACCGCTTGCTTTTCCGGGCGCCGATGAGCAGGTGCTGACTCCGCGCGGGGACGAATCCGCTGCCCTTTCCGCTAAAGATTTCGTCACCTCGCCGGCTATAAAACCCGCTCGCTGCGCCTCCGCTATCCCTCCCCCCTTCTCCTCCTTCCGCTCTCTCTCTCTCTCGCCCGCGTTACAGCTTACGGGCTAAGGAAGCGAGCTTAGCTGTAAGCGCGGTGCCGCGGAGAGAGAGAGCTAGCCATGACGAAGTCGAGCTGCGCCCATGTGGTCGGAGTGCCCGTCACCTCCAAGGCGTACGCCATCGAGGAGGCGACGACGGCGAGGGACGGTGGCAAGAAGGTCGACGGCGGCCGCCTCGCCGTCTCGTTGACGCACCCGAGCCCGTACACGTCTTTCGGCTACAAGCACAGTACGTTATTAGTACCTCCTTTGATCTCTCAAGATTATAGTTCACTGTCATGACTGCACGTTAGCACGTATGTATATGTTTGCTAACGATCGGGTTACAAAATTTGTGTTTCGCAGGCAGTAAGCTCCAGGTGATCCACTGGGTGAACAAGCTGGGCAGACGGGCTCAGGGTTTCAGGGATCATGGTGAGTTATCATGCATGCATCGATCCCTGAAAGTTGTTTTGAGCCTTCAAAACTTAACATGCGTGAGTACGTTGCTGACCTATGCTCTGTTTCGCCATGCGTGTGTGCAGTGACCTTGGGGCCGAAGCTGTCGGAGACGGTGAGGGGGAAGCTGAGCCTGGGCGCGAGGATCCTGCAGGCCGGCGGCGTGGAGCGCGTGTTCCGGCAGGCCTTCTCGGCGGAGAAGGGAGAGCGGTTGGTGAAGGCCCTCCAGTGCTACCTCTACACCACCGGCGGCCCCATCGCCGGGATGCTCTTCGTCTCCAACCGCAAGATCGCCTTCCGCAGCGACCGGTCACTCGCCGTCACCTCCCCGGCCGGCGACGTCGTCGCCCGGGTGCCCTACAAGGTGGTGGTGCCCCTGAGGAGGATCAAGAGGGTGCGGCCGAGCGAGAACGCCGACAAGCCGGAGCAGAAGTACATACACGTGGCCACCATCGACGGGTTCGAGTTCTGGTTCATGGGATTCGTGAGCTACCAGAGATGCTGCAAGTACATGCAGCAGGTGATCTCAGAGCTGTAATATGCTTATATATGTAGTACGGTGCACGCATGTGGTATTTGGCTGGCCGGCCTCCTACCTTGTGGGTGGCACTATATAGTACTAGAAGCGAAGTGTATGGGGCTACTGCACGGCAACCTCTTGTTGGAACGTACGTACGTAGACCTGAACTGCTCCACCAATTTTTGATGAGAGCGCGTTTCTTCCTCTTGCGATTTGGCAGATCGATGTGTGGCCTTTGCAAGTACAAGTACTCTATGTTTGTAACATTGATGAACCAAGGAACTTGGTTTTACTGAATGAAAAATATCTTAATTCTTCTCTCGACGAGCATGGACAACGAAACATTGCATTTTCGGCCTTGAAAAATAACTTACCAAATTCAAGTCACTGCCTTGCTCATCGAGATTAGATTAGTTGATATAGGCTAGCTAGAATAGCTAGCTTGCTCCCCATTTATACTCGATGTGAGAGAACCCTAGATCAAACATATAAGCTGGAGTACGACTATTACCAACCTTGAGGTCTGAACTATTATAAAATCACTTTCTTATGTTCTCTTATTTGGCGTTCATGTATACATTTGTATTTTGGTGTTCATGTATACATTTGTATCAATCATACCCTGCATTCCTTAAATATTATTAGTGCATTTCATGTGTGAGCTGTGGTCACGGAAGGAGGAGTACTGGGTGGAAGGGATCGCATGGCAGACGGTAGAGAGAGTTCGTCGGGGCGAGTGTGTTCGGGTGTGGCTCTAGCTGGAGGACGGTGCTAGAGGGGGAGAGGAGATCGTGGGAACATAACATGATTTTTGGGGACGTGAATCCGATGCGATTCGAGGGAGCATCTGACCATGTGTGTGCGAGGAGGGAGGGAGGGGTGAATGGTCATGATGAATGATGTTGCTGCATTAATTATAGGGTACATTACTTTAAAAAATTATATTATGTTAACCCTTATAAGTGGACATATCGATTTCATATTAATTGTTTGTTCTTAAGTTTTTTCATTTATTACATGTCAAAAAGTTTTTCTCATTTATTATGCGCCAAATGGATTTTTCATTTATGTACCACAAACAGATATGACTTTTAAATGTTCCTGCATGCAAGAATAAGGTTCCATTGCATTTATGTGGAGAACACATAATAAATGTTAGCGACTATATCATTGTCCATATAAACCCATGCCATTGAGGCCTTTGCAACAACTCCTTCGAAAAATATCTCGTTTGATCCATGGGTCTAGCCATGAAACATCTCTTCCTCCTCCTTTTGCCGCTTATCATGATCTTCCTCCCACGCATCGCTTGCGATGCACCCCAACTGGTGTATGATGCTAGAGGCGAGGAGCTAAGTAGCGAACACAAATACTACATCTTCCCGGTAAATAATAGGTTTGGTGGGGGTGCCCTCTCCATCATCTATGCTGGCAATACACACTGTGAGCATTTTGTGTTCCATAGGACCGATGAGGCTCTCCAGGGCGCAAAAGTGAGATTCACATCATTGCACAATTCAACAGTCAGTGATGTAGTCCGCTTGTCGACCGATGTCCAGATTGACTTTGTGGACATCATCTGGTCGTGCAACCGCCCCTCGACATGGTACATCTCTAATTTCCAACTGAAATTGTTACCAATGCCACCATCATCGTCAACATCTAAGTTGCAATATGTCGTGGCCAACGCAAATATAGAGCCTAACTACCCATCATCAGCTAAGGTATTCCGCATTGAGAGGTACAGTGATGATGACAATATGACGTACAAGCTATTGGCGTGCAGTACCCAAGGGAAGCCTTGCAAATATCTAGGGTTTCAGGTCTTCGGGGATAATAAGTTACTAGTGGCAACGGACGAGCCATTAGCAGTTCAAATTGTCAAGGAATACACGTGATTTATGCAAGTGCTTATGCTTATGTTATATTCTAGCATGTACTTGTAGTTTCTATAATGTGCGGCATATAATCTATTTTGTGATGGATCAATCTTAAGCTGTTACTCTTAAGTATTTCTTTTGATGTGCGAAATGTTGAAACTTTGTGACTCTTGATAGCATGTAACAAATTCTATCAATGAATAATATCTTTGGAAGTTCTAATTTCCATTACTAATCATGAAAAATATATAAAAGTAAATTGTATGTCTGTTAATGCTTTTGGCTGTGAAAAAAAATATTAATATATTTTAAATTTTGGTAAGCAAATTCATCTTTTCAAATCCAACAACAAACATTTGAAAGCAATCAAAAGGAGTTAAAGGCAGCAGCGGCCAAGTACAATCCACTCCTCACACTTCCTCAGTCACGCGGCCTCATCCTGCTTCTGCTCACGAAAAGAAAGAAATCGGAGAAAGAGAGAGAGAGGAGGGGAGGGAGGCTCTCTACTGCACGGCAACCTCTTGTTGGAACGTACGTACGTAGACCTGAACTGCTCCACCAATTTTTGATGAGAGCGCGTTCCTTCCTCTTGCGATTTGGCAGATCGATGTGTGGCCTTTGCAAGTACAAGTACTCTATGTTTGTAACATTGATGAACCAAGGAACTTGGTTTTACTGAATGAAAAATATCTTAATTCTTCTCTCGACGAGCATGGACAACGAAACATTGCATTTTCGGCCTTGAAAAATAACTTACCAAATTCAAGTCACTGCCTTGCTCATCGAGATTAGATTAGTTGATATAGGCTAGCTAGAATAGCTAGCTTGCTCCCCATTTATACTCGATGTGAGAGAACCCTAGATCAAACATATAAGCTGGAGTACGACTATTACCAACCTTGAGGTCTGAACTATTATAAAATCACTTTCTTATGTTCTCTTATTTGGCGTTCATGTATACATTTGTATTTTGGTGTTCATGTATACATTTGTATCAATCATACCCTGCATTCCTTAAATATTATTAGTGCATTTCATGTGTGAGCTGTGGTCACGGAAGGAGGAGTACTGGGTGGAAGGGATCGCATGGCAGACGGTAGAGAGAGTTCGTCGGGGCGAGTGTGTTCGGGTGTGGCTCTAGCTGGAGGACGATGCTAGAGGGGGAGAGGAGATCGTGGGAACATAACATGATTTTTGGGGACGTGAATCCGATGCGATTCGAGGGAGCATCTGACCATGTGTGTGCGAGGAGGGAGGGAGGGGTGAATGGTCATGATGAATGATGTTGCTGCATTAATTATAGGGTACATTACTTTAAAAAATTATATTATGTTAACCCTTATAAGTGGACATATCGATTTCATATTAATTGTTTGTTCTTAAGTTTTTTCATTTATTACATGTCAAAAAGTTTTTCTCATTTATTATGCGCCAAATGGATTTTTCATTTATGTACCACAAATAGATATGCCTTTTAAATGTTCCTGCATACAAGAATAAGGTTCCATTGCATTTATGTGGAGAACACATAATAAATGTTAGCAACTATGTCATTGTCCATATAAACCCATGCCATGGAGGCCTTTGCAACAACTCCTTCGAAAACATCTCGTTTGATCCATGGGTCTAGCCATAAAACATCTCTTCCTCCTCCTTCTGCTGATCTTCCTCCCATGCATCGCTTGCGATGCACCCCAACTGGTGTATGATGCTGGAGGCGAGGAGCTAAGTAGCGAACACAAATACTACATCTTCCCGGTAAATAATAGGTTTGGTGGGGGTGCCCTCTCCATCATCTATGCTGGCAATACACACTGTGAGCATTTTGTGTTCCATAGGACCGATGAGGCTCTCCAGGGCGCAAAAGTGAGATTCACATCATTGCACAATTCAACGGTCAGTGATGCAGTCCGCTTGTCGACCAATGTCCAGATTGACTTTGTGGACATCATCTGGTCGTGCAACCGCCCCTCGACATGGTACATCTCTAATTTCCAACCGAAATTGTTACCAATGCCACCATCATCGTCAACATCTAAGTTGCAATATGTCGTGGCCAACGCAAATATAGAGCCTAACTACCCATCATCAGCTAAGGTATTCCGCATTGAGAGGTACAGTGATGATGACAATATGACGTACAAGCTATTGGCATGCAGTACCCAAGGGAAGCCTTGCAAATATCTAGGGTTTCAGGTCTTCGGGGATAATAAGTTACTAGTGGCAACGGACGAGCCATTAGTAGTTCAAATCGTTAAGGAATACACATGATTTATGCAAGTGCTTATGCTTATGTTATATTCTAGCATGTACTTGTAGTTTTTATAATGTGCGGCATATAATCTATTTTGTGATGGATCAATCTTAAGCTGTTACTCTTAAGTATTTCTTTTGATGTGCGAAATGTTGAAACTTTGTAACTCTTGATAGCATGTAACAAATTCTATCAATGAATAATATCTTTGGAAGTTCTAATTTCCATTACTAATCATGAAAAATATATAAAAGTAAATTGTATGACTGTCAATGCTTTTGGCTGTGAAAAAAAATATTAATATATTTTAAATTTTGGTAAGCAAATTCATCTTTTCAAATCCAACAACAAACATTTGAAAGCAATCAAAAGGAGTTAAAGGCAGCAGCGGCCAAGTACAATCCACTCCTCACACTTCCTCAGTCACGCGGCCTCATCCTGCTTCTGCTCACGAAAAGAAAGAAATCGGAGAAAGGGAGACAGAGAGAAGAGGGGAGGGGCAGAGGAGAGGGAGGCTCTCTACTCCTAGCACTGCCCATGTCGGCGGCCTCGTCGAGCGGCGCCGGCGGCGCCCTCATCAAACGACGTGCTCACCGACGACGTGCTCCGCGCGGTGCTGGCGCGGCTGGTGCCCGAGGCGGAGCGGGACGCGTTCGGGCTCGTGTGCCGCCGCTGGCTCCGGATCCAGAGCTCCGATCGGCGGCGCCTTGCGCGCGCGCGCCGGCCCGGCCATGCTGCGCCGCCTCGCCGCGCGCTTCCCCGGGATCCTCGAGCTGGACCTCTCCCAGTCGCCGTCCCGCTCGTTCTACCCCGGCGTCATCGACGACGACCTGGACGTCGTCGCCGGGGGCTTCCGCAATCTGCGCGTCCTCGCTCTGCAGAATTGCAAAGGTGAGACCTTAATCTCTGTACGACTGTAGCCGTCTGTCAACGCTGCTTGTCCGTCTCGATTAACAAACAGCAATTGGGAATTCGGATCAGAAAAAGGGTACTGAATAGTAGGATTTATGGCTTACCGGTTCTTTCCATCTGCTAGATGGCAGAAAGGTAAAACTTTTTTTTGTTCCTTTTTTTTTCTTGTCTCTGCTAAGCTTGTTGGAATCGAGATCGACTGTTCTTCTTTCTTCTCAACCTTCATGCTTTTCATTCTTTTCCAGCATGGCATTGTGCTGATGTCTTGCTTGTATCATTTCAGTTTTGTGAATTCAGAACTGTTTGCATACATGGGAAAAAAAACTCTGCAACGTTGTAAACCACATCTGATGCATAGCTGCATATGGTTCGCTCCCGGACCAGATGTAGATAGTAATGAACTAATGATCCTTGGTTTTGTTCGCCGAAGAACATGCCGCCCATTGTGAAGAGGAACGCCACCTTTAACTACCTTACAGCCTCCGTTGGTTCATTTCTGGAAAAAAAAATAGCCTGAACTTTTGAAAAAGGTTAAAAGCAGCACTGATGATCATCTCTAGTTTTGCTAGTTTTCATTCTATTTGAATAGAGACTAGGGAAAGCTGAGAGCTATATAATTCCCCACTAGGTGTGTTTTTGTATGACAATATTATTCATCTAAGAATGTGGTCCTTTCTAATGTTCCCTGAGAGGCTGAGATAGTACTTAATATATGCTTGTTTTCTATGACTTGAATATACGATTGTTGCATGAAGCTGCTGTCCTAGGTTTTGATGCATAATGCAATGATACTCAGAAGCGAAATCAACATCTTCTCAATGTTCTTTTGGCTTTAGGCATATAATTTAGAGAATGGACTGAAGCCTTTGGTGTTTATCTTTTCTCGAATCTAGATGGATGTTCGAAATTACATGTAATGCATAGTTAAGATTTGAGATTTTGGTACTATGTTTGATAAATTACCCATCTATTAGTCATACCAGTGGCTTTGTTTTGTACTCCAATTAAAAACAAGCAAACTCTGCTTAGGTCTGAAACTACTGTTTTTATTATCCCTTGATATGATGATAAATCCACTGATATTTGGACCGCTCTTGTGTCTCGTAGGTGTAACTGATGTTGGAATGGCAAAAATAGGAGATAGACTGCCCTCTCTGCAATCCATAGATGTTTCCCACTGCAGAAAGCTTAGTGACAAAGGTTTAAAGGCAGTTTTACTGGGGTGCCAAAACTTGAGGCAGCTGGTCATTGCTGGTTGCAGATTAATAACTGACAATTTGTTGATTGCTCTATCAAAAAGTTGCATACATTTGGAAGGTCTTGCGGCTGCAGGATGTAACAACATAACAGATGCAGGGATCTCAGGTCTAGCTGATGGTTGTCACAAGATGAAGTCACTAGACATGAGCAAATGCAATAAAGTCGGGGATCCTGGAGTCTGTAAATTTGCTGAGGTCTCTTCATCGTCATTGGTATCATTAAAACTGTTGGATTGCAACAAAGTGGGTGATAAGTCCATACATGCACTAGCTAAGTTCTGCCATAACCTGGAGACACTCGTCATTGGTGGATGTCGTGATGTTACTGATGCGTCCATAGAAGCACTGGCTTTTGCCTGCTGTAGCAGACTAAAGTGCTTAAGAATGGATTGGTGCTTGAAGATAACAGACTCCTCACTGAGAAGTCTATTGTCTAACTGTAAACTTCTTGTGGCTATTGATGTGGGGTGCTGTGACCAAATTACAGATGCAGCATTTCAGGATATGGATGCAAATGGATTTCAATCTGCACTGAGACTTCTGAAGATCAGCAGCTGTGTTAGGATCACAGTTGCAGGAGTCAGGAATGTGATCGAATCCTGTAAGGCCCTTGAGCACCTAGATGTTCGGTCATGCCCTCAGGTCACAAGGCAGAGCTGCGAGCAAGCTGGGGTGCAATTTCCTGGTAGCTGCAAGGTAAACTTTGAAGGCAGCTTATCTGAGTCTGATCCATCTGTTGATATATTCTTTTAGGACGATCAATAGCGTCCCATAATTCTTTTCTAGATTTCGCCGAAGAACTTGCGAACTCATCATGTGCAAAATGTACCTGATATTGTGGTTGGTTGTGGGGGTGTGTTGCACAATTTGAGGTAGAACTGGATGATGCCGTGGATGAAAAAATGTGCAGTTGTGCACTGTTCAATTCTCATGTGCTGTACCTGTACTATGTAGAAAGTAACACACTACAGATTATGAGAATCTGATGGTTCGTATTCAGCTTTTGAGAATATGAAGAAACTGGGTTTTTTAGCTTCTGGCTTCTAGTCCATGATTCTACAACTACATCTTTTTAGAATTTTGGTGACAATCTGGATTGTTTTGGTGAGTTGAATATTCCATGAGAAACTGCAGAAGCTTCTCAAACTAGACCTATAAGTTGTGCGTTGTACATGCACGTTATAGGGAATGCTGCTTGAGGTTGATATATACTCTGATTTATTTACTCGTACACATTGTGGATTTGTGGTGCTGTGGCTTTTTCGGCTGTCAACACTCTGTTAGATCAGAGTAATTTTGAAAAAAAAAAAAGGGAGAACCATCGAGGGGTTTTTTTTTCAGCCTTTATCGTCTTCTTGCAAGGCTGACGCCTGACCAGGGTTTACCTTATCGTTTGGGCCAGGGTTATCGTCATCCCGCGGTAGCGCGATAATCGCACGATAATCGGCTAAAATCGCACAAAAATCACAACCAAAAATTCAAATTCAAAACTCGGCGATTTCGCGACTAAAATCGCACGGTTTACCGCGATATTCGCACAGTTATCGCGGGCTGTGTAGTTGAAATCATGTAAATGTAAAATAAATAGGGAAAAAAAATAAAAAATACGGTTGAATATGTGTAAAAAAACTAGAAATTGAGAATAATTGGAAGAATATATAGGATACTTAAGGCCTAGTATTCTCTTTTTTTTCCAATTTGTAAACTATTTTTGGTTTTGCCCTCAACTTTGAATTTAGCTTACTCTATTTCAAAAAATTCTTCACCATTGGCAATTACAAATCAAGAACTACATCCATGTTTTTTTTTCCAGTTTTTTTTTCCGGAATTTTGAATTTGGTCAAAATTCATCCAAACCATATCGCTGGTTTCCCCTACCGTATCCCCGCGATAAGCGCGATAATCGTTATCGCGATTATCCTGCGATAAGTGAAACCCTGCGCCTAACGGTCGCCATCGAAGCGCTCCGACGACCGGTGTCGCCTCTCCTCCGTGCTTTGTCGCCGGCGCTGCTCCACCGCCACCCCGCCTCTCCTCCGTGCTTTGTCGCCGGCGCTGCTCCACCGCCACCCCACAGTCCGCTTCGGTTCCCCGTTTTCGCCGGTGCCGTGGCCACCGAGAAGAATTTCAGCTGGTAAGAGCAAGTTTAATAGTGTAGCCCGTTGCTGGCTATAAACTTATACCATGCCATCAAGAGTTAACTTTGTAGGTAACCTGTACAATAGATAGCTGCTATCACAATAGCTAAGATGAATAGTTTATCAATATATTTATCATCAGTCCGTGGTTGTGTTACTGCTGACCAGCTCCTCTTCGCTCTGCTGGTGGGCCCCGTTTTCTTGAAAGGCGTGTGCAGCTCGGCGACTAAATAGTCGTCCGCTTGCGCTAATTCTTCATCATTTTCCCCTCCAGCTCAGCAACCCAGCCTACGTGGGATCCCTATCGCTGGCAAGGGGAAGTTTACTGTACCTGCTCTAAGGCCTCCTCCAACAAGGGTGAGTCAACTAGTTTATAAATCTCCACATCAGCTTTTGTATGATGTGAAAGAGAGAGAAGATAAGGAGAGAGAGTGCACTATCTCTTCTTCAAGAGCTAAGCTCCTAAACAAAATGTGAGAGGGGTTGTGGAACCCAAAGCATTTTAAACAATGTGCTATGAGACAACCTATTAAAAAGATAGACTTTTTACTATCTCTTGTATGAGGTGGACAAGCATGAGCTAGTGCACTAGCTCAACCATTGAAGGAGGCCTAAGGAACAGAACAATATGCTACCAACCTCCTAAACAAATGTAAAAAAGTTAGTTTTGAGATGCAACGTCGTATTTTGAGGTTTGAAACCTCGGGAAGTACATAAAAAGTAGTAAACAAATGTAAAATATTCTGATATTACAACATCGTATTTTGAGAAGATTTTTTTTCGGAGGTAGTACATGTTATGGTGTTGAACTCTCTTCGTCAAAAAAAAAAATCTATAATTAAAAGTGATATATTCTATTACAATGAATCTAAATAGATTTTATTTAAATTCGATATAGGATATGTCACATTCCGTTATAGGTTTGTTAATTTTATGTTGGTAGCACAGCGAGAAGGCTAATTTGCGCATACACGCTAGATAAAGATCTAGCACGCGTTTTCGGCCCAAGTCTATCGTATGCGATTCCGGCCCATCAGCAAAGAAGTGATTTCTATTTTTTTGTGCAAAAAAATCATCGGGAGACACATGCAGACGACGCATATTCGGAGGAAAAATAGTGATTTGTTTAATTTTTACTTCCTACAATCACCATATTAATTAACTTTTCTTTTTTAAGTCATTTTTTTATTTTTTACTTAAAATTTTGAAAATTACGTGAAATTTGAAACTTTCAACCTGAATTTTTAAAACTTTCAAGTTAAAATTTAAAAACTTTCAACTTGAATTTGAAAACTTTCAACCTGAATTTTGAAAACTTTTAACTTGAATTTGAAAATTTTCAACTAGAATAGCCCCTTCAAAACAATAAAAAATAATAATAGAAAAAGAGCTGCATTGTTCTGGAGGAGTAAATGGTTAGCAGTAAAAATCAGTTTAACTTATGAGGTCGAAAGATCTAAGCGGCCCCTATAGCTCAGTGGTAGAGCGTCAGTCTTGTAAACTGAAGGTCTGTAGTTCGATCCTGCATGGGGGCAAATTTTACATTTTTACAGAATTTTGTCACTCTATCCGTCTGGCAGTCCTGCTCAAGTCCAACTTCAAAAGCTACTGCTAGTGGAGGGGAACTGTCTTGGCTTCAAACGAAAACAGAAAGGCTCTCGACAAAAGAACAAGTTTCTGTATTGCTCTTACCACCGGAGTCCCAGCATTGCATTACTCTTCTACTTAACAAAATTTGTCAAAGTTGGTTGAATATACAACAAAGGCCTTGTTTAGTTCCAAACTTTTTCTTCAAAATTCCAACTTTTCCATCACATCAAAACTTTCCTACACACATAAACTTTCCAACTTTCCATCATATCGTTCCAATTTCAACCAAATTTCCAATTTTGACGGAAACTAAACACAC
>CM020179.1:30638309-30675062 GCA_009805545.1 Oryza longistaminata | reverse complement strand
CAAAGATTGACTCCACTGTCCACCAATTCTTCAATTTGAGTAGTAACAGATATTCCAATGCCACAGGGAAGTCGCATGTCATACATTTAGTGCATGTGCAACTTGCTCTGCAGCCTGTGACATTTCAGCACGTAGACAGTGGATAAAAAAGGCTTGACAATAACTGTTACAAAGACAGCGGTAACAGCACCAGCAGATCTGCTCATGCTCATGGATTCTCCAGCACGTAGCAACCAAAACACTGTTTGCTATAGTCTTGCAGCCTTGCCAAAGCCTGGCTAAATATACCCTCAAGTGAAACATTGTGGACCACACAATAAAGTAATTGCTAATTATATTTGCTTTCAAGGCCAAATCCCTGTGTTTCAAATGAGGCCTGAAATTTTGAGTTCGACCATATTCACATGTTTCTTGGAAAATTGCAGAGGATGGTAAGTTAGATGGTAAATAGATCACTACTTTGAACTACAAGAGGATTCTGTGGAAGCAGAAACATGTTGTATCCACAAAATGACAAAGAAAAATGCATCTGGGCAAGCTTTTCGTTCAGATAAATCGGTTACTTAGTAATCTTAGCTACAAACACAAATTGATAGATATTATTCAGCTATGCTAGTTTTCACCAGAGATTATATCAGAGCAAAATCAACTGCCAGAACTAGTAACATTGTTGTTTATCAGTGATATCATGATTGGTAAATAATATACCAATTGGCAAAAGAAGGAAATACACCTAACAGACTATCACCAACACAAAAGATCCATATATGCTTACAAAAGTACCACATAGGAAAATCTCACCTGACGATGAATATTGAACAGGTATGTGAATTCGATACTCACTATAATTTCCACAAATTTTCATGGCCACAGGCATTCATTGAGAACAAAAGTAGTGCACAATTCAGTGAAACATAAGGCTTCAATTTTCATATCATTGTTTTGAACATTGACTCATGGTCACGTGATATTGCTGCAATCAACTTATTTCAAAACAAATCGTGGGCATTTTTACATTCAGGATCCTGACTCTTTGGGAGTTTTGCAACAATTGAGATAGCATTTTTTTTAGAGAAGGGTATTTTTTACTTAGCCTCTACATCCAACCGAATATATGCAGCCTTTTAAATCGGGAACTTAGCCCTTCAAATAACCTAATCTGAAATTCGGACTCTTTGGGAGATTTAAACAATTGAGATAGCATGAAGTCCTGAGTTCAACTCATCAGTCAAGAGGTCATCTATCTATCTATTATATACTAAAAGTCCATTAAACTTCCTATAAACGCTCTCAAGCCGCCACGTGGGACTTCTACAAACGCTCCTAAGCTGCCACGTGGCACTATATAATCTCACCGTTGATTTTCATTTATATTGGTGGACCCGCTATTTTAGACCATTAGATTAGATCTATATATACACACCGTTGATTTTCACATTATTTTAGAATATATAATACCTTCCTGCTATATAACCAAAAGTATGTACAGTACGTACTATATATGGAAAAAGAAAATCTAAACACGCTGTTGATTTCCGTAAATTAATAGACCGTTATTTTAGATTAAATATGTATATGTATATACCTTCCTCCTATATATATATATACGAGAGGAAATATATAGATGTAACAATTGGCTGAAAAGAAAAGCAAATGTACGTACAGTACGTACTATGGAAAAAAAAGATAAGCTTACGTATGTACGGTTCGCCAAAAGAAAATAAAACATATGTACTATAAGAACATTAAGAAAAATCTGTATATAGTACTCTTGGAAAAAAATCAACGGTCTCTAAAATATAATTTTCTGCCATAACAAATATACAAATGTGAGTAGTTAAACTAGATCAATATAAAATGTCAAATCAATGGTCTTTAAACGTTCGTATTTTTTTTAAAAAAATTAAAATTATATATCTAATTTGTGATCCCGTTGTATTCATTTATCTAAATCAACTATTGATGTATTATAAAAGTTATATTATAGTCCTACTAAATACATCACGGCACATAGAACCGATAAATAGTAATTAATGTGATGATAATTTTTTTAAATAATTTCGCATCATATTTTAGGGTGTCAAATATTACTTGAAAAATATAAGATGCTAATCTAAATTTTCATCTGTAAAACAAATAAAAAACAAAAAACATAGTTGTATTTTTTTTCAAGTAGATATGATTTAGTTTTAATTAGTTCAATCTCAAAGAGTTTTGGAATTTTTCAGAACTACTTGATTGGTATTTGAGAAGTGAGCAACATATATGGTACATAGATGTGAAAAAATATTATAAAAATATTTCAGCCAATGATCTTGCTATAATACAGCCCTTTAATCCATCATGATGAGATTTATGGTTATAGATGTATATTTTATTTCCCTGGCAAAATAATTTGACAACAAATAAACAATCAAGTAATACGCGCAGTAAATTACTCATCATATATTTTTCTTATAATTGAGGAAATTCAACATATCAGGTATAATTGATACATGTATATCATACACGCCACCGACGTGACTTAAGTATACTCCCACGAATTAGTTATTAACTTATTATACATATGTTTGAATAAATAAATAGAGTACATTCTTAAAGGTGTCTCATATGATTATCAAAAATAGGTGTTGAAAATAAACCAAGTGCTACATTGTAGATATTTATTGAAAATATAGATGATAGTAATATAGTGCTATGGAGATTATCCTGGTGGTATGTCTCTTTAGCTATAATTTTTTTATTCTGCCGAATGATTAGCATCGCTCATTTTCAAAAGAGAGTATTCTATCTATATCATAAAAATTCTTTTTTTAGAAAAAAACTATTTTGATCATCTCCATCTTATCTTTGTCCAGCACCAGCAGATCTGCTCATGCTCATGGATTCTCCAGCACGTAGCAACCAAAACACTGTTTGCTATAGTCTTGCAGCCTTGCCAAAGCCTGGCTAAATATACCCTCAAGTGAAACATTGTGGACCACACAATAAAGTAATTGCTAATTAGATTTGTTTTCAAGGCCAAATCCCTGTGTTTCAATTGAGGCCTGAAATTTTGAGTTCGACCATATTCACATGTTTCTTGGAAAATTGCAGAGGATGGTAAGTTAGATGGTAAATAGATCACTACTTTGAACTACAAGAGGATTCTGTGGAAGCAGAAACATGTTGTATCCACAAAATGACAAAGAAAAATGCATCTGGGCAAGCTTTTCGTTCAGATAAATCGGTTACTTAGTAATCTTAGCTACAAACACAAATTGATAGATATTATTCAGCTATGCTAGTTTTCACCAGAGATTATATCAGAGCAAAATCAACTGCCAGAACTAGTAACATTGTTGTTTATCAGTGATATCATGATTGGCAAATAATATACCAATTGGCAAAAGAAGGAAATACATCTAACAGACTATCACCAACACAAAAGATCCATAGATGCTTACAAAAGTACCACATAGGAAAATCTCACCTGACGATGAATATTGAACAGGTATGTGAATTCGATACTCACTATAATTTCCACAAATTTTCATGGCCACAGGCATTCATTGAGAACAAAAGTAGTGCACAATTCAGTGAAACATAAGGCTTCAATTTTTGATATCATTGTTTTGAACATTGACTAATGGTCACATGATATTGCTGCAATCAACTTAATTCAAGACAAATCGTGGGCATTTTTACATTCAGGATCCTGACTCTTTGGGAGTTTTGCAACAATTGAGATAGCATTTTTTTTAGAGAAGGGTATTTTTTACTCAGCCTCTACATCTAACCGAATATATATGCAGCCTTTTAAATCGGGAACTTAGCCCCTCAAATAACCTGATCTGAAATTCGCTCCTATGAAGATTTGAACTCAGGACTCTTTGGGAGATTTGAACAATTGAGATAGCATGAAGTCCTGAGTTCAACTCATCAGTCAAGAGGTCATTTATCTAAAAAATATACCATCCTGTGACGCTTCACAAGGCTCTGGCCCTCAAACTTGGGCGAAATTACCCTGATGTTAAAATGCGTCTCATTCGCATTGTCCTTGACAGCTGTATGCCCAGCATGCTGGTAAGGAACATCTTCAATGTCGATCGCACTGGCCTCCAAAGAAGACTGCAGCTTTTGCCTCATCCGAGCAGCTCTTGAAAGCACAGCGCCAGTGGCTCGTGAGCCATCATCGATATAGTCTGCCTCACAGCAACTATACCTGGCAGCAAAGTTTACTGGTTATGCAAGATAATCACTATTACAAGATCAGTGGTAATGCACACATATTCAAGACAAATAGTTCAATGGACCTTTACAGAATTTGCATGCTGCTAAAGATTAATCTGAGAAGGTCAGGCATCTCAGAAAGTATACTGAAAGCACTTCCTGTGGGATCATGAACCAACACCAAAGGCCATGATTGCATAACATAAAAGAAAATAGTGAAGTGGCCTTAACTATACCTAAAACTTTAGTGGTCCATAAAACATGATGTTGTGCAAATTCTAATATCTGAACTAGTATGAAACTATGGATTCAATTCATGAGTTACTGAGAAAACAAATGCAGCTATCTTTTATTGACCTAGGAAATCCACATCCATATGGAATTAGTTGAAAGCAGCATGAAATGCAATGTGATTATGTCAGCGGATGCCCTGTTTGGTCAAGCAAGCGTCATCTTTCTTACCTTCATAAGCAAGCACAACCGAGTTCAGACTTTACAAGCCCAAATATCGCTTTGAAGGAGCGTGGAAACCTTTGATCTATTTTCATTTCTGGTCATCAATTATTATACCATGTTAGGGGGTTCCTCCCCTATTCCTCTAAAAAAAAATATCTTGCAAGGGACCATCCCGAACCCTTGTAGGCGAGGCGCCGGTGACAAAATCGAAAATTTGATTGCAAAGATGGTGAAATTAGATAGCTTTATACTAGGTTACAGAAGGCGCAAGTAAATCTGGAAAAGACTCGATTCAAATATCTTAACCAAGAGGATCTGACATTCTGACCAGAAGCTTACAAAGTTACAAGTGCGGAAAAGGGAAGGGGAAGTTCTGCGGCTGCCATGAACCTAGCTCCTCTCACGCGCTGGTGTATCTTAACGGAATGCGATGAATTGGGAAAACATGTACCTTAACGTTTTCGCCGGTGTATCGAACTCTCCTTTGGGTCGGAGTAGCACTAGAGCGGCGGCGGATAAGGCAGAGAAAAACCTCAAAGAGAAGGAAAGAAACCAAGAAATCTCTCGTATATTAAAATTGTAAAAATAATAAAATGAGAAAAAAAATAACTCGTATCTCTATTTATATCTCTATCTCTACTATTATAAAAATTAAAGATGCTTTAACAAGAATTTTAATACGTTATTTATGTTTGAGTTTGTTGTTTGTATCCAATTCAATGTGACTAATAACTATCAGTCTATCGCACACTTCTATCCACCCAGCCCAACCCGGACAGCCAACACCATCCCACGCGTATCTACTCGGCGTCGCCTGCGTCTCCTTAGATCGGCATTTTTTTTCTCTTGTTTTTTCCTCCCTTTCTTTTCTCCTCGTAATCCTGATTCTCTGCCTCTCCTTCCACTATCCTCTCTTTTCTCCTCATTTTTTTCATTTTCTCTCCCTTTTCTCCATAATTTTTTGTTCTATGTGACAAGTTTATTACTCTGCAAATGCTTTTTATCTATGGTAAAAAGAAGTTACTAATTGAATAATAAAATTTTTCAATTTTTGGTTCATAATGTATAGCAAAATGCACATGCGTCAACTTATATAATAGCCATCCGATAGATTTGTTAGGCTATGGAAAAGTAACCAGGTTCAATGCTATATATGATTTTTGATTTTTATTTTGTTATTATTTATAACTCGTATATATTAAAAATGAAAACATGCGGTGAGCGTGGATCGAACACGCGACCTTCAGATCTTCAGTCTGACGCTCTCCCAACTGAGCTATCCCCGCTTGGATATTACAAAATTTAATATTTCATCCCTCCCCAATATCTCTCTCAACTGGGTGGTTACAGAATTTCAACATACTTACACTGTTATACACATGATGATTGCCGCGTCCGAAACAACTTCGAGTTACCTCATCCACCAAGAGTCCAAAGAGACAAAAATAAAGAACCAGGAACGCGCACGGGAGCATGAAAATGGCTCGATTTCAACTGACCTTCATCGTCTAGACCGATACGATCTCCAATTGCCGCGTCCGAAACAAACTCGAGTTTACCTCGATCCGCCGCGGCACAAAAATACAGAACCACGGGAGTTAATTAATTACCCTCATCCGCCGAGCACACACACGCGAAGCAGCAGAATCGCAGACAGATCGACCGCGCGCCTAGCTTCTCTGATCCGAGAAAGCCGGCCATGGCGTCGCCGCCGCCGCCGGCGAACCGAGAAGAGCTGACCCGCGCGGCTCTCGCCTTCCTGAGGAAGGTGAGAGCCCGCTTCTGGTTGAAGCCGTGCGTCTACAAGGGGCTCGAGACCATCCTCACCGAGTACGGCAAGTACGCGAACGCGTCCACCTCCCTGGTGGTGGACGGCGCGGCGGCGCTCCTCGGCGACCACCCCGACCTCATCGCGGAGTTCAACACCTTCGTCCGTCCGGAGTACAAGATCGAGCTCCCCGCCGATCACCTTCCCGCTGCGGCAACGGCAAAGCCCCAAGGTAAGGGAGACGTGTCGCCGCTCGAGGCCAAGCGATTCTTGGAGCGGGTGAAGGCGGAGGACGAGAAGCTTTACGACAGGGTCGTCGTCAACCTTTCCGACTTGCACAGGAAGAGATGGATGGACGCTCATCAGGTGTACGCACAGCTCGAGAAGGTGTTTGGCCCGGCACGCCGAGACCTGCTCCGCTGCTCCGCCGAGTTCCTCCCGAAGGGCCCGCCGCCGGAGTTTGCGGAGGACCCGGGTGCAGGTCCCGGCCCGTCGTCGTGGAAGCGCAAACGCGCCGCCGCCGCCGCCGCTAACGCGTTCGGAGCCGACGCCGACAAGCCGATCAGGACCGTGAAGCCACGCGCCGCCGACCTCCTCCAGATCAGCCAGCCCGCCCACGACGTCGACAAGGACAAGGGCGTCAAGCCGAGTAGGCCCAAGAGGCCCCGCAACGCAGGCATCCAGATCAGCCAACCCGCCGTCGTCGCCGCCGCCGCCGCCGCCGCCGACGACGACGACGGCGAGGCGACGACGACGACGGCGAGGCGGGGGGTGACCCGTGCTGGCTCGTCACGAAGGAGGACCCCCACGCCGCCGCCGTCACGTTCAGGAAGATCTTGGAGTTCCACGCCAGGTACTCGAATCTGGTCGCCACGATCAAGCGCGCGGAGGAGCTCGCGAGAACGCGGCACCCTCGCGGCGCCCTCGAGGACCTCTTCCCTGGCCGCGTGTGCCACGAGATCCTCGGCGAGCTGTACGGCGGCGGGTGGAGGACGATGCGGGCGGCGGTGGTCGAGGACGGCGGCGGCCACGTCGACGTCACGTTGCCCGCGATCCTGCTGCGTCTGAGGGCGGAGGAGGACGTGGCCGTGCAGCTGGCAAGAAGCCGGCGTGATAGAACCCGCTACGGTGCCAGGCAGGGTGAGAGGTCGCCGGCCGGCGACCGCGCCGCGATCCGTAGTACGCGCGGCGTCCGTGCAAAATGGCGTGAAGCTTGATGTGCAGATCGAGTGCGCGCATGAACAAAAATACGTTGCTCAGTTGATTGTTCAAAGTTATTCCGACGTGGATGCACCGTGCACGTACGATCGAATACGATCACCCGCTGCTGTGTGCGCCGTGCCGATCGGAGGAGCTTCGGTTATTCATTCATTCATTCATTCATTCATGCCGACGAGGCGACGATTGATCGATCTGCCATGATCAGTCACAGATCAGCGCTCAAGTGCGCTTTCGTGTGGTTCGTTTTCCTTATCCAGCTTGTTGTACAGTGTTTTTTTAATTAGTACTACATGAATCCCATTGTTTCTTTTTGCTGACCGAGGTAGAGCAGGGTTTGTAATTTCGTTCTGCGCATTTGGGATATTCGGCATGATTTTTTTTCTTGTAATTTAATTTGAACAGTTTTGACCGACTTGAATTTTGTTTGCTAGATTAAAAAATGATATGGGAATTTTCAAGTGAAATGATTTTAGGAATTTCGAACCAAAATGGCAAACATTGGATAAGAGAATGCCATTAATCTGAATAATACTCCATTTCCAAAGCCTATTCTAATTTTAGTTACTTGAAGTACTCCATTTGTTTCAAAATAAGCCAAATTGTACCCTCGCATCCCCAGACAAATTTAGTACTGAAGGAAAAAAAAAAGACTGCATTGTCCCTCATCAATAGAATGTAGTATTGATAGGTGGATCAATAAGGGGTATTGAAGGGAAAAAAAACTTTTCAATTCTTTGACCAATAATAGGTAAGAAAGTAGAAATTGATTTATTTTAGGATAAAGTTTAAACTTTAGGAATTGATTTATTTTGGGACAGTGAAGTAGATACTTTAATAGTAAGTGAACTAAGTGGTTCATATTATATCCAACTAAAACACCTAGAAAGGACCAAATGCGCAGTGTTTGTGTTTAGATCTATCTAATCAATTTCAAATTATTTTACCTAAATCCCATTTTAATCAATTAATGTTAAGAAACTATATGAATACTTAAATGATACTCTCTACGTCCTAAAACGTAAGGATTCCTTAGTTGAGCATTAGCGTTAAGTTGAAGAAAAAGGTAAGGATATAACTTTATTTTTAGACAGAGGGAGTCATATATTGGTGGAGTCTTTCTGGTTAGGTTTTGTGTTGAAGTTGGATCCCATGCAAGACTCGGATCACTCCTACTACTACTGGGAGTCTGGGAGTGCCCGACTGCCCGAAGCAAAACCCGTTCCACATGTTACAAGAAAATCACGTCCTGCCAGACGATAAAGGCCCTGTAAATTGCAGCAACTCGGCCATTCGTCAGACAAGATAAAATTCAGGCTCTACAGGTGGAGTACACAGTATGGATCACAGTTAATTGCCGTACGTGTGCCGTTGTGTTTCTCGGGTGCGGCCTGTTTTGTCACACGGAGAGAACCTCACGGAATGGCCAAGGCTTATCCACTGCTGCACGCAGGGCCGCGCAGGCGCAGGCGGCGATGCGCCGGCCACACGGCACGGCGCGCCAGAAAGGAGCTAGTTGATCAGCGCCAGCCAGAAGCCCCGAAACCCCGCTTGTATATGCGCACTGGCCGCTCGCGTTCGTGCGCCGATCGAAGCGAAGCACGCGGGCCGTTCAAAGTCAGGTTTTGACCCAGTAACCACCTTATTACAAGTACTCCATCAGTATTACCTGCTGCCTCCTGTCCCAAACTACGGAAGTACACCCAAAAATACCAACTAACCTCTCTACGTGTTGCTCTTGAGGCAAGACAAAGAGAGTCAGGACCGCAGGTACGGTATTGCTTAAAAAGTAGCCTCTCCATCTCACACTGTAGCAACATATTTTATCTATTTTAAAAGAAAATCAAATCCTGATTAAGAATATGAAAAAGTGCAATTAGGATTTTATTTTTTTCTTTTTGGATGAAGAGTGTAAGACTGGATAAGATATATTTTAATCCTATAAATCTGGATAGAAAATTATAGGAATAAGATATATCCCATCCGGTCATAGGTATGGTGTCACATTTTCAGCCAAATCTGCCGGGGAGCTTCCACCGGCACGGTGGTGCATGCCAGTGTCTCGCCGCCGGCGACCACACCTCTCCTCACCCCTCTCGCCTCTCGGAGTAAGAGTACGTAGCGCGCGGCAGAGTAGACGACGACGACGACGACGGCACAGTACGTAGTCACACTGTCACGAACACAGTCGCGCGCAGCCACGCCAGCGGGCCGCGACATGTGCTTTGTACCGGCCAATCGCAAAGGAGGAATATGCAGAGCTGCAGCAGCAGCAGCAGCAGCAGCTGGCCGCCACCAACCAAAACCAGGCGGCAAAGGGACGGACCGTCCCAGTCTGCGGCCGATCAGAAACATCAGGCTCCCCGTGCCTCTGAGATCTGTGCATGCGAACAGCCATGAGCCAGGACGGCTTGGACGGACAATTTTTCTCGGTCACGCCGGCCTTGACACACACTTTTGTTCGCTTACATGCATAACAAGATCATTAGTACTAGTGTACTACTAGTATACTCCTATCTAGCTACAGTGAAAGTCTGAATCACTGAATGAGCGGTCCAAAATGTTGAGAGCAAAGAGAACTCGGAACACCAGTATTGCATCGCTGCAAAAGCAAAGCAGTAGGGATGTGTGGTACTAGTACGCGCGTACGTACTGGGATAGCTATGGTACGCACGCACGTACTACTCCTACTACCTTGTCCAAGTTATACTACTGACACGCTGCATGGCGGAGTACGTGGTGATAGGTCAGACTACCAACCGACATTTGTACTAGCGTCTCTCTTATTGGGATCTCCTGACCATTTTGACCAGGAATTTACAGCGACCCCAAATTTGCATCCTTCCGCCCGGCGCTTCTAATACTGCGTAGAGTACTGCTAGCAGGAAATTCTTGTTCTCTCACACTATACTAACACAGTCAAACTAGATCATCCAAAAATAAGATTGTCAAGTACTATGAGTATCATGTAGACCCTCCATTTTGTTTTACCTGATACGTTCAACCATGCCTCCTTAATTACATTCCCTAGAGGGGCAGTATATATAGCAATGTGCAATATATGTACAGTGCAACAAGAGAGTAATCAGCCTGCCATGCCAAGTCAACCTCTAGCCGGTAGGAGTAGTCCGCTGTGTTGCAATTGCAAGAGAGAGTAGTACTAGTAGCTAGCACGGGACAAGGCAGCATGCAGGACGTTGTACGAAAGGTAGGGCATCTTTACAGTTCAGAGGCCGAGAGGTTGCGTCCAGCTTTGACACGCAACGACGAGCCCCTATACATGCACAACGGCCTCAACCTTTCACCATGGGCAAAAGCTTCAGGCAGCGGCAGCGCGCACTGTGCAGCACTGCATGCCGCTGCAGCGCCGCAGCCTTTCCTCCTTTTCCTTCCCCCCGCTCGGAGCTATAGCTTGCACTTGCAGAAGAGCAGGGGAAAAAAAGGCGAATTTTTTGAGAGAAAAGAAACCAGAGGAGTATACTACAGGAGAACGGGCATCTTCCCAGCCAGCGTTATCATTGGTGTAATCTGCATCCATGGATGGGGTAACCGAGGAAATTCTCAGACTTGCTCGAATGCCTTCTCCTACGCCTAGTTAAACAGCAATTGCTTTGTTTTACATCCCTCCTCCTACTTACGATCGAAATGAGCTCAAGAACATTTCCATGAGCAATCAAAGATTGTTTTTCTCCTGCTATATTCAATAAAGTTAGCACGCTATAAGCGCCGATTCGTTTAACAAAAAAAGAAAGAAAGATTGTTTTTTCCTCTTTTTCAAAAAAGAAGCAATGGAAGATTGTGATTGATGTGCACGCTATAATCCTGGATAGACTGCTGAGATAGGAAATGCACACAAGGAATAGCAGCTCAATGCAACATGTTTCTGTAACTGTCAAATGATTTGGTCTGACAACGATGTAGATGAAGCTAAACTGAAACAAGTTCCATGGAATCATAGCACAAGAGCTGAAAACAAGTGGCAAATACACAAACACATGCGGCGCTGGAATTTGTAGGAGTAAGATGAGATCTAAGGACTCGTATTTACAGTTTTGAGCTTAAACACCACAGCAACAATTAACTTCATCTTGAGCAATTGATGAACCGCACAGGAAGAAGGCAAAACGATCGATCCACGGGGTAGAGAGAAGAAGCACACTCCAATCAAGAACTGTCCCAAGAACAAGGCGTACGGACGCCAGTGCAGTACGCGTCGGTGAATTGAGCAAAAGACGTGTCAGAGCTCGGAAGATGCATGCTGCTGTGCGTGATTCACCGGGACTCCTCCTCGGCGCGCCTGGCGGCGCCGGAGAGCGCGGCGAGGAGGTTGAGGTGGTGGTGGTGCGCCTGCGCCATCGGCACGTACGTCGGCTGCGCGTCCAGCGGGGAGAAGCCCCAGGCGTCGGGCCGGCCTGAGTGCGGGCGCGCCGCACAGAACGCGGACGCGGCGCCGGCGACGGAGACGGCGTCGGCGGCGGCGGACTCCTGGCGCTGGCGCTTGCCGGGAGGGTGTGCTGGTGCGAGGAGGTGGACGGCGCGGAGGAGGAGACGAAGGCGGCCGGGGTGGTGCCGGTCCCCGTGGCGGCGAGGATGGACGGCTCGGCCTGGCGGAGCAGCCACTCGATGGTCTGGCCGTCGGACTTGAGCCCCAGCTCCCGCGTGAGCTGGAACACCCGCCGCGCACACGATCGGCATCCGCACGCGCCGCCCGCGCCCGTTCACCTTGCTGTGCCGGTCCTTCCCACCCCGCGCCGGCCGCCTTCTTGCTCGCGCCGGGACCAGCTGGGCGACGGCCTCTGCCGGCGCCGCCGACACCTGCCGCAGCGGGCGCCACCCGTGGCCGTCGGGATCTGCACGGGCTGGTAGACATGGAACGTGGCGGCGGCGTCGCGGGAGCTCATGGCGAGCGAGAGAGTGTGATGCGAGGTGGTGCCAATGGTGGTGGTGGTCCGGTGCCTGTGGGGTTGAGAGGTTTTGAGGTGATGGGGAGAGGGACACGCCGGATAGATTATATAATGGACTTGATGTAGACTGCTCGTCTTTATTCTGCGTATTTACCTATCCGTACTTCACTTCCCCTCCTACTTTTTTCTCACAAAATTTCTTCTCATGAAGTACTACTAGTAGTACATGTTGCTACTTTCGTCTCAAAATAAATTAATTGTAATTCATCTCATATACCAATACAACCGAAAAAACTAGAATATCCTATACTTGATTCAAATCCTAATGCAATTATTATCTCCCTCTTTATCTATTGTAATGTATTTATCTTATATTTTCACACGCCTCTAATCAATGATGGCTTAAATAAACTTATTTCATGATTGAGGAAACAGTAATCAACATTATTACTACTATACAACAATACCAGCACATTTTTGTCTGGATTCTAATGCATGCAGCCATGCATACACTCACTACATGTTCGTAGCGAAATGGCAATACGGAATATACTATTCAAGGTATTTTACTCGTGTGTGCAACGTAGTAAATGCGAGCGCTAATTATCTGGGTCACCAGAGAGACCTGACCTTGATCAGGAGGGAAGGAGAGGAGGAGAAATGGGAGGAGCAGAAGAGGGCAAGAGCAGTGAGGTCGCAGCAGTAGTACTGTACCACCATAGGGGGGGCAGGGCACACATGGGAATCTGGGTCCAGTAGCTCTCACACTTTGGCTGGAATCTGCAGGTCTTTACAAATAGTCAGCAGCAAACGCTACATAGTTTAAGCCTAATCTACCACTGTATCACATCACGGCGAGGATCTATTATATACTAAAAGTCTATTAAACTTCCTATAAAACGCTCCCAAACCGCCACGTGGCATCCTATAAAACCGCTTCTAAGCCGCCACGTGCACTCTAATAAATTAAAAGAATTTCTTTTTAAAAGAAAAACATCTAACGGTTGATTTTCATTAAATTTAGTGGACCCATTATTTGTAACCAATAGATTTTATTCATAAAAAAAAAAATATGTCTTCACCTGGGCCTTAAATCTATAAAAAAAAAAATTGTCTTCACCTGGGCCTGTTGGCATGTATGTACGTACGTACATACGTACGTCTTTACTCCCCCCTCTCAATTCTTCCCCTCTTTTTTACCTATTTCTTTTCCTACTTTCATATGCTTTTAGAAAAGCAAAAAATTCTATGGTTAAACAATTAAGCAAAAGTACAATCTAATCATCAAAACTAATAACTTGATTCGCTTATGTCTTTTGATTATTTTACATTTAAAAACTCATATCCACTTTAATTCAACTTTGAGAAGAAATATGTAAACATTAATTAGGGCTACATCTTCTGATTTTGCGTGCCACTTAAGAAATTATACAATTATAAAAATTAATGATATATATTTTATCATCGTAAAAAACTTCATAACAAATCAATAGATATGATAAAAAAGTAAATGAACAAACTTTGAGTATATAAAACAATTTATATCCAAATTCTACAAATTTTGAAATACAAAGAAAATATCCGACCGTCAATTTTCACTAAATGGTGACTATACTTATTTAAACCATCAGATTAGTCTATTAAAGAAGGCAAATCCCTCCTCCCTAATCCCGTACATTACCTAAAAAAACACTCCTGTCGTTTTACATAGAAGTAGGGGAAAAAAATACGTACTACTAATTTGCCAAAAAGGCTGAACACTATTCATCGGGAAAAAAGCCCAAAAAACATAGACTACTACAATTAATATTAAAGAGATGTTAAAACTAAAATCTGGTAGTTTAAAAATTATCACTGTTACGAAATTATGATCTGTACTATACAATTTACCATTAGATTTATAACAAAAACCTACAAAAAACTAATCACATTATTACTTATCATCATAAAAATTATAACAAAAATAATAATATTGATTATACAATATCATATTAACTCATAAACATGGGAGTAACCAAAATTTGATCTATGATTAATTCGAAATACATTATTCGGTCGACATAACATTATCCAGATCGTCTAAAAAACTTTCATGTATTCATATTTTTAATTTTTATTAGTGAATCATACTAATTTCTGAAAATATCATAATTTTTCTAACTTGAAAGGTATCAATTAATGCATATGTCCATTAAATACTTTGAATGTGTCCGACCCCACTTACAAATTCTTATCCCACCAAACATGCGACATACAATGCTACACAGGTATTTGTACATCATATTCGAAATATCTAAGATATCAATGAACATGTGTACCATTAGACGCTAATAGAGTTAAAGGACATTTTATAAGGGCATTGCTCATCTTACCCTTTTCTAAGCTTAACTACATTTTGATCCTTTTTAAAAAAAGTTTGCTTCATTTGGACCGTATTGGTTGCAAAAATTGAAGTTGTCGTCTGACCCTACTTCACTACTCCTGATTTGTCATTTGAAAAAAAAAAGAAACTGTATTTACAAGCCCAAATGAACTGAATACTCAACCTTTATCCTCACACTCATTTGCCATTCCTTATCCCCCTCTCTCATCCTCTCTCTTCTCTCCAAAGCGCGAATGGTAGGAGGCCGTGGGGGCCAGCACCGGCAACAGCTGCAGGGCCCCCGGACTGCTTCGCGTGAGGGTAGGAGCGGTGCAGAGAGGGCAACATTGACTCGCGACGAGGAGGACCGCTTGGCGGTGGTGGAAAAGGCAGCGACAACTCGCAGAGGGAGTAGAGCTCCATGGTCCAAGGTAGGAGGGGGCATCGGCCACGCGGCGAGGAGGACGCCGGCGCGGTGCGAATGGGAGGGTGGCGGCGTGCAGAGGGCGCGGGCAACCACGGATAATGGTAGGAGGAGCAGCGGTAGAGGGATGGTATTGGCTCGGGTGACGAGGAGGATAGCCGCGTGTGACAGTGGAGGGGCGGCGACATGGTGACGAGGAGCCACCACGCGCCTCACGCACATCTCCGCCATTAGCTTTGCCTCCCGCGTTTCTCCTCACAAAATTGGACCAAGAGGAGCAAAAATGAACCGGAAAAATTAATGGTCAAATAAGGTTAAGGGTAGAAGTGGTGTTTGGGGCTTTTGTTAAACCAATTAATCTCTTAAGAGAAGGGGGGGGTCAGAGTGTAGCTTCGGTTGTTGAAAAGAATGGTTCAAATGAACCAAAGTGACCAAAACAGGGTCAAAATCGGTAGTCAAACATTCATATAGGGTCAAATGTGCAATTGTTCCATTTTTATAATATAGATTATATCATTTTGTATCTATGTTATGAACATGCATAGCCAAAGACGTGTTGATTAACTTTAATATATTTAAAAAAACATGTCTTACCGGCAAAGAATCATAAGAATTTTAAAAAGGACAGAAAAAACTCATGGAGCAATTACCCCTAATGGTAAATAAAAAAATTGATCAAATGGGTTATCCCTAGGAACATATTAAATTATAAGTATTATTTTCAGGGTTATTCAACGCCCTAAAAGAACACTCCTACAACGTCTATTAACCCTTTAACCAAATAAAGAAACTTTTAAATTTCTTCTTTAATAGATAAAGCATCTAAAACTTATATCCTCATTAATTTAACGCTCTCATTAATTTTAGCCATTGGGTCATTTCAATGGGTATGTGTACACACATTCTTTAATAAAAAAACATTCATCCTAGCATTGTCTAACAGAAAATTATTTGAGATGTCAGGTGAGGTTGTAGTGACCTGTTGCATGGTTTAGAGGGTTGTTGTCAGGATGACTAGCGTTGAGTTTTACTAGGTTGCCAGCCATCCAGTGCATCACAAAAAGAGCCCATAGGAGATATTTTGTGTTTTGTTGATCGAGCCACCATTAAGAGAAGGCAACAAGGGAACCCCAGTACAAATATTTTTTTATGACTAAATCTTCTCTTAAATCAAGTATCTATGTAATTTTATTTAAGTCGCGTTGGCTTGAAGCATGCATAACTTGGTATATCTAGAAGGCTACATGTTAGAATATTCAATTAACCCATCTTAGAAATAATAATACTTAGCAAGAACTCAAGCAGATAACAAATTTATATCTTTAATTTTGATATTTAATTTTAATCGTTGGAAAGGGGGAGATAGAGTGAATGGTTCAAAAGTTATGTGAATATTGTCCAATTTGCAGGCTAAATGTTTTTTTTTAAAAAAAATGAGATATAGCGGGTTACTGATTCTGAAGTATTATTATACTATTCAAGAGTAGAGCAAGCAGTAATCGTATCCAAAATACATACAAAGAACCATCATACATAATTTAGCATTCAGAAAGATAGAGATGCACGCGCAATGCGCGGGCTACCTTTTAGATTAATAGTCGACGGCTCGAGCTCATTACAATATCTTATCCCCGTGGGTGCTGAACTGGACGTGTGAAAGAACCCAAACTGTGCAGGCACAGCGACCTGAGAGACGCTGGCTGCCGAGACAGGGAGATCTCGGAATTTCGCGGCGGTGGCAGCAGCAGCAGCAACAAAAACGGATGGATTCGTGGCGGTTTCGCGCGAGGAAATCGATCGTTTTCGAACCAAAAGCTCGGTGACGATTCGGTGGACACTGGATGATGGGGGCTACTGCTGGGGATGTGCAGGAAAAAGAAAAAAAATAAACTTTGGTCTTTGGCCTACTAAAAAATCGTTATCATGTGGTCATGCACGGGACTGTGTACAGGTTTCCGTCGTCCAAGCTGCGACTGTATGGACGTGGACATGTACATTGTACAACGCTGTAGCGTACAGTTTTCGCAGCCATGAGCTGTGGGGGCGTGGGTGCTGTTGCTCTGGGGGCCCAGAGCTTGGATGGACGGCGGCAGCTGGATCGATCGATCGATCATCACCCGGGACGAAGGAAACGTACGGTGAGACTGAGATGGATGAGGGAGGTGTGATCCATGGCTTGGCGTTTAGGGTTGGTTGTTTGCAAGAGCAGGAATTTTCGAGGATATATATGGAGATCGAACTGATTATTGTTGTGAGATCATGCAAAACAATGTGTTCCACTGGATGGTGTACGACACAAGAGCCTAATATCGTTTCCTCAAAAAAAAATATAATATCATTTTTTTAAAGACACAGTAAAAAATAGGCGCCAAAATACTTACACAATCATCCCTGTAACACGCACACACGTGCACACCTTCGAAAACTGGATGACATATATTGAGATTAACGACATCGCTATAAACATCTCGCTGTCAACAGATGTCACGTATCACTAAGAATAATTAATCGTAAATGTGAGCATCCGCGGTAAGTCTAGAAACTGAGAATTCCGATGAGCAGATCCCACCGCAATAAGAATAAGATCATCTTATTCATGTTTTTATTTTTTTTTCTTTAGAGGATTTGCCACCTCCCAATAATTTGGGTTGTGTGTTTGCATACCACCACTTGCACGCACAAACATTTGTACGTCCTCTACACATGTTTTAAGTTAATGTTGGAGGCATCAAACACCCACCCCCTGTAGCGAGGACACCACGTATTAACCTAGCATACATGCATATGCACTCCTAAAAACATTGGACAGCTAAGCTAAATCTAAAACTTGAACTCTGATGATGAACTAGGTACACACCAGCATGCACTAGCCATCCGTGATTTTTAATACTAAAGTTAGCCCGTACAACCAAGTAGAGCAATCGCAATAACGCACATGAAGATGCCAAAAACTGCGTTGATTAGTTGACTTTGCGGGAGGTTGGGAGCGTTTTTTTCAACAAAAGATGACTGGAGAAAGACGTCGAGAGAGGGAGGAGAGGGCAGAGAAGCGAGGGGGGTGACAGGGGCGATGAAGCGATGATGATGACCTGTGTTGAAAGGGAAGGCGAAACCGCCATTAGCTTGCTACCCGCGGTTTCTTCCTCACAAAATTGGACCAAAGGAGAAAAATTAACCGGAAAAATAAGGTCAAATAAGTAAGGGTAGAAGTGGTGTTTGGGGCTTTTGTTAACACCAATTAATGCTCTTAAGAGAAGGGGGTCAGAGTGTAGCTTCGGTTTTGAAAAGAATGGTCAAATGAACAAAGTGACCAAAACAGGGTCAAATCGGTAGTCAAACATTCATATAGGGTCAAATGTGCAATTGTTCCATTTTATAATATAGATTATATCATTTTGTATCATGTTATGAACATACATAGCCAAAGACATGTGTGATTTACTTTAATATATCTAAAAAAACATGTCTACGGCAATAAGAATCATAGAAATTTAAAAGACAGAAAAACTCATGAGCATATACCCTAATAGTAAATAAAAATTATCAATGGTTAATCCCTAGGACATATAAAATTATAAAGTATTATTTTATCAGTTTATTAAACGCCCTAAAGAACCCTCCTACAACGTCTATTAAAGCCTTTAACAAATAAGAGGAAACTTTAAATTTCTTCTGTAATAGATAAAGCATCTAAAACTTATATCCTCATTAATTTAATGCTCTCATTAATTTTAGCCATTGGGTCATTTCAATGGGTATGTGTACACACATTCTTTAATAAAAAAACATTCATCCTAGCATTGTCTAACAGAAAATTATTTGAGATGTCAGGTGAGGTTGTAGTGACCTGTTGCATGGTTTAGAGGGTTGTTGTCAGGATGACTAGCGTTGAGTTTTACTAGGTTGCCAGCCATCCAATGCATCACAAAAAGAGTCCATAGGAAATATTTGTGTTTTGTTGATCAAGCCACCATCAAGAGAAGGCAACAAGGGAACCCAGTACAAATATTTTTTATGACTAAATCTTCTCTTAACTCAAGTATCTATGTAATATTATTTAAGTCATGACTAAATCTTCTCTTAAATCAAGTATCTATGTAATTTTATTTAAGTCGCGTTGGCTTGAAGCATGCATAACTTGGTATATCTAGAAGGCTACATGTTAGAATATTCAATTAACCCATCTTAGAAATAATAATACTTAGCAAGAACTCAAGCAGATAACAAATTTATATCTTTAATTTTGATATTTAATTTTAATCGTTGGAAAGGGGGAGATAGAGTGAATGGTTCAAAAGTTATGTGAATATTGTCCAATTTGCAGGCTAAATGTTTTTTTTTAAAAAAAATGAGATATAGCGGGTTACTGATTCTGAAGTATTATTATACTATTCAAGAGTAGAGCAAGCAGTAATCGTATCCAAAATACATACAAAGAACCATCATACATAATTTAGCATTCAGAAAGATAGAGATGCACGCGCAATGCGCGGGCTACCTTTTAGATTAATAGTCGACGGCTCGAGCTCATTACAATATCTTATCCCCGTGGGTGCTGAACTGGACGTGTGAAAGAACCCAAACTGTGCAGGCACAGCGACCTGAGAGACGCTGGCTGCCGAGACAGGGAGATCTCGGAATTTCGCGGCGGTGGCAGCAGCAGCAGCAACAAAAACGGATGGATTCGTGGCGGTTTCGCGCGAGGAAATCGATCGTTTTCGAACCAAAAGCTCGGTGACGATTCGGTGGACACTGGATGATGGGGGCTACTGCTGGGGATGTGCAGGAAAAAGAAAAAAAATAAACTTTGGTCTTTGGCCTACTAAAAAATCGTTATCATGTGGTCATGCACGGGACTGTGTACAGGTTTCCGTCGTCCAAGCTGCGACTGTATGGACGTGGACATGTACATTGTACAACGCTGTAGCGTACAGTTTTCGCAGCCATGAGCTGTGGGGGCGTGGGTGCTGTTGCTCTGGGGGCCCAGAGCTTGGATGGACGGCGGCAGCTGGATCGATCGATCGATCATCACCCGGGACGAAGGAAACGTACGGTGAGACTGAGATGGATGAGGGAGGTGTGATCCATGGCTTGGCGTTTAGGGTTGGTTGTTTGCAAGAGCAGGAATTTTCGAGGATATATATGGAGATCGAACTGATTATTGTTGTGAGATCATGCAAAACAATGTGTTCCACTGGATGGTGTACGACACAAGAGCCTAATATCGTTTCCTCAAAAAAAAATATAATATCATTTTTTTAAAGACACAGTAAAAAATAGGCGCCAAAATACTTACACAATCATCCCTGTAACACGCACACACGTGCACACCTTCGAAAACTGGATGACATATATTGAGATTAACGACATCGCTATAAACATCTCGCTGTCAACAGATGTCACGTATCACTAAGAATAATTAATCGTAAATGTGAGCATCCGCGGTAAGTCTAGAAACTGAGAATTCCGATGAGCAGATCCCACCGCAATAAGAATAAGATCATCTTATTCATGTTTTTATTTTTTTTTCTTTAGAGGATTTGCCACCTCCCAATAATTTGGGTTGTGTGTTTGCATACCACCACTTGCACGCACAAACATTTGTACGTCCTCTACACATGTTTTAAGTTAATGTTGGAGGCATCAAACACCCACCCCCTGTAGCGAGGACACCACGTATTAACCTAGCATACATGCATATGCACTCCTAAAAACATTGGACAGCTAAGCTAAATCTAAAACTTGAACTCTGATGATGAACTAGGTACACACCAGCATGCACTAGCCATCCGTGATTTTTAATACTAAAGTTAGCCCGTACAACCAAGTAGAGCAATCGCAATAACGCACATGAAGATGCCAAAAACTGCGTTGATTAGTTGACTTTGCGGGAGGTTGGGAGCGTTTTTTTCAACAAAAGATGACTGGAGAAAGACGTCGAGAGAGGGAGGAGAGGGCAGAGAAGCGAGGGGGGTGACAGGGGCGATGAAGCGATGATGATGACCTGTGTTGAAAGGGAAGGCGAAAGGGAAACTACCAGCCTTCCTAGTTTTGGATATGCATATGGCGTTGGTCGCCTACTCGCTTTCAGCGTATAATTGGAGCCCCACCCGGCAAAGGCTTCATGGCTTCGTTGGCTCAAAAAGAGCATGTCGGCGACCTCTCCCGCCACCTGATTTTAACGCAATCTTTTCTCTCTCTCTTTTCTCACCGCGGAAGTGAAACACTGTGCACTGTTCGTATCTTTACACTGAAGCTACAACCTCTTCTGCTCCTCTCAGTTTTGATGTTCTTGCACAGGATATGAGCTGTGAATTTCACGAGAAACAATTCGATTCTACCCCCAGCAAAATTTCCTGTGTTCTGGTCCAAACAGGACTGTAGCTATTCACAACCCATTGTCGTTCTGGTCCACTACCATACTAGGACATCTCTGCTTAACGAATGAATGGATAAATGGGCACACTTTCCCGAATTCCTAAATGCTATGATTTCTTATAATACTGTCTTAAATCCATTTTAATTTTATAATAATTCATTCATTCATTTGTACCCTCGAATAATTCTCACGAATCATTCATTTATTCAGCCATTCAGCACAGCACAAAAGAAACACGCACTGAAGTAATTAATGTTGCAATTCCAATATTCCAGGAACTTGCCAACATTCTTGGTGAAATTCATCTGGCCCCATACCAGAATACAGCTATAAATTATAATTTTAGACTGAAGGACTCCTAGCAACAGAAATGAAAAAAAAACAAGTATGGCAAATGCACCTGACTAGATTGAATGTAGATTGATTTAACAGTAGAACGCCAAAGCAAGTACAGATCTCATCAGTGGCTATGGATCAACAAACTACACATTCAGAAGAACAAGTTTCAGGAGTTGCTAGGAATGACATTAAAGAAGTGGTAAACTTCATCTTCATCAAACACTCCAACCTCAGTTGAGCAAACCTCACAACAAACAGGGTGATAAACTGCACCTTTCTTTTCACCTTCTGATGTAGTAGAAGAATCAGCAGCCTTTCCCTTGCGGTTTTTCCGTTTGCCTTTCCCCTCCCGTAGAATCTGATCAGTCTTGACCTTGCAGTTGCGAACGAACATTGCACGGTACTGATTTACATACGTCTCATGCCTGAACATCAAAGAAAGCCACTACAGTTAATAATTGTCTGAAGATTTGAAGCATTCAAAGTAAGAACTTCAGGAGTTTCTGAACATTGTGCAAATGAAAACAACAGCATAATGTTTCACGATATAAAATGATTACTGAAAGAATTGCAAATAGGTCACATAAACTTGCCTCCAGATTTTTTTTTTCCCACAAATCTAGATTTCTCAATTTTGTATTAAAAAATTGGACATGCTCAGTACAATCAAGTCATATAATTGCATATTCTGGAGAGGAAAATGATCAAGCACAATATATGGTTACCAACACAAGTTCCAAGCAGGTTTTATTTTAGTTTCAAACCAAAGTAAGTTTCATGAAGATTTCAGACTTTCAAGGTGGATAATTCAATTTACAAAGCAGGTTACAAATAAGTCATCATGAATGTTCCAGCATGTTGCAAGATTGTCGCAGTGGTTCAGGTGTCTTCAGAAATTTTTGAAATGGTTCATTAATGTATTGCAAGTTTCTGAAAAGTAAGTCCAACCTCTAATACAAATAATTGTGGCATGTCCCCATGGGCCAACCAAGAATCTCCGATATACCACTAATGTATTCCTAGAGTCGCCATTTCATCATAGAGATAAGCAATTAAACACCCCTGACTTGTTTACAAATAGCTATGTCTTCCACTTGCAGGAGCGTTTCTCCCATACAAGCAAAATCAAACTAAAAATTCAGGAACAACTAATCCTAGCATAAACCATTTATTAAGAAGTTCCATTATTTCTTCCAGCCACTTAAATCAACCAATTTGATCATTGTGAGCATGGATGTCGATTGTATGCAAAAGATTTGCTCACATGTATAGATATACTCCTCATGGTCTAACATACACCAACTTCTCCAAACAAAATTATTGATAGCATCTACCCTATACAGGCAGCAGCACCACAATCCTGATAGTTTCTTCATCATCAGGAAAAGCATCGTGCCAATCCAAGAACTAAAAATAGTAAATCGACTAATCTAAAAAGAACTAGTGACTGCTTAATAAACATGCATATTGGAATCCAGAAGCCTCCTCACAGAGTTCGAAGCAGTAAGGAAAGACAACCTCTGGCAATCCAGGCACAAGGTAGTGAAGCACGCGGGGCAGCTGAGCACGGCGTCAGAAGTCCTCCCTTTCCTCTGCTTGCTCACCCACCGCTCATCGACATCATCCAGGTCGGGATCGTAGAACTCGGGCTCCACGGAGTAATCTATCTCATCGTCGCTGGACACTAACAAATTCAGAGGTAACACAAAACCAAAAGAGGGGAAATCAGGTGCATCAATCAGGACACGCCAGGCATCTCCCATTTCCTGCACGATTTATATATACTTCCGGTTCTTGGAGGAGGAAGCAAAAGGGGTTCGCATGAAAGATTTTAGCCATCTAAAGCAAGGGGGGGATTGGGAGAGCTACCTAGTTCTCGGGGATCGACGGGGCCGCCGGCGTCCGCCTCCATCGGCTGGCTCGCCGCCTCTTTGGATTTCTCGGGCTCCATGAAACCCTCCTCGCCTCCGCCGTGCGCTCTCGCTTCCGCTTCTCCGGCCTTCTTCCTTCGCGACTCTTCTCTCTCCAGTGGGCAGTGGCTGCGAGGTTTTGGGCCGAACCGACAGCTTGATGTCGGCCCAATTGGAGAAACCGACTTGAGTTCTTCCCCTTCTTTCTTTTTTTTTTGTTTTTTTTGTCATATCAGAATATTAGATACGATTTTTTGTCCAAGTATTATATAGCAGTAAAAAATGGTGAAAAAATCAACCATCTAAAAAAAGTGGAAAATTAAGGCCGCATTTTCGATACATGTGAAGTTCAGGCTGTTCAGCTTGTTTACTCAAACAGGTACTGTAGCTTCACAAATATTCAATCAGGAAAAAGAGAGAGTATCAACGGCAACATCTTTTCACCGTGATCCAGAAAATCTATATTGCATTCAAATTACACCAGTACAATGCTTTTGTTCTTTGAAACCCATGCATTCATGGGTTTGTCTTAGAAATTAAAGAGGATCGCACACACATCAGGAATAATAAAAAAGAACACATAATTTGGCATGTTTTGTTTCTCAAAGGCCTTCTTAAGTTGTGACCTTTCTTCTCTTAAAAAAAGCCTTCTTAAGCGAGTGCCCTTTTGATTACAAGCGGCTCCTTGATGATATCTTTGGTTGACATTCTACTCAATGGCATTTCCCCAGTGCAGAGCAACCCGAGTTTAAGTAACGAAATCAGGGAGTTCACCCTTTCTGATGGATCATCCATGGATGTTGCAGGCGGCGCGTTTTCAAGCTCTGTCGACTCTTCTCTCTCCTGTGGCTGCGAGGTTTTGGGCCGAACCGACAGCTTGGTGTCGGCCCAATTGGAGAAACCGACTTGAGTTCTTCCCCTTTTTTTTGGTTTTTTTTGTCAGATCAGAATATTAGATTAGATACGATTTTTTGTCCATGTATTATATAGCAGTAAAAAATGGTGAAAAAAAATCAACCATCTAAAAAAAGGAAAATTAAGGCCGCATTTTCGATACATGTGAAGTTCAGCTTGTTTACTCAAACAGGTACTGTAGCTTTACAAATATTCAATCAGGAAAAAGAGAGAGTATCAGCGGCAACATCTTTTCACCGTGATCCAGAAAATCTATATCGCATATTACACCAGTACAATGCTTTTGTTCTTTGAAACCCATGCATTCATGAGTTTGTCTTAGAAATTAAAGAGAATCGCACATACATCAGGAATAATAAAAAAGAGCACATAATTTGGCATGTTTTGCTTCTCAAAAGCCTTCTTAAGTTGTGACCTTCCTCTTAAAAAAAAAAAGCTTTCTTAAGCGAGTGCCCTTTTGATTACAAGCAGCTCCTTGATGATATCTTTAGTTGACATTCTACTCAATGGCATTTCCCCAGAGCAGAGCAACCCGAGTTTAAGTAGAGAAATCAGGGAGTTCACCCTTTCTGATGGATCATCCATGGATGTTGCAGGCGGCGCGTTTTCAAGCTCTGTTACCAGCTCTGCATCGACAATGTCCATCACTCGATTATTCAGGTCCATCTCAACGTACTTGCGAAGGCCGAATCCTCGCTCAAATGTATTATCTGTAGGCCGCCTTCCGGTAACCGTTTCAAGAACAAGAATTCCATAGCTGTAGATGTCTCCATGAGTTGAAACCATATTTCCAGCACCATATTCTGTTTGAATTGAACAGTGATGATGAGAGTAAGTAAACTGGGTAAATGATAATGCTATGTCTATGGTGAAAGAGATTTGACGATTGAAAGGTCATAATGTTTTCAAGTAAATTTCTTGTGTTAAATAAATCGATAGATGCAAATAAAAAGAATGATAAACTAACCAGGTGGAGCATAACCAATTGTCCCTCTAAATCCCATCGAGCTCGTTGAGGGTTGAGAAGACAGTATCTTGGCTAGCCCAAAATCTCCAACATGTGCTACCATATCAGCATCAAGAAGCACATTACTTGGTTTAAGATCGCAGTGCACAACAGGTGTAGTGCCATGGAAATGAAGATAATCCAATGCACAAGCCACATCAAAGAGTATACCTACTCTGTGGACAAGATTCAAGTGCCTCTCTTCCAATTGGTTATCTATCTGAGGATGGAGCCACTCTTCTAGGCAACCATTGGGCATGAAGTCGAACACAATTGCTTTGAAGTCGTTTCCATTGAAGTCCATGCTTGAGCATGCTGTAACTATCTTAACAAGGTTCCGGTGTCTTAAGTTCTTCATCGCTTCACATTCCGCCGTGAAACTCTTAAGAGCCCCAGGTGTCTGAAGTTTCAATACTTTTACAGCGATAAGATTTTCATTCTCACCAGTTTCATCGAACAATTTACCTCTATAGACTGATCCATAGCTCCCAGTACCCAACAAATTGGTCGTCGAGAAGCCATCTGTTGCATGTACCAACTGCTGGTAGGAGACAAGTTGATGGGCTCGCATGGACATTGTTGAAGGACTTTTTGTTAATCTTTTCTTATACCAAGCATGGAAGAAAAGGAGCAATGAAAGGATACATATTGTTGTAGCAACAAGGGGAACAACAATCGCCAACACTGGAACTCTATGCCTTCTCTTGGAAATCTGAAAAGAACATGTAGGCAAGTGAAGATCTGGAATGCCCCCACAAAGCTTGTTGTTCCCTTGGACCGAAATGCCAGTAGCATTTGCAAAAACACCAAACACTGGCACTTCACCATCAAAGTTATTGTAAGAGAGGTTTAAATCATAGAGTGTGAGGAAGTGTCCAAAGAACTTTGGTATTTGGCCTGAAAAATTGTTACTAGAGAGGTCGAGAATTTCTAAACCCTTCATCTCACTAAAGGATGATGGGATATTACCAATAAATGAATTGTTTTGCAGATACAAAATCTGGAGAAGCTGGCATTTTTCGAAAGTAATAGGAATTTCCCCTGATAATTGATTATACCGGGCATCAAGGTATACAAGATTCTGTAGATTCCCAACTTCAGGTGGTATTGACCCGTCTAAGTGATTGTAGGAGATATCCAAATATATTGAGAGTGTTGTGATGTTGAATAAACTAGTTGGGATGGTACCTATAAAGTTATTAAAGGAGAAACGTAGACTCGACAGTGAAACCATGTTTCCCACTGCTATTGGGATACTACCACTAAAATTGTTCCTTCCAAGGTCTAAAGAGTCCATATGAGTTAAATTGCATATAACACGAGGGAATGGCCCACTAAAGTAATTGTTATCTAGCCACAAAATCCTTAGGTTTTGAAGCATGCCTAATGACGACGGTGGACTTCCAGTCAGAAAATTATTATGTGCGATAAGTGCACCTAAATTGATTAGTTTGCCAATTTCTCTAGGCATGTTCCCTACAATTTTGTTGCTAGCTAGAGTGAGGATTGTTAGTGATGCGGATAAGTTGGAAATTACGGATGGAAGAGTTCCACTAAACTTATTGTCTTCCAATTCCAAAACCTCTAATTGGGAGCAATTTGTTAATGCTTTCATAAACTTCCAGTCGTTAGATTCTTTGGCTTCAAGATCATTTGCAGTGAGAATAAACGCCTTGAGACCCTGTAACCCTCCTAACTCTGGAGGAATTACACCACTGAAGTGGTTTAGCATGATCTGAAATCTAGAGAGTTTGGAGGCATTAACCAGTGACGATGGGATATGGCCATGAAACATATTCTCCCCCGCATCGAAAGTCTCGAGCATAGGAAGTGTGTTGAACACGTTCGGTGGTAGCATCCCACTGAGCTCATTGTTTTCTACAGAAAAATGTTTTAGGAATGATATGTTACAAATATTAGGAGGAATGGACCCTATCAGACCGTTAGCTTGTAGGAGAAGACTGGTAAGGTTGTTCAAGTGACCAAGAGAAGAAGGTATGCCACCAGATAATTGGTTATGCTGAATACCAAGAGCATTGAGCTGGGAAAGATTGCCCAAGGAGGCTGGAATCTCACCAAATAGCATGTTGAACCCTAGATTCAAGAAGTGAAGAGATGACAAGTTACCCAGGGATGGCGGGATCTCTCCCGACAGATTATTTGCACGAAGATTCAAGTACGCTAGATTCCTCAACGCGGCGATCTCACCCGGGATCTCACCACGGAGGTGGTTGGAGTCCAGGCTAAGGCTCTCGAGCTTGGTGCATCCTATCGCCAACGCCGGTGGGATGCCCCCTTCTAGCGAGTTGCCAGAAAGGTTAAGCTCTCGGAGCCTACCGAGGCGCCCCAGCTCGGGAGGAATCTGGCCAACCAGCTGGTTCGCCCCAAGGTCTAGCACACGCAGGAACGAGAGGTTACCCAAGAACGGCGAGATGAGCCCGGACAACGACGAGGAGCCGAGGCTTAGCGCGACGACGCTGCCCGCGTGCCGGCCGCGGCCGCACGCGACGCCACGCCACCTGCACGGGTGGTTGGAGGCGTTCCACCAGGTGAGCGCGCCGGATGGGTCGGACACCATGGACCTGAAGGAGAGCAGCGCGGCTGCCTGCTTGTCGGTGGCGTTTGTGCTGCTGCTGCTGCTCCCTACCGTGCATACCGACGCAGGGGAATACAAAAGCAACGTGGAGCATAGCAAGATCACTAGAGCATTCATGCCTGTTTATGTTTTTCAGCGCCAATGGAACTGAAGGTGAGTGGGAGCTCAAGGGTGATTGGTATACGGGCAGAAAAATTGCTTGGAAGTCACAGTATAAATAGAGATAGAAGCGCATGTAGGAGTAGCGACGAAAAGGGTTGGAAACAGTAGAAAACAATCTCAACTATTTCCATAACTGTTTTTCTAAAATGGAAATGGAGTTATACGGACCATGATATCTCTATCTCTACTATTAAAAAATAAGAGATGTTCCTATCATCCGGGCGAAAAAATAAAAAAGAATCTGTCCGATTGAAAAAAAAAGAGAATGTGGCGCAAAAAATCAGGTGAAAAAAAGAAAAAAAAGAATCTGATTCCGTCGACGCGATAAAAAAAGGGCAAAAAAATAAAAAAAACGAATATGTCCGATTCAAAAAAAATTATATGTGACGCGGTAAAAAAATGAATTCTCTTATTCGTGACACGGTACTATATATCTCTATCTCTACTGCTTAAAAAATTGAAAACGTTTCCGTCGTCCGTAATAACGAAAAAGGGTGAAAAACATTAAAAGAAAAAAAGAAAAAGAAAAGAAGGTCTACTTCCATCGTCTGTGAAAATCTTATTTTCTTTTAATCTCAATCTTTCCGAGGGGACCGAGCGGCGCACTCCGTCCCCGCCCGCGCGATGAAACGCCGGCCAAAGCAAAAGAAAAAAAAATTGAAATTGAGCAAAGGGATAAACTAGATTGAAGTTCCCAAAATTAAAAGAGGATAAATGATATTGAAACTCCCGTAACTCGAAAAGAGGGAATAAAATAGATTGAAATTTCCCGACAAAATTCCCCAAATTCGAAGAACCCTAATTTCAGGTAAGAACCCTAAGAGTCAAAATCCAAACCAATTAATCTAAGGGTTCGGGTTACTTACCGGACTTGAAGCCCCTAAGCTCACTAGAGCTTTCCAGGAAGCGGCACCACCGCACCTTCACCTCCTCGCAGTTGCGTCGGGTTCGCCGTGCGCGCGCTGTCCTGGAGCACCCTTCCACCGTCCCTTGCCGAAGACGGGAAGCGTCGGCTTGGCGTCGCCCCTCCCATCGATGAGGTCCAGGCCGCTCAGCGCTCATCGCCATTTGCGCGCCCGCCTAGCCGGACCGCCGACACTGTGGCCTGGCTTTGTGCCGCCCTCGGGTGCGGCCCCCAGCTGGCAAAGCAGGAGCTGCTCGGCGGTCGTCACCGCACGCGCGCACCAGCTCGCCGGACCGCCGTTGCCGCCTTTGCTATCGTTCCGCTCGCTCGTCGCCGGAGAGAAATAGGATCGGGAGAGGGATTTGGGAGTTATGGTTTTGCCCCTCTCTCCTGGTCGGCGCTTCATCCGGCACGGGGACGATCGGAGCCATCCATTAGATCGAACGGCTCAGATTCGCCCAGTGTTGGGCCACCACCGCTGCTGATTACGCTGTGCCCAATGGGCTGCGGAAGTGCATCGGACCGTCCCCGGCCGCATATGTGGGCCGCGCTCTGCTGCTTGGCTTGCGGGCCTGTTGATGCGAAAAACACACACTGGCCTGGAAGATCTGCTTAGCTCCAGTGCAGGTCCAAGATGTTGATGAGATGCGGGAGTGCCATTCAGTTTGATCCTGTAACTGACAAGATATACAAATAGCAGATCAATGAACCGATCGGCTGACAAGCCGATAGATTAATTCCAACTGATGCCGATACCAGCCAATAGCAATAGGGTTTTGGGCTATCGGCTATGATTCTGATGTAGATTCTGACGCTTGATGTTAATAACAATATAAAGGCAATCGACTGATGATAATGTAAGAAAGCAACAATGTAATCCAATAGAAACCATTCGACTAACAATGATATGATATAACAAGTATTGATATGAAGGTTAAAGAATACATCGGCTGGAGGTCCGATGTCATAAAATCCACAACATTAGATAAATCAATGAAACATTTGTTATCATCGGCTAAATCCAACTTATATATGCAGTCCTTATAAGCCGATGCAACATCCAGATAACTCATCGGTTGAAACCCCGATGAAACCCTTATTGGCAGTCAACAAGTAGGCTAGGGATTATGGTTCCCGCTGCCAACCACTCCCTCGACCGCCGCTGCCACCGCCCTAGACCCCTAGTGTCGCTTGCCTGCCGCTGGCCGCCGCCGCTTGTCCTGCTCTCGCCCTTGCAGACCAGTGAAAAGAAGAGAGAGAGAGGATGACATGTGGGCTCCACATGTCAGTGGGTCCCATAATATATTTCTTTGTGTGAATGACAGATGGGTCCCACATATATTTTCTTAATTTGAATGCCACGTAAGCGCCACGTGAGACGGAGACTAGGTCAACATCAACACGTCTGCGCCACATCAGCAAAACCGCCCTCCAAAACCGCTGAGGGAGTCAAATTGCACCGGTTTCAATAGTTCGGGGAGTCATTTTATCCGGTTTTGCGGTTGAGGGTTACGAATTAGATTTCGCCGATAATTAAGGGAGTCAAAGTGGACTTTTTCCTAACTAGCGCGCGCGCCAGCTGCCCCCCGGCCCACAAAGCCCATCGGCCTTTTTTTTTTCTCTTTTATTCACGATTTTTTCTTTCGTTTTTTTTTGCGATTTTTTTCCTTTTTTTTGATTATTTTTTTAAATCTTTAGCACACTTATTTTTTAAAAAATGTTTTGAGTTGAACGTTTTTAAATCTTAACTTGAAAATTTTTAATTTTGATTTGAAATTATTCAAATCTCGAGTCGAAAGTTTTCAAATCTCAAGTTGAAAGTTTTTAAATCTGAGTCGAAAGTTTTCATATTTTTTCAAATCTTAACTTAAAAAATTTTCAAATCTATACTTGAAAGTTTTCAAATCTGAGTTGAAAGTTTTCAAAATTTGTTTTACACATTTAAATTTCGAGTTAAAAATTTTCAAATTAAGTTTTAGAAGTTTTTAAAATTTGACTTCAAAAGTTTTCAAATCTAACTTGAAAGTTTTCAATAGGTTAGTAGAAAAAATCTTCCGGAAAAAAGGAAATCATATCTTAATTACCGTCATTATCTACTAATCACTTAATTAATTAGGCTAAACTATCGGAAACGCTCGCCGCCAACGCGCACGCGCGCGTTAGCTTTTCCGAACGATATAATTGCCTGGGCCGGCGGAACGTAGGACTTATCCCTTCGCAGGAGGTCGATTTAAAAAACAATTGTAAATGTTTCACCTCGTGATCAAATATATTTGAAACAAACCTACAATACGTACAATGCTATCATCCGATTGCTGTCCGGCCGTGTTACGGCGTGGGCACAACTAACAGGCGCACAGCAGTATTCATTACGGCCTGAATCATCTATCGTGTGTGAGACTTTCATCGCTGCTTTGATTGTATGCTGAAGTTGGATATATAGCAACATCGTATATGTATATTATTTTCGATTGGAGATTCAACTTACAACTCGTATGCATATATATTATGCAGGTACTCATGGTGATGGTGGCCGGCCATAGATGAAACCAAAAATTAGATGACAAACGGAAATATAATTTAATCGAACTCTTTGATAGTATGCCAACGTATATATAATTAGTGATGGACAACAATGCTCGACGGAGCCACGTATATGGACAAAGAGGAGTCATGGATGGACTCGCGATGTACCAATCGGGCCTTCCCGAATCCCATCCTATCTGCCAACCCATATATGCGATATATATATGATAGGACTAGTGTGAAAGACGAACGATGGATACGTATGAAAGATGGATGACGTACCAAGCCCCCAACAAAAACACCTTTTAATTTTTATAATAGTAGAGATATAGAGGTGGAACTATAGAAACACCTTTAAATTTTATAATCGTAGAGATAGAGAGGTGGGACGGTATAAGCACTACAAATATTTTAAGTAGGTAAAGATAAAGATATTGGATAAATTAAATTGCAAGCTCACATATTTATATTAACATGACTATATAATATGGTCATAAAAATTCGCTTACACTATGTAAATCACAAAAGTACCTATTCTTCAGCTGTCCTTAAATTAGAGATTTGATCGAGAGATTAGTGGAACTCTAAACTATGGGCGAAACATAAACCATAGATGTTGTAATATTTTAAACGGTTCTGCTAGCTAACTGTCGACAGCTTTCCTGAGTGAAAACTATTGAATTTTTTGGCAGTTGATTCCGTGCTAAGATTTGTGCTTAGATATTTTGCTATCGGATCTAAACCCTATTTTCACAAGCTAGTCCCATCATCGCATGTTTATGGCAGATTTGTTCAAGTTACATCTAAGTTATATTCTAGTTACATGCTAGTTACATTGTAGTTACACTATAATTACATTGTAATTACATTGTAACTATAGTGTAACTACACTAATAACTACATTGTTATCTCTATATAAATTAGATATAAAGTTGCATATATTATTTTAATACATATATACAAGTTATTATTATTATAGTATAGTTCTAGTGAAATTATATACTATAGTTAGATTTGAAAGTTTTCCCCTCAAAAATCACTCGACATTTTTTTTAGCTAATCCCTATTTTAAAATTACTACCATATTATAAAGGGAGAATTGCTTATTTGACTATGTTTTGAAGCCTAATTACCAATCTGACCCTATTTTTTTCAAGTTTGCTTATTTGACTCCGTTTTTCAAAATTAGAGTAGCCGTCTGACCCTGCTTCAACTACGCCGTTAGGGTTTCATTTAGAAAAAGGAAAAAAAATGTATTTATGAGTCCTAATGGACCAAAATAACCCTGAGTAAACACATTAAGGGCTCCTTTGGATGCAGGGGGAGGAAACCCCGGGAAAAAAGCCCCGTACAGGGATTTTCCCCTGCACCAACCGATCCCCCTCCACCTCCAGGGGAATCACTCCTGTTAGGGGAGTTTTTCCTGCTACCATTTGGTAGTAGGGGGAGGGGGTTGATGGGGAAAGGAGGATTCAGAGAGGCAAACTGCTAAACAGTGTTCAACAACAAAACTAAAAAAGGGATCCCGGGCTGCCAAAGGAGCCCTAACCCTACCCTCATTCCTTATCCTCTTGCTCTCCCCTCTTTCTTTCCATAGCTTTCCCCACGGTGCAGAACCAGCCACGCAACGGAAGAGTGGCGGCGGCGGGGCCTCGGTGGCGAAGCTCGGGCTGCGAGGGGCAGATTTGGTGACGGAGCTTGGGCTACGGCAGGTGAATTTGGCGGGGAGGGGCGGCGGAGGCTCGGCGACGAGAAGGAGCAGCGACGGCAGGACCCGGGCGGCGGAGTTCTGGTTGCGACGGTGTGCGGTCTACGGATCCGGTGGTGGCGGTCGGTGACAGCGGCATGGCGGCGACAAAGCTCGAGTTGCAGCGGTGCGTCAGCAACAGATCGACTCGGCCTGCGGGATGTGGATCCGACGGCGCCGAGGCATGCGGGGGACAGGTTGGCGACAACGGTGTGTCGACGGCAGATCTGACGGCGCCGATTCGTGCGGGCAGCGGAGTGGCAGGTCGGCGACGGCGTCGTCGATAGGACCTTCGAGTGTAGGGCAAGAAGGATTTGTGTTTTGGGATTTTTTTTGGTAGACATGAATTAATTTTTTTTTTGCTTCAATATATGTTAAATTTGTGAAACATAACCAAATTGAAGTCTATTTTGTCAAACTGAAATCTAATTTGAAAAAATAATCTATCAAATCTAGGTCAATTTTGACCAAAATCTGACAAATCTAAAATAGGGTCAAATGAGCAAGGGCCGAAGAGGCATTTTGTGTTTTCTACATGCCCTTAAGAATAGGGTCACACCGTATCTTTAGTTTTGAAAATAAGGGTCAAATGAGCAAAATTAACAAAAAAAAAAAAGGTCAAATTGGTAGCTAGTCTTCAAAAGAGGGTCAAATACGCAATTGCCTCTATTATAAAAGATAACTTCAACATAAAAAGGGTAAAATAAGGAAACAATTGAGCATAATCTTTTTCAGTTTAGGGTTAGCCAAAATTTTTAATTTTTCTATAACTATTTGGATAACATACACAAATAAGAGAGAATTTCTTTTTGAGAGTTTATAAGTTTCCTCCTATCATGTTTTTTTTGCTATATCCATCTATTAACTTATTAAAGTAATAGAAAAGGGAGCCTCCACGTTTTCTCTCACCCCTAGAAATTCCCACATTAATCGGAGAAAAAGAAAAAAATAGAGTCCAAATAGAAATATAAGTTTAAAATAGTTTAAATTCGGATTAGCAAATAAGGAATATTGGAAGAGAAGACTAGAGTCCATATAGGAATACAATTTAGAGCTAATTAAAATTTGGAATAAAAAAAGAAAATTAAAAGAAGAGGTTAGAGACCATATAGAAATAGAACTTCGAAATAACTAAGGAATATTGAAAAAAAAATCTAGAGGCCATATATGAATACAATTTAGATCGAATTGAAATACGGAATTTAAAAATAAGAAAACTAAAAGTATAATTTAGAGTCCATATAGAAATACAACTTAGAAAAAAAAACTAAAATTCGAAATTTAAAAATAAGAAATATTAGAAAAAGAATCTAGAGTCCATATAGAAATACAACTTAGTAGAAGCTAAAATTCGAAACTTAAAAAAATAAGAAATATTAGAAAAAGAGTCTATAGTCCATATATGAACACAATTGGGAAATTACTGCAATTCGGAATTAAAAAATAAGATGTATTGAAAGATGAGTTTAGATTCCATATAATAAAAATACAATTTATAAATAATAGAAATTCAGAATTAAAAAATAATTTGCTCTCACGGCCTATAAATTCTCACATTAATTGGAGAAAAATAAAAAAAAATAGAGTCCATATAGAAATAAAATTTAAAAATAGTTTAAATTCGGAATTAGCAAATACGAAATATTGGAAGAAGAGACTAGAGTCCATATAGGAATACAATTTAGAGTTAATTAAAACTTCGAATAAAAAAAAGAAAATTAAAAGAAGTGGTTAGAGACCATATAGAAATGGAACTTAGAAATAACTAAGGAATATTGAAAAAAACAATCTAGAGCCTATATATGAATACAATTTAGTAATAACTGAAATTCAAAATTAAAAATAAGAAATATTGAAATATAAGTTTAGAGTCCATATAGAAATACATATACAACTTAGATCTAACTGAAATTCGGAATTTGAAAAGAAGAAAATTAAAAGTAGAATTTAGAGTCCATATAGAAATATAACTTAGAAAAAACGAAAATTCGAAATTTAAAAATAATAAATATTAGAAAAAGAATCTAGAGTCCAATAGAAATACAACTTATAAGAAGCTAAAATTCGAACTTGGAAATATATGAACACAATTTGGAAATTTAAAAATAAGAAATATTAGAAAAAGGGTCTATAGTCCATATATGAACACAATTTGGAAATTACTGAAATTCGAAATTAGAAAATAAGGAATATTGATAGATGAGTTTAGAGTCCATGTAATAAAAATACAATTTATAAATAAGATAAATTCGGAATTAAAAAATAAGAAATATTGGAAGAGGAGTCTAGAGTTTATACATAAATACAATTTAGAAATAACTGAAATTTAAGATATTAAAAAAAGGAATATTGAAAGAAGGGTTTAGAATCCATATCTCTACTATTATAAAAATTGAAGATGTTTTTATCGATACTTTGATACGTCATCCGTGTATGAGTCAGTTTTTAAGTTCGTTCGCTTTTGTAAATACATATCTGAATTTGAGTCAGTTTTGGAAATACAGAAGAAGCTGTATAAGAAATATCTTTAAAAAAACTCGCATGATAATTTGAGGCAAACATACTGTTAACTGTACCTCATGATTTTCTAAAAATATATATCCAAGCGAATTCCCGCAGTAAATTTCGTCTTAACTAAACCATATAACAATAATAAGATTAAAATAACCTTCACCTATTGCAACGCACTGGTATTTTTTTTCTAGTTAGAATAACATTTGTAAATAACATGACTTCAAAATTTAAAAATAAAAATATTATAATATGAGTTTAGAGCCTATATAGGAATACAATTTAGAATTGATTAATATTTAAAATTTTAAAATAATTAATAAATATCACGTATATTCAATACAATATGAACATTACACATCAGTTAGTTTGTTCAAGTTAGTACAAAATTATTTTTTAAAATAATTTTTAATA
>CM020179.1:30565307-30638274 GCA_009805545.1 Oryza longistaminata | reverse complement strand
TTAATATATTTTAATAAAAATATATAAAAATATATGCGCTATCATGTAAGAACTAGCCGCGTAATCTAGTTTTAGGGGGCGTTTAGATTCAGAGGGTGTAAAGTTTTGGTTTGTCACATCAGATATTTTATAGGGTGTCGAATAGGGTGTTCGGACACTAATAAAAAAAAACTATTTACAGAATTCGTGAGTAAACCGCGAGACGAATTTTGTCGGAGGGTGATCCTCTCTAGCGGGAGGCTGTGAGGCTCCCCTTTGTGAGTTCGGTCGGGGGAGTGGGTGCAATACTGAGGAGCGTGCTTTCACGCGAGCGAGGTGGATCCACGGGAATAAGGCTCATGAGGTGGAAGGCGAGAGAGTGAGACAGAGAGATTATACAGGTTCGGACCGCTATCGAGCATAATACCCTACTCCTGTCTGTGTGATGATCTTCGTGTGGTTACAAAGACTTCAGATCCTGGGAGTACAAGCTAGGGCTTGGCCAACCTCTTCCCGGAGTCTGATTTTCTAAGAGATGTCCCCTTTACTCGTAGGGCAGGGTTCTCCTTTTATAGATGAAGAGGATACCACATGTACCGCCCCTGCTCTCTCCCTGTGGGAGAGGGGCCCACATTGCCTATATTAAAATGCATCTTGTGCCTTGGGCCAAAAGCGATCTGCGCGGCTAACCTTGGGTGGCCCCCACCGAAACTTTTCGGCTGACACGGGGGACATCCCCATCATTCCCTATTAAATGTTTGGCGACTTCGTGGGCACACGCGCATTGGGCGGAACGACCTGCAGGACCTCCCACTGCACATGATGGGACAAGGCATACCTGCCCCTACGCTGCCTGACATGAATCGGGACGTGGGCGCACTACTGCCCGTCCCATCCATCCATCGCCGGGTCACAGAACAGTCAAAAGACGGTCACCAGGCGCACGTCAATCGATCTGCGGCGCACCGTGCCATGTCGCATTAAATGCGACGGGGGCGGTTGCCGCGCCACTCATAAATGCGCCTGGCAGACAACGCTCACGCCCGCTGACGGCTCCCGCGTGGCCGCCAAGTGGTGGTCGAGCGAGGGCCTCGGGGGCGGTTCAACCCCTCGAGCCCGAGGGGTACGACGAGGTACCCCGAGCCCCGGGGGGGGGAGGGGAGGCAGCCGCTTTCCATGCGAGGGCGTGACCCCCCGAGGGGGACTGGGCCCGTCGTACGCGTCACACGGGAAGGGCTTTCTTTCCCTCTAGACCAGGGACCCCGGGCCCATATCACCAATAAATTTATTAAGCCTAATTAATCCGTTATTAGCAAATGTTTAATGTAGCATCATATTGTCAAATTATTGATCACTTAGGCTTAAAAGATTTGTATCGTAAATTAGTTGCAATCTGTGCAATTAATTATTTTTTAGCCTATATTTAATATTTATGTAGGTGTTCAAATGTTCGATGTGAATAGGTGAAAAATTTTGAGGTAGGATCGGCCTTACATATGTTTGGTCGGATAGGATGGAGAATTTTATTCTGGTAGCGACGTATCGTCAGTTCGTCACGTCCGGAGTCGTCGTCGGTCAATGTCTACCGACACCTAACGGCCAACCCTACCCTACACGGGTGACAGCAGGTTGAATGGACTTGCCCGAATGCCCACGGCGTGCTATACGGGCACTGCAGTTGACTCCACAGTTGACTCCACATACGACACGCGCGTTAGAATCGTTCAACTTGGCTGTGTTTGGATCCAAACTTTAATCCTTTTCTATCACATCAATCTGCCATACACATAATTTTTCAGTCACATCATCTCTAATTTCAACCAAAATCCAAAATCCAAACTTTGAAGCTTCATTGTCCAGTAGCTGTGTTTCTATCAAGCAGAAAATGTTTGTACTAGTACTTTGACGTGTTTAGATTAGGTATAAAATTTTAGCGTGTAATATCAGATATACATATACACATTTAAAATATTAAACGTAGTCTAATAACAAAACAAATTACAGAATCCATCTGTAAACTGTGAGATGAATTTATTAAACCTAATTAATTTGTCGTTAGCAATGTTTACTATATCACTGTATTGTCAAATCATGAAGCAATTAGTCTTAAAAGATTCATCTCACAAATTAGTCGCAATCTGTGCAATTAGTTATTTTTTAGCCTATATTTAATACTTCATGCTGGTGTTCAAACGTTCGATGTGACAGGGTGAAAAATTTTAGGGTGGGATTTAAACGGGGACTTAGAAAGTCAGTAGTAATAGTATCTATTTTCACACCACTCTTATCACTGATATCTATAGGCCACAAATTCTCACTATTACACCACCTTTTTTAAAAAAATCATTCCGTATTTCAATGTTTGCTTTCCAAATTTCAAAATCACCTACTTATTCAATAAAAAATTATAGTATTACTTGGACTAAATAAGTGCTTATTAATTGATTTAATACACTAGAAACTTAATTTGATTTTTGTTGCAATACACGAGCTGTAAGCTGACTGAAAATTATATACTCCCATGCAAAGATCATGGAGAGAGTGCTAGCAGGCAGTCAGGCACACAACCATACAAGAAGGCTTGCGGGTGCACAATAGATGCACAGCACAAATCACTGTCCCGCGAGACTTCCAGCGAGGTCGTCACGATGCACAGATCTCTGAACAGCAACACTCCAGGTGGTCCTGAGCTTATAAGAAATATACTATCTTCGTTTCATATTATAAATCACTTGACATTTTTCTAATCAAACTTCTTAAAGTTTAACCAAATTTATAGAAAAATACAGTAGTATTTTTAATAAAAAATATTATTAAAATATATTTGATGTTAGATTTAATGGAATTAATGTAATATTTTAGATAGCACTAATTTTTTTATGAATTTAGTCAAACTTAACTAAGAAAAAAAAATCAAACGATTTATAATATGAAATGGATGGAGTAGATGGTTGGTAGGTACCTTATGAAAATTAGTTTTTTCACCTTCTAGCTTCTTTTTTTTTAATTCTATAGCTTTATATTCTTAGAATTTAGGTCAGAATCTGTACCACTGCAGTTTTTGCTGCTAAAAGTTTTTCAAATAGGACCTTAGTCAACTTTTTCCGGCTAGGTGCACCCCTTTTAGAATTTGTTGCTAAAAGCTACTATCTTTTCAGGTTATAAGACATTCTAGCATTGTCCACGTTCACACAGATACTAGCCATTTGGTCATGCGTTGCATGACTTTACATATCTGTAAAAAAGCTCTATATTTATGGGTCGTAATATATCATATGATGAACTATGTTTTTATTAGACATATAAAAATATCATGAAATTGTCCTTTCCCTCAATCAGGGTATCCAACTTTTCCTGTATTTTCATGTCTCGTATCTTTAGAAGCCTGCTCCAAGTTCGCATAAAAAATGGCCCGTTTTGGGAATTTTGCTTCAGGCTCCATCTTGTTCCATGCTTGCCACAGCACTATTGTTAGATCTGCATCTCATAACCGGATAAGAGTACAATATGATCCATGCATCTCAAAATTAATGGGAAACCTTCTGGTTTCTATGAAATCACAACCTGGAACATGGCAGGTGCAAAGGGCTTGGCATTAATCACAACCGCAACATAGGAGCAAACCTTCTGGTTCCTTTCGCCGTTTCTATAGGCGAGCTGGCTGGGCAAAAGACTTAGCCCAGTATACATATAAGCCCTGTATACATAGACCATAATATGATAATGGGATTAACTCTAAATTTATTTTTCTTAAAAAAACATAGGACTTGGTAAATAGTTAGTTAGAACTAACCTATATCTGCAAGTAAGGTTCAAGTACCATGTAGAAGATCTTTTGGTTTCCAAAGTTCAGTCATCTCATCCAGTGGCTACTACATGCTTATTCCACAATATTTTCTCATAAAATACAAAATAATTTAATTTATGACTTTGAAAGGGACTGGACAAACAATTACTTCCTTTGTTTCATATTATTAGACTTTCTAGCATTGCCCACATTCATATATATATGTCTAGATTCATTAACATATATATGAATATAGGCAATGCTAGAAAGTCTTATAACCTGAAACGGAGGAAGTAGTTAAATCCTGAATCTACGTAAAATCAACCATTAGTTTATCATGAAACTTATAATGGCACCATTAGACCATTGGGCCAACAAAATATTAAATTTAAAGTAGGTGCTTTCTAAAGTTGACTAATAATAATAATTATCATGCTTGCACAGGACGCAACCTAAATGTAGGTAGAATTTCACTTCCAGGTTGTTACATAGTATGATACTGTACTAAGCATTATAAGTTTGAAGTTGATAAGCAATCCACATGGTTGAACACATCTCAGAAAGTTAGAATCAGTGTCTCTGAAGTTCTGAGATTATTTGTACATTTTAGTACCGAGAAAAATATTACCTGGTTTGGATGGTGCCAGCTTCCTTGTTGATAAGATCTGCAAGTTCCAAAACTCTCAAATTTTAACAGAGGAGATACTTTTACGGTTTTACCTTTGGGGAGATAATTGCACCTGTTGCGTCTGTACCATCATTTGGGGGTGTTTCTATCATAGGATTCAAAGTATATATTTGGGGGGAAGTGAAGCCAAAACACTCTGTATGAAATGGTTAGTATCTAACCTGTGAAAAAGATGATCCCAATACCATTTATTTGGGGACATATGTTCAGATGTCATTTGCTAAACCAGTGGAATCATAGCTAAAAAACAAAAGGTTGAGTAGATACATTCCAATTTGGTTAAATGGGTATATACAACATTCCAATTTGATTAAATGGGTATATGCACAAAAGTTTGGGTGGTTTCTAGAAATTTTGAAAAATATCTTTGGAGGTACAATTGAAATGCTTTCTTAATAGAATTCGTGCGAAGAAAATAAAAAGGACTTGATTTGATGACACAGTCAACAACAATAAATTTCTTGTTCTATCAAACAATATTATTCCTCAACAACTCGTATCCAGTTTTTACCATTCAAGAAGTACTAATGTTCATGATTCATACCTTAGATGCATGGTAACAAGTTGAATAAAAAATGAAACCACAAATTTTGAAAGGACGTTTATTTCATAATTGTCACTTCAGGTAAAGACCAATAACGCAAATCAATATTACAGTCATTTCAATTCCTGCTTTAAAACTCATAACATCAAGAAAAAGAAATACCTGATAATACAATATTTGATTGCTTTATTATTTGCTTCATAAATTATCAAAATTCATTCTTAATCAGTGAATACACCCTTCACAGCAAACCGGAAGCTAAATGGGTACCTAGAGTCAAATACATTTGATCTTTAATAGTCAAATTTCATTTAAGCTTAAGCAAATCACATTGTAGAATTATCTTTTATAGGTTTCCACTCCCCTGCTTGCTGCAGCTTTGCTCGTTAGACACACATATATAGATACACAAATATAGCAATACACCAGTCATTTATATAATGTTAGGGGCAACCTTTTTTATTTTCTAAATGCGTGAATAGCTAGTACTACTCCTTACTTTTTTTTTGGGAAATTATTAGTATTAGTTATATCCCGGTGAACCACTGCCATCGAATTGCTTCAGTGAGTTGGACGTTGGGCATACGGAGGAAAATACTATTTCAATCCACTTATAAATTCATTTGTTATTATCACACATATCTTTGATAACTATTGAAATAATTGTATGTAACTATTTATAATTAATGAACATGAACTTACATTTTGATAGGATGCATTCTTTTTACAGTGCTCTTAAATGAAATTTGCCCACCCAAAAACTGAAATTACATGAGAGGCTTAATTAAGGACTCCATTATAGAACTTATTTATCACCTTTTTAGTCTAAATCAACTTCTTAGCACTAGGTGAAGCCGTGGTTCCTATACATCGTACATGCTTTACCAACACGAACACCGTGAGGAGCAAGAAGTTTAGATACTTACCACAGCTGTCGATGTTGGGACTTTTTATATTTCCCTTGGCCATCGTTATTGGAGGAGGATGAGAAGTGGCGCTGCAGAGTAGGTCCTGGGGAACCAGAGGCACTCAGGTGGAGATGCAGAAGATAAGGCGGCAGTGACCCACAAGTGAAATTCCGCGTGCATCGCCGTCAGGTCGAGCCATACCTCCCGAATCCGAATCAGCCCCACCATCGCCGGATCCAGAACAGGTAGGAGGAGGTGATGCCGCAGTAGTGTTGGGGATGGGAATGAGGAGGAATAGGATGGGGTGTGGCTAGGGCAGGGGGAGGTGGAGAAATTTTATTATTTGGCATCCAATTCGTAGGCCTTTCAGGGCAAGCCACTCAATACGCACTCCTTTCAGATTTTGTCATTGAGATAGCGAATTCCTTTATTCCGTGCCACTCCGTCGCCGATCCGTCCGTCCGTCCCCAACGCCAGCTTTTCCGTCGTCTTCTCCACCTCGTCACGCTCGTCACCGGCGCCGGCGTGGGCTGCGCTCTAGAGGGGCTCGAGCTCAGATTCCGGTGTGGATGTCAGGAACCGGTCGTCTTGTAATCTCGCAAAGCAGAAGCCGATCGAAACGGGCGAGCCGAGACGCACGAGGTGGGGCCAGCCGCAGACACCGCGGCCGCCCTCCACACCGCAGAATCGTTGGGCAACTCGGCGAAGAAATTTCCAGCGTCTTCCACCTCGACGTAGCCGGCGAGCGGCCACCTTCGCGAACCCGGGCCACATCGGGAACGAAGGCCATATCTAATCCCGCGGACGTGCGACCTCAGCACCAGGCAGAACTGCAGAGCTAATCTCTTCCATGCCATAATCAGCAAAAACTTGTTAATCTTCCCAAACAAATGCATTGAGAAAACTGACAGAAGAATCTACTGTTTTCATTGATAAACTACCAAGCGTGCTCCTCAGAAGTCAGAACGAAGCAGAAAGAAATCACATTCCGCAACTAATTGATGAGAGAGAACGAAGAAACTAGGGAAGAAATTAGCGAGCTAAGGAGTGCGTATTGAGTGGCTTGCTCTGAAAGGCCTACGAATTGGATGTCAAATAATGAAATTTCTCGTGGGAGGTGGAAGGGGAGAAAGGGGAAGTATGGATTCCTTTGCTTCACACCGCAGGCGTCTTCGACCGGCCTGTCCCCTTGCATCTATCCTCATCCTTCTCGATGCCGGTGGCTCTTCTTCTTACCTCTCCGGTCCCCATTTGATTATGGTGGACATTGGGAGGAGACATAGCGGCTTTGGAGATGGGAGTGGAGGAAGCGAGCCGAGTGGCAGCAGCGGAAACGCGGAGCACACAATCCGGCGCCTCCGCCTCCAGGGAGTGGCGCGGCACAGCGACCAGGGAAGGGGAGGCGGCCTCCCGCAACAGGTAGCACCGTAGCAGGGGTGAAAATGAAAAATGGTAAGACTAGGGAGGTGGAAGGATCTTATTGCGAAATAATTTTTACGAAGGATCTAGAATAGATTTTGCCAATCAATGAATAGATTTTACGAAATTGAATGAAGAAATCAAGCTGAAATGTTGTTTGGCTCTATGGCTATGCTGGTCTGAAAGAAATAGAGTCAGGGAGGGAGAGAAATGCTGTGGGTCGGCTTGGATTGTTCATGGTGTTCATTTACGGATGGCAGAGGTTGAGAAAAAGAAGGAGGCAGTACCTAGGGAGAGCCCGAAGAACCTTCAACGTTGGGAGAAACCAACGACTGATCATGTCAAAGTAAACTGTGATGCAGCTTTTAATCCAGGCTCTGGTAATGGCGGCTGGGGTTGTGTTCTCCGTGATGCAGATGGTGATGTGGTGGCTGCTTACCGGGGGAGAGTGAATAATCTGATGCATCCTCTCCATGGTGAGCTTATTGCATGCTTACAGGGAGTCCAGGCAGCAGTGGATATGGGAATAGGGCGGGTGATGATGGAGACAGACGCGACGGCTGTGATCCAAGCGGTCTACACAAACGATTTCGAGCTGAGCGACGTGTCGTTCCTGGTGGCAGAGCTTCAATCCTTACTGCGCCTGAATTTCATTTCCTAGAGTGTTAGTCATGTACCTCGGCTCTGTAACAGAGTAGCTCATGAACTGGCAGCTATGGGTAGTGTCTGCGATCCGGCGGAGGCCCCTGTTTTGGCTCCTATTCCGGCACAAATCATGTACCTGGTTGCTGATGATTCAGCAGTGTCATAGTAATGGAAATCCTGATTTCCCTTCAAAAAAAAAAAAGGGCCAATCGGACGGCCTATGTTTTTCCGATGACGTGGCACAATCTGGTGGCGAAAAACTTTAGTTTTTTCACTACTGGGCAATACTATAAAATCTTATAATCTGAAACGGAGGTAGTATCTAAATAGGGTCTTAGTCAACTTTGCCTGGCTACAAATTGATGTATCCCTTTCAGAATTTGCATGCGCTGCACGTCTGATCTCAGCACTATTAGTGGTTCAGTTAGTTGAACTAGCTGGCCCGCACAATCGTGCGGCGCACCCATATAAAATTATATATTTTTAATATGATTTTGCTTCAAATTTATTAAATAGTTATCTCGTTATTAAGATTTTAAAAGACCAAACCTTACCATCCTCGTGTTTCTAAATTTATATTCCCTCCGTCCCATAATATAAGGGATTTTAAGTTTTTGCTTGCAACATTTGACCACTCGTCTTATTCAAAAAATTTTGAAATTATTATTTTTTTTATTTGTGACTTACTTTATTATCCACAGTACTTTAAGCACAACTTTTCGTTTTTTATATTTGCAAAAAAAAATTTGAATAAGACGAGTGGTCAAACGTTGCAAACAAAAACTCAAAATCCCTTATATTGTAGGACGAAGGGAGTAGTTTTTAAAAGTCACACCAGTTGCTACCACTTACTTCTGTCATATTATTCTTTGTTTACTTGCTCGATCTACTACTAGAAACTCGATCTACTACTATTTCTATTCATTCTCCTTGGAACCTTTAAAAATTAAATCTAAAAACTGGGCTTCTTTTTTATAATTTCTAGAAGTCCCGTCAAACACTGTCATTATACTCCTCCATGACCGTCCACTGCATCTTCTCTTTATTGTCATTGCTATATTAAAAATCGAATATAATTATCGTTTAAGTCTATTTTTTTACTTTATAGAAGTTGCGCTAAAACGTGAGCGAGTTTTGTAACTGTACTTCTCTACGGCTCGTCCGCTGCATCCCTTCTTTATTATCATTGAAATTTTAAAATCAAACATGATTATCAAACACGCTGCAGCAGATCACCTATCACGTTCAGTTATTATTACAGGATGAATATCTAAAAACAGAAAAAAAAAAAGAAACTTCAGGCTCATGTGTTAATCCTTACCCAGGCATTCTGGGTCATATACTCATATACCTCAATCAGTTTTAAGAATTACAGTACATGCATTGCAGTGCAGTTATGCAGACTAAGAGCAAGTTTAATAGTATAGCCCACTACTAGCTCTAAATCATCTATAGTGTCACGAAGTGAGGATGTAACCTAGACTTAAGTTGTTACAGTGGGTTATGTCTTCTGGGCCATGTATAAGCCCATGAGTGAGTCTTGCATTGTACTGAAACCCTCCTCGCCTCCGCCGTGCGCCGTGTCCTCTCGCTTCCGCTTCTCCGGCCTTCTTCCTTCGCGACTCTTCTCTCTCCAGTGGGCAGTGGCTGCGAGGTTTTGGGCCGAACCGACAGCTTGATGTCGGCCCAATTGGAGAAACCGACTTGAGTTCTTCCCCTTCTTTCTTTTTTTTTTGTTTTTTTTGTCATATCAGAATATTAGATACGATTTTTTGTCCAAGTATTATATAGCAGTAAAAAATGGTGAAAAAATCAACCATCTAAAAAAAGTGGAAAATTAAGGCCGCATTTTCGATACATGTGAAGTTCAGGCTGTTCAGCTTGTTTACTCAAACAGGTACTGTAGCTTCACAAATATTCAATCAGGAAAAAGAGAGAGTATCAACGGCAACATCTTTTCACCGTGATCCAGAAAATCTATATTGCATTCAAATTACACCAGTACAATGCTTTTGTTCTTTGAAACCCATGCATTCATGGGTTTGTCTTAGAAATTAAAGAGGATCGCACACACATCAGGAATAATAAAAAAGAACACATAATTTGGCATGTTTTGTTTCTCAAAGGCCTTCTTAAGTTGTGACCTTTCTTCTCTTAAAAAAAGCCTTCTTAAGCGAGTGCCCTTTTGATTACAAGCGGCTCCTTGATGATATCTTTGGTTGACATTCTACTCAATGGCATTTCCCCAGTGCAGAGCAACCCGAGTTTAAGTAACGAAATCAGGGAGTTCACCCTTTCTGATGGATCATCCATGGATGTTGCAGGCGGCGCGTTTTCAAGCTCTGCTACCAGCTCTGCATCGACAATGTCCATCACTCGATTATTCAGGTCCATCTCAACGTACTTGCGAAGGCTGAATCCTCGCTCAAATGTATTATCTGTAGGCCGCCTTCCGGTAACCGTTTCAAGAACAAGAATTCCATAGCTGTAGATGTCTCCATGAGTTGAAACCATATTTCCAGCACCATATTCTGTTTACATTGAACACAGATGCTATGAGAATATGAGCTAGTACATTGATTTTTTTTTTTTTTTGTACACAAGAAATTTGATAGTTGACCTATTGACACATGTTTGATCAATAGGGAGGACTAAGATACAACAACATTTTGAGTTTAAATATCAACATTGTAAACGAAAGTCACGGAATAAGATGAAACAGCTGCACTAGATTTGACATATTCTATGAAATCTGCCCATAGTTAAGATAACAATACACTTTATAGTGTGTATATTAATGATAAATGATTAGATTCTTTTTACCTATATCGAAAGGTATAAAAAGATGCTGTTAAATTATAGAGATAATCCAAGAAATGCCATTGACAAACGTCCAAATTCAAGAAATACTATCGACAAATATGAGTTCCAAGAAATGCTATAGTACAAACGATTTTTGTCCCAAAAATGCTATCTTTGTTAAGATTCCGTCCATCCCACACAGTTAAATACACTGTTCATCCTATAGCACTTAACGATACGGGATGAACGGAACCCTAACAACGATGGTATTTTTGGAACAAAGTCGTTTGTACGATGGTATTTCTTGAAACTCACACTTGTTGATGGCATTTCTTGGTTTTGGATGCTTGTTAATGACATATATTGGATTATCTCTAAATTATAACTTTGGAGGTGTAGGCAACTTGAGAGTGGATTCTAAACTCGAGGGGACATCCTATAGTTGTTTGTATGTTATCCAAATGGTTTTAAAAAAAATGAAAAAAAAATCAACAAAATAGATTAATATGTCATAGATCGCTCCACGAATATGCAAGTTAAAATTCAACTTTTATATAAAAAAAACAAATTAAACTATGTCTAGTTAACATATATTCATAGTTAAATTTGTTTTTTTGTTTTTGCAACTTGTAGAAGTTAAATTTGACCTTATATGTTTGTGGAGTGATTTATCACATATTAATCTATTTAATTGATATTTTTATTTCTTTTATAACTATTTGGAGGACGCGCAAACAACGAGGGGATATGTACTCAAGAGTTTAGAATAGTTTCCGGCAGACAACTCTCCTCCTTGTATAAGCTTTTAGAGGGAAAAAAAAGGACGACTTGGTAGAGGACCAAATCTGGTATACCTCCGAAGTACTCTACCTCCAAATACACCGTACAAAGGTTTTAGTAAGGTACTCGTAAGAGATAGGGATATGGCCGTATAGGGAATATCAAAGAAACAAAGGAGATAGTATGCTAACCTGGAGGAGCGTATCCAATTGTTCCTCTAAATCCCATTGAACTAGTTGAGGGTTGGAAAGAAGAGCATCCCTCAGCAAGGATCCTCGCAAGCCCAAAATCTCCAACATGTGCTACCATGTCAACATCTAGAAGAACATTACTTGGTTTGAGATCACAATGTACAATTGGTGCAACACCATGGAAATGAAGATAATCCACTGCATAAGCCACATCGAGAAGTATGTTCAGTCTTTGTTGGATATTTAAGTGCCTCTGCTCTATCTGGTTACTTGCATCTGGATGCAGCCAATGCTCTAAGCTACCATTAGGCATGAAATCAAATACAATGGCTTTGAAATCGTTCCCTTTGAAATCAATGCTTGAGCAAGACGTGATTATCTTGAGGAGATTCCGGTGTCGCAAGTTTCTCATAGATTCACATTCAGCTCCAAAACTTTTGAGTGCCCCGGGTATTTGAAGTTTTAGTACTTTTACTGCAACAAGATTCGAATTTTCACCGCTTCCACAATCTAGAGTTCCTCTGTACACAGACCCAAATGTCCCTGTGCCCAGCAAGTTGGTTGTTGAGAAACCATCTGTTGCTTTAACTAACTGTGAATAAGAGATAAGCGGGTGACCTTGCCTGGACTCTCCAGAAAGATTGTCAGTTGATCTTTTCTTATGCCGTTTAAGGAAAAGATAGAACAACACAAGGATTCCTAATGTTGCAGCAAGAGGGATAACAATAAGAATCACAGGAAATCTGTGCCTTCTCTTCTTCGATGGGTCAGAAGAGCATTTAGGCAAATGAAGAGGATATATGCCACCACAGATCATCGTTGCCTTGGATTGAGATAGCACTATCATTTGCAAAAACACCAGAAGTTGGAACTTCACCAGAAAGGTTATTTAATGAGAGGTTTAAGTAATAGAGTGAGCTTAAATCCCCCAAAAGTTTAGGTATTTCTCCAGAAAAGTTGTTTCTTGAGAGATCAAGAATTTGCAAACCTTTCATCTGACTCAAGGATGTCGGAATACTACCATTGAAGAAATTATTGTCCATATAGAGAATTTGGAGAAGTTGGCAATCACCTAGGGTGGCTGGGATTTCACCTGAAAACATATTATATTCTAAATGCATTTCGACAAGATTTTTGAGATTTCCAATTTCTTGTGGTATGGACCCTTCTAATTTATTATAGGATAAATCCAACATTATAGAGAGAGTGCGGATGTTGAATATTTCATTTGGGACTGGCCCTACGAAGCTGTTATTCACCATAGCTAGCTCCAACAATTTTGTAAGGTTTCCTAGTGTGCTAGGTATCCTACCACTGAAATTATTGGATAGGAAGATCAAATAATTTAGTTCTGTGAGATTTCCGAAGGCCAAAGGGATTTGTCCACTTAATGTGTTATTGGCAACAGTGAAACCATGCAGACTTGTAAGCATACCCATTGAAGATGGCAGAGTTCCAGTGAAAAAGTTGTTGCTTAGATCAAGGGCCTGTAAATTAACAAGGTTACCTATTCCCTCAGGTATGCTCCCTGAAATTTTATTGTACTCAAGGGCCAGAATTAAGAGTGAAGTAGACAGGTTGGAAATCGAGACAGGAAGCTCTCCACCGAGCATGTTAGAAGCTAATATCAGATCCTGTAACCGGGAGCAGTTTGATAAGGCCGTTATGAATTCCCAACCTAAAGATTCATTAGCTTGTAGGAAATTACTTGAGATCCTTAAATTCTGGAGATGTTTTAACTCTCCAACTTGCGGGGGAACAGTCCCGCTAAAGAAGTTGGTACGGAGCTGGATTGACAACAGATCAGAAGCATTACCTAATGAAGCTGGGATATAGCCATGAAGCTGGTTCGCTTGCAAGAAAAATGTGTGGAGACGAGGAAGGTTATCGAACGTGTTTGGAGGTAGCGTCCCAGTCAGCGCGTTTCCAGCCAAGGAAAGGTTTATCAGGTTGGAGATGTTCCAAAATGAAGGTGGGATGGCTCCAGACAGGTTGTTGAACTGAAAAGGAAACAGAAGAGAGATGTGGCAGGTGGGCAACGAACGAAGGAGGAATGGGTCCTGAGAAGGCGTTGTACGAGAGCCCCAACGATCTGATCGATGATAGGTTTGCCAAGAACGGTGGGATTTCTCCTGAGAGATGATTGTCGATAAGGTTGAGATAGACGAGATATTTGAAGGACCCAATCTCCGCGGGAAGCTCACCTTGGAGGTGGTTAAAACCAAGGTGGACGTGCGTGAGCTGCGCGCACCGCCCCAAAGCCGGAGGGACGCTTCCCGCGAAGAGGTTCCTGGAGAGATCCAGAAACCGGAGCCGCCGCACGGCCGCAGCTGCCCGAGCTCTTGGGGCATCGGCCCCTCGAGGTCGTTGCTGTTGAGGTCGAGCACCCGGAGGAAGGACAGGTTGCCCACGAACGGGGAGAGACGACCATCCAAGCCTGAAGAGTTGAGCCGCAGCGCGACGACCCGCTCGGTGTGCCGTCGCCCGCAGACAACCCCGCTCCACCCGCCGCAGAGGCGGCTGGACGTGTTCCACGACGCGAGCGAGGCGGCTGGATCCGGCTGCGTAGACCTGAACGACAACAGCGTGAGCTTGTCGTCGGAGCCATCATCATCCCTGCTCCTCGGTGGCACGGCCAGGCAAGGGCGCAGCAGCAGCAGTAGCAGGAGCAGGGGATAACAGGACAGGCATCGCGCGTGCATGGCGGCGAGTGTGGTCAGTTTTGAAATATTTTTCAGGTGATCTCTACAAGCAAAAAACTGGATTGAGATGATGCAAAGATCATGGAGAGAGTGCTAGCTAGCAGGACACGCAACCATACAAGAAGGCTTGCGGATGCACCGGTCGCTGGCTGTCCCGCAAGAATTCCAGGTCGTCACAACAGATGCACAGCACAAATCACTGTCCCGCGAGAGTTCCAGCGAGGTCGTCACGATGGTGGTCCTGAGGTTATAAGAAATACTCTCTCCGTTCCATATTATAAATTATTTAACATTTTCCTAATTAAATTTCTTTAAGTTTGACCAAATTTATAGAATATATAGTAGTATTTTTAATAACAAAAATTATTAAAATACATTTGATGTTAGATTTAATGGAATTAATTTGATATTTTAGATAGTGCTAATGTTTTCTATAAATTTAGTCAAACTTAACTAGAAAAAAATCAAACGATTTATAATATGAAATGGATAGAGTAGATGGTTGGTAGCTACCTTATGAAAATTTTAGTTTTTTCACCTTCTAGCTTCTTTTTTTATTCTATAACTTTATATTCTTAGAATTTATTTAGGTCAGAATCTGTACCGCTGCAGTTTTTGCTGCTAAAAGTTTTTCAAACAGGACCTTAGTAAACTTTTTCCGGCTAGGTGCACCCCTTTTTGAATTTGTTGCTAAAAGCTATCTAAATAGGGCCTTAGTCAACTTTGCCCGGCTACAAATTGATGTATCCCTTTCAGAATATGCATGCGCTGCACGTCTGATCTCAGCACGATTAGCGGTTCAATTAGTTGAACTAGCTGGTGGTTCACGCAATTACGCGGCTAACACCTATATAAAATTATATATTTTTTAGTATGATTTTACTTAAAATTTATTAAATAGTTATCTCATTGTCTTAAAATTTTGTAGACCAAATCTTATCATCCTTGTGTTTCTTACTTCTGTCATATTATTCTTTATTTGTTTGCTCGATCTACCACTGTTTCTATTCATTCTCCTTGGAACCTTTAAAATTTAGATCTAAAAACTTTATAGTTTTTAGAGTTTATTGTTCTGTTGGGCTTCTTTTTTATAATTTCTAGAAGTTCCGTCAAACGCTGCCATTATACTCCTCTACGACCGTCCATTGCATCTTCTCTTTATTGTCATTGCTATTTTAAAAATATTTTTTTACTTTCTAGAAATTCTGCTAAAACATCAGCGACTTTGTCACTGTACTCCTCTACAGCTCGTCCGCTGCCACCCTTCTTTATTATCATTGAGATTTTAAAATCAATCATGATTATCAAACACACTGCAGCAGATCACCGACCACGTTCAGTTATTATTACAGGATGAATATCTAAAAACAGTAAAAAAAAAAAAGAAACTTCAGGCTCATGTGTTAATCCTTACCCTGGCATTCTGGGTCATATACTCTCAATCAGTTTTAAGAATTACAGTACATGCATTGCAGTGCAGTTATGCAGACTAAATCTAGCTTCTAATCAAACTGGTCGCAGGCATTGAGGTTTCCGATATCGTTACCAAAAAGCCAAAGCAACATTTGGCAAAGCAGAATGCTTCCTCTGAACTCGAGCCTATTCTTATGGAGTATTCCCTTTGTTCCATAAGTCATTTTAGTTTTATCCTAAGACCTCTAATTCTGACCAAGTTTATAAAAGAATAACCATCTACAACACCAAATTAGTTTCATTAAATCCACCATGAAATATATCTTGATAGTGCATTTATGTATTATTGTAGCAATTTTCTATATCATCAGCCAAAGTTAGAGAAGTTTAACTTATGATAAAACTAAAATGATCTGTAATATGGCACCAAGGGAGTAGAACGTAAAATAACCACATGTGTGACAGTGAAACCATCATAGTGCCAGTGCATGCACTACTCATATTTGATATGGAGGGGAACCAAGTTTGATCTGACACCTAGTGTGAGAAAGGTACTACCTTGATAGATACACAGCATAAAAGGGGCAAGTTCTACAGACCTCAGAAGTTTGTTCAGGACTGCAATTTACAAGCAAGGGAAAGACAGGGACGACAAGCATGAGCGATCTGAGCCAATGATTCACCGTCTAGTGACAGTAATCAGTCTTGCGATTGACTCTGATTATCTTGCTTAGTAGGGCTTTGTAGTGCTGTCACTCTTTGCGGCTGAAGTCTTCTCAGCGGCAGAAGTGAAAGACACAGGGAGGTGCGGTTGGTCATTCACTACCAAGCTCAAGACCTCAGGTCGAGCATAGTGGCCCACCACATCAAAATCAAACTTGGCTCGCACGATTTCTCCAAGGTCTGCACATGAATTTCGTTACAAATTTTAATATGAATTAACTAATCACAACTATTCAAAATTTGGTGCCAGAAAACTGAGGGAGCACATGAACAAAATTGGGGCAACTGCATGTACGAAAAACCTAGAACATACATATGCAATTATTTTCTCACCTAGATCAGCTGTAATCAGCGCCTCCCCTTCGTAGTTGGGACCTGCCAAGACTTCTCCGGATGGTGAAATGATGACACTACCTCCAGGGCAGACAACAGTGTCTGGAGAAGGCTCTTCACCTAAACCAGAAAATACATACTCGGGTGGTGGAGGATAGTCCTTTCTACGGCAGAATTGGTTTGCTGACAGGACAAAGCATCCCCCCTCTAAGGCAATATGAGTCATGGAGGCTTGCCAAACTTGTCTGGAATCAGCAGTTGGAGCACAATATATCTCAATGCCTGTGTAGTGCATACAATATATGAGTAGATGATGAAGAAATTCAAGTGACACTGCCACACCAGCCTTTTTTTTTTCCCACATTTGCCTATCTGACTTACTCTGAAACTAAATTCATTTTGTTATTTCAGGAATATCATCTCATGAAACCATGCCACTTCCTCATAAGCTGTATGAACTATGAAGAAATAGTCTTACCTTTACCATAAAGTGCTGTCCGCAACAGTGGCATTTTATTTTCCCAGCAAATTAGGGCTCCGATCTTTCCAAGTGGAGTATCATAAACAGGAATTGTTGAGCCATCTCCAAATCCCCATATTATTCGTTCTAATGCTGTTGGCATGAGCTTTCGGTGCTTACCCAGGTACCGTCCTAGAGGATCAAAGAAGAGAACCGAGCAATACAGAGTGTAACCTTCCCTTTCAATCACTCCCATCACTAAAAATACTTTATATTTTCCAGCCATAGCAGCCAAGCGTGTCACCTCTGGGCCTGTAGGTCAGAAGATGGATATATCAATCTAGAAGAAACAAAATGTATGTCCACAGTGATGAAACAGCTAGAAAGCTGAATTTTTATGATAAAACACAAAAGCTGTTTTTTTTAATGATAAAACACAATAAAAAGCATACAAAACAGCACAGGATATGGGATTATTGATTTGACAACAATCAATCCATGCCTGGAACCAAAAATCATGATCATAACATCTAGCTGAAGCAGTCGAGGCAAGTATGAGTATCAATAATCCATTGTAGATGTTTCTCCATTTTGGGGAGAATTCTATGCCTTACTTGAACAATTACCAAAGCTATGGTCTGTTTTTTTTCCTACATCAGATTAAGTAATTGGGATAGATATTTGGTAACATCTATGATTTCTTTCCCCTAAAAAGTTCTCCAGAGTCTAATATGAGATGGATATTTCTAGTACTCCCTCCATCCAAAGTGATAGGCATATACTATTTTTTGGTTTTTCCAAAAGAGATGGTCATATTTGTAGTCTCCATATGCTAAATTAATTGTTGACCAAAATACAAATAGCCATCTTAATACTTATTGGTTGATCTTAATACTTATTGGTTGCATGTATGCATCTAGTTCCTTGGTTTTGTTACATGGGGGATGAGTGAATTCCTCCTTGGTCTTGGTGACAAAAGAAATATGCCTTACATTTTTGGATGGAGAGAGTATTCAGCAAACACAGTGCTGACAGAAATATGCAATTTAAACAATCAACGTATATTTTTTTTCTTTTTGATGATAAAAGGGCATGAACAGATGAGTCAATAGCAAAACACACTTTGTTTGGCAGGGATCAATCCTGGCCCGTTCCCCATGGGTGGCCCGGGATTTTAAGTGAATAGATATATTCCATTACATTACCACTTACCAGGCACTTCTATTGCCGCTGCATGATACTTCCGGAATTCTTCCTTCCCCTTGTCTTTTGGATTACCAATGCTTATGTTGGCCCCAAAGCCAAATGTGGATCCACGAGGATAGCCGCCAACAAATGCTTCTGGGAACACAACCAACTGTGAACCATACCCAGCAGCCTCCTCTATCAACCTCTCGGCTTTATCTGCAATATGAATAGTGATGTGAATAACAAACAATCATTTCTAATGCAACGCATCGATCTGGTTCTCCCAAAGTGTCAGTATTGGCCTTAATGTTTATATTCATAAAGTAGAAAAATAATATGCATTATGTGTTTTTCCTAGGCAATGGCAGTGATTGGAGGAGGTAGTGCCATAGTGCGAAAGGATAGGCACTTGGACATGAATACATGATCACATGAGCCCATGATGCAGCATGCTGCAACAGAAAATAGCATATAACAGAGTTTTAACATTTTGTCTGGCCTGGCAGAATTGATCATTTCATTGGGTCATATAATCAGTGGGTTATTTTAGCAGAATAAGAAAATGCGCGTTCTGCCCAAAATCTGTGATACAAATGTGCTCACCATTGGTAAAATTTCCAAAGGCCCAACAGCTTTGTTTAATATCTAAAGGTACTAAATGAGGCTCAATAACAAATTGAACTCTTGAAGAAAGCTCCTCAGTTAAATATTGGGCCAGCCCTTGCTGCAAAATCTTTCAGTGGCATGATTTAAATATAAGCAAATACTACTAACAAAAATTTACCTACAGATAACACGCACATAACAAAAAAATGTGGTGACCATTTAGTTAGGTAAATGCATAATTTACAAGTTGGGGTAGAACATACAGCAATCATGACAATTGGCAAAGCAAAATCATACAACAATTAACAAAGTAAAATCAAAGTAAGAGCTCACAAGGACCATGAACAAACCACAACAAATAAAATCTGATAGATGTAACCTATCATGATTTCACCTCAAATGACAAAGGACATCCAACAATTACCTCCAATTCTGCGCATATTGCTTACTGGTTACCAACAGATGACACCTATACCAAATCTCACACTGAACCCTCTTAATTAATAACCACTAGCTGCAGCACATTGGTGATTTCTGACTTATTTTATCTACCAACAACAACAACAACAACAACAAAAAATCACCAAAGCAGGGGGCACACACGAGCGTTGAGCGTACGTGTGCTCTGCTTACCTAGAGTGGCGGGGGTGTCGTAGAACACGGTGGAGGCCTGCACGACGGTGGCCCTGACCGTGGCGGCGGCCGAGTCGCCGCCGCCGTTCATCTCCACCTCCGCAATCACCGGCGGCCCACCGCCCGAGCCTGAGGGAACCATAGCCATCGGTACGGCACGCGCCGGGGGCGACTCACCGGATTGCAGCGCGCCGCCGCTCGAAGTGGACGCGGGAGAAATGGGGGCCGGCGGCGAGGAGGGAGATGGTGGGGGAAGGAGCTGAAGCTGAACTGTCAAGTGTGACTAGGAGCAGAAGGCGAGGGAGCGAAATCCATCACGGATGCTTCTAGACCCTACACCTTCTCCAGCTTTTTCCATGGCTGTGACTTTCCCGTTTCCTTCTTCTCTCTCTCCTTTGGCACGTGAACGAAGAAAATAAAATAATTTACAGATAAAGTTTTTATATCTATATTATTCGTGGTATGAAATACGAAAATAGAGAAATTCATTAGTGCATGAAAACTGGAATAGGAGAGGTTATTTCACCAAAGATTACTGAACAAGTTGCAATGGCCGTTTTGAACGCAGACGGAGTTGGAACAATTGTTAGCCACAGCGAAACTGATGGTAGAAATGGAATGGAGAATACTGTATAATTTGTTGGAAATTGAATACTGAGTACTGTGTTATCGCAATCTACATTTGGGAGTTGGGACGTCTTCACTAACGAATGAGAGGAAGAAACATGACACGATTTTCAGACAAGAGTATTACAGCAATATAGGCACCAATTGTTTATCAGGGAAGCATCGTCTCCAAATCTTTACAAGAGACTAAAGACAGATTATTCATGTAATACCAACACTGGCCAGCTGACAATTTTATTGCACACCGCGATGGAAGATTAATTGCCATCAGGTCCTAGAGATACCGTCACTCTTTGCAGCAGAATTTTTCTCTGCAGCAGAAGTAAAAGAAACGGGCAGCTTTGATTCGGTTTTCACGGTCAGGCTCAGCACCTCGGGTCGTGCATAGTGTCCCACGACGTCGAAATCAAACTTAGCTCGAGCAATTTCTCCAAGGTCTGCAAAACATACCATGCAATTTCTCTTTAGTGTTCTTGTGGTGTTTCACGGTTACAATACTGTTCTTTGGGCAGAGGGTTATAATCTGATATCTGTAGAAACCATTGCACAAATACAGCTGGATACATCTACACCAAGTGCTACTGCATATGAAAAAAGGGCTAGGATGTAGTAGTAAACAAGTGAGCATGGAATTTACTTGAAGGTTCCAAGTTTCTTACCCAAGTCAGCTGTGAGGAGGCCCTCGCCTTCATAGTTTGGACCTGCCAGAACTGTTCCAGATGGTGAGACGATGGAACTTCCTCCAGGCCAAATAACAGATTCTGGGGATGGCTCTTCATCAAGGCCACCAAAAGTATATTCAGGCGCTGGTGGATAGTTCTTTCTGCGACAAAACTGGTTTGCAGAAAGTACAAAGCATCCCCCTTCAACGGCAATGTGCGTCATGGAGGCCTGCCAACTAGGCGAGAAATCAGCAGTTGGAGCACAGTATATCTGAACACCTGCATGAATGTAGAAGATACTTCAGGTAAAATATAAACTCAAGCACATGATACATGGTGCATCTTCAGAGTCACTCAAAGTACATTTCTCCTTTTCTTTTTTCAAGGTAGTAGTGTCTTTAACAAATGAACAACCCTAGTATCCCTTTTGTGGTGTCTTAACTCTTAACTTATTTGCATTACCAATCGATATAACTTTAACCCAGAGTACTTGCTCAGGTCGAGAAACATATCATATTGCTAGAACTAGGAATACCTTTAGCGTACATTGCTGTCCTGAGAAGTGGCATTCTGTTTTCCCAGCAAATGACGGCACCAATCTTCCCTAGTGGAGTATCATAAACAGGTATAGTAGATCCATCCCCAAACCCCCAAAACACTCGTTCCAGTGCAGTAGGCATGACCTTGCGGTGTTTCCCGAGGTATTTCCCCAGAGGATCAAAGAAGAGCACTGTATTATATAGTGTGTACCCTACCCTTTCAACCACCCCCATCACCAAGAAAATCTTGTATTTTCCAGCCAATGCAGCTAAGCGGGTCACCTCTGGACCTGCATTCAACAGAAGTCGGTAAAATGTCTTGCAGGGGCACTGCATAGTGCATATCCTCTGTAGCAAGGAAAGCTAGATATTAAGTGGGGAGAATAGCTAAAAAATGATGTAAGACGTATTTTAACTGAATTAATTGACAGGGAAAAAAGTTAAGATGGATATGATCAACACAAATTCTGAACATTACTACAGAAAAAAAAGGGCGGTTACTAATGCTTTTATTCATTAATGCATAGCTATCATTTATGATTATCAGCTTGGGATCTGCATCACGAGTTAGGTCTCCTTATCATTTTTTTTTCTGTTTTACCTTTCACAATTTAGGGAACATGGTTGAAATTGATATTTCAGGGTTTATACTTCACATTTAGTAGTGTCTTTTCTTCTTTTTTTTTTAGATAATAGCAGTGTCTTTTCTAATAGATTGATAACCTAAATAAAATAAAGCACTGAACTTTTAAAGAAAATATAATGAAAATGATAAAGCAAAGGACCTTGGTTTGGAAACACTCGAGAAACATAGCGTACGACAACGATATATTAATTACTAAACTATTTCAGAATACCAGGCACATCTATAGCAGCTGCATGATATTTCTGGAAGTCTTCCTTTCCCTTGGCAGATCGATTGCCAATAGTCAGTCCAAAGGTAGATCCATGAGGGTAACCACCAACAAAGACTTCTGGAAATAGAACTATCTGTGAACCATATCCAGCTGCTTCAGCTACCAGTTTCTCTGCTTTATCTGCAGTGCAAAGCAGTTAAAGAAATTAGCATAATATTGTTACCCCGTTTCTTTAGGATTTTATTCATAAAAAGTAACATGTCATATGATCATACATTTACAGTTTTAATTCCATTGAACTATTTACTTGTTTCATTCTCCACTAGATTAGGTAGATAGGATCATTGCAGATAAATCATTAATTACCTCATTAAGGCCATGTTCGGTTAATCCACTAGAGGGAGGGATTGGAGGGATTGGATAGGTAACCCCAGTAAGACAGCCGTTTGGCTTTCAATATAAGCCGGGTCGTAAGACCTTATTTCTAAAAATAAAAATATTGGCGCACACGGAGATATCCTACTTCCTGCCCAGTTTCAGTTCACTCCCGGTGTTTTGCGTGTGGGTAAATTAGTGTCGCTGTGCGGGCGAGACAAATAAGCAAGCACCTTGCGCGCACCACCTAATCCAAACAGCCACACGGGCGAGACAAACAATCGAACACCTCGCGAGCGATACTAGCTGCTGCAGCAGCAACAGCAGCAACAACATAAACGAAGATGGCAGCACGCACCGAGAGTCGCAGGGGTGTCGTAGAACACGGTGCAGGCCTGCACGACGGTGGCACGCACGGTGCCGGTGGCACCCTGGTCGGCGCCGGCGTTCATCTCCACCTCCGCAACCACCGGCCCGCCGCCCGAGCTCGCGGGGGCCAAAGCCATCGCTCCCCCGCCCCTCCACAAGAAATTGAGCGGCAAGGGGATCTCGTTGGGGGAGAGGCCGTGTGCTACTTGTCGTACTTCCTTTTGAGGTAGTCGCGGACGAACTGGTCGCGGGCGAGCGTGCGCGCCCGCTGGGGCTCGACGTGGGCGTAGGAGAGGTGGACGCCGTAGGCGAGGAGGCCCGCGCCGAAGGCGAAGAGAGCGACGGTGGAGAGGAGCTGACGAGGAGTGGACGGGGAGCACAACCCCATCCGCGAGGAGTGTTTTTGGTGGGGGAGGCCGGATTGTAAAGGGTGAATGCGAGTGAGCGACGGCGACGGCGGCGGCGGCGGCAGCCGCGACTGATTGGAAGAGGACGAGTGGACGACCCGAGTACCGGCTGCTCTTCCGATCCTCCACCTACCTGCTCTCTTGACTAACAATTTCTTTTAATTTCGTATACTTTATAATTATCATATAGGAGATTTTAACTCTGTATATTTTCCATACTTTACAGGAGATTTTTACCTGTATTTTTTCAGTGGAGTGATAACCATTTGCTTATAGTATAGTGGCGAGGGTAGAAGTTTGCACATGTATATATGCACACTCACACATCAGGCTTTATAATCTTACACCGATTTTTTTTTAAAGAAATACTAGAGTACATGCTAAAGAAATACCCATTGTTCAGCTAAATAAGCTAAATACAGATAATACATGATACGATGTATTAACAAAATAATAATAATTTATGGATAAAACTTTTATATGTGTTCTTAGCGATATAAATGCTAATGTTGAAAAAAATAAACTTTGATGAAAAAACTTCCAAATAAACATTAAAATCAAATTTTAAATTTAAATTTTGACACCAGCTGACGCTGTACAGAGAAACTATGATGGGGCCTGAGCTTGATTTTAAATTTAAATTTTGACACCAGCTGACGCTGTACAGAGGAAACTATGATGGGGCCTGAGCTTATTTCCTGTGTAGTACTCCCTCCGTTTCCCAATGTAAGTTATTTTAGTATTTTTCATATTTATATTGATGGTAATGAATCTAGATAGATATATATGTCTATATTCATTAACATCAATATAAATGTGAGAAATGCTAGAATGACTTATATTGTGAAATGGATGGAGTGTGTTATAACAGCTCCTATTATTTTGCATCTACGAAATAACGCAGACATGCACATGTTTCACGGATGCAAACTTAGCCAAGATATGCCTTCGTGATCTGTTTCACAGGTACCGTCAGGGCAAATGACATATCGGGAGGAGACACAGTACATGCGCCAAATACCTCCTCTAGAAGAGAACCAAATACAACATTCACCTAACAATATCTTGTTTACGATGGGGATTCAAAAGTAAGTTCATCACTTCATCTCATGCACATCACTGAAGCAAATCAGTTTACAATAGGTTTAAGTGACAAATGGTAAGAGACAAGAAGCTTCATGACTACGGCTCGCGAGTGTCACTTTTCTTGTTCAGAATAGTAAACTGTCAAATGCCAACAGACAATTTACTCCACCTCTTCCAAGAAATCCTTGATCTCTGCCGGGGTTAGAACTCTGCATTTTGTACAGAAAGTAACTTGTCAGCAACCACTTGAATGAGGGGGAAAAAATCAAATCAAACAGCTTTGAGTAGAAGCACAAATGACACAAATGATACTTTTGAAACTACTTATACCAACTACATGACCGAGAGAACTATAATTTCTTTAAGATAATGCATAGATAAAACCCAGCCTCTACACCCAACATGGGTGTACATGGCAAAGGAGAACTATAAATTTGACTATTGATCAAGATTCATAGTTGTCAAGAATCAGGAGAACAAGGTAGGAAACAAATAAAAATTGTTATGGCATGTTCACAAGACAGAAGTTGAATTGCATATATGTGGCAGTAAAAAACAGCTTGATCAAGTCTGTATGACATACTTGAATTCACGGTCAGATCGAATAACTCCAATTTCAATATTGTTTGCTGAGATTTGACCCTCATACCTGCAACCCCCCAATAAGTCAGTAACTTAGTAAGGATGTTCCGAAATAGAAACAGAAGCAACTACAAGACATACCCTTCTTTCAAAGTCAAAATGGCAGTATGGATGGCATCATCAAGCTCCATGTCTTCTGTGTATCTGCAATGAGGACATAAAGAGGTTGAACAACAGTACAAGTGCAGTCATACAACTTTGGAAAGGAGATATCCTCATAAACAAATCCACTTTATTTCTGATCAGATTGAGGAAAACAGAGTGTCTTAGTGGTATGCTATGTACCTTTTTTCAAGAAACGTCTTTGCATTGGAGACATTTTTCCCCATAGCTGATGCTTTCCAGGAGAAGTATGATCCTGAGGGATCAACCTGTAGAAATAATACAACACATCTGGCATTATACCAATTTTACACCATAACAAAATATGGCAAATTGACAGGTAAAATTTCGGTCCAGAAGAACAAAACTAGCACAACTAATAGTGGTGATCAAATAGATGCTTTGTGCAAACAACACTTTGCAGCTTGTTATTGAGACAAGGCTCAACATACACATTAATTTTGAAACAGTTGCAACAAAAAAGAGCCCCTGTCATGCAGCTATCTGCATACCTGATACAGCTGTGGGCCATTGTCATCGTACCCAGCAATCAATAATGATACTCCAAATGGTCTTACACCACTGCAACAAACAAGTTGGCCGTGAGTCATGCCTCAGATATTCGGTTACATCATATATTCATATCTTTAAGGAGTAAACTGTACTTCAGGATTCACAAATCAACATAAGAACCAACTACCACATAGTCTATTATGTGATTTATAACAAGATGGATGTCTTAATTATTCCTCTGAAGTTTTTTTTTGGGTTTCGATGATGTCAAAATGAATTATAAAATGCAACTGACTAGAAAATCCTATATGTTACAGGTATGAAACTACCCAAGGTTCTACCCAACTTGCTCGGTTACTTTAGCAATATAATTCTCAATGGCCCAATTTCAATAAAATTTTATCCATCCAGTGGAATTTCACACAGCAGGTATTCCTCCCAGCAGGCTAATTAACAAGTATCTGCATCAGCATACATCAATGTGATGTACATATTGAAAGTTTTCGGTACTGAACATCTGAATTATCGAATACAATGTATTGAATGAATGGTACTGCTAAGCTAATAGTAAAAATATCCCACGAACATGTCTATATAAACTAATTAGGTCAAACAAGTGCATGAATACATGATTTAACAATCTCATTGATAGAAATGGAAAACTCTGAAGTAGCATACCCAGATTGTGTGAACTCCTGCATAACAGCAGCAGTTTCTCGGACAAGCTGAGTAACAGGGATAGTTTCCTGCATCAGAAAAAGGAAGAACAATCATGAGAAAAAATTAAATGATGGAAAAGATCATGACTGTCGTACATGAAAAATTGCATGCTATCCGAAATAGCAATTTATTGAAAAAATATGTCTTTACCAAACATACAATAGTTATCTGAAGTATAAATCAAATGAACTGTAAAAAACCACCTTGTACAACCGATAATACTGCTGCGCTTGTTTCCGACTTTTTCTCACAAGAACACGGAAATCTGGACCCATCCCACTGAAAGAAGTGCACAGGTAAGCAAACATGTATTATTGAATTGCAACTGATATTAACAGCAGCAAGCTGAGAGATGTAACAAACAAACAAATAATTTAAATACAGAATGCAGCTGTTCTCTCAGACCACTGTACAAGGCTGCAGATGGAATGAAGAACTAATTTTTATGCTTTAGTCCAGTGAATAGGTCAACTACAAACACCTTACTAGCTAATAAACAAAATATCAGCGCTCTGCATGCTCATTCACCAAGTTGCCTAAAATGTCTATTATAGATTTCTAAAGTTACTGCAATCTGATGTGCATATAAGTAAAATACCAATGCACTTATGCTCTTGCAAAGTTTGGAGAGCAAGATAGATATTTTTAATTTATGCCTTTTTAGGGAAGATTAATATGTGCAAATTTCTCAGGGCGAACTGTGTCCCTTGTTCCTTAAAACCAGGCGGTTCAAACCAATTATTTATATTACCATTATATTCTTACACAATAGTTCATCTGTGAACTATGTACAGCTAAAATTGTAGAAGCTTACAGCACAGCTAGTGCTCACATAAAGGATTAAGAACATAACTAATAAAATAACAAGTTGGAATAACTCACAATAGCATGTACATGACAGCCATAATATATACAAAATAGAAATGTATTACAACAATGAAGCCAATGTAAAAGGTTACCTGTAGACAACTCCAATGTTCGGAGTCAATGACTGAATCTTTTGCACCTGAATTTGCATATAACTATGTATTAGTGCTTCTGAGAAACAAACAAAGAATAGCATGTCGCAACTCACTAAAAGAGGAAGTCAGCATTAAGAGTGATGATAGACTTACAGATGTTTCATCGACTAAAATAGAAGGCAATTTCTTCTCGGTGGCGATAACTACACCATTAGCAGCTGCAAACATAACAAATATGCCTCAGAATCAATAAACTAGGCTAAAAGGGAACTGGAGAGAATCAACAGACTATAAGTCTCTGAGCAGTAACTACAGAAAAACATATGATAGAACAAATATGGTAAAAACATATGCAGTATGTTCTATGCCACAAAATTATTACATACAACAATTAAATCCATCAGCGTGAAACACATGTCAAATAGTTTCTTTCAATTTTTCATACACCAAAACAAAATTCATGGGCTAAAACCCCAAGACTTTAAATTGCATAAATACTGACAAGTGGCAACATGAGCTGATTTTAAGGGTATGCAAACCTACCAGTAAGGTGGACGTTGACAGGGCAAACAAATTAGAATTTTGCACTGATACTAAAATGAGCTTCCAAATCCTAATGGGCACTAGATCAGACACACACATACAACTCCTAATGGGAAAACTAGGTCGGCATATACATTCAGCGCCGTAAATTGGCATAGAAAACTTCATCATCACAGATGAAACCTAGCAGCTTGTATTTCTTATCTGGTTATAAAGGGCAGCACTTCCCATTGCTGTTACAAGACATACATTTATGTAGATTAATAATGATTTTCCATGGCGTCGGCAAGCATTTGTAAGCGAAAACGAAGCAAACATTACAAAATTCCCAAGTATCACTAAAGCAGTATTAGCAGATGCAAGTAACATGGCACCTACTAGTAACCTAAGCCGTAGTTTTCACACTCCAGGTCTCCAAAACAAATAACAGCTCTGCAACGACCTAAAGTTATGCGAGAAGTGCAAAATCCCCAACAAGCGCCACTTCGTCATGTGAACCGAACCAGCCAAAATCTCAAACCTCCCCTCCCCTTCTCGATTCTCATAACGCAATAGAAGTATAGATTATCACGTAATTCCTTTGGTTATATAGAGGGGCTCCATTAGAGTAAATAGCCAAGTTTTTCTCCATATTTTTTAACTGGCTAATGTACCATGTGACAATAATTAGAACCAAATATTTTCATGTCTCAAACTACTCCAAAAAGATCACATCATGGAGTGGTTGAGGCATCGAAGATGGAAATCTTCATGCACCATAGCTTGATTCAGTGAGAGCATGAACATCTATTACTTTCACATTACAAAATAATGGCTGAACTATATGTGGCAGAATTAGTAGGAAGGTGGAGCTACCTGAGTCACAGTTAAGTGGACTGTCTGGTTCAGGATGGGCCATCAATGCAATTATGGCTCTACAAACGGATTGTAGTGTCCATGCTGGGCTCCACGCATTCTTCAAGATATCCAGGCAAATCTCACCTGTCTGGAAACACAAACAAGGTAAAAAGAATGATAACTGAAATTACTCCTTCAATTCTGTTAATTCAGATGTAACAATATAGAAGCGACTTGACAAAAACAATAACAGGAAGAGCACTGTTGAGTCTACACAATAAATTCTGTCATGTTAGTACATTCAGATTGTTACAGGAAAACCTGATAAAATGAAGAAGATGACAGCAACTTCATATTTACATTCTCACCAACACTTGAAAGAGACAAATGCCTTCAAATAGGTCAAATTTCCTAAAGTAAAATGTACGCAGAGAAGGCAATGCAGAAGTAACCTTGAAATGCACATTCGGGTGGAAAATTTTGGTCAAGAAGCGAACTTGCGGAGGAAGGAGAGGGTATTGCTCAGGAATAGAGAATGCAAGTTGAAATACACCACCTTCAAAAGGTGTCTCCGAAGGGCCCTAACAACATATACAATCAGAAAAGGCATTAGTTAAAAACTTATATTGCTGTTTCTAGCATCACCTTGCAAGTTGCAATATAAAAACCACCTTGATAAGAGCAGTCCACTTGAATATGTTTGAATCATCGCAGATTAACTGGATATCTGGATCAGCTGACTTTTCTCGCTGCACCTCCTTATACTCCTTAAAGAGCCTAGCTCTAGATGCCTTTCGATAGAAAATATTTTGAAGACATTCAGATAGCATGTTAGGAACCAAACTAAAGGAGCAATTCACATACTTCCTCCGTTTCACAATGTAAGTCATTCTAGCATTTCCCACATTTATATTGATGTTAATGAATCTAGGCATATCTATCTAACTAGATTCATTAACATTAATATGAATGTGGGAAATGCTAGAATGACTTACATTGTGAAACGGAGGAAGTATGTGAATTGCTCCTTTAGTTTGGTTCCTAACATGCTATCTGAATGTCTTCAAAATATTTTCTATCGAAAGGCATCTAGAGCTAGGCTCTTTAAGGAGTATAAGGAGGTGCAGCGAGAAAAGTCAGCTGATCCAGATATCCAGTTAATCTGCGATGATTCAAACATATTCAAGTGGACTGCTCTTATCAAGGTGGTTTTTATATTGCAACTTGCAAGGTGATGCTAGAAACAGCAATATAACTTTTTAACTAATGCCTTTTCTGATTGTATATGTTGTTAGGGCCCTTCGGAGACACCTTTTGAAGGTGGTGTATTTCAACTTGCATTCTCTATTCCTGAGCAATACCCTCTCCTTCCTCCGCAAGTTCGCTTCTTGACCAAAATTTTCCACCCGAATGTGCATTTCAAGGTTACTTCTGCATTGCCTTCTCTGCGTACATTTTACTTTAGGAAATTTGACCTATTTGAAGGCATTTGTCTCTTTCAAGTGTTGGTGAGAATGTAAATATGAAGTTGCTGTCATCTTCTTCATTTTATCAGGTTTTCCTGTAACAATCTGAATGTACTAACATGACAGAATTTATTGTGTAGACTCAACAGTGCTCTTCCTGTTATTGTTTTTGTCAAGTCGCTTCTATATTGTTACATCTGAATTAACAGAATTGAAGGAGTAATTTCAGTTATCATTCTTTTTACCTTGTTTGTGTTTCCAGACAGGTGAGATTTGCCTGGATATCTTGAAGAATGCGTGGAGCCCAGCATGGACACTACAATCCGTTTGTAGAGCCATAATTGCATTGATGGCCCATCCTGAACCAGACAGTCCACTTAACTGTGACTCAGGTAGCTCCACCTTCCTACTAATTCTGCCACATATAGTTTAGCCATTATTTTGTAATGTGAAAGTAATAGATGTTCATGCTCTCACTGAATCAAGCTATGGTGCATGAAGATTTCCATCTTCGAGGCCTCAACCACTCCATGATGTGATCTTTTTGGAGTAGTTTGAGACATGAAAATATTTGGTTCTAATTATTGTCACATGGTACATTAGCCAGTTAAAAAATATGGAGAAAAACTTGGCTATTTACTCTAATGGAGCCCCTCTATATAACCAAAGGAATTACGTGATAATTGATATGGTCAGACTCCAGTATCACCGTTGTCCTAGGCGAGGGCCAATGAGTCCCAGGACGAGGCTGAGTCCACCTCGGGTGGCGGGTGTGCTTGGGATGCTGATTAGATTAGTTCGTTACATTGAAATAGTATATCTTTCCAATTGTTATCTCTTCCCAGTTAGAGTCCAACTTGTAAGGGCCATTAAAAGGTGTTTGCTACATCATCGCGAGTTTCAAGTTCCTTGTCCTCATTCTTTTTATGCCTCATAGTTCCATGCCGCCTACTCTCCTGGGAAGCCTCATCATCCACATGTCCTAATCTTCCGCACACAACAGAAGAAACTGATTTATGTAGTTACAATATTTAATTTTGAGGCGGTCAGATAAACCATTCCTGCTGATCCATTTTACGCAATATGGATTGAATAATTGCCTTTTAAATATTTCATTGTTGGTTATTAGCATTTATACTAATGAGCTAAGATGTGCAGTGTCACTTATATTGTATAGTTCCTCATTATGAATTAGAATGTAATTTTCCCAGTAAATTTGTATTGGTCCCATTCATCCCACCTGCTCTACCGCCTCACGGTTTATGTTTGAGATTTTTTCAGATGGCACTTTGGTCACATTGCATCCAAAATATGATTATCATAGGTCAAAATTATGAATTACTGTATTTGATAACTTAGGGAGCTCTTGTGTAATTTCATCATCTGATGATCATATACAGTTTGTCGCTTCAAGCATTTTGCAAGTCTGATTTCTGATTGATTATATATCGGTTTAAATTACTTTTTCATACTTTTTACTTGGTTGTTTGAAAAGAGGCCTGCTGTGATATTTTAATCCTTATCTTAGTTTCTGCTAATTTTCTTCCGTAAATATAGGCAACCTCCTGCGCTCAGGCGACATCAGAGGCTATCAATCCATGGCAAGAATGTATACTAGGTTGGCTGCCATGCCAAAGAAAGGTTAACTCCAGGGTGCAAAAGGAAATATGCGCCAAGCGAAGGCATGGCTGATTCATGTGATTTGCTCTGTTAAGTGTAACTCTTACTGTCACCATGTGAACATCTGGTACTTATTTTCTTACCTCGCTCTTATGGATGTATGCCCTGGAGTGAAGAGAAGAAAAACATGCATTGTAATGCTTGGTCTATATGATGTCATAAATATAACTGGGTTCGGTACTTCTAATGCACTGTCCATTGTTCAATTACTTCTCCTCTTTTTCCTGTCCGGATAAAAGAAGAATACTTGTCCTGTATGTTTCTGAAATCGCCATACGGCTCCTATAAAACGCCAGGTTAGAGCCGCACTACTCTAATATTCTATGATGCTGTCACGCCGAGAACTCCTTTCATATTTGCTGGTGTTCAGTTTAATTAACGCCGCACACATACAGATCACCCGTTGTTGTATTGCGAGCATCGAAATCAATCAACACTATATATGATTTTATTGTTATCGATTGTTCCAATCGAATTTCCACTGTGTTACATGACTTGGAGTCTTGGACCAAAGAAAAGAAAATTTCCTGATCAGTTGGTATCGCTGGAAAACAACCTAGTGGGCGCACGACGCCCGTTCCTCGCCATCGTTGAAGAAGGCAGACTGCATGCGAGCGACTAGGGGAACGCCGTCGGAGGCATCTTCTTGTCAGCCAAGAAGTGGCTGAAGAGGCTGAGCGCCTGCCTCGGCGCGTGCAGGGGAACCTCGTGCCCGGCGCCGCGGATCGTCACGAACGTCAGGCCCTCGTAGAGGATCGTCCATCCTCCAACCTGCATAAATAGTTCAGTTTGATGCTCACAACGACCTGTTTCTGAATATTTCTTTGTTGTAGGATGGTTTAATTACCTGCTGATGGTCGTACCACGGCGTCCACTCCTGCACCGTCTTCAGCCCAAGCTTGTTCAGGGTGAGCCTCGTCGACGTCACGGGGATCCTTCCATCAGTGTCACCGCTGCACCCAGTGAAACTCATTGTCAGCTCAATTCAAACGCCATGCATCTATTGCTGTGTACACGTTGTTCAGACATGCTGAAGTATACTACAAGGATGTTTTTTTCACCTGAAAACCCAGACCCTGATGCCGCCGGCGACGAGCTTACGGATGATGGGGAGAGTCGAGAAGGGAGCATCTCTCCACTTGCCGATCACGTCGCTGCAACAAACACACCGTCACAAAACGATTCTGTCAACTCAAGGCTTCAAAGACTCGAAAGAGAACAGAGGTTGCAAACGCTTGTTGTTTGCACCTGCAGTGCGTCCAGTTGTAGCCGATCTTGGTCACGTTGGCGTGCAGCGCCTCCTGCACGTCAGCCCGGTTGAAGTACACCTCGGCGTGATCCGACGTGCACGGATCGTACCCCGCCGGCCTCATGTACCACCCATGCTGTTACAAAATGACACCAAAAAAAAATCATGTTGTTTCTTCTCTCTGAAAAAATGTGATCGTTCTGTGTGCCGACGAGTTGCCTACGCACGTATTTGGAGAAGATTTTTGGGGCGGCGCCGTGGACGGCGACCTGGCGCTGGCCGAACGCCGCCGACGACGAGACCTCGGTGCAGACGGGGGTGTAGAGGCTGTACATGTCGATGAGGCGGTACACGGCGAAGTACTCGGTGAGCGCGCTGTCGCACGCGTCGGTCACGTTCTCCATGCTGAAGTTGCAGTACTTCTTGACGTCGGCGTACACCCGGTCCGAGATGACGGCGTGGTCCCAGGCGTAGTCGATCATGCCCGTCTGGTCCGTCTCGTCGTCCATCAGGGCATTCCCTATCTGCGTCAGAGTAATAAGACGACGTGATCGAAGAAATAAAATTGTATGAGATTAGTATTAGTTCGAGGCAGAATTGTGTAGCTACCATGAAACCCTTGAAGTTGATGTAGTTCTCCTTGGGGCCTTGCTTGTTGCCGTCGAAAATCTTCTCCGAAAGCTGTGGAACGTAATGCCCTGACAAGAACGCAATCCGGGAATAATGAGCTCGCATCACCATTTTTTTTCAGCAAGCTAGAAAGCCCAGATGCTGAAGTGTGTGTGTGTGTCAGTTCAGTTACCAGCGTAGCTCTCTCCAGCGATGTAGAAGTCGTGAGATTTGTACTGAGGGAAGCGCTTGAACCAGTTGAGCAGGAAGATGTAAGCATCATCAGCTGCGTGCATGGCAATCCGAGTTCAGATACTGTTTGGATCATCCAAAATTGACCCCCTTTTTTTATCAGAGTATTCTGTTGTTGATGTAGAGATTAATTTACCGGTGATCTTGTCGCCAAGCTGTTGCAGATCGGAGCTTGTGTTAGTGTATGAGAAGCCGACACCCACAGGGGACTCCAGGAACATCAGATTGGCCTCTGCATATTTTTAGCAGTGAACATTCAGTTGTGCCAAAAAACAAAATCTCTGAACCCCTGTTAATTGCGAGGAGTCAGTGAGAGACTAGCAGAATGTAGGGTATAGCATGAACAAGCAGTACGTGCCTTTGTTCCACGAGTACTTGTTCCATTTTAGCTCCGGCTTGCCCTTCTGCACCAAGAATGGACCGAGCTCCTCCGCTTCTCCATACCCAACAGACGAACACCCAGGCCCTGCAGCAAAAACAGCAACATTTGTCATCCTAACTCAAACACTCGGTACACGCTCCTGGCGAAGAATTACACATAGGGGTGAACGTTGCTCGTGATCATGAACGAAAAAAAAAAAAAAAACTTCACATGCATGCATGGTGAATGTCGCCGAGCCGTTAACGTTACAGTGACCAGTAGTAGATCAGTCCAGTCCACCCCGCGCGAGAGACAACGACGCGATCACGAGTACAACACGGCACGGGTCGCCATCCAGTCATAGGCCACAGCGGAGGCAGCAGCCAGCTAGCTTAGCTAATGGACCGAATTATTCGCGCATTTCTAACGAGAAACCGAGCTTAGACACAGCTCACTTTCGCGCTCCCGATCCCTTTCCGGCGTCCTGCCTGCCTGCACGTGAACGTGATCCATCATTCGACCAGTTCACGGCGTGCAAGGGTGACTCCGCGCGCGGCACAGTACGCAGCCACGCGCGCCCGGTGAGATCCAGCACCGGGCCACCGGCACAGGCGCGCACAGCCGTGGCCCCCGTGGGGCGTGGGCGCGCGCGTACCGTCGTTTCAGATATTTTCCCCGGCCGGCAGGGCAAGCAGGCAGCGGCAGTAGTAGCTTCGATCCGTTCCGTGGTGGGGCGCGCGCCCGCGGGTTGGGCTCGATCGGCCACGCGAGGTGGTGGCCGTGTCACGACGCGCGGCCGGCCGGTGGTGGCGCATGCTTTGTGCTTAGCTGGTCCCCGCCCGTGTAGCATGCAGCAGTGGCCAGCGGTATGTAGTAGCGTACGCCTCCGCCTCAGCGCGCTACTGCTCGCTATAGAAGTAGCGATGATTGGTGGGTGGAGTGGCGCGTCCGTCCTCCTCGGTCGCGCGTGAAAGCGGCGCCATACCGACCGACCCGCTTTGTTTCTTGTCTCCATGTACGTGATACTACGTGGACGTTGGTGATACGGTGCGTGCGGGCGCGTGCGCTAGCGAGCACCCCGTGCAGTCGTGCTCGTATGCCTTTCCGGGTCGATGGGTACGTACGCGTAGTGCGGTTCCAACTTCCATATAGGCAGAAACAGAAGGCGACGACGAGTGAACTTTTCTGCCCTTTTAGTCCCTGGAAGCTTGCTCTGAGCTATATATGTGGGTAAAAGGGAATCGGGGCGCCAACAGCTGACGGTTGTTCGTTTTTCACATAACGCTTCCAAACTATATGTACATTTTTTTAAAATATTTTTAGAAAAGTTATTTAAAAAAAAATCATGTTAATTCATTTGTTAAGTTTGTTTAACTAATCCTTAATTATTAACGCTAATGGGTCGTTTCATTTCGTGCGAAGAGATGAGGTTGCCCCAACCTTCACCTCTAAACACAGCCAACCTCTTTGTTGACCTTTAGAATTTAAGAAGCATTGGTAGAAAAATTTAGCTGGTGAGAATCTAGAAAACTATAAATTCTATCTATTTTATTTTCTAAATTATATAACTACATATTTTTAAAACCTAGATAAAAATTAGACTATTTATGAAAAGTTTTAGTTTGAAAGAAACCGTAGCTACCATAAATTCCTAAAACAAGACCTAAACAAGCTTGTTTTGGTCTCCTCTAAAATATTTAAATAATAGGTTAATACTGCACACAACAGGGCCAAGTTTCCTTTAAAAAAAGAACACACAACAAGAAGAACAGAGCGCAGAAGACAGTAAAGTGTCTCTCCTAACCACTAATCGGACTTGTCGGATGGTGTGTAATTGTTCTTTCCTAACAAATCCCAACTAACAAACATAACTACATAATTTTCAACGTTACTAGGTTCTGACTGACAATCACAGATGCTTCGACGCCTTCTGATTGAGTACAACCAAAAAACTCAACTGATGCAAGCAAGCAAAATGATATAAGCCCCCAGACCACCTCTGCCACTTTGCTTCAGATGCTGGCAAAACCCGCGCGGCTTAATTCAGATCCCGATGAGGATGTGAATTGTGCCTGAAGATCAGCTTATCGCCGGGAAACGGACACCCGCGAGGCCCCATTGGCTGGTGGATCTCCTTTGTTCCGGAGCAAGCTAAGCTGCTAGCCTGGCTCGTGTTGACCATGCCAAGCAACAAGGATTGGCTATCCCCTCTGGTTGCTACCAGCAACCAGTCCAAATGCAGAATCCAGCAGCATTTCGTTCTCTAGCTGCTGCTGCTGCAGCTGGCTCGCATGGATCGCGCCATCCTTCTCGATCGAACGGGGGATTCATGCAGTCCATATCGTGGGGGGTCCCCGGGCGGCTTGGCTTGGACCAGCTGCTAGGAGAGTACGATATGCTCTTGGCTGGACAGCAAATCCGTCTGGCTAGCTAGCTAGCTCATCGATCAAGCGGATGGATTCACCGGTACGTTCGTGAGGATGAGCAGGCCACAGTGACAGTGGTGGTCCTCGTCAGACTTGTTCTGTGCTAACTTGAACGTGTATTTGGCTAATTTTTCAAATTGGAGGTGAATGGGGCTCGGTCTGTGGTATAATTGAACTGGGACAAACACTGAACTCAATTCAAAACTTAATCCTGCCTTCTCTATCTAGTAGATTAACTTATCTCATATAGCAAAAAACTGAGGCACCACAAATTATACTGATCTCCACGAATTATACTCTGGACCGTGCAAACTTTCTCCTAAAGAGAACAAACTAGCTAGTTACTTTCCAACCCTTCAATTTTCCAACTCTTCGTCTCCGGCGCTTTCGACTGGGACGGCGCCTCAGAGCAGCTACATATGTATGTGTCCTCTAGTTGTGTTTTGTTACTCTCGTTCTGATTCTTTTCTAAAGAGAAACACGGAGATGAGATGTTGACATATGCAACGAATAATTACAATATGCGCTGTTGGATGAGATTCATTCGGATAGAGTGAACATTGGAGGGTTTCAATCTCAGGTTTTTGGAAGCCGTTCAGGGGAACGCCCGGTTTTGGCCTCCTAAACTAGTTTTAGCATCTGAACCGTTATGGTTCAGACAATGATTTTCTTTTCAGATTTTCTGATAGTAATTTTATTTTTGAAGAGTTTTAGACAATAAATTTTTTGAGACAATTTACATTTTTTTAAAAAAAAAGGATAAAAAAGATGAATTACATCACCAGCCTCTGCAACTAAGATACACAGAGCCAATTGAAGGCGACGAGTTGTAGACTAACTAACTAATATTTCTTTTTGTCACATAGGCTTCAATTTGCACAGGAATATTCTGGCCAGTTTTTGTGAGCAATAGCCAATTCTGAATCCGGTGATTGCTGACAATGGCGTACCTGGCTCAAAGCTACGGCCGGAGCTGGGTTACGCGTGTGGCTGAATATTGTTTGGCAATGTTATGCAATTTGGTCAAATAAATGTGATAAGTCTACTGTACATTAGCCATTGAAAGGGACTCTACGCGATTAAGGTGTACTCTCTCCGTTCTAAAATATAAGGGATTTTGGGTGAATAAGATACATCCTAGTATTATGAATCTGGATATGCTCTCTGTCTAGATTCATAATATTATGATGTGTCTCATCCAACCAAAATCTCTTATATATTTTAAGATGGAGGGAGTAGGGGTATGTGACTAAAGTAGGTACTTCACTTGAGTTAGTTATAATAGTATGCAGACTATTACTCCATGAAACTGCCAGTAGTGAATTATGCTAGCTGGAGGACAACCATTTGATGGGATAGCAGATGGCTCCTCCTTTCGCTTCAAATGCTGATTAATTGATTGGTTAGTTGGGCATGGTGATTGTACTATGATAGACACTTGAAACATGCATTCACTTACGACATGTCACAATTCACACATACTGGTATTGCCATCTCTACCCTAGCCTCTTAATCACTACGATATCATCAATGTATATATACTTCAAAACATTAAAGAAGAAATGTCTAGTTTGAGTTTTAGACTTTTCCTAAGGTAACGAGAAGATCACATCTTAGGATTAGTCGATTAGATCATTTCCAGCAACACTTTTATAGAAAACCAAATACCATTTTTGTGCTCCGGAAAACCTTCAACACCCAGCGATATTTAGTTCTTACGTAGGGTAATTTTATCATCTTTGAGAAGGTACCAGACATACTATATTTTCTAGTGTAAAATTTGGTACCAAAATTTATACTGTAAAATCTTTGTACCTCCAGATACTTTCTCAAGAAGTATAAAATTTCTCTTAGGTAAGGTACCAAAAGGTATTATACTTTTTAATATTAAAGATACCTGGTACACAAAATTTCGCACTAAAAATAATTTTAGAACATTTCGGAGAGTCGAATTTTTCCCTAAAACACCACGTTAGAAAAAGTTACATCACCATTCTATCTCCATTCGTATTTCCATGAATCACAATGATCCACGTTTACTGGAGCTGTGATACCGTACCACTTCTAGTTAATACGGAGTTAATGCGCACACAAATTTGTGAAGCAAAGGCAAATGGCGGTTGCTGGTAAGAGTGGTTAATTGTGTGTCGAGTGCTAGTATTACGTACCGCCGTTGAGCCAGAGGACGAGGGGCTTCTTGTCGGCGGCGGCGGCGGCCTCGAAGAACCAGTAGAAGAGCGCGCGGCCGTGCGTCTCGTTCACCGTCACGTACCCGGCGTACTGCGCGAACCGCACGGCGGGTTGCCCCGGCAGCCTCGTCACGCGGTCGGCCGCCTGCTGCCGCGCCGCCTCCGCGTCCAGCTGAGGCGAGCCGCCATCGGCCGCGGCGCAGAGCGAGAGCAACGCGAGCGCGAGGAAGGAGGAGGAGACGGCGGCAGCGGCAGCGGCAGCGCCGGCCATTGTTGTGTGTGGCGCGCTGTATAGCTGGTGCCTACCGCGCGCTAGCTGCCGCCGTTGCATCGTCCTCGGCGGATTATATATAGGGAGAGAGCAGGAGCAGTGAGCACAGTTTGTTAATGATAAAATTTACTAATAAATACTCCACCCTTCTAAAATTCTGAGAACTATTTCATTCTTTGGTTTCTCCAAAAATCTGAGTTATATTTGTAGTTACCATGTGCTAAATTAAATTGATGATCGGAAACCAAGAAGCCATTCTAGTATTTAGAGCACCCGCAATGATAAAGTAAGGTGCTCTCTATAAAACATGTACATCTCGGTAATAGACTAGATTAATAGTAAACCACATCAATAGTATGTCTACATGGGTATCTATAGCTCTCTCATGCATTGCCTCGTTTTTCTCTATAGACTATCTCTAAGTTAGTAGATAGCTTTGCTCTCTCTCTTCATTTAATATCTTCCAAGTAAAAAAATATGCTGACGTGGATCTTTTGTAGAGAGGCTATAGATAACCATTGTGGGTGCCCTTATTGGTTGCATGTTTATTGGTTTTGTCACATGGTGAATGAGTTAATTGTTTCTTGGTTTTGATGAAAAAGAAATAGGTCTTAGATTTTTGAAACTAGGGAGTACAGTGTTTACGATCGACGAAATTTGATCAAATAGCCTCTCTGTGATTGCGTTTAGGATTTAGCTTCCTACTCCACGTGTTAATGCATGACTGACCGAATGTTATTAACAGAAAAAGTCCTCAATTCTAATGGAGGTATATGGTCAAATTAATATACCGTACTTGGCATGATATTGCAACCGTATTCTGGTTACGGCTACTCCGGTAGAGTTTGCATAGCCGAGGTGATAAGTGGAGTGCTTCTAAATTATAAATGACCATTCCTCGATCCGAGGATATATGATAGTACTCCAGTATGTTTGTCTGACACAGCAACAGAATTTGGGGGAAAACGAGAAAGCAAATCTAAAAATTAAGGCCTGGGTATGCATGTATGACACATATACACGTAAATGGTGTCGTATCTAAAAAAACTAATCGAATGAAATTACTCCCCCATCCAACATTACAAAAGTTTGGTTTATTGAGGACAACGGATCGAAATACATTTGTGTTTGGTTTATTTAAACTTTAGTCTAATAGTCAAAAATACCCCGATGCTTGGACTTCCTGAAACTCAATTCAAAATTGTGTTTGGTTTGACCGAGAAGGAATTTTAGAAGATTTTTAGATGCTATAATGCAGTCCATATCGTGGGGGGTCCCCGGGCGGCTTGGCTTGGACCAGCTGCTAGGAGAGTACGATATGCTCTTGGCTGGACAGCAAATCCGTCTGGCTAGCTAGCTAGCTCATCGATCAAGCGGATGGATTCACCGGTACGTTCGTGAGGATGAGCAGGCCACAGTGACAGTGGTGGTCCTCGTCAGACTTGTTCTGTGCTAACTTGAACGTGTATTTGGCTAATTTTTCAAATTGGAGGTGAATGGGGCTCGGTCTGTGGTATAATTGAACTGGGACAAACACTGAACTCAATTCAAAACTTAATCCTGCCTTCTCTATCTAGTAGATTAACTTATCTCATATAGCAAAAAACTGAGGCACCACAAATTATACTGATCTCCACGAATTATACTCTGGACCGTGCAAACTTTCTCCTAAAGAGAACAAACTAGGTAGTTACTTTCCAACCCTTCAATTTTCCAACTCTTCGTCTCCGGCGCTTTCGACTGGGACGGCGCCTCAGAGCAGCTACATATGTATGTGTCCTCTAGTTGTATTTTGTTACTCTCGTTCTGATTCTTTTCTAAAGAGAAACACGGAGATGAGATGTTGACATATGCAACGAATAATTACAATATGCGCTGTTGGATGAGATTCATTCGGATAGAGTGAACATTGGAGGGTTTCAATCTCAGGTTTTTGGAAGCCGTTCAGGGGAACGCCCGGTTTTGGCCTCCTAAACTAGTTTTAGGCCCCCTTTGAATTAAAGGAAAAACCATAAGAATTCTAAAGGATTTTATCCTATGGAAAATAATCCTATAGAGTTCTTTGAAACAAAGGATTGTTTCCTATTAATTCCTTAGAAATTTCTATGGAATGAACCTTAATAGGGCAATTTTGGAGGAAAATAAGCACGAGGTCTCACCTCATGTTTTCCTCTTCATGTGTCTAAAGTTATTGCGTTTTTCCTGTGTGCTAATCAAACGACAGTTTAAAGACTTTCATGTGGCATTCAATTCCTACGTTTTTCCTATTCCTCTGTTTTCTGAATCCTGCGATTCAAAGGGACCCTAGCATCTGAACCATAATGGTTCAGACAATGATTTTCTTTTCAGATTTTCAGATAGTGATTTTATTTTTGAAGAGTTTTAGACAATAAATTTTTTGAGACAATTTACCGATATTTTTTAAAAAAAGGATAAGAAAGATGAATTACATCACCAGCCTCTGCAACTAAGATACACAGAGCCAAATTAACGGCGACGAGTTGTAGACTAACCAACTAATATTTCTTTTTTCACATAAGCTTCAATTTGCACAGGAATATTCTGGCCAGTTTTTGTGAGCAATAGCCAATTATTTTTCTTTTTTCTTTTTTTTTTGCGGGGAAGCAATAGCAAATTCTGAATCCGGTGATCACTGATCACTATCTAACTGACAATGGCGTACCTGTCTCAAAGCTACGGCCGGAGCTGGGTTACGCGTGTGGCTGAATATTGTTTGGCAATGTTATGCAAGTTGGTCAAATAAATGTGATAAGTCGACTGTATATTAGCCATTGAAAGACACAATTAAGGTGTACTCCCTCCCTCGTAAAATATAAGGGATTTTGGATGAATGAGATATATCATAGTATTACGAATCTGGATAAACTCTATATCCAGATTCGTAATATTATGATGTGTCTTATTCAACCAAAATCTGTTTTATATATATATATATTAAGATGGAGGGAGCAGGAGTATGTGACTAAAGTAGGTACTTCACTTAAGTTAGTTATAATAGTATGCAGACTATTACTCGATGAAACTGCCAATAGTGAATTATGCTAGCTGGAGTACAACTACTTGATGGGATAGCAGATGGCTCCTCTTTTCGCTTCAAATTATGATTAATTGATTGGTTAGTTGGGCATGGTGATTGTACTATGATAGACACTTGAAACATGCACACTTACGACAAGTCACAATTCACACATACTGGTATTGTCATCTCTACCCTAGCCTCTTAATCACTACGATATCATCAATGTATATATACTTCAAACATTAAAGAAGAAATGTCTAGTTTGAGTTTTAGACTTTTCCTAAGGTCATGAGAAAATCACACCTTAGAATTAGTCGATTAGATCATTTCCAGCAACACTTTTATAGAAAACCCAATACCATTTTTGTGCTCCGAAAAACCTTTAACACCCAGTGATTTTCGTTCTCATGTAAGGTACCAGAAGGTATCATATCTTTTAATGTTAAAGATACCTGGTACCATTAAATTTCGCACTAAAAATAATTTTAGAACATTTCGGAACTTCGAATTTTCCTTAAAACACTCCGTTAGAAAAAAGTGACATAACCATTCTATCTCCATTCGTATTTCCATGAATCACAATGATCCACGTTTACTGGAGCTGTGATACCGTACCACTCCTAGTTAATACGGAGTTAATGCGCACACAAATTTTGTGAAGCAAAGGCAAATGGCGGTTGGTTAATTGTGTGCCAAGTAGTACTAGTACTATACGTACCGCCGTTGAGCCAGAGGACGAGGGGCTTCTTGTCGGCGGCGGCGGTGGCCTCGAAGAACCAGTAGAAGAGCGCGCGGCCGTGCGTCTCGTTCACCGTCACGTACCCGGCGTACTGCGCGAACCGCACGGCGGGTTGCCCCGGCAGCCTCGTCACGCGGTCGGCCGCCTGCTGCCGCGCCGCCTCCGCGTCCAGCTGAGGCGAGCCGCCATCGGCCGCGGCGCAGAGCGAGAGCAACGCGAGCGCGAGGAAGGAGGAGGAGACGGCGACAGCGGCAGCGCCGGCCATTGTTGTGTGTGGCGCGCTGTATAGCTGGTGCCTACCGCGCGCTAGCTGCCGCCGTTGCATCGTGCTCGGCGGGTTATATAACCTCAATAGTATGTCTACATGGGTATCTATAGCTCTCTCATGCATTGCCTCGTTTTTCTCTATAGACTATCTCTAAGTTAGTAGATAGCTTTGCTCTCTCTCTTCATTTAATATCTTCCAAGTAAAAAAATATGCTGACGTGGATCTTTTGTAGAGAGGCTATAGATAACCATTGTGGGTGCCCTTATTGGTTGCATGTTTATTGGTTTTGTCACATGGTGAATGAGTTAATTGTTTCTTGGTTTTGATGAAAAAGAAATAGGTCTTAGATTTTTGAAACTAGGGAGTACAGTGTTTACGATCGACGAAATTTGATCAAATAGCCTCTCTGTGATTGCGTTGAGGATTTAGCTTCCTACTCCACGTGTTAATGCATGACTGACCGAATGTTATTAACAGAAAAAGTCCTCAATTCTAATGGAGGTATATGGTCAAATTAATATACCGTACTTGGCATGATATTGCAACCGTATTCTGGTTACGGCTACTCCGGTAGAGTTTGCATAGCCGAGGTGATAAGTGGAGTGCTTCTAAATTATAAATGACCATTCCTCGATCCGAGGATATATGATAGTACTCCAGTATGTTTGTCTGACACAGCAACAGAATTTGGGGGAAAACGAGAAAGCAAATCTAAAAATCAAGGCCTGGGTATGCATGTATGACACATATACACGTAAATGGTGTCGTATCTAAAAAAACTAATCGAATGAAATTACTCCCCCATCCAACATTACAAAAGTTTGGTTTATTGAGGACAACGGATCGAAATACATTTGTGTTTGGTTTATTTAAACTTTAGTCTAGTAGTAAAAAATACCCCGATGCTTGGACTTCCTGAAACTCAATTCAAAATTGTGTTTGGTTTGACCGAGAAGGAATTTTAGAAGATTTTTAGATGCTATAATTAAAAATACCCCTATGTTTGGTTTTATGTACTCTTGTGCTCACTCTGGTTATAAATATTATGTGTTTATAACAAAGTTCGATCATACCTTTAAAATTCCGATCATCAATGATTTCTCACATGCTTAAATTTAAAAACAAAAGAAATGGTTTGAGGTTGTTATTGAATGTTCATACTAAATATTTGTTGGTTCTATCTATACTACTTATAAAATAACAAGTTTTATTGAATTTTCATACATTTTAGTTCTTTTTTTTTGCGAGGTCATATTTTATTTCTGTCACACTGGAGTGTCTTTTTTTTGCTTTGGTTGTCACTAATTAAAGCCCTTTAATGAGTACATATCATTATTTGCTTTGATTGTCAAATACTCTGTTTCATGTTGTCATTGTACTCCAGCAGTCTAGCGTATGATACTCGCTGCAATTAATCACATACTAAATTCGTTGCTGACGTGTTTTTTTTTTCTCTCCAGAGAGAATCACATGCAGTGCTTTTTCAGTAATTTGGGATATCACAGCATTTTTTTTTTATCTCGTACTGCAAAGCAACTATTGAGTGGCAAGCAAAAATTGTTCATAACTTGTTTTGAGGGCAGTACATATTCGAAGCTGTCATGCAGATATCTTCCGTGCTTGTTTACTAACTTCAGGAGATCATAAAAGCAATCTCTGAACTTGACGTTTTGTGGGTGGATTTAGCGTGTGCAGCTAACGAGTAAGAACTGAGATCAGTGTTTTTTTTTTCTGTGTACAACATGCCAAAACATTGCATGGATGACGGAAAGAACAGTATTATTTTGAGATTCGAAGTTCTGGATGAACTTTGCGCCGGCCTGACAGAGCGTTGCCGGACAACTTTGGTCTTGGCTTCGTCGTTCAAAAAAAAACTTTGGTCTTGGCTTCGCTTTTTGTTTCAACTTAAATTTTAAGCTAAATTACAGTAAGAAGGTGTGCGTGTGCGCAGTATGCTACTACATCGTTTTGTCCGTTTGGAAATTACAGAGAATGCACTTCCAAGCTCCAGGAATCGATTCGGCATTTCGGCCGGCACATGTCTTTCCTGAATGTTTTTGTTTGCCAAAACTTTTTTTTTTTTACAGAAAATTCGCTCCCTGCAATTTAGGCAATTTGGTAAATCTTGTACTAAGACAAGCAAGTCAGGATGCTAAATAAGAATGGCGTGTTGCGGGTAACTTACCAGCTTATCAACCACAATAAAGAAAATTTAAATTTTAGAGTTGATTTTGATGTTTAATTTACTTTTTTATTGGTTTTTAATAAGTCGCTAAAAACACATATATAAAAGTTACATTGATAAGTTATTTTTTTTCATTAATAAGTGTGACGGCTGATAGAAAACGATGGAGCTGTTAACTGTCAAACTTGTATTGGGAAGAGTAGGGCCGCATATCAAAAAAATTCCTAAGCTATCACCAGACAGATGGGCTATCAAGATTCAAGCAGGAAGCAAATTCTGATTTGGTCAACAGAATGTGTTTTTATTCTATGTGATTAGATTGAATACATCTCTCTCTCTCTCTCTTTCTCTCTCTCTCTCAAAGATGCAAGTATTCCGTGCAATGGATGATGATATTATTTTTTTTTTAAAAAAAAAGAGAGAAGTACTATAATTCTAGATTTCTTCAGATACTGCAAATAAATATTTCTTCACAATGTTTGTACTTCGAAAAAAAAAAAACCTCCACGATGATAACCTAAGAATTGCACATATAGCGACATCATCACTGAAAATGTAGCAGTTTCAGTTGTGACTTGTGGGCACAAACCAAACCATTCTTAAACTTAATAATGAAGCAAAATGTGATTTGGCCTGAATATGTTTGTTCTAGATGGTTAAATTCAATACTATATCTCAAAATGTAGGCGGTACAAGTCTACTTTTTATATTTGACAATTAATACACGTGGAAAACATGTAATTTGGTTACATAGAAATAATATTGGCCATCATTTTTTTTCTTGAGTAATACTTATATATTTTAATATGCTATTATAAATTGTACTTCTAAAACTTCGACAAAAATCTAAAACATCCTATTATTTGTAACAGGTGAAGTTCAGCAATTAAAAACATCCCTTATGCTCGAAGCATCAGGATTCTTTAGCATGTTTTAAAGAAAAGTTCAAGTAAGAAATTAGATATTCAAGGAAGAGAAGGCACGTTAAACTAACAAGTCAACAGCTCATCTCATATGCCGGACCATTTAGGCCTGGTTCAGTTCCTAATTTTTTTTTCAAAAACGTTATATCGAATCTTTGGACACATGAATGTAGCATTAAATATAGATAAAAATAAAAACTAATTGCATAGTTTGTATGGAAATCGTGAGACGAATCTTTTAAGCCTAATTAGTCCATCATTAGCCATAAATGCTATAGTAACCCATATGTGCTAATGATGGTTTAATTAGGCTCAAAATATAGGCTCAAAAGATTCGTCTCGCGGTTTACAGGTGAGTTATGAAATTAGTTTTTTCATTCGTGTCAAAAACCCCTTCCAACATCCGGTCAAACATCCGATGTGACACCTAAAAATTTTCTTTTCGCGAATTAAACAAAGCCTGTATCAATCATGATCGTCATCCCCTCAAGAAATCTCAGTTGTTGTCAGTATATTGCAATATCAAGCTTTGATCAGGTGGAGACAAACTCCGACCGAAACTAATCCCCAAACACTAGCTTTAGTACAATAATGTGTCTCGTTGTGCTGTTGCTAACCTATTTTATGTCAACACGTTGCGAAAAACTGACAGCAAGCTTGCTTGTTCTCTCAATAATTTGGTTTTTTGTTCCATTCCCAAATGAGTTGGCAACTTAATTAACTCGCAGGAGGATAGATACTTCCTGTAATGATAAACTTGATTTGATGCTCTTCATCAATTGAATATTCAGCTCCAACAGAAAATGAGTATTCGCTATTCAGCATGTTGCCACCAATCTGAACAAGTGATGCTCGATGTGAAAGCGAAGGCACTATTGCAACCCCAAAATACCGGGGAACAACACAAGATTTAATCCTGGAGATCATAAAATACATTGGCCAGCTAACTTGGTGGATAGGCTTCCTCCGAGCAAAATCAAAATCTTAAGGCTTCCCGGAGTAACCATTTGACCAAAGTACATTTCTTATCATCTTAGCAAAGAACAGTGTGTTCTTTCAGAATCGATTGTGATAGCACCAGTCACCAGGCAAGCATATTCCAAGGAGATGAGCAGAAACACGTCCATGGTCCATCTGCAGACAGCAATACAGCATGATTCAATGGAGTGCATAGTCAGCAGTCAACTTGCATACATGACATTCAGTGAAGCGGGAATTTCACGGAAGAACGGGTAATGCGGCAAAGAAGGCACAATTAAATAAACTTTGGCCATGCACTATAGCATGAGTTCAGTTCAGGACAGATGAGCACCACAATACTGGATACCCATCATGATATTGAGCAACTTGAAGCAGCCCTACCAGCACTACAACTACTACTCCGTTTCATAAAGTAAGACTTTCTAGCATTACCCACATTCATATAAATGTTAATGAATCTATACACACATATATGTCTAGATTCGTTAATATATATATGAATGTGGGCATGCTAGAAAGTCTTACATTATGAAACGGAGGAAGTTCTCTATATGACGGTCGTCTCAAAGGAAAACACTAGACAAGAAATAAAAGCTGTATTTGCTCATCTTTCATGTTTCAGATGCATGGATGGCTATAGCACCAATGAACTAATATTTGCTTGGCAAATGATCAAGAAAATCAAACTATCAAACTACTACTGGACTTTATGTCATGATATTCTAATCTTTAAATGCCAAAACTAGCTCGCGAACATTATAGGACAACTCTAGTACTTGACAGTCAGATTAAAAGGTAAATCAACTCAATAAGGAAATAAGCTTTGTACTTGTTACATATAAGAAAACAACGAAAAGCAGGCAGCAAAAATGTCAGGATTCCCTTTTCTATGCACAACCATATGATAGTACTTATTTAGCAATCGTAATGATATATCCATAAACATTGGTGAATTATTTCCCCGTAAGAATATTGGGATGAAGAATACATAGTTCCCAGGACTAATGACCATGTAACTGGTAGTTTGGTACTCATATTTTTTATGCAGTACAAAAGCCTTGTGAGAAGAGTATAGAACAGGCACTCTACCAAAATGGTAATTAAGATCAAGGACTCCAGATGAGCATAATAAAATTGCCATCTCACTTCAGAAGTTAAATCACTCCCAGTTGCAATTTGCCGATCGACACCGGGACAAAAATAATTGTTAGAAAGCAATGCAGGAAGAATTGTTACAGGCTCACAGCTAAGATGTGCAAAACTAGCTCCATCGTCTCTTATCCTCTTCTTCATCAACTGGGATATACCACTCTGGTCGCTTCTTCGAGTTGCTGTACCGGTAGTTCAGGAAGAGCTCTTCATCACATATGGACCTTGTACTCACCAGCACTAGCGTCTTCAGAACTGGAGACTCCCCTACCTGATTACCAGAACGTCCAGACTTGAACCAGAATGAACCAAATCGTTTCATTGTAACGTGCTCTTCTTCACCACCAAAAGTAATGTTAGGGATGTAGACTCTCATGTCCTTCTCTGTCAATGGAAAATCATATGGGCAGATCATGACATTGGGAGTTGACCCTTTTGGTGGATGGTTTGCAAAGTGACCAAAAGCGAGTGGGTTTCGTCGTTCAAGCACTTCCCCAAAATTTTCAGTGTGACCCTTCTTCAGAGGCTTGCTGAGCATCCTCCATGCCCTATCAGAGTTGCTCTCTTGGCTTTTGGATGGCACTGCATTATAATCCACCAAATCTGAGCCATCCCATATTTCTCTGCTATCACCACCTAATTGCCATGGTTTGGCATCAATTATTGTTCCATCATACCTTGTGATCAGATAGTTGTTGCACGCGTCAATTTTTGGGTATCCAGGGATATATCGATAATAAGCAGGTGAATATACAACTCCAGGGTAGATGGCTAGGACAGCACCAGCATTAGTTTCTCCAGATAAGAACAGACCTTGCCCTGCATCTTTGTGAGGGATTTGTGACGGCCTGATGTCAAGGGTGTATTGAAAGTGATCCCTAAATTTATTTGACAATTCAGCGCGATTTAAAGGCCTAGTAGAAGGGACATCTGCACTGCAGAGTAAATGGATCAGAACTAAGCGTCTCAGGATTCAACTCATAAAAGGAAATATGTAAGTGTAACTGTGTCTCCAAATGTAGCAAACATGATGAACACAAAAATTTCGCTGCAAACATATATATGGGGTTAACATAATGCATATACTTATTTCTGTTTAGCCTACTTCAGCAGCACAAAATTGATTAAGGATGTTAAATCATGGTAGTAAAACTGAAGCATAAGCGAAGTACACAAAAATAGGCAGTTTGCTAGCCAAGCAAGTACTTGTCATATCTGTGAACAATATTACACTTCGTCCCTTTCCAACGAATGATCAAGATTTGAAATGAAAACACAGGCACTGTATTGTGATTGTCATATTTGAACTCAAAAGTATGCTTTGGTGCAAAAAAAAAGTCAAAAGTATATCAGTTACGAATAGTACTTATGCAAACACATAATGTACTAGCCAATTTTGACTGATACTGTATGCAAGTGGAGAACTGCAGATGTACTAATTCAATGCATTTAGTTAGAACAAATTACCTGGCTTGTTTGCAGATGCAACTCCTGTGCCAACGGCGAAACTCAACCCACTACGCCGAGGATAATTATTAGCTTCTGAAGCACCATTTTTTGTATCAGGAAGAAGAATGCTATCCATTGCTTGACACATATTTGTAAGTTGATAGTGAACATTCTCCTGTACTTGCTTCTGCTGCTCAGACACAGAAGCTTTGCTAGCCATGTCAATAATCTCCTCTGCGTCCTTCTCTTCAGCATTAGCCCCCAAACGGTAATAGCTGAGCACACATCGAAAAGAACTCAGGTTAGGAAAATAGTAATCTTCATAATGCAGTTGAAAGGCTGTGGTGAAATAACATTTTAAACATAGTAATAATAAATCATATATTTTAGTGGGATGATCTGCCAGTTGCTGATAACAGAAGAGTTTGAAAGATGCACATGTCTAACCAAAGGGTTTCAAGAAGATCAAGTGTGTGTAGCATCTAAACTATGAGAATCCAACGACTACCTTAATTGCTTTTATTGCTTATTAGAGGTTTACATTATTTAAACTAAATTTGAAATAGTGGTTTCAGGTGTTCGTTATTTACGGAAACACAAAAACTACATGCTGCATACACATAACTGGATATCCATCCGCGGCATAATACAATGAAAAGGAACTGGTATTTTTCTTCAGATATTGGCAAACCTGGTGTAGAGAAACAGGCGATTTACATCAGCTTCGAATTGGAGATGCCTTGGATCTCGAGCAAACAATCGATTGTTAGCAAACATCGGATTCTTAGCCAGTGTTTTGACAGCCTGGAAATGCATCAGTTAATGAATTGGAACAAAAAAAAAGTACCGACAAAATGAATATCATAATGTTGTTCGATGGGACAAGCACTGCACTCATTTAGTCATTTGAGTCGGCATTTTAGACAGAATGTGCGGCAGTCAAGCACACATCAACCGATCAACACAAGAAAGCGAACAAATTCTACGAAAGAAAGGCTGGGACGACGGAGAGCGCAACAGAGGTAAAACAATGACTTGCAGCTAAACAAATTAGATTGCACACAGCCTCGTTACAATCAAAATGCCACCAGATTCCACAAGCATAAAAAAGAAAAGAAATCCGCGTGTTAAGCGGATCCCACGGCGCTTCTCTCGCTCGCGCAAGGAGCAGATCGGGATCCGGAGGTGACGGTTTGCGGGGGGATGTAGACGGCGAAGAGAAAAAAGCGTCTGTACCTCTTGGAACCTGATGAAGAGGGAGCCCATGCCTGCTTTGGCTTGGCTTGGCTGGCGGTGGCCGCCGCTGGCCGCTGTGCTTGTCTGGTCGCGCGGGCTGGGGCGAGAAGAGCGCGACGGCGCCCGCGGCCGGCGTTGCGGTGAGGTTGAGGCTTCGGGAATCAGGAGGCGGCGATCAGTCTACTACTGGTGTGGGTGAGAAGAAGGGTTTTGGTGTCAGGAATTGGGCCGCCCCACATCTTCGTGGACTTTTAGCCCGTTATTACTATTTGGGTCGGCTCTGCATTTTTTTTTATTTTGCAATTAGCTGTTCTTTTTCTAGAACGGAGCAATTACCTGATTTTAACTTTCGGAGCTCATCCGTTACATAAAAGCTTACTAAGCCATAACGGATTATTAGAAAAGGATAATAATTTGTGTGTGCAATTTTTAGACGTATTATTAGCGATTTAAAAACTAATGTGAAAAAAATTACATTAAACATAACTTAAAATGAAGTTTTAAAATTCTAATTTTGGTTTTGGGGTTTTTTAGGGCAACCAATGGGGCTCGTAGACATGTGGTGCTTCAGTAGGAATTCCATAAGGTATATGAACTTCTAAATTGGTGAAGAGACGTATTCTTAAAAAAAAAAAGAAAGATGTTTTTATCATGTACTAGCACCTTGCATGGAGATGCTATGAGAGGGCATGGCGCATTTTCTACATGCACTGATGCTTAGATACCCCAGTACCGAAAGGGAGGAGAGGAGTTCCATGTTTCGGACAATGGTATTTGTATCCATATCCTTTTCTTGAGCCCTGCATAATCTCTTCCTAAACTAGTTAAGCATCACCAGCAACAGTGCTATTTCTTGCTCGTTTGATACGAAGTTGTTCTTCCCCTAACCGATGTTCTATTATTCTTTCAGTTTTCTATTCGTTCTCGCAACCTGGATAATGAAACTTGCTCTTCACTGAAGCAAAGCCGCGACGGGACGGCATGATAGTCAAGCGAACCTCTGTAAGGTATGCTCACGGACCCTGGGTATGCTCCGATGATAAAACTGCTCTCAAGGACGTAGTGCCCTCATTAAAACAAAAAAGGGAAATTTTGAACCATGCCATAATTTTACAAAATTTGTGATATGCCACCCTGACCCACGTCATGTGGGTTCTACATGTCATTGACTCATGTGGATCCTACATGTCATTGAGATACGGGTGGCATATCTCAAATTTTGCAAAATTAGAGTGGGATGGTTCCAACAAACCCAAAAAAGAACTAGGTGTTCAGTGCAAAGGGCTAAAGTAAACCAGACATTGGATTAAAAAAAAAAAAAAGAAGCCATTTTACCTGGGCGAAAGGCCTAACAAAAACGGCATCAGATAAATACACAAGAATGGAATTTCAAACATGTCACTATGGAATAAACCGGTGAGATGATATTCAATTACATCAGAATAGGTGGATATGGTGATTTGGTGAATCCTCAATTTAAAGGACCTTACAGAATCTCCGTCTCATCCAATTGTGTTCATATACAAATTGATTACCTGCATTTGGACTAAACCAAGTATGTGCAGGTATAATTCAATGATCCACTCATCCAGGTTGGGATGAACAAGTGATCGTGGAACCTCTGCTTTCCCGATTCATACGATGATGCTCTGAAGTTATAAAAAGCATCAAGCCCCATGCCTGTTAAGCCCCAAGCATCAATACATTGAAAACAATCCACTTCTGTAACTTGGTCTAGTTCATATGCAGATCATAGTTTATGGAGTACTACATAAATGCAACAATTTTGATCACAGAATAGTGAATATTAAACAAAATTATGCAAGTTTGTAATATACCAAACTTGTCATGTTTAACTACTTTAAGATTCAGATCATCTTTCCTAGCTTCATAAGAAGCAAAAGTCAAATGACTCCTTCCGCTACAGTGCCCAAAACTACAATGATGAATGTCAAAACACTAGTATGGCTGACATGGAGTTCCAGCTCAAAACTTGTTCAGATCTAAATTGTTTATCCACTAGTATATGTCTGATGACCAAAACATGGTCAAACCTTTAATCTAGTTTACATGATAAACCTTTTTCTTATTAGTCGATTACTCCAGCCATCTATGAACGCTGTGCTCCATTCTGACAGCCTAATAAACAATTCTCAAGTAAAGTAACTTCTGAGGCCTCTTGTGTAGTCAGGAAACTGAAAATACCTTTTAGTGAATCAGAATATCACAGAATCAATCATAATTTTTAGATAGCACACAAATTCATATTGTTTTGATAGAAGGCCTAAACCACCAGGGCAAAGTAAGCGGCAATCAACTGATTAAATCAAACAAGACCACACTGAATGATCAGCAAGGACATCTTAATGAAAACTAATTGGTCACTGAGACAACCGACTGAACATCTACGCTCCAGCCCCTAATGTTAGGCAGAACGCAAAACTAATGCCTTGACAAGGAGGAATTTGCAGTTGAGTACAACAATACAAAGGACCTTACGAGATTATCAGTATGCAAGGAATAAAATTTCCTTAGATTTGCAATAAATATCAGCAGTAGCTCAAATCAGGCAATCAAGACAACATGTAAGGAGCCGAACACATCGGCAACCTGAATAACAAGTGGCAACCTGAATAATATCAAGTTAAGTTTATGTAGTATAAGAACTGAACCTTGGATCTAAACAAACACAACATGGCCATGGGACACGAAAAGGTTTCACCTTTGCGGCCACAGCTCACACCGCGGAGGGCTCCTCGACATCTCTGCCCTTCCGCCGACGCCAGCGGCGCTGTGGTGCGGCAGGTCAACGCCACTGGCGCCTCGGGTATCAGGGACGCGGGGCGGTTCTCAATTACCTCGTCGATGAGCCCCCAATCGCGCGCCTCCTCGGGGTCCATGAAGAGGTCGCGCTCCATGCACTGCTCGATCTTGTCGTCTCCTGCCGGTGTGCTTCTGGTAGATCTTGTTGAGGCGGTCGCGCAGCTTGAGATCTCCTTGGCCTGGATGGCGATGTCGGTGGCCTGGCCCTGCGCGCCCCGGATGGCTGGTGAATCATGACCCGCGCGTTGGGCAGCGCCCGGCGCTCCCGCGCGCGCCGGCGGCGAGCAGGAGGGAGCCCATGGACGCGGCCTGGCCGATGCAGAGCGTGGTGACGGGGCAGCGGATGTACTGCATCGTGTCGTAGATCGGCGAGCCCCGCGGTGACGACCCCGCCCGGGAGTTGATGTAGAGGTGGACCGGCTTGAGCGGGTTCTCCGACTCGAGGAAGAGCAGCTGCGCGACGACGAGCGAGGCGGTCTCGTCGGCGATTGGCCCGTGGATGAGCACGATCCGCTCCTTGAGCAGGCGCGAGAAGATGTCGTACGCCCTCTCCCGCGCGAGGTGGTCTCGATGACCATCGGCACCAGGCCGAACGCCTGGTGCGACGAGTACCCCGCGGCTGCTGCGGCTGCGGCTGCGGCTGGTACGGCATGGGCGACGACGAGAAGTACGCCTCGGCGCCGGCGCGCGCACCGCCAGCCGCCGCAGCGCGGGCCCGCCGCCGAGCCGGGCCTCGCCCTGGGCTTGGGGGAGAAGGCGGGGAGCGGCGAGAGGAGTGGGAGGCGCGAGGGGTCATGGCTGCCGCGCCGATTCGGATTGGATTCGGGGATTGAGGAAGTGAATTTGGGGACGAGATGGAGAAGGTAAGTTATAACGAGGAACGGATAGGGCGAGGCGAGGAGAGAAGTCGAGGACGGTGCGCTTCGGCTTGATCTTTTGTTTGGTTGGGGCTCTCTCCTGCGGTGCCTGTTGTCTTGGCCTTGCTTGTGTGGCAAGAAAGAATTTGGCCCATAAGAACAGTAGTAGTATATGCCTTCTTGTGTTCGTGGCCTTCCTCTCTGTTTGTTTTTTTCTGTCAGTTCGGTGGATTTTTGTCGGATTGACGAATTTTGTGGCGTTTCTGCAACAAATGATGGAAAGTTCGCAGTTCAGACCTTGCAGCTATGTAGGTAGTAGTGTAGTACAGTACAGGCAACCTGTGCAGTTTGAACTGAGTTACCGAGCTTGTTGTGGAGCGGCAGGAGCCAAAAGATGAGATTGTTCAGTTCGGCGTACACACAGGCCAGTGAGTGAGTGACACGGTGGTAAAAACAAGCACGTTAACCCGATGAAACCACTCCTTTATCTCCAGAGAGATTCGACGGCCGAGACGGGTCCAAGTCGGCAGGGTCCAATTGGCCGAGAAAGCGCACAACCTCGTGGCGCCGGAGCGTGCGATGTGGCAGTGCGGCGGCGGCTGTACGGCGCGAAGCTGATGCGTGAAAGAAGGCCCTCTCTTTGGCTTTTCACTCCGACTTGGCGGCGTGCGGGTGACAACTGACAATCGCCGTCCCACGCACACTCTCCTGGCTTCTGCTACTCTGCTACGGCGATGCCGTGTTAGTGCAGCTACTTTTCAGTAACATGGCTTGGTTTACAGCCAGAGAAACGCGGTTAGATTTTTTTCACTTCGGATTTTTTTCAGAAACCAGAACAGACAAAGAGGGCAAACTAGGCTGCCGTTTCATCTCTTCTTCCTCTTTCTAGGTGAAAGCTAAGCTCGGAAACTTTCTTTTTGCACGTTTGTTGCCGAAAATTTTGACAAATTGATCCTCAAAACATATTTATAAAATAGATCGTATCGAAAATTAATTGTAAAAGAAGACCATTAGCGCCAAACTAAGGTGGCACCTATTTGCCATGTAATCTAAACTCAGCGTCACATGACTTGAATCTCCTGTCTCCTTTTTTTTTTTCACTAACGTAGTAGCGTGGTCCTCATCTAGTTCTTAAGTTTTAAAGAATCACATGTTATCAATTTTAATGTATTTTTAAACTTCAAGTTAAACTTACCTTACATAATATTTATCTTTTTGTTCTTTACGTTTGGAACAGAATCTTAGCATCAATGTTTTGATACGATGTAAGTTCTTTTTTCAAAAGGATATGTAAGTTAAAATTTTGGCACTTGTTGGCAATACTCTTTTTTCTGGTCATGTCTGTTTCATTTTCCATCTCCAAGACCCTACATGGGCCTTGCTAGTACCACCAATTTATGGGTTTTCAGCTAGGAATAAGTTCACGTTGTGACCCTCAAAGTGTCGAAATCTAATCCGTGACTCTAAACGCAAAACCGATATCTCGACCCCTCAACTCTTAAAACGGTGTCAATTTGACTCCCGTGCGGTTTTTGGAGGGCGGTTTCGCTGACGTGCGCCTATGTGAAGTATTGACTCGGTCTTCTTTCCATGTGGCGTTGACAGGCGCTTAGGTGGCATTAGAAATAAAATATGTGTGGGACCATTTGTCATCCACCAAAAGTATGGGTGGGACCCACTGACATGTGGGCCCACATAAAACCATGCTCTCCTCATCCTCCTCTCTCTCATACTCTTCCGCGAGCGGCGGCAACCGGCGCGGCGCGGGAGGGCGGTGGGTGAGGGCGGCGGCAGCTCGTGGCAGTGGGAGGCGAGGGGCCGGCGGCGGTGCGAGCGGGCTGAGGGACGGGGCCGGCAGCGAGAGCCGGTGCGACGGCGGGAGGGCAGGCAGGTGAGGGCAGCAACGGCTTGTGGCAGTGGGAGGACGTGGAGAGCCGGCGGGCGGAGGTGAGGGCGGGGTGGCTCGTGGCAGTGGGAGGACGAGGGGAGCCGGCGGCGGTGACGAGCGCGGCTGAGGGACGGACGGGCGACGGGCGGGAGCCGGCGGCGACGGCTTGTGGCAGTGGGAGGATGTGGGGAGCCGCCGGCGGCGGCTCGTGGCAGAGGGAGGACGAGGGAAGCGCGGCGGCGGGGACCGGATCATGGCGCTTCTCCTCTCGATGGACGGCCGCGTAGGGGGGTGACGGCGTGAGGCGACCTCCTCGGCGGCGCGCTCTCCCTCCTCCCTCTCCTCGAGTGGTTCCGCGGTTCCGCTCGCGTGGGGTCGTGCGGTTTCGTCGTCGTCCGCGACCACGTTTCTATGGAGCAAGGGCTCGTCACCGAGGTATCTGAGTTCCTCTTCGGCCGCTTCGCCGCCGACCACGCCGCCATCGCCATCGCCATGCTAGGAGTCAAAGTCGAAGTTGTCGCCCGGCCTGCTTCTCCCGCCCACCGCCGTTTCCCTCGTTCTCCCATTGCCACGACCTGCCGCCGCCCTCGCCCGCCCTCCCACCGCCACCCACCGCCGCTGCTTGCCGAAGAGAAAGAGAGAGAGGGAGGATGAGGAAGCATGGTTTATGTGGGTCCCACCCATACTTTTGGTGAATGACAAATGGGTCCCACACATATTTTTTATTTCTAATGCCATCTAAGTGCCACGTCAACGCCACGTGGAAATAAGACCGAGTCAATACTGCCACATAGGCGCCACGTCAGTGAAACCGCTCTCCAAAACCACCGAGAGAGTCAAATTGCACCGGTTTTAAGAGTTGGAGGGTCAAGATATCCGGTTTTGTGGTTTAGGGTCACGGATTATATTTCTATCACTTTTGAGGGTCACAAAGTGAACTTATTCCTTTCAGCTACTGCGGCTTATCCTCTGTGGACTACTCACTACTGTGATCTTCTTTCTTAACATACAGAGGCCCATTTTGTTAGGGTTCTGGAAACAGTTTGACCTCCACACGGTTTGACAGATCGCAATGTCTTTTGACACAATGTTTAAAACATGCAACCTCAAATATGTGTTCATATCCAAATCGGACAGTACGAGACTCCTCTGGTCACTTTCATTACAGATGAAAGTCAGATCTGGCAGCACTAATTTTCACGATACTGGAAGATTGGTGCATATATAGTTTATTCATTATTGTATTGTTCTAGTTAAGAGTTTCCAACATGTGTTACATACTTACTATATGATAGTTGTATTTTTTTTTAGATTAGATACGGAGATAGTACTTGTAAAAGAATTTCAAAATAATGAGTACTTATGTAACTGTTTAGGTTGCCTTCTTTGCTCGTGTAAAAACTAATTAATAATAGTAAATTACACCTTGCACTAAGCAAAATGTAGTCCATCATTCCACTACATCTACTATGTGATATATGGGCTTGTCTGGCTTGTTGCCCAAACGAACCTTACCTAAAATTTGACATATTTTACATTACCAAATTTAGATGTTGTTTGGTTTTAGTCTTACTAACTTTTGATAGTGTTTTTATGAGAGGAAACTTCAGGAATTACTAAAGTTTGGTAGGATAGCAATGGTAATATTATGTTTAGTTTCTTACCCTACAAAAATTTTATGATTTAAGAGTAAATTGTATTAGTGGTATAAATTTTATTGGTGGATGTAATCTAGTACACAAACTTGCAAGATGCTTATTTCAGTGCACAGACTTACATGGTGTGTGTGAACCAAGGCCAATAAGCATGCATGGTTAATCTTACTGAGTTGAACCTTTATTAGGATGCAACATATGTACATATATCAGGATGATGCCATCTAGAAACATGCATGTGCTCAGTTAAATATATAATAGTAGATGTTGATTATACAGGGGAATAATATATAGAAGTATGAAGGATAAAATGAATTGTAAACAATAAAAAACACAAATAAATACTACGTAGGGGTCATTCGCAAATGTGGTATGCCTTTTATGACCTTTTGATGCATGCGCATGCCATTGTAAGTAGGTTTCAACTCACCATTATTAGTCATGACGTTTCGCTTCAGTATTGTTTCGCACGTACCGGACAACTTCATACACTAAATATGCGCTTTGTAAGCTTGTACATTAGGAGGCATGTACCTACCTGTAAAGTTCGTATACAACCAGTGCAATTTACTTGTAATGTAATTTCAAAAATTGTTAAGGTTGAAAGTGGCAGGCGCAGTGTTCTCATAAGATGTCTACTAGCTATATTTATTTTTCTAGTAGGTTATATGTTTAATTATATGTAGCAGATTTGCGTAGTTAATAATTTGATTCAATACATAGATGTACAAAGGTATATATGGTATTAGCATAATTGTCACTTAATAAGTGGTATATTAAACCATCTGTTTAAATAGGAGTATAAACAGCGGACATCCTTGCCCTCTCTGTCATCAGGTGTAGGATTAGCAGTTCAGCACACAGTTTCGACGAGAACTCTGTATCAGCAGATGGATAACCGTGTCGTCAGGTGCCGCTGATAAGGAATGGAGCGTTTACTTTGCGTTAAGAAATGACAAGAGAACAATGTTTTAATTAAGCGAATGTCAAAATGGGGCTTGAAAGGAACGTGACCAAGGAGGAGAGATCGCTAGCTAGCTGGCAAAAATCAAAGCCGAGCTACGCGCGCCGCGCGCCGCGCCCTCGGCCTCGATCTTTTAATTCCCAGACACATCACGTTGCGCCACGCGATCGAGTTCATCGCTTCCGGTCTTCGATCCGCCGCGCGATCGCCGCCGCCCGCGCGGCATGGGCACCGGACGCAAGCCTGTCGACGGCGACGGCGATGGCGACGGCGATGCAGCAGCCGTGTCGTCCTCGTGCCGTTCCCGGCGCAGGGCCACGTAGCCCCGATGCTCCACCTGGCGCGCGCCCTCGCCGCGCGCGGCGACGTCGCGCCCACCGTCGTCCTGCCCGACTTCATCCACCGCCGCGTCGTGCGGGCCGGCGGGAACGGCGGCGGCGGCGGCGTGGCGCTCGCCTCCTTCCCCAGCGGCATCCCGGACGGCGACGACGGAGACGGCGCGCCGGGCTTCGCCAGCGTCGTGCACGCCATGGAGAACCGCATGCCCGCGCACCTGGAGCGCGAGCTCATGCGCGACGGCGACGACGACGACGACCGCCTTGCAGCTGCTGGACGGAGGGCAGCGTCGTGCCTCGTCGTCGTCGTCGTCGCGTACTGGCGCGTGGGCCGTCCCGGTGGCCGCGAGGTGCGGCGGTGCGGCCGTGGGGTTCTGGCCGGCGATGCTGGCGAGCTACCGCGTCGTGGGCGGCATACCCGAGCTCGTCGACAAGGGGTTCGTCTCAGAATACGGTATGCGCTGCTGCAACGTCCATGCATCCCATTTCTGGCTTTTCTGCTTTCTTTCTTCAATTTCAACTTCAATTCTCGATCTGGTGCAAATGACTTTGAATTGTCATAAGCACATCACAAAATACTGTACTACGTTAATTCTATAGATGGCTAGTACTCTTTAGTAAAAAAAAAATGTTTGAACATCGAAATTATCTTCAGGTTGCAACTTTGAATGTTATTTTTTAAAATAGTAAAAAAAAATCCAACAAACTTATAATCCTATACATATCAAGGTAGTTTTTGAGGTAATATATCACGCATACAATTTTATACTCCCTTCATCTAACAATATACTCCCAACATTTCTCAATAGAAGGCATAATTGTTCCTGATGCAAAGACCAACTAAACAAGTAAATATTTCTAGGTTATTTATCATGGATTAAGGACATTTAAGGTCGAGGAGAAAAAAAAAATAGTGCTCATTTAGGATGAATGGGGGGTTGAGAATAATTGGGGCAAAAAGGGAAGAAATTTTAGTAATTAAGAAGTGGTTGATGCGAGAAATACTAGTGTAGTAATTTATATATTATTGGATAATATTTAAATGCTTCAATTGCTTATATTTTTGGACAGACAATGTACATCTAATCTAAAAATTTTAATAAATGGTGTTTTTAAAAGCTTTGCATATGAAAACACATCTAAAATGGCATGTTTTAAAATAACTAATAGTATGACATCAAATTGTTACCATGACTTATTTAATGGTACTACCCGCTCACACATGTATATATAACAATTAATGATGTACCATAAAAGACTTTAAAATAGACAGATCGAAAGTCTTAAAAATTGCATTGACATACGGATGCAATTCAAGCATGGAAGAATACAAGTAGGACAGGCCGTTGGGAACTTGAGAAGCACTTACTGTATTTATTCACTATAGCAATTAATTTAGTAGCCTTATTTAGCAATTTGTATACCCGTGTCTTTCTTTTAAGAAGTAGCACGTTGAATAGTGGTCTAACCAAACCTATTATTACATATTTACATCCACTCTCAATTTTAAATTTTTCAAGAATAATTTCCCCCAGTCATGTGCCAATGTTCAGTTTACAGCTGCGATTAGGGTTTTACAGATCAATACCTTTAATTTTTTCCCCTTTCTTTTTGGAAACAGGTATTCCATATTGGCAAACGGATCAACAAAAACCAGGGCCAAGTAAAAGCAAACCTCCAGGCTGAAATCATCAGCTTATTCCCCGAAGAACTAGAGCAAGCACCACAGATTTGCCATGGCTCGTCGGCGACGCGGGACCCAGAAATCAAGATTCGCCTTCGGCTCCGGACAATGGAGCGCGTGAAGACCCTCCGCTGCATCCTCGTCAACTCCTTCCCCGGCGAGGCCATCGCCGCCGGCGCCGACCAGCAACAGCCATTGCGCAGGACCAGCAAATCCTCCAAGTTGGACCATTGCTAGCCACCATCGTCACTGATCGAGCAAAAGACAACACAACTTGCGGTGTTCGCCAATGAAGACGACGAAGAACGACACCAGCACGTGTCAGGCAGACGACAGAACCAGCTGCATGGAATGGCTCGACCAGCAGCGTCCAGGGTCGGTGACGTACGTCTCGTTCGGGACATGGGTCGCGCCGATCGCGCCGGGCGAGATCACCGAGCTCGCCGCCGGCCTGGAGGCCACCGGCCGGCCGTTCCTGTGGGTCCTCAAGGACGACCCGTCGTGGCGAGCCGGCCTCCCCGCCGGATACACGGATCAGTACTCCGGCCGCGGCAAGATCGTCGCGTGGGCGCCGCAGGAGGACGTCCTCGCGCACGGCGCCGTGGGTGCTACCTCACGCACTGCGGCTGGAACTCGACGGTGGAGGCGATACGGCACCGGGTTCGCATGCTGTGCTACCCGGTGGCCGGCGACCAGTTCATCAACTGCGCGTACATCGTCAGGGCGTGGGGGGTAGGGATCGGCTGCGCAGCGCCGACCGTGGCGAGGTGGAGGATTGCGTCGGGAGGATCATGGAAGGCGAGGACGGGAGGCGCTTGCGGGAGAAGCTGGATGAGCTGAGGGAGAGGGTTATGGCGGGTGAGGCGTTGTGCGTAGCAAAGAGGAACATTGAGGATTTCATTCGTGGGATTACTGGACAGAGATTACAATAGGGGCTTGTTAATTAATTTGATCGTGGACGTTATTAATTGCCGTGAAGAAAAAGGATAGTTGATCAATCTGAAGCATCTTAAGGGATTAACCGAAGCGCCTAATGAGTCATAAAAAATTGTGTCATGCCGCTGACTCGTTCGTGTAAACATTTTGTTGCCTAAGAGCGAAGATGTACATTAATCCTATATATCATGCATGCTCCATACATGTGGCGCTCTATTATATTGTTCTACAAATATATGTTTGTTTATGTCTTTTGTGTTGTGATAAAAAAATTGAAACAAATGTTTAGCAAACCAATAAAATAAACAACACATGGACTATAACTTACTCGCTGAAAGGGAAAAAAACGTTGGTAAGGAAAGACAAAAGTAAGATATTAAGTTTTATAAAAAAGGGTAAATTACCTTACCTCTCTAAATTGTGCGACCGTCCAAAATAACCTCGAATTACAAAATCATATATTTGATACCTTCAACTCTATAAATCTTTTTTTAAAGAAAACAACTCTTTAAATTGGATAAATAGGAATAATTAATTATTTGCCACTCTTACAATGGTTCTAAATGATTTGCCACTGGACCCACATGTCATAGACACATGAGGACCAATGTCATAGACAACGAGTGGCAAATAATTAATTGCCACATCTAAAAGTAGCCCAAAGTTAAATGTCCCGGATAAATAACACCCCTGAGTACAGTTTAAGGCCGGTTTTGGCATAGGTTGGCTGACATGCCATTCCAACGTGGCAAAAAGAAAGAAAAATAGTGGGTCCACCTGTCAGTTTACATTGCCAATGGAGATGCACCAACGAGGCAGGCCCGAGGCGGTCGCCGGCTCGACAGCCTCCACCACCCGCGGCTCCTCGACGTGAGCCGACGACGTACTCCCCTCGCGCCGCTGCGGTCGATGACATGGTGGTCCGGACGGAGGTGGCGGGGGTCCAGGCGACGGCCTCCAACGATGCCACCCGTGCAAAAGAGGGTGGCAAGACGGTGGTCGGCGCCGTCAGCGGCGGGCGTTCGGTGTAGAGTGTAGACCGAAAATTCGGTTACCCGGTGTTTAGCGTTTCCGAAGCCGAATCGGATCACAAGTTCAGCCGCCGATTCCGAAGCAGAAACGGGACGAGACACAGGCTATATATATAACCACGGCCCACGGGCAACGAGTGCACGCACTCAGATCAGTACGTACGTACGCACGCTCGCGACGCGATCAAACCCAACCCGATCCTGCGACATGGAGGCTCTGCCGCAGATACGCAAACTCTCAGCGAGATCGACCGTCGCATCCCCGACGCCCTCCGCGTCGCGATGGGCCTCCGCTTGCGCCCACCTCCGGCGCCGCGCTGGAGGAAGTCACGAGGTTCGCCGCTCCTGCCTGCCTCGGCCTTGCCCGGAGGGCGGCGACGACCCCATGGAGTGCGACGAGGCGCGCCGGCGCGGGCGCTGCGGATGGAGGCCGCGTCGTGCTTCCTGCCCGACCACGACGAGGACTCGCACTTCGTTCGCCCGAGGCAGGCGTCGTCGCCCTGGCGGACGGCGTCGGCGGTACCGCGCGCCGGGCGTCGACGCGCGCGTTCGCGCGCGCCCTCATGTACAACGCCTTCGAGATGGTCGTGGCCGTGACGGCCCGCGGCGCGGGGGGCATCTGCCCCTACGCGCTGCTGGGGTGGGCGTACGAGCAGGCGGTGTCGGCGCGGACGCAGGGGGCATCCACGGCGGTGATCCTGTCGCTCGCCGGCGCGACCCTGAAATACGCCTACATCGGCGACAGCGCGTTCGCGGTGTTCCGCGACGGCAAGCTCTTCTTCCGTTCCGAGGCCCAGGTGCACTCCTTCAACCACCCGTTCCAGCTCAGCGTCAAGAACGGCAACAGCGTCACCTCGGCGGCGCGCGGCGGCGTCGAGGTGAAGGAGGGCGACGTCGTGGTGGCCGGGACGGACGGGCTGTTCGACAACGTGACCAACGAGGAGCTCCAGCGGATCGTCGCGATGGGCAGGGCGCTGGGGCTGTCGCCCAAGCAGACGGCGGACGTCGTCGCCGGCTTCGCCTACGAGGCGTCGACGACGATGGGCAGAGACACGCCCTTCAGCCTCGAGAGCCGGAAGCTGCAAAGGACGACTTTCCGGCGAGGGAAGAGGGACGACATCACCGTCGTCGTCGCCTACATTGTCTGATCATAGGATCATTGTGTACATTCTATGATTACACGGGTTTACGTACGATCTGTAGGCTGTAGCATACTAAATTGCACGATCGATCAGCTGGTCGTCTTGTCGATCGATGTCTCTCAAGAAAATCCTTGTATTATGCGGTTGTTAAAGGCTTTGTTAAGATTTGTATTCAGTCTTACGGTGTATACATACTACATCAATGATCAATTGCAGGATAATTCTGTTGTTCGTTCTGTTTTATTATGAGAATTCAATTGGATGATCTAAGATAATTACCGATACTACTTTTATAATTCGTCCACTGCGCTTTAATATGAGAAATACATAATTCTCCCGTACCTCGTACAAGAATTTCAGGGGAAAAGTTTTAGGGGAACATATTCTATTGTTTGCATGTTATCCAAATAATCATGATTTTAAAATACACCATCAACTATTATTTTTTTTATCTAAAATACACCCTTGAACTTTAAAATAAGGTATTACCCTCTAACTATCAATACCGTGTGCATCACTCCGCCTTAGGTCTTGTTCGGTTTAGAGGGAATCAAATAGGATTGGAGGGATTGAGGGGGAATAATTCCACATCACAGTAGGTATGGAATAAATCCCCTCCAATCCCTCTCTCATAGGGATTAACCGAATAAGACCTTAGCAGTTAGCCTGGGATTGGGGACACCACGTAGGATGCACGTATTAAAAAGCCAGAAGGCCCCAGATGTCAGACCCACCTCTCCCCTATCTTTCTCCGCCTTCCTGTGTCTTTGGCTGTTCGGCATCCCTAGGAGTGTCGCGGCGAGGACGTCATCGACGACATGTGATTTGATGTCTAGACGGTCAGTGACGACGTCGTTGTGATAGTGTGGGACGACATACTCAACCCAAGCACGACAAGCTCTTCGATTTGTCCCCAGTCCCCTACCCGTTTTGCCGTCGCGCTAACCGGCCACCGCTGATGCATCGCCCCTCTCCTCTCCCTCCGCTGGCGAGGATGACGGGGCCAGCCCCATCGACTGAGCTCAGATAAGACGGTTTTGACGACGATGTGTGTGTGTGTGAGTGGCGGCGAAAAACAGATGGGGAGGAAGCGAGAGTGGCGATGGCAGCGAGCCCAAGCTTGATGTAGAGGTGAAGCTCATGGAGGAGGAGCGGGTGCTGGAACCCGAGTTGCCGTTCTGAGCTCAAGGCGAATGGATAGTGACGACAAACTTTGACAACCCAAGCACGAAGTAGAGATTTTGCCATCATCGTCCACATCCTCTTCTTTCTCCTCCGCTCAAGGACGTGCTATTGCAGCTCACCCCCACACCTTCACCGTAGCGACTGCTGAGCCGCAGTCTCCGCTGCTTTCTCCATGCCAATAGCAAGACAAACTAATCTAATTCTTTAGAACCACTTGTAAAGAGTGGCAAATAGTTAATTATTCCTAACATATGGGCTTGGCCAATGTAGCGTCCACGTGCACCAAAACCCACCTTAACATCGCTGGGTAAAGTGTCATGTATTGTGTTGATAGTGGGGTGGTGTATTATATCTAGTTTTGTAGTTTGGTCGTGTATTTTAGACAAACGTAAGAGTTTAGGTGTGTGAAATGGGCTTTTTTTAAAGAAAAAAAAAGATAGATTAATACATGATATATCACTTAAAATAGTGCAAGCTAAAATTCGAGTTCTCTAAGTTGTAGAAAAAGAATAAATTAAATTATAACCAGTTAACCTATTTTTCCAGTCAAATTTATTTTCTTTCTACTTGGAGTAATCTATCACATGTTAATTTATCTTATTTATTTGTTTTAGTTGTTTTATAACTATGTAAATGATATGTAAATAGCGAGTGTGTGTTTCCTAGATAGCTCAGATAGTTTCCCAAGTTTCATGTTGTGTTGATTGTTAGCCGTAATCCGTCTCGATCTCCGACTCCAACTGCATATCGGACAGCATATCCCCTGCAGTGCGAATAGGACTTGTACACCGTTTGCCGCGCTATTTAATGGATCACTGTCTACGTAGCCTCTGGCACGCGTTCCCCAAAAACTCTTAACCAAGATGGAGAAACGTATGGAGACGTTGGAGCAGATCAAAGAGACCCTGCGCGAGACCAGCAAGCTAGTCCCCGACATTGTCCGCGCCGCGGTCGGCCTCGAGCACCATTACCAAACAGTCAAGCTCCCCCACGACGACGGCTGCGTCAAAAGCTTCGCCGCGGCCTTCTTGCGGCCGCAGGCGCAGGAGCAGGAGCAGGAGCAGGCGCATGGCGACGGCGACGGCGACGACGGCGAGGTCCAGCAGGCAGTGAGGATGGAGTCGGCGTCGTGCTACGTGCCCGACCACGACGAGGACGCGCACTTCGTGCACGACGCGGCCGGCGTCGTCGGCGTGGCGGACGGCGTCGGCGGGTACCGCCGCAGGGTCGGCGTGGACGCCGGCGCGTTCTCGCGCGGGCTCATGACGAGCGCCTTCGCGCAGCTGGTGACGGCGGAGCCCGGCACGCCCGTCTGCCCCTACACGCTGCTGGAGCGCGCCTACGAGGAGACGCTCGAGTCCGGCGCGCAGGGCGGGTCCCACGGCGGTCATCCTCTCGCTCGCCGACGGCAACGTCCTCAGGTGGGCGTACATCGGCGACAGCGCCTTCGCCGTGCTCCGGACGGCAGGTCGTGGTGCGCTCGGTGCAGCAGCAGAGGTACTTCAACGCCCCCTACTACCTCGGCGGCCGGCGGGCGACGAAGGCATGACGGTGGGGATGGTGGCGAGATGAAGGTGAGGCGCGGCGACGTCGTGGTGGCCGGGACGGACGGCCTGTTCGACAACATGTCCGACGTGAGCTCGAGAAGGTCGTGCAGATCGGGACGGCGCTGGCTTCTCGCCCAAGAACATGGCGGACATCATCGGCGGCACCGCCTACGAGATGTCGCGCTGCTTGCTGAAGGACTCGCCGTTCGCCCGTAGTGGCAGAAGCAGCACGAGAACGAGGAGGAGCACTTTTACGGCGGAAGGTGGACGACATCACCGTCGTCGTCGCGTGCATCGTCTCGTCGGATTCATGACAATTCTCTCTTTTGTTTGCTCGTTTTCGATCACCATGTCGATGTTTTTTGATGGTTGATGTCTCGATGAATATTAATACCCCGTTTATGTAAGTACTTCTATTCGTTGTGACGCATAACAGAACAACCCCGTTTAGGGCTCATTCGGTTTGAAGGGTATTTGGAGAAAATATATGGAGGATTGAAAATCCTATAGGAATTAACACTACTCAATCATTCAAAATGGAGGATTGGGATATAGGAAAAGTGGAGGAATTTTTTCTATGTTTTTCCTGTATTCCGAATAAGCCCTTAGTCATCAGTACAGTACAAAAGACCTGTTGACATCATCGCTAAGAGCAGGTACAATAGCAGGCTAAACCAACTGCAAACATATTTTAATAAGATGTGAGAGAGAGAAGAGCAGCGGGCTACAAATCGTAGCCAGCATACAGTACGGACTCCAAGACGTAATGTGTGTATGACAGTGGACCATATGCTAATAGTATAGTAAGCAACTATTGTATGAATTGGCTATAAAGAATTGGAGCTAGGTAGGCTGCTATACTATTGACCTTGCTCTAACAATGGACAGAAAAGTGGGCTCTCTTCAGGTCAGGCTGTCAGCCAGCCAGTCAGTCAGTTGTCACGATGTCATCTCAGCAAAAGAGATAACGCCACTCAAAAAAAGGCTAGTCCATGATGCTCCGATTCAACATTCTACCATACACCATCAACTAGCCTCAACACCATCGTCGTGCATGAATTTTCTTGGCTCAAGTTACACTTTGCTGATGGCACGAAGCATCAACTATCATCAGGGAAGCTCAAGAGATTTTCATACCATATAGGTACAACACTTCAGGGATACCTCAAAAGGCTAGAAGACAAATCGATGTTTCAGAACTTGATAGTGCACAAATTTCCTCCCAAAATCATCCATAAAGTGAAGCACAAATCGCAGTTACAACGCAAGGTTGGAAGAACTAATCTAAGAATTCACTAACTTGTACAGCCAAATATATCACGAGACTTCTGATTCACTCCTCGTCAGCACCCATGAAGTTTCTGCAAGGTTGACGAGGGGCAGCATCAAGAACAGCAGAGGAAATCCAGGATGCTGGAGCAGCAATCGTAGCAGCAAGAACAACTGCGTACACAAAACAACAATCAATCAAGGAGAAACACAGAGCAAGATGAGAAGTCAGGGAAGAACTAAACGGCGCAGGCACCCTCCTTACCATTCATCCATGGTCTTGTCCGTGAAGTCGTCGGTGTCTACGCCTGAGCCGGTGGGGGATCCATCGCCAAGAAGTCCAAGAAAAAACAGATGTGAGATGAGGAAGAAGGCAGAAGGCTAGTATAAAGGCTAGGAAGTACACTAGAGTAAGCAAGCTTAGCGAAGGGCTAAATAGGCTGGGAGGAAATGCAGATAAGTGTGGAGCACATGGGATGGGGTGGTGGTATAAAGAAAAGATTTTTGTCAGGATTTAAGGTTTGCCCTGTCGACTGATGAATTAGCTTTTCCGGGTTCTGTCTAGTGGGTTCTTAAAATGGGTAGTGGTTTGGAGTTTTGCAGTTTGCAACCGGCTATTTGGTGTCAGGAATTCCGCTGATTGCGCTTGCGCATGCTATGATCCTGCCTCGTCTTCTTTTCCACATGCTGCTTCTTTGAGCCGAAACGAGGGGTGCGATAGTAAGAACGTGATCAGGTGTAACGGCCCTATGATTGCTTGCTTTCAAATGTCTAGTGGGCAATTAGCTATACATACATAGCGAAAAGAGTACTTTTACTTCATATATACAAGCAATTTTCAGGGCAACATATTGGCTCCGATTTTGGATACAGCTGTAAAAGTGTGATGAAGATGGAAAGCTCTTGAAGTTTGTATGCCGTAAGCTTTGAGACGACGGTTATGTAACTTTTTGCCAACCATGGATGGAGGGTCACAAATAGACTTAAATAATTGTGTGTTAATTATCTTGGTCTGGTTACTTTACTTTTATAATGTTTGGGTGTGTTTAATTCTATTTGAACTACACTCTTTGTTCGAGTGTTAGATTATAATAATTTGGCTGTAACTCTGTTAAGCAAAAGCCGAGATGTTATCTATTCCATTACGTAAGAAAGCGAAAAGAGTACTTCGGCTGCTACGCGGATGCCAACGATTCCAACTCCCAAGTGCCATACCAAGCGTCCAAGCGAAAGACTTCGGCTGCTATCGCGTAGCCCAACCTGCAAATCGCCGTGCGCACCTTCCCCAGTCGCCGACTCGCGCTGCGACCGATCCCACCGAGGCCGGTTCATCACACCAACTCCCCCAAGTCCCAAGTCCCAAACTCCCAACCCACTCGTGCCGTGCACGAGCCGCTCGCGTTCTGCTAGTCGCCACCACTAGCCGCCTAGCCGGCTACCGGTACCGCGCTCAATCCGATCACACCGGTACGCGCAGCCGCGCAGGCTGCAGCCGCAGCGCCCCGCTCAGCGCACGGCCCGCCCGATCCGTCAAACCCCAGTGGAAACCACACGACGCACCCACCACTGCACGCCCGCTCACCCACGCTTGACGCGTTTAACCTGGCTCGCGTCGCGCGCACGGTGCACTGCACCCCGCTGCCTTTGGCCACGCAACACGGGGAACAAATACCAACGCGAAGTTGGCGAGGGTTTTTTCCGCCGAAAAACTGAACCCCGCAGCCGCACTCCTCTCCGCGCTCATCCGTTCGTCTGTCGTCTGTTCCAGTTGCTTTGGCGGGAGCTAGGGTTTAGGCGCGGGGCCTCCCGAATCCCCGATGTACGGCGTCGGCGTCCGGCGGCGGCGGGAACTACGATGGCGGGGGAGGAACGCCAGCTCCCTCTTCGGCGGCGGCGGATTCATGCCCTCGCAGGCGACCAACGCCGCGGAGGGGACCGCGCGGCGGCGGCGGCTTCCCAAGGTCCTTCCCCTCCTAACCTACCCAAATTTCTCCGTTTGTTTGTTGTTTTTTTTGGATATCTCTGCGCTCCCTCGGACTGACGCCTTGTGGGGCTCGCGGGTGTGGTCAGAGTCGGAACGCCCAGGCGCTGCTCCGCTCACCGTGAAGCAGATCATGGACGCGTCCCAGACCAACGACGACAAGTCGAATTTTGCTGTCAATGGCATGGAGGTGTCCACGGTATCGATCTTACCTACTTCTGTGTGGTGATTGGTGTTCGGAAATGAACATTGATTGGGTGGTGATTAGACTCCATTTTTTTTTTGGGAAATTACAAACAGTTCTTGTATGCATTGTACTTGCGCTGGTTGGGCCAAAGGTTGCCTATCGGAGTGGTAGAGAAAATATAGTTGGGCAAAAAAAAAAAAAAACTCCTTGGAGCTGAAACTAGCTCCTTGAAAATATTAAATATGTATATGGTCCTTTCAAAATACGATGCTATCTCCTTTATGATTTTGTTTAGCCTAATTATGTAATTGTATTTTGCCTTTTTTAGAATCTAAATTCTCTTGGTTTGAATTGGTTTTGCTTCGGTCAGTTTGCTTTCTGTACATGTTGCAAATACGTATGTTGTGTATTGAATTTTTATCACCCTGGATTGCAGGTTAGGCTTGTAGGACGCATGTTAAATAAGCTTGATCGGGTTACGGATGTATCATTCACTCTTGATGATGGTACAGGCAGGGTACCTGTGAATCGCTGGTGGGATGCCGTGTACCGCTTTATTGTGCTTAACAAACTTCGGATAATTTCTTGGCTTTGTACTGACTTCTATTTTTTCTCAGGGAAAACGATAGCACTGATACTAAGGAGATGGCTGACATTCAGTAAGGGTTACATAGTATTTGACTTGTCTTGAAATTTAAATTGCTACGCCCCAAAATTGATAGGTTTGCTTTGTTCTATTTGCAAGGAATGGTGACTATGTATTGTCAATGGTGGTCTAAAAGGTTTTCAAGGGAAGCGTCAGGTGGTTGCTTACTCTGTGAGGTGAATACTTTGGTCTTCCATAGATAATAACCTGCAACGTGGATTTCCAAAAACTGATGCCTGCTTTGGAGCATAGCGAATTGTCTGCAATTTGTTTGGCCCATTATATTGAATAATGTCACCCTGTGGTACTCCTCCGTCCCAAATAATAAGCATCTCTAGTTTGTCCTAAGTCAAACTAGAGATGAACAAGAAGATCAGAAGAGTATTAATATTTACCACATCAAACAAGTAAACTATGAAAATATATTTCATGATGAATCTAATGATGCTCATTTGATATGTAAATACTTTTATATACACTTAGGATAGTTGACTTAGGACAAAACCGGAAATGCTTATATTTTGGGATGGAGGGAGTACCGTAATAAAACAACTAATGCTGATGTGATCCCTTAGCTACAATGATTTGTAAGTAGAATACTCCTTCTGTTTCTAAGTACTTGACGCTTTTGATTAAAACATGCTTGCTAAAGCAATCATATTTTGTGCAAAAAGTGGCAAAATGCACCTTATTAACAATTAAGCACGGGAATGGAGTATGGAGATGGGTTGAGGTGAATATATCTAATAGAGGAATTTAGTAAAATTGCATTGGATTTGTTAAGTTCCAAGTATTATAGGTACAAACAGTGGTCAAAAGTGCCCTGTATTTAGAAACGGGGTAGTATTCATGCAGAAGTTTGTGAGTGCTGAACAGAACTACAACTAATCACTAACGGCTATTTTTTGGTGTTAATTAATGTGTAACATCTTTGTTGTTCCTACAAGCGCACCACTATATTAGATTGGAAGTCTGTCATATGACGTGTGTAAAAGCAATAGCAAATATAAACTCATGAATCAGGATAGCTCAATACTATATTGCTTTAGAGACAGGCTTATCCAGACCAGATAAATACTTTTCTGCATTTTTTCTTAATTTATGCTTTTGTTCATGGTTTCTTGTCAGGCGTATAACCAACTTCAATGATGTAACACATCACTTCACTGCGTTCATGTGCACTTGGAGCTTACCAGGCCGAAGGTAGTGAGATCCTAAAGGTTTCATTTGTTTGGTGTTTAACTTGTGCCATACAATATCTATTGAGCTTTACGGTGATGTCATGTTTCTGAGTTATTTTAATACTTGACAGTCCCAAGTAA
>CM020179.1:30506277-30565282 GCA_009805545.1 Oryza longistaminata | reverse complement strand
GCACAAAATATGATTGCTTTAGCAAGCATGTTTTAATCAAAAGCGTCAAGTACTTAGAAACAGAAGGCGTATTCTACTTACAAATCATTGTAGCTAAGGGATCACATCAGCATTAGCTGTTTTATTACGGTACTCCCTCCGTCCCAAAATATAAGCATCTCTAGTTTGTCCTAAGTCAAACTAGAGATGAACTAGAAGATCAGAAGAGTATTAATATTTACCATGTCAAACAAGTAAACTATGAAAATATATTTCATGATGAATCTAATGATGCTCATTTGATACTGTAAATACTTTTATATACACTTAGGATAGTTTGACTTAGGACAAAACCGGAAATGCTTATATTTTGGGACGGAGGGAGTACCGTAATAAAACAGCTAATGCTGATGTGATCCCTTAGCTACAATGATTTGTAAGTAGAATACTCCTTCTGTTTCTAAGTACTTGACGCTTTTGATTAAAACATGCTTGCTAAAGCAATCATATTTTGTGCAAAAAGTGGCAAAAATGCACCTTATTAACAATTAAGGCACGGGAATGGAGTATGGAGATGGGTTGAGGTGAATATATCTAATAGAGGAATTTAGTAAAAATTGCATTGGGATTTGTTAGGTTCCAAGTATTATAGGTACAAAACAGTGGTCAAAAGTGCCCTGTATTTAGAAACGGGGTAGTATTCATGCAGAAGTTTGTGAGTGCTGAACAGAACTACAACTAATCACTAACGGCTATTTAATTGGTGTTAATTAATGTGTAACGTTCTTTGTTGTTCCTACAAGCACACCACTATATTAGATTGGAACTCTGTCATATGACGCGTGTAAAAGCAATAGCAAATATAAACTCATGAATCAGGATAGCTCAATACTATATTGCTTTAGAGACAGGCTTATCCAGACCAGATAAATACTTTTCTGCATTTTTTTCTTAATTTATGCTTTTGTTCATGGTTTCTTGTCAGGCGTATAACCAACTTCAATGATGTAACACATCACTTTCTTCACTGCGTTCATGTGCACTTGGAGCTTACCAGGCCAAAGGTAGTGAGATCCTAAAGGTTTCATTTGTTGGTGTTTAACTTGTGCCATACAATATCTATTGAGCTTTACGGTGATGTCATGTTTCTGAGTTATTTTAATACTTGACAGTCCCAAGTAAATGCTAATACAGCAACAGGAACTCCTAACCAAACTATGCCTAGGGATAGCATGGCGTATAACCAAAGTCCACTTACTAATCAGGTAGTTTTGGACATTTCTTCTTATTTTACCAAGAAAGACATGCCAACTTTTCTGTCTGAAAATTTTCATTCATATCTACTCAGGCCTCAACACTTTCTGCACCACAAAATACTGGTACTGGAACAAATATGATCGACTTGGTCTTGAATGTTTTTCATGACCCAGCAGTTATGTAAGTTAATTGTTGATAATTCTGCCCATAGATGTCACTTGACTAGCCAGTTTTCTCTCTTTGATCTATTATAATTAACACGCATAAACTCTGCTGACTTTTTTTCTTTGCTATAGAAAAGCTAACAATATTCCATGTTTTTGTCCTTAACACTCAGCCGTTTCTGTCAAGTGTGGAATTGTTAATTAGATATGCAGTACGCTTTCATGACTTCTTATGATAAAAAAAGGTCAGATAAATAAGTTGTAGACATGAATAATGAATTGACATTTGGTTTCTTCATACCACCAGACCTTAAAATTACGTTCTCTGCAATAGAGAAGTTCCCATGATTCAGTGGTCAGTCTTTCATATAGATGTTTGCCAGTAACTTTTACATGTTTCAAAGTTTTGTACCGATGGTTCTCCACCCTCCATGTCACACACATCAAAGGGCTTAATTTTAAGGTCTGCAATACCTTAAAATTTCTTCATAATTTTACGGCACACATAATCTACAATATCTATGCAGTAACTTTTACGTAATCTGGGAGAGGGCCACCTCTTTCCTTCTAAAAATAACGCCATGCTAATACCAAATACAAGTTTGGTACTGTCAATGTTTTAACATGGTCTGTAGTTTCTCTGGTTTAGATAATACTGATTTTGTGCTATACAGGAATGATGACCATGGAGTAGGCGTAGATTATGTGAGCCGTCGTCTTAATCTACCAGAGGAAACAGTCGGGTATATCCCTCCCCATCACACTGTCTGAAATATATTTTTCTTATTTACATAATCCTGCTTTCTTTCACAGGAAAATCATTATAGACCAAGTTGATCTGGGACATTTGTATGCCACTATCGATGACCACCATTACAAGTCCACAATGAATGGTTGATCGTATTCAATGTCATACGTATGCTTCACAGCTTCAAGGTCGCATGGAGCCAAGAAATGTGTGCACTCCGCGAGAGTAGTTACTGCAGAGTGCCTCGCGTGATTTTTCTACAGGAGATCACCAGGCAATCAGCTTAACTGTTCAATTAAGTTGTTTATCTAAATAACTACTCCCTTGGCAGTCAGGCGAGCAGCTTGATAGCATGTTAGATCTTTAGGAGCTTCTTTTGTGTTTCAAACAACTATGAACGTGTTTGCAATTGAAGCATCTTATTTTCTTATGACAGTACAGGCAAAGTTACTCATCTCGCTGTTTGTCGGTCTTGATCTACAATTGGCCATGCCTTGTATTTTCAAAATTTTCAATGCTCTTTGCACTTATGTTGGTAATAAACCAACAATAGGATAGGATGGCAAATTAGCTCAAGAGAAGATCAAGTAAAATGAGCTCGCTTGTAGTTTTGATTGGCAAACCTGTCAGATGCACTCATAAGCTCAAAAGGCAGTTTCCAAGTCAGCTCAGTTTTGAAACCTGACCTGCTAGACCTCACGGATTCTCAGTTCAACATGCCATTTTCGTTAAAAAGGATAATCTCTACAGGAATCCGTGTCGAGCAAATGATAAAACGGTTGTTGGTTGCAGCTGTATTTTTCCTCGTTTTTACATTTGGATTGTGGGATGCTTCTTTCCTACGGGAAACCCAGATTTGGCTTTTCTACAAAACAAGTGATCTGGAAATACATTTGGAGGAGATAATTACAGGATGGCGCGCACTCCTTGCAAATGTTCTCTTCAAAGATCAATTGATCGGCGACGGCACGACTAACCGGCAAGGAAGCTATCCACTTTGGCATTGGCTGCCCTCGACAAAAATTTCATGCAAATGGGGGGCTTCACCTTGGCAAGGGCAAGAATGGACTGGGGCAGAGTCCAGATCCCATCACCGCAGATCAACCCTGACGCCACCGCAGGTCCAAACGCATCCGCCTTGGCCTTGTTCAGCTTCTCCCACACAAAGAGGATCACGCTGCCCAGGAACATATCGATCGCGAAGTACGATCCAATGTAGAAAGGGATCGCCATTGCCATGGGGAGCGGGATGAACCTGGAGACCTTGTGCGGCGCCAGGTCTCTGATCAGGTTGATGGCGATCGCCGCGGCGAAGAAGATGTAGCAGAGAGTGAGGCAGTTCTCCGGAAGCGAGTTGAAGCCATCGACACCCAGGATAGCCATGTTGCGGTACACGATGGCATAAGGCGCCGGGTACTCGGTGCCGCTTGTGCCAATATTGCTGAAGGCCTTGTAGAAGAGCCAGAAGACACAGGGAGCTATGACACAGCCCATCCCGGTGCCGATCACCTGGCTGATAAACATGGACCTCGGTGATGCCAGAGTCAAGTATCCAGTCTTGAAGTCTTGCATCAGGTCAGAGGCAGTCGACACGATGCTCATCATGACACCGCAAGCGGCAAGTCCTACGAGCACACCACCGTGAGAAAGGCCCGCCCACGCGCCGAACACGAAGATAGCAAGCTTGCCATAGGTGGAGGCGAGAGACCAATCAGTGAGACCACTTCCGTAGGCATTGCAGAAGGCTAGCACAGGTGCAACGATGTAGGCAACCAAAATGTAGTACCACTTGAGCTGCGGGAAGATCTCAGGAAGGGTGCCAATCGATAGAGCAGCAACTACGACGTAGCCTCCATATGCAACTGACTTAGGAATTTGATCTTTCAGGAAGATTTCAGTGCGACGCTCATCATCGAAGGATACCTCTTCAGCAGTGGACATGGACATGCCATTGTCTGAAACAGGAAGCATGCCTTTTGAATTGTTCTGAACCATTGATATAAAGCCTGCAATTGTGCGGATAAGCACCTTGAGGAAGTTGTATAAACCATCTCCAAGGATCAAAGCAATGGATATGAAAACCTGCAACGGTAATGAACTTACAGTTAAAACATTACTCAAAGCGCTCTCTAGCCTTTTGAATTCTGTTTTGTAAGATTTAGCTTTCATAAAGGGGAATCAGCGGAAAGGTGGATGCTAACCCTGTAAGCCTGCAGCCCATGGAGACTGTTGTCTGAGATATCAGCAGGGTACCAACTCCCTTTCTTCTTGGCAATGAGAGGCCACATCACACCCCATGAGAGGATACCACCAAGCAGAACGGACACATTCACAATATATGGGCAGATCATGCCAACTCCAACATATGTAGGAGAGAAATCAAAGAAAAACCTGCAAGGTAATAGGTCAAGTCAAATATGGGAGACCAATGGCTTAGAACTAAGAATTAACTATTATCCAGATGGTTAGACACTAGACATTACTTCCTCTGTTTCACAATGTAAGTTATTCTAGCATTTCCCACATCATCTAGATTCATTAGCATCAATATGAATATGGAAAATGCTAGAATAACTTACATTGTGAAACGGAGGAAGTAATGTCTAGTGTCTGACCATCTGGATAATAGTTAATTCTTAGTTCTAAGCCATTGGTCTCCCATATTTGACTTGACCTATTACCTTGCAGGTTTTTCTTTGATTTCTCTCCTACATATGTTGGAGTTGGCATGATCTGCCCATATATTGTGAATGTGTCCGTTCTGCTTGGTGGTATCCTCTCATGGGGTGTGATGTGGCCTCTCATTGCCAAGAAGAAAGGGAGTTGGTACCCTGCTGATATCTCAGACAACAGTCTCCATGGGCTGCAAGCTTACAGGGTTAGCATCCACCTTTCCGCTGATTCCCCTTTATGAAAGCTAAATCTTACAATACAGAATTCAAAAGGCTAGAGAGCACTTTGAGTAATGTTTTAACTGTAAGTTCATTACCGTTGCAGGTTTTCATATCCATTGCTTTGATCCTTGGGGATGGTTTATACAACTTCCTCAAGGTGCTTATCCGCACACTTGCAGGCTTTATATCAATGGTTCAGAACAATTCAAAAGGCATGCTTCCTGTTTCAGACAATGGCATGTCCATGTCCACTGCTGAAGAGGTATCCTTCGATGATGAGCGTCGCACTGAAATCTTCCTGAAAGATCAAATTCCTAAGTCAGTTGCATATGGAGGCTACGTCGTAGTTGCTGCTCTATCGATTGGCACCCTTCCTGAGATCTTCCCGCAGCTCAAGTGGTACTACATTTTGGTTGCCTACATCGTTGCACCTGTGCTGGCCTTCTGCAATGCCTACGGAAGTGGTCTCACTGATTGGTCTCTTGCCTCCACCTATGGCAAGCTTGCTATCTTCGTGTTCGGCGCGTGGGCGGGCCTTTCTCACGGTGGTGTGCTCGTAGGACTTGCCGCTTGCGGTGTCATGATGAGCATCGTGTCGACTGCCTCTGACCTGATGCAAGACTTCAAGACTGGATACTTGACTCTGGCATCACCGAGGTCCATGTTTATCAGCCAGGTGATCGGCACCGGGATGGGCTGTGTCATAGCTCCCTGTGTCTTCTGGCTCTTCTACAAGGCCTTCAGCAATATTGGCACAAGCGGCACCGAGTACCCGGCGCCATATGCCATCGTGTACCGCAACATGGCCATCCTGGGTGTCGATGGCTTCAACTCGCTTCCGGAGAACTGCCTCACTCTCTGCTACATCTTCTTCGCCGCGGCGATCGCCATCAACCTGATCAGAGACCTGGCGCCGCACAAGGTCTCCAGGTTCATCCCGCTCCCCATGGCAATGGCGATCCCTTTCTACATTGGATCGTACTTCGCGATCGATATGTTCCTGGGCAGCGTGATCCTCTTTGTGTGGGAGAAGCTGAACAAGGCCAAGGCGGATGCGTTTGGACCTGCGGTGGCGTCAGGGTTGATCTGCGGTGATGGGATCTGGACTCTGCCCCAGTCCATTCTTGCCCTTGCCAAGGTGAAGCCCCCCATTTGCATGAAATTTTTGTCGAGGGCAGCCAATGCCAAAGTGGATAGCTTCCTTGCCGGTTAGTCGTGCCATCGTGATCAATCGATCTTTGAAGAGAACATTAGCAAGGAGTGCGCGCCATCCTGTAATTATCTCCTCCAAATGTATTTCCAGATCACTTGTTTTGTAGAAAAGCCAAAACTGGGTTTCCCGTAGGAAAGAAGCATCCCACAATCCAAATGTAAAAACGAGGAAAAAAACAGCTGCAACCAACAACCGTTTTATCATTTGCTCGACACGGATTCCTGTAGAGATTATCCATTTTAACGAAAATGGCATGTTGAACTGAGAATCCGTGAGGTCTAGCAGGTCAGGTTTCAAAACTGAGCTGACTTGGAAACTGCCTTTTGAGCTTATGAGTGCATCTGACAGGTTTGCCAATCAAAACTACAAGCGAGCTCATTTTACTTGATCTTCTCTTGAGCTAATTTACCATCCTATCCTATTGTTGGTTTATTACCAGCATAAGTGCAACGAGCATTGAAAATTTTGAAAATACAAGGCATGGCCAATTGTAGATCAAGACCGACAAACAGCGGGATGAGTAACTTTGCCTGTACTGTCAAAAGAAAATAAGATGCTTCAATTGCAAACACGTTCATAGTTGTTTGAAACACAAAAGAAGCTCCTAAAGATCTAACATGCTATCAAGCTGCTCGCCTGACTGCCAAGGGAGTAGTTATTTAGATAAACAACTTAATTGAACAGTTAAGCGGATTGCCTGGTGATCTCCTGTAGAAAAATCACGCGAGGCACTCTGCAGTAACTACTCTCGCGGAGTGCACACATTTCTTGGCTCCATGCGACCTTGAAGCTGTGAAGCATACGTATGACATTGAATACGATCAACCATTCATTGTGGACTTGTAATGGTGGTCATCGATAGTGGCATACAAATGTCCCAGATCAACTTGGTCTATAATGATTTTCCTGTGAAAGAAAGCAGGATTATGTAAATAAGAAAAATATATTTCAGACAGTGTGATGGGGAGGGATATACCCGACTGTTTCCTCTGGTAGATTAAGACGACGGCTCACATAATCTACGCCTACTCCATGGTCATCATTCCTGTATAGCACAAAATCAGTATTATCTAAACCAGAGAAACTACAGACCATGTTAAAACATTGACAGTACCAAACTTGTATTTGGTATTAGCATGGCGTTATTTTTAGAAGGAAAGAGGTGGCCCTCTCCCAGATTACGTAAAAGTTACTGCATAGATATTGTAGATTATGTGTGCCGTAAAATTATGAAGAAATTTTAAGGTATTGCAGACCTTAAAATTAAGCCCTTTGATGTGTGTGACATGGAGGGTGGAGAACCATCGGTACAAAACTTTGAAACATGTAAAAGTTACTGGCAAACATCTATATGAAAGACTGACCACTGAATCATGGGAACTTCTCTATTGCAGAGAACGTAATTTTAAGGTCTGGTGGTATGAAGAAACCAAATGTCAATTCATTATTCATGTCTACAACTTATTTATCTGACCTTTTTTTATCATAAGAAGTCATGAAAGCGTACTGCATATCTAATTAACAATTCCACACTTGACAGAAACAGCTGAGTGTTAAGGACAAAAACATGGAATATTGTTAGCTTTTCTATAGCAAAGAAAAAAGTCAGCAGAGTTTATGCGTGTTAATTATAATAGATCAAAGAGAGAAAACTGGCTAGTCAAGTGACATCTATGGGCAGAATTATCAACAATTAACTTACATAACTGCTGGGTCATGAAAAACATTCAAGACCAAGTCGATCATATTTGTTCCAGTACCAGTATTTTGTGGTGCAGAAAGTGTTGAGGCCTGAGTAGATATGAATGAAAATTTTCAGACAGAAAAGTTGGCATGTCTTTCTTGGTAAAATAAGAAGAAATGTCCAAAACTACCTGATTAGTAAGTGGACTTTGGTTATACGCCATGCTATCCCTAGGCATAGTTTGGTTAGGAGTTCCTGTTGCTGTATTAGCATTTACTTGGGACTGTCAAGTATTAAAATAACTCAGAAACATGACATCACCGTAAAGCTCAATAGATATTGTATGGCACAAGTTAAACACCAACAAATGAATCCTTTAGGATCTCACTACCTTTGGCCTGGTAAGCTCCAAGTGCACATGAACGCAGTGAAGAAAGTGATGTGTTACATCATTGAAGTTGGTTATACGCCTGACAAGAAACCATGAACAAAAGCATAAATTAAGAAAAAAATGCAGAAAAGTATTTATCTGGTCTGGATAAGCCTGTCTCTAAAGCAATATAGTATTGAGCTATCCTGATTCATGAGTTTATATTTGCTATTGCTTTTACACACGTCATATGACAGAGTTCCAATCTAATATAGTGGTGCGCTTGTAGGAACAACGAAGAACGTTACACATTAATTAACACCAATTAAATAACCGTTAGTGATTAGTTGTAGTTCTGTTCAGCACTCACAAACGTGTATTTCGTACAAGAACCTTGTATATAGATAAAGCTTAAAAATATTAGGTAAATCTTTTTATAAACTTATAATAATTAAAACTCAATTAATTATACGATAATAGTTTTTCCCCTTCATTTTCATCTTCAGTACGAACGATTGAAACAACCATAATCTCCGGTGTTGGAGTATTGACAGAGGCATGATACATTGGTAGCCGGTGAAAGAAAAATAAAATTTAATTTATTTAGCTGAATTAGAACAGATTACAAATTATTTATATATGAGTAGCCCGTGTCCATCACGAGTGAGGTGTTTCGCTCTTGAATTCTCCGTTTTATTGGATCGTTTAGTAGCGGCTACTGCTAGCTTGGCATGTGAATGCGATCAAGCAGCAGCGGTTGGATCCTAGTTAGGCACGGGGTGCTAACGCTACGCTGTCCATGATCGTGATCTCTCACGAAAAGTGACAGAATAGTGCTGTATCAGTAGTACTATGGATGAGTGGATGGCTAATGCATGATAAATTGCCGGCCACGCTGGCTTAAAAGAAGATTCTTTTGCTAAGGATTCGCTTTGTTTAGCTAGATTTACTTTCCCTTGTTTTCTGAGAGAACTTAATTTCCTTTAGGACAAACTTGGTTCTTCAGCCTCTGCGACGTTGAAACTTGTACCGTGTTTAGTTTCAAACTTTCAACTTTTCCATCGCATCAAAACTTTCCTACACACATAAATTTTCAACTTTTCCGTCACATCGTTCTAATTTCAACCAATCTTCCAATTTTGACGTGAACTAAACACAGCCTTGGAAGCATAAAAATCAGGTTTAACATGTGCACAGAATTTGTACCAGCATCACGGGATAGTGGACAAACATGACTCACATCAACGAATGAAATATGGAGCTTTTTTACAGAGGTTACTACAAAAGAAACCCACCGTGTCAATTATGTTATTGGCGTGCTGACAGCATCTGCTTAATCTCAGATAACAATGACGGCAACAAAACGGTGGTCTAACTCTAGTTTATCGAGGAGTTGTCATTATGCTATTTTAAATGGACCTTTCATGTTAAACTCGAGTTAGGAATCCATGACCGCATATCCCATGACAGCATATGCTATGGACTATGGTAATAGTAATGTAGTATTATAATGGTGGACAATTTGTACGACAGGAAACGGGACGTCTGAATCAGCTGAAGCGATACGTCTCAAGCACAAAACCATAATTGTGTAGAAGTATCGTGTCATGCTGAGGCGCATGCATCCTCCGTTCCACACGGATCTTGGTTGCTTTCACGCATCTGATCTGCTGAAAGCAACCGTTCATGGCAGATCTTCTGAAAGACCGATACCTGCCATTGGAACAACCGTTTTACAAGGAAGTAATGCTATGTCTGTTCTCTCTAGCTAGAAAGTAGAAACCCTGTTTGTAGAAGGAAATTTGTTCTCTCTTGCTGGCTCCAGAGAGACAGGGTAAGTTTACATGGGAGTTACTAGTACTCTAGTAGAGTGCAGCATTCAGAGAGAACTTTGGCTGCCATAGGTTGGCCGATCGCTGATAATACGCCACCAAATAACATATTAGTGATAAAAAGGTAATTTATGGTTGAAATTTTTATATATGTGTTTTTAATGACTTAAACTCCATTGTTAAAAAAAAAACTACGATGAAAGTCTCAAAGTCAACTTCAAAATCAAATTTTAGCATTAGCATAGTAGTACGTTACAGGTTAAAAGATGTGGCCCTTTGCTCGTAGAGTTCAGGATTAAGAGAAACCTGTGAAGTTAGAGTGTTTGATTGCACTGTGGTATCAACAGGATCCCAGCACCATGCACATTTCATGAACCGGGGTTGCGACTTGCAACACTGTTTATGTCTTTCACGGAATAGAGGTAAAGTTAGTTTCAACTTGCGTGCTGCATTTATGCAGGAAACTGTGAGCTCTCCCAAGCATCGCCGAAAGGGGATTACTCCTACTTAGCTTCTCGTTTTGCGCAAACTGCGGCCAGCTAGTCTAGCGGATCCTGGGGACGATGATCCCCGCAAACCGAGGGTCACCATGAGCTTCATACAGGATGTATGTATGCATTATGGTGTGCCGTTTCATAATGTTTGTATACATCCTAAACACTACTCCCTCCGTTCCAAAATATACTACTCCCAAACGGGTGAGACGCATCTTAGTTGCACTTAATTCCTCCATGCTTTCTTGTTGTAGTATTTCACAAAACCCCAGTCTCAAGTCTCAACCAAATAGCAGCAGCCTGTGGATAGTTGATACTGGGATGAAGGTTGCCAGGAGATGACAAAGTGAAATTTCAGTGACTTCAGAGTTCAGACTTGCAATGCAACAGTACAGTTTCGATCAATCACCGGGGATCAACGAGTGTTCCCGCAGCATGGAGGTGGCACCGGCAACTTGTTTCATTGCTTTTGGCCTTTTGCCATGTCTTCCTTGTTGCTGATGCACTGCACACCTTCGTCTGAAATATACACTGCAAACAAGGGTTATACTCATACAAGATTACAACCTCGTCAACATGATTTATGGGCAATTTCAGTGGGATGTATTGGGAAACAGGATAAACAATATGATAGCAGCACAACCTCCGAAACCACAAGCATCACCATTCACCGGCACCATATTTTCTTTCAACGCTTAACTGGCATAGGCATGCATGGAATCAACCAGGAACTATTGCTCAAAAAAACAAAAGCAGGAACTGAAATGAGAACTCCAGGATAGCTGAAGTTTAGGCAGTGAAATTCACTTCAATGCCGAATAATCCAGGCATCAACTTACTGTAAGTTTGTAACAGTTAGTACAGAACATGACGAAAGCTCCAGGATAGCTGAACTTCCGGCAGTGATGTGTTTCATTGTGAAATTCACTTCCACGCCAAATAGATCACCCATCACATTATTGTAACAGTTATTACTGAAGGTGAACACCACAATAAATCCATAACAACGAATTATAAGCATTGTCAGCCCAATATAACTCTTAGTGGCTCAGGAGTCCACTTCTAGAAACTAATGTTTACCTCTGTACATGGGAGCATTAGAAATTCTTCCTTGTAGAAAATGTGCACAATGTAAAAACATCCTAACCAAATTAAACTTAATAACATCTGATTAAGCAGAATCCCGTGGCATTTCCTCACTAGTGGACGCATCTGCCATACATTCTGTTTCATCAGAAGAAGGATCTTCCAGCTCAAGTGTCTTTGGCATAGCAGCCTCGGCCTCAGAAGGAGTTTCTTCAGATATACATTCTGCCCGAGTACCTGCATCTCCGCTATCTGAGTTCAACCCAAGCTCCTTCTCGAGTTTCATCCACCCTGATAGCAATTGCTCTGGGAACTTCTTCTTCATCTTGGCAACAATATTCTTTGCCTCAGCCACCCTGCCAGCCTTTGTCAATCCCTCAACCAATCCACTCATTGTCCTAAAATCTGGCACCTTGTTGCTCCTATAGCTTTCCTTGAAGATCACCAACGCACCGTCCAAATCTCCATGGGCACACAGCTGTGCCATCATATGTTTGTACGTGGCAGCGTTTGCTGAGCACCCCTTCTCGCCTAGTGACCTGTACAGCTCCTTGGCAGTCTCCATCTTACCATGCTTGCAGTAGCTAGTCATGAGGAAATTGTAAGTGATGGTATCCGGCTTCACTCCAGCTGCCTCCATTTCTGCTATCACCTCAAGCACATCTTCCGTCTTGCCGTGGAGGCTGTGGTGCATGATCTTTGCATTATATACAGCTTGGTCAGGCTTGCGTCCGCTCTCCAACATCTGCTTCCACAAGCGCTCTGCCTGCTCCATCTTCTTCTGCTTATACATGGAATCGATCATTGTGGTGTAGATACTGTTGGTCGGCGTGAAACCCTGCCCACGCATTTGATCTAACACCTCGTGTGCCTTGGCGTCTTTGCTCAGCATGCAGTATGCCTTGACCAGGATGCCGTAGGAGGAGGCGTCAGGGGTGATGGAGAACTCCTTGGAGAGCTCGTCGAAGAGGACCGGGACGCGGCGGTGGCGGCGGCACCGGAGGAACACGGAGAGGACGGCGTTGAAGGGGAGCGGGGAGATCGGGGACGGGAGGGACGGCGCGGCGGAGCGGAAGGCGGCGAGAGCCTTCTCGGGGAGGGACGCGGCGGCGTAGGAGCAGAGGACAGCGGCGAGCTGCGGCTCGGTGGGGGAGGCCGGGATGTGGGAGGAGAGGAGGGCCTCGGCGTCGGCGAAGCGGCGGGAGCGGGAGAGCCTGCGTGCGGCGAGGGAGAGCGCGTGGCGGGTGGAGGAGGCCGAGAGGGAGGCGTCGTCGATGGCCTCGAAGAGGGAGACGACGCGGTCGGGGTCGTGCTCCCGGCGGAGGCGGGTCTTGGCCGCCGACGCCGTGAGTGGGGCTCGCCAGCGGCGGTGCGAGCGCGCGGAGGAGGCGTCGGCGGCGTGGCTCCCGCGGCGGCGGCGGAGGAGGAGGGAGGCGAGCGCTGCCATTTTCGTGGGAGAAGCGACGGCGAGTGCAGAAGGGTTTTGGGTTTCGCCGCGTCACTAGGTTTTGTGGACTCTGGGACGGCCATTACTGGGCCTATTGGGCCGAGCATTTCTAACGTTAATGGGCCTATTGGCGGGAATAACTAACCCGTACTCTTTCTGTATCATCGTCAAGCCTCATCACCGGACCAAAGCCGGCGATCCACTACTCCCACCGCGGCCACACCGCCGGCAAGCGCGGCGAGCTCCCTTCGCGTGGGAGTAATCCTCCTCTTCTCCGACCACAGAGCCCTCCTCGAGTGCAGAGGCAGATGCGACCATAGCCAAAACCCTAACCTCCCGAAACACCGGGGCATGGACGCGCTCGTCCTCGGCGGCGCTGGAGGAGGTGTGCGCCCGCCTCTCGCCCGGCCTCCCGGTCACCGACCTCTGGCCGGCGCTCCGCGGCGCGCTCGAGGCGGACCCGGCCTCGCTCCCGGCCCCGATGCCAAGCGCGTCCTCTGGGCCCGCCTCATCGCGCTCCCCGTCATCAGCCTCGTTGTGGGAGAGGGGGACGGGGCGCCCGTCGACCCGGTGGAGAAGGACGTGGAGGAGGCCGAGCGGCGGGGGGTGCGGTTGGTCGCTAGCGCGGCGCTCAGGGACAACTTCCTCGGGATGTATGACCGCAGGTTCGCGAAATCGGAGTTGAGCGCCGTCCAGAAGGGGGCGCTTGAACGGGTCGGAGCAAGCAGGTGCGTTTCTGGCGTAACCGTTGAGCAGATCATCATATGAGCTGGTGGTTCTATGAACTGGGAGATTTTTTTTCCAAATGCTGAGCTACTATGCATGATTGTCTTGGCAAACCAAAATTGGGTGGGGTTACTCACAATTTGGCATAGTTATAAACACCATTTCCTTATATGTATTTTGGTCTTACCTTTATTATTTCGTTAGTTTAATGCAGGAACCTGCATATATTCTGATCATTAGCAATTAGCATGCATTTGCAAATTACATAAGAAGCATGGTCAAATAGAATAGCATTATCTTTCTGTTAGCCATATATACATTGTTCCGTAATGTATATATAGGCAGAGAAGATGATTGATTTTGAATATTTGCACTGTGATGTTATTTTCCTTTGTTTCTCATAGGACTTCTGGTGTAACACAAAATGATCTATGCAAAACTTTCCGTATGAAAGGAAACAACTTCCACTTTATTGTAAAGAGCCTTCAGTCGCAGAAGTTAATTGTTAGGCAGTCAACTATTATAAAGGTTAAAGACCATGGAGCTGATGCCGAAGATGCTTCCCAGAATAAACAAATCATCAACACTAACTCACTGTATCTCTCGCGATATGCCAAAAACCTGAATATGAATTCACAACAAAGAATTGAGATCATAAAGCCTGAACTACTGGGGAGCAATGAAGAGAGCAATGGAGATGTTTTGCAAGAAGATGGGGCTTTTGGTGTAAATGACAAAAATGATATATCTATTCATGATTATCTTCCAGCAATGAAAGCCATATGCGATAAACTAGAAGAAGCTAGTGGAAAGGTCAACTGTTCCTTCTTTTCTTTTCCATTTGGTATTCTCCTGGATTTTATTTTTGCTCTATAGTTTTCTAACTCTGTGCTATTATTTCATCGATAGACTCTTGTTGTTTCGGATATAAAAGTAGATCTCAATTACAGGATGACATATGGGCACAGAGCATGGAGAAATGTAAGTTTGCTCAGAATCACTTACTGCATATGCTCTCTAGTTTCTGCTCTTCTGGTTTTCCTCCTTATAGGGTATTACTGAGATACTGTTTGCTTAGGTACTGCATAGGCTAAGAGACGCACAACTTATTGAAGAATTTGATGCCAAAGTTGATGATAAGGTGACATTAATCTTTCCTCCTGTTCTGTTGGCATTTTCAATTAATAATGTATGCTCTATTCAGTAATAGTTTTGGGCTTGTCAGTGCTTCCTGTCAGGAACTGGAAATTAGAAAAGACTTTATAATTATCATGTCCATATGTACCCCTCTTGTGCTGTTATCTTTCACCTGGTCATATACTTTGTGAGCCAACAAGTGATAAAGGTATTCCTTTTGTTCAGTTTATTCGCTGTTTACGTCTGTTGAAGAAATTCGATCCAAATGAATTTCAGCCAAAAAGTACAACCTCAAACTACAAACTTGGCAAGAAAGGCCAGGCAACTGATCAAGTCATGGAGCTTCCATTAGAGAACTGTATATACGATATGATCAACTCACAAGGGCCAAAAGGAATAACCCTTGTTGAGGTACTTCTTGTAACTTTTTCAGGAGTTAAATTATACATCTGTGTTTTTCAATGACATATTCTACAAACCTACAAACTATTCTTTTGGTATACAGGAATATGAATAGTTGTCTGAATGGCATATATGTACGGCTTCTTGTGGGTTGTAACTGGTTCATTTCTAGTAGCGTAAATACATAAATTTTGTCTCTAGCAGCATGGCCTATAACATATCTATATTTTTGACTAACTTACTGGAGCTTCTTTATGATATAAAATCTTTTCTGATACATTATTCTTCTGGTTGAAATCCCTAATGAAAAAAAGAGTTTCATGTGCAAAATGTCCTGTCATGATGAGACTAGCATTGATGATTATATAGTGCAGTCAAGTGTCATTATCTCTCTACTATGATCAACTTGTTTATCTGGATTTAAATATAATTGTTTTTGCATTTTTAAAGCTTAGTAGAAGCTGGTCGTTTACTTATTTGAGTTCATGGCAATGCACATGCTATTGTCAGTGTGATATGGACTAATATTGTCAGTGTCATCTAGCTCTTACTACTTAAAAGCACAGTCATCTGTCCGCCCCTTCCCCCACGTTGTGCGCTGCGTGCCCTCTTGAGGAAACCAGAAAATCATGTGCTTTTTACTCTGTCCCAACCCCCAGCCTTTTCCCAGTCACCCCACCCCAGCCCATTCCCAGCCTATTTGGGCCTATAAAGCATCCAATAGCCATCCTAACGCAATATCTTGTTGCAAAGCATGATACCTTATTAGTGCAGCATGTTAGTGTTCTGTATTTCTTGAAGTTAGCAACTCATGTTCTATGTAACTTCCATGTAGCTTGGCAAACGTCTTGGGCACAACAATTCAAAAAGGCTTCATAAGCGAGTGTCATCCATGCTTAAAAAATACAATTTGACTTGGGAAGCTGAAGTTCAAGACAAGACATCACAATACCGAGTTTGGACTTCAAAAAACTTTTCACACTACAAAGCTGGTGCTGCTCTGCATAATTTGGAGGCACTCCCAGATGACCACGAGAAGTGTTCTGATTTGTGGTCATTAGTTCCATCTAAAGGATCAGAATCTCCAATCTCACGTTGATTTATTTGTTGATAATAACAAGCTTTTGTTGGAAGAAGAATGCACAATAAACCAGCAGGACATCCCTCCAGAGTAACCATGAAGTGCGCTGGTGGGTTTCTCAAATTGTTGAACAGGTAACAGTGATCTATGTTCCTGGTAGTTTCTATTTATTCTTTCAAAAAATTGTGCTTAGTACCTCTTTGGGGGAGTGCCATGCTGTTGTAGGAGCTTGTGGTAATTTATGCTGCTTAAAACTTCACTTATTGACCTTACTTTCGAACACCCTTAGTCGCATATATCCAAATGGCTTCACATTTTCGTCCAAGTAAATGTGCAGTCATATGCTCTGTTTAATAAGCTCATAGGCTCATAACCAGGTATGTAATCTATTTCATACCCTGCACCTTTTTTTTTTTTATCGAGTATTCCAAAGATCAAAACTAAAGGCAAGTTCTGACAGTTTGAGAGATTTATATGGCTGAGTTAGTGATTTATATTTCATCCAGTTAGTACAGTGCATTTTTTGAGAACTGTATGTGCCAAGCTTCTTGCGAACTAACTTTGAGTTATCTGCGAGTTATTTGTACTTGTCATCTGTGCTCCCTGTGTTTCTTTTTCTTAAGGAATTCTTTGAGTTAGCACGATATCCAAGTTGAACTTTGACCATAAATTTCTTTTAGGATTTCTCATCACCACAAAAGGCGATCATATGAAAGTACTTTTGAAATGAATCTGTAATACAACTTTTATGCTGCATTGCAAGTGAACCAACATAGTTGTAATTAAATGTTGAAAAAAGAATTACAAAGTTTGAATGTTGACATATACGAGCACCATTAAAATCAATGAGCTTAACCAAAGTGACCCCCTTATTTCTGTTTTAGAGAAACTTGCTTTGGGTCAGAGGAAGAGGCGTCGCTGCCCTCCATTGACTTCTGATGATCGACGGCATAGGAGGATTCTTCACATGCTAAAGGTTACTAATTGAGTATACAACACTCAAAAGTTTTTAATATGAATAATGTGCCAAAATACCTTATTTCATTATCATGTGCATGCATGGTGTAAGTGCATCCTTGCATGTAGGACTGCATATTGTTATATAACACCTTTCCTTTTTCCCTTTGCAGAAAAAGAAATTTGTACTAAAGGTGGAGTTACATAAATGGTTAGAGGGACTTGAAAAAGAAAATGGAAAAATAATGGATAGGAAGACATTGACTCGCACTTTGAATAAGCTTCAGGAAGAGGGCAGCTGTAAATGCATCAAAGTTAGTGTCCCTCTGGTTACAGACTACACCCGCAGTCGTCTCATTGATGTAATACTGCATTCTTCTGTTGGAGACTTGTCACCGGAACTTGTGGATCAAATTAGGAATAGACAAAGGAACTTTGATACAGAAACTCGTTCAGGTGCAGCAGCTAAATTGAAGCAAAATCAACACACGACTGCTATACTTGGTTTGAGGATTCCACGCAGAGTTAAAGATAACAAACCATTAATATTAGAAGCTATGCATGCCAATGGATTCATTGGTGCAAAGATGATTCGAGCTAAGCTGTTCCATAAATTTCTGTGGGTATATGTTAGTGTTTTGCCAAATTGGTGTGACCCATTTGATAATGACAAAGAAGGGCATCATGACAAGAACCTTAGTCAATCGTCTGTGTTGTTTTCTATGGTGGGAGCTACAAAAGAAATGCCTCTTGAACTCTTTCTGCAAGTTGTGGGATCAGCAAAGAAGATTGATCACATGATTACTAAGTGTAGGCTTGGAAAAACGCTTTCAGAAATTCCTACCGAGGAATACAACCAACTCATGGATACTCATGCCAAAGGCCGACTCTCACGCTTGGTAAATATTCTAGATAAGCTCAAGGTAATGTTTTGTCTGTGATGTTGCAATTAACGTTGTGAGAGTCTTGAACCTTAGGCATGCTCTTTAACATTTTTTAGGTCTATATTGGCCTGCTGCATATCTGTCTTATGAATTCCGGTTAATGTTTATTGTAATTCAGCTTGAGAAGAATTGAAATGATTAGTTCTTTCGTTTTGTTTGCTAGCTTGTCCAACTTGCAAAGGAACTTGTAGATGATTCTGGTGCGCCATCAGATGCTTTGCCTACACATTCAATAGAGCTGAGGCCTTACATTGAAGAACCTACACCAAGAATTCTTCCATCATCCCATGTTAATGTGAACCACCGGCCAAAAATTCGGCATGATTTTGTTCTTTCAAGGCAGGAGTTTGTTGATGCTTACTGGGAAACGTTAGAGTACTGTTATTTAACAGCTGGCTTGGCTGAGCCATCAAGTGCCTTTCCTGGCTGTTCTGTACCAGAGGTTTGTCATTGTCGACGTTCATTATTGCATCGTTACCTAATAATAATGACATATTACTGTTGATTTATCTGTTCTATTTTTAATGGTCATTTTCGTTTTTTATCCCATTATTCACCTCTCCAATAAAATGTGTTTATGTATACTTTCTTAGCTCGCTCTCTCTCTCTCTCTCTCTCTATCTATCTATCTCTCTCCTGTATGTTTTATGCTAACCTTAGTTCCTTTATTTACATACCCTGCACTTTATGGATATATCTTCTCTCTTTTCTGGTTGTAGTAAAAAAATGACTCTGCCTATTATTTTAAAAGGTGAAGTTCTATTTTGAATGGCCAATGCTGGCCTGTATCCATATTATTTTGTATTTTCAGGGCATCTGATCTACCATTACTGTTGCATTACTATTCATGATTGAACACTGCAACACTATGTGCAAAGAGCTCACCGTTGTTGAATCCTGATGTTGATATGTGACCGTTTTCTTGTTTCTATTTTGTTTTTAACTGTATATTGTCAACTGCAATCATGTTACTAGTTGTAAATGTGTTTCAATATCCATTTAGTTATTATTGAAGCCCATTACACCCAGTGTAAATTATATTGGCTGGCATTGGCTATTTTGCTAATGTTAGACCATTCGATCTCAGTTGTGATTTTCTCTTGTACTGTTGTACAGATTAACTATATGATACCCTATTTTTTGTAGGTTTCTCATCCTCGTTCATGGAGTTCACTTAGAGTAATGACTACTGAACAAAGACTGGAGTTACAACAGCGCATTATGAATGCCAGTGAGAATGGAAAACTTCCTTTTAGAGATTGTCGTATAATTGCAAGGGAGTTGAATCTCTCTGTACAGCAGGTATGTGTCTGATCTCGATATTTCCCTCCAAGCTCCTTAGAGATGCGAAGAGCTACTCTGTTTTATTATTTGACCTTTTTTTTTTAAAAATAATGTGAGGGACTGAAATAAAAACACTCATTATAGGAATTAGTATTTGACCTTACTTCTGTATTTGATATTCTTCAACTTATATACTAATGCACCCCTATTCTTTTTCTGGTTCAGTTCTATATTTTGGAAAGATAATCCTATAACAGATTAATTATATCCCATGCAAAGTATTAAAATTAAAAGAAAGGGTAAACACAAAACCAGAAACAGATCAACGGAATTTCAAGTCAAGATGGGAATGTTTAATGTATCAGCAAATACCATGCAAAGTGTGTTCGTGAGGTTGTCCTAATGCCTACTTTCTTTTTCTTGAATGTGGTGAATCAAGATGGCAAATAGGCTGTATTGTGAATTCCAACTCATGTTGTAAAGTGTACATGTGACCGAGAACAAGTGTGGGAAAGGTGACATGTAATCGACTAACTGGTAGCAAATTCGTGAAATATCAAATAGAAGAGGTGTACTCATACTATTCTGAGTTGAATTGATCGACAATAATTATATGCGATAGCATCTGGGCCTATGGGGACCAGTTAAAATAGTAATAACTGGACTCGTTTTTCTTTTTGGACTGGGGAGCAGTAACAGAGTCTCATACACTATTTGGATTATATTGTGAGGAATATTTACAAAGTTTGGAAGAATGCACAAGTTCCACTGGCAGCTCTTAAGGGTAATAATGCTTAAACACTATATAGCAGGAAACAAAGTGATAAACACAATATAGCCAAGAAACATAATAATAGTATCTCATATCCAGTTGCAATGTTAGCCTTATTTTCATCATCTTAGTTGCAACATTGTTATGGCTGATTTTGTTTACTCTTGCTATCGTTTCAACTCTGTTTTTATGTTCGGGGCCCTTTATATTTCTGTTATGTACATGGTTTCTATCCAGTAACACTGACTGGATGGACTGATTTATGTAGGTGCTCTGTGTATCGTCCTCTCAGAATAGACAGCTTCATGGACAGCCCACCGTCCCTGCTGCAAGAAAACGGCGAAAAGTTAATTCAGGATCAACCTCTAAAAAAAGGAAAAGGTCTGCTGATGAGATTACCCTGAAATTTATCAAACGGAATGTTGAAACCATTGAATCCACTGAACCGAGACCAGCACAGTCTATCCCACATGAGGAGGTATCTGAGAGAATCTCTCCATCCACATTCCATACTGATTCTCTCCCACAGGTGGATGAAGATACGATAAGCAGTCCAAGGATCAGTCGATCTACCATCTTAAGAGGAAGCTGCATGAGAGAGAAACGATTTGTGTGGACATACGATTCTGACAGGTGTTTCTTGGTTGTACATCAATTATTTTGTTTCAATGCACTTTACTGGAGACAATGTTTTCCATGATGTTGGGAACCTGATTGGTTATTTTTATCTACAGAAAATTGCTGATGATATACGCTAGATCCCATGCAACACTTGGAGCAGGATCTCATCGCGTAGATTGGAACTCTCTTTCTGATCTTCCAGCTCCACCAGCTGCATGCCGTAGAAGGATAGCATACTTGAGGAAAAAAACAAACATAAGACCAGCTGTGAGCCGAGTCTGTGACCTTTTAGGCATACGATACGCTAGGTGCCTTGAAAAGGAAAAGAGATGGAAATTGAGAGGATTACCTTCCGAAATCTCAAATTCTAGTCATGACAACTGTGTGGATCCAGATTCTGAGCAATTCTTTTGGGATAATTTCGAGGATCCAGAGATAAAGAGTGCACTTGGTGAAGTCCTTGAATTCATTCGGGTAGAAAAAATGGAGCAGACCAAGAGAGTTGGGTCTAAGAATGAAAGGAACAATGATGATAATGATGTCACCAAGGAAGTTCCAAATGGGCAGGAACAGCCAGTACGTACTGATATATTTAATCTCAATAAACACATATTTTATTTAACGCTGATGTTTTACCTTGTAATAATCAGGTTTTAGGTGCACGTGCAACCTGTGCAAGCACTGCAATTAAAGAAAGTGGACTCCGTGAACATGCGAAATCCTATAGGCTGTCAAATGCAATCCATGCAAGTAAAAACATGGACATTCCCTTCAGATCTCATGAAAAGGCCATTAACCATAATAAAGATGATATTGCTAAAAGAGATGTATGCAGATCATTGGCAGTTGCAAATGCATTAGAGCTTCTGAAGCTGGCTTTTCTCAGCACCTCATCAGGACCAGAAGTGCAAGCTTCGTTAGCAGCAACCCTCCAGCTTTATTCAGAGACTGAAATTTTTACTGCCTTTTCCTTTCTCAGAGAGAAAAATTTCATGGTTAGTGTTTGCTAATTCATCTTCCCATCAATGTATCAAATTTCTTTTGATTATTTGTTGGAAAGCTAATTCAGCTTTTGAATCTGTATTTGTTGGAAAACACAATAGAATAATAGATGTATTAACAACATTCTGTGAAATTTAAGATCCTATGTGCACTGCTCCATTTCTTTGGCTGTGAACCCAAGAAGTATAAATGTGATGAGGCTGCATTCCTGCATCGCAGATTTCTTTGTGCAGTTCTCGGAGCTCGCAACTACACATATCTATAATCTATGCTTGTTGTGTAATAGAAATTTTTCAGCTTTTACTTGTCCTGTAGTATAAGCATCTGAGTTTGCAGTGGAGCTATGGTGATAATCTCTTACATTTAAATGCTGCAAAGGTTGAAGTGGTTATTTGGCATCTCTACTGTCATTCTGTTTGTACTGATATTAGGAAGAATCATTTGGCCTTAGTGGCATATATACATTGAACCCTATTAGGAATGATATTGTACCTCTCTAAGATAAAGGGAATGATATTATATGCTCAATTTTTGGTACTTAGTCAGTATAGTTAAGCTTTATGTTTTTTTTTAAAGTGTGCTTGCAATTTAAGGCAGCATTTTTTAACTGTTCATCTACTTTCCTCCTATTTTACAGGTAACTGGAGATGGAACAAAGCCATACACTCTTTCTGGAAAATTCTTTTTTAATGCTTCGAATTCACCCTTCCCATTTGGTTCAGGGAAAAAAGCTTCTGAATTTTCTCAATGGGTAGGGCAGCAAAAGAATACCATGGATGATGGAGTTTGTTTGTATCCAGATCTACAATGTGGGGAAATTGTCCAGCTCTTTTCTCTTGTTTTGTCTGGAGAGTCGTTCATTTCACCCTCATTGCCAAGTGAAGGAGTTGGTGAGGCTGATGAGCCTAATAGCTCTAGTTTGTTTGTTGATGATAACAGTGAATTGGATGAGAGTAGTCACAAACGCAAGGCTGATATGGTTAAACTTAAAAGCAGTAAGACTAAGAAACACAAACCTTTGCCCAAGATAGAAAGCGACTTTTGCTATCGCCGAGAGAAAGGTTTCCCTGGTCTTCAAGTGGCTTTGAATCAAGAGAGAATTAAAACAAGTAATCTTACACAAGAGTTACATGATAAAGAATGCCTTATTTTTACTTCAGCCTGGGAAATGGGGGGCAAGCATGTTGATTCACAGGTAGAAAGTCACAATATGTCATCATTGTATCTAAACAACTCCAGTTCATGTCGGCGTTTACTGTCAGAATCTCATTTGGAGAACTCTTACAGTGGGTGGCCTTGGGATGCTATAAAAACATATGCTGAACAGTCACCATCATTATGTTGTAACAAAAATGAACCAGCCATATTGTCTTCTGACCTGTTCAGAAATGCATTTTGTGTTGTTCATAAAGCTGGCGAACAAGGAGTTAATTTGAGAGAGATGTCACAGGCACTGGATCCTCTAGGTATTCTTTAGATTTGTGTAACTATGTTAAACTTAGAAGTATTTGTGTAACTATGCATCAATTATTTTGTAACTATAGTTCATTTTTATATTCTTATCCCCTGCAGGCATCCAGTTCGTCAATCTGATTGTTCATACTCTCAAGAGATTTCAGCTGGTCATTAAGGTAAATCTGTGAGCAAGCATGCATATGGTAGATTAGTAGCCTACTTATTTGTTCTATTTGGTTACTGGTTTATTGATATAATTATCTTAATTCACTTTTGTTTTTCATATCTGCCTAATTATGAATACTTGCACTGTTCATTCTTTTGCTTGTCAAAATTTACCAGTGGTTTTTTGTTGTTAACAAACAGATCTTGTTATTACTGACATATTTTTCTGCACTTGTAGAATTCTATATAAACATTTAAACATAATTGGGATAGTAAAATATTTATGTCAAACTGATTAAGAGTGGAATACTTGCATATAAGATGCTTCACTTACTGCTGCTTTCTTGTCCACATTTTTTTTATTTCCCTACTCATATATAGGTGTCACTCTATTTTCTTGCTTCACAGGTCAATGCATATGATGGTGTGCAGATTGTTGACTCTATACATAAGTCAAAATATCATATAACTACGCTTGCAGATTCAAGCCATTGCAGTTGTTTGCGAGCTTCTGCTTTTGAGATGGCCGAGACTGGAGATACAGAAAATCTACTGAAAGAGAAGCATGCAATGTCTAGTGATGTGCAAGGGAGTGTAAAAATGCTTGGTGACGGGCACACTGTGACGGTTCTTAATGTCCAAAGCAAGTCAAGCTCTCCTCAGATACACGGTCAAAGTCCTGTAGGTCAGAAAAGGTCGTTTACTCCAGCACAAGACAACAGGGGCAGTGATTGTTGTCATGCTTGCGAAAAGCATATATATCACCCAATATTGCCATGGATAAATGGTGATGGAAGCATGAATAACACTGTCTACGAAGGTCTAAGTCGTCGTATTATTGGATATACCATGCAATATCCAGGAGTAGTGGAGGTGCGTGTTTGTTTTATTATTTATAGCTCTTTGTTTTGAATTAGGAAAGTTTCATGTATGCCACTGAAACTGTGATTTGTTTATCCATCTATATCTCCAAAAGTTTTATATTATGTTATAGCATTCTTTACTAATTAATCCTTGTTTTCTTTAAATGTCTCATTTTAAAAAGAATTTTATGCGAGAACTTTAGTATTTGAAACTTTGGAAGTCTTAACTTTTCGAGCATAAATCTGAATTTTGAATTCCCCGGATCCTTTATTTTTGGTTTGGAAATTCAAGAATTCAAAATCAAGGTTGAGACATGAAATTCCATATTTTAAAATATTCCTTTTCTTTTCAAATTCGTGTTATTTTGGTAGTTGACAATTGTAATTTTAGTTTTATTTCTAAATATCTGAATGGAATACTTTAATCTTAGTTATAGCTAGCACTACAATATTAAAAAATTCATCGATACGGTACACGTGAACAATGGAAAATTCAACTATTGTCTAAATTTAAGTGTTGCGAAAATTTCCGTTTGTGTATGTTATGGTTTAGCATGTCCTTTTTTCTTTCTCACTGTGACTCCCGTGTTTACTTCCTCTATATCATTTATATTTTTCTTTTTATTTACTTTCTCATCTCTTACTGTTCAAGTTATTTGAATCCCTCCGGTTGCATGGTAAAGTTGGTTTGTCTTAAATTGATCAGGCAGTTATTTTGAATGTTATGTACAGAAAGATCGTTTGATTCCCCTACGTAGTTGTGATTCCAGTTACAGAATTACCATATCAGCAACATTATTTTAAAAGTTCTGATCTAATTGTGCCAGGAGGATATTATCCATCGGATGGATGTGTTGAACCCGCAGGTGCGTCACCCCTCTACTTTCTCCTTCTGTACTTGTATATTCGATATTAAAATGATAGTGGTTTAAATAATAAATATTTGTGAAAGGGCATGTAGCCTAGTGGTTGTAGTGACCTGAGTAGAACCCCAAGGTCCTGAGTTCAAATCTCCTATAGAGCGAATTTCAGATTGAGTTGTTTGCGGGGCTAAGTTCCCTATTTCAATGGCCGTATATATCCGGTTGGATATAGAGGCCGGGTAAAAAATACCTTTTTTTAAAAAATAAATATTTTACATTATTCTCACTCATGGTTAGTTTTTTCCTTTCTGCAGACCTGCCGGACCTTGTTGGAAAAGCTGATGTTTGATAAACACCTTTATGCTCGGGTGTTGATGAACTTGCCCCTTCGGCACCTACCCTTTTGCAGAGTATTTTGAAGCAAGATCGCTGTAAAGAACCATCCAAGTGTAACAAGCGTTACTTTGCTAACCCAACGAGTACATTTCTGCTATAGACAGATGCACTAGGCTCTCTAGTGTTAGTTGATTTGTGCATATCGTCACCCCCAAACGTACAGACTAGTTGTACACTTTGTGATTCGTTATTACAGGACTGTTTATGCTGTTTGTAATCAGATTTACTACAAGCCCATCAACATAGCTACATATAGATACCATACAGATGATGCGACTTGTTTATCACTCGTGGTCTTTATGAGTTTATGACTGATGAATATGCTTGTATGTCTGGGTATGCCCTTGCTTCTAAGCTGAGTGAGAAGTTCTACGGCATGTGTATCAGTGTATATAACGATGCATTACACAAGCTAACAACTTGATAAGTGGCTCTAGTAAACAAGTTCTACTAATATGTGTATATAACGTTGCATATGCACAAGCCAACAACATGAAAAGTGGCTTAAATGGCAGCCACAAGGTAGTAAGCAAAAATCAGAAAAGGAAGGAAAAAGGAGAAAATGACTCTTCATTGGAATGAAAAAAAGAAAAGGAGAAAACCTTCATTGGAAGAAAAGGTTTTCAGCTAAAAACAACATGGTATGAGAGGACATTTTCCGTCAAGATTCGTTGTACTAACAGATATCACCTCTAATACTATGTATTTTTTTCTTTTTTTCTTTTTTTTGTCGAGTGGAGGGAGTAGATTCCAGTACAGCGAGAGGTGTGGAATCGACTAAATTCAGGGTTGCTCCAGTCTACACGCACGACCCGGTTCACATCGAAATTGACTCGTTGGGTGCCCCGGTTGTCCGGGAGATAAATAATGTCACATACGAAGAAGCTGTCAGCTGTAGTCATCGCCGAAGAACGTTCTGGTTAAATGCTTGCAAGTACTGTACTACCTCCGTCTCCATCTAATCCTAGGTTATATAACATTTTTGGATGGAGGAAGTATTTTCTTAGCTTGAACACAACTGCACAAGGCACAAGGCACATATTATCTTAGCATGAGCACAAAGCACATATACCTGGTCATACATGGCCTGCCGTAGTCATGCCCTTCAAGTCCAAACTGAAAGCTAATGAAGAGCTTCTGAAGGTTTTCAGCTAAAAAAGTATCTCCTGTCATTCTAGCTGGTCGAGGTGCATGCTTTCGATCTATGTGGACTTGCTTAGCTATGTAATCTCTTTCTACTCTCTCAATTTCAAAATAATTAACCTAGACTTATTTGGGACGGAGGGAGTATTCCAGTACATTTCAGTGTGTTACATTGATCACACGTGGACTCGGATCAATCAACGCCCCACATCGGTGGATGAAATAGTAACCATACACAAGTATGCTTAGAAATAAATTTGACAGCTCTAGAAGAGTGATACATACACGTGAAGAACCAGACTTTGAATATGTTCACACCTAAATTAGATTCATTTCATCTCAATCACATATATATTTCTTTATCTGTGGATATACTCCACCCCATTACTTGTCCTTGTTTTGCATATTAAGAATTTCGAATAGTTTAAGTAAGAATATAGTGGGCGAATTGGCAAGTTGGGTAGAAGCAACGGAGTGCTAACTGCAGTTTTGAACGACTTGACATGTTACGTTCTTTCAAGAATTCTAACCTGTACGATAGCAGAACAACCTCCCACAACCACAAGTCTATGTGCGTGTCTTGTAGTTGTAGTACAGTCAGTTTCGCAACGCCGGCCATTATTTTCATCATCTAATATGAAGCAAGATGGTAGCAATAGCATCTGTATCACGTTTGTGTATTATGATCAAAATAGCATTCGGGCAGTACCAGTCTTTCCAGCCGGTAGATAGCTACTGAACGCGTGGAAAAAATCGGATGAATTGGGTGAGTCGTTGGGTGAGTCGAGCAGAGACCGTCAGACCGACAGTTGGGTGAGTCGTTGGCCCCAGCAACGACGTGATATCTGATGGGACTAGTGCCCCTGGACTTTGTCGACACAGCGTCAACAATATACAGACTTGGGTGCTTGGTTTATTTTCTAACTTTTTCTTCAAATTTTTAACTTTTTCATCGCATCAAAACTTTTCACACACACAAACTTCTAACTTTTCCGTCGCATCGTTTTAATTTCAATCAAACTTTCAATTTTGACGTGAACTAAAAACACTCTTGTGGGAGTAAATTGCAAGAAAATTGTTTGCTGCCGATCGAGCACTAATCAATCGACCGCTTGTGGGAGTCGATGTTAATCTTGCGTTTACTTATGAAGTCCACGGACGAGCACAAAGAGATGGTGCCTCTGCATATAAATTGACCGTGTAGTTAACAGACACCGGCCTGCGCATCACAAAGGCAAGCCGGCTGGCGCAAAGATGAGGTCGAGCTTTGTGGCAGCCTGTGCCATTTCCTTTGTGCTAGTGTGCTCGGCTGCTACTACGCCGCGAGCATTAGCTGCAGTCTATGGAGATGGCGGAGGGCTCTTGTCTATCCCTTCTAATGATTCCCTCGCTCACTGCCCCTCTAGCTGCGGGGATGTTGACGACATCGCCTATCCCTTTGGGATTGGGCCAGGCTGCTTCCGGGAAGGCTTCGAGCTTAAGTGCAACACCAGCACCAAAACTCCTAAGCTCTATATGAAAGATGGCACCACCCAGATCTTATACGTAGGTGACGATGATCTTTGGGCACCCATGCACTTCAACATTACAATGAAGCCAGGTACTGATACCTACAACATATCCTGGGTGTCTCCGAGGAAGGGAGTTACTATTTCTCAGCGTAACACCTTCTACATTATTGGTTGTAATATTGATGTCACCTTGTTCGAGTATGGTACGAGAGACGCTGTTGGTTACTGCGTGAGTAGATGCGATGGTGAAAAGGTACCAACAGAAGGGCCTTGTAACGGGAAAGGATGTTGCTCCATCAAGTTATCAAGGGATCTGCGGGGATTTCGGTCAACACTAGTCCAAGTTGATGCTACTGCAGCACAATCATATCAGCTGCAGCTGCGCCATGGTGTTATGGCTTTCATGTCATACAATGACTATTATGTACATAATGCGACTGATCTTTTCTTGAGTTGGACGAACACAAGCAATATCCAGGAAGCATTAGTTCAGTTTGCAATCATGGACCAACCAAGTTGTGAAATTGCTCGAATGAAAAATACGAGTTATGCTTGTAGCACCGGCAGCAACTGCCTAAATATGTCATCTGGAGGTTACACCTGTGAGTGCGCCAATTATGATCTTTATTATTATTATGCAGAACAAAGTCCTTACCTTTTGGAAGGATGCATCATCCGAGGTGATTCCTCTCTACCTTTCTCCACTTAAATACTACTAAGGCACACACATATAGAGAGCTTTATTTGCATATCGAATTTTCATTCCTTCTCTCTTTCTAAGGCGCAAACAAAAGTCTTCCGTATCGGTTTTTCGTTCATTTTTCTCTTTCTCTGTGGAGCAGATTACAACCCCAAGCGGAAAGAACACTGTCGGAGATCATGCGGAAACATGGCAATTCCCTTCCCTTTTGGTCTTGAAGAAGGTTGTTTCGCAAGTGAAAGGTTCCGACTTAATTGTACAACAGGTAACATCACACTTTTCAACCCACGGGACGCACGTTATAATGTGACTGATGTGTCAATTGAAGAGGGGACAATGGTGGTTAGCAACTTGTTGAACGACACAGAATATGGGGGAGAGGACATAATATCCCAGGTGTATGGTGGTAGAGAAATTGACGGTCCTGTTGAAGATCGATTTGACTTCTCTTTACAGTATAACATTGTTATAAAGTGGGCAGTAGCCAATTTAACGTGTGATGCCGCAGTAAAAAAAGATGCTACATATGCATGCCGCAGTATCCACAGCAATTGCCTAAACGTTACCCATGGGAACATATTCATGGGATATCGTTGCAAGTGCCTTCCTGGATTTCAAGGGAATCCATATATCCAAGATGGATGTAAAGGTTCGCTCCTCTTCATTCCCACCAATTTACAAATGTTTAAGAATTTTATAGAAAATTTTGTGGATAGTTTAAACATGGCATTTCCCCTTTGAGCAGGTAGTAGTGCCTGTGTCTTTATATTGTACCAATATAAACAAAAAAAAAAAACTGAAGCGTTAATTGCAGATATTGATGAATGCTTACTGCCAAACTATTGCAACGGGACATGCCAAAATCTTCCTGGAAATTTTACATGCACTAGCTGCCCCCGCAGAAAGGAGTTTAATCCAATTACAAGGCAGTGTGTTGCATCAGCTAAGCAACACAATCTTATTATAGGTAAGTCATAGCTGACAGATTTAGTCAATCTTATTGCATTAAGATAATGCAAAGTGGCTTCACGGCACAAACATAATGAATGGCTGCAGGTATTACAACTGGTATTAGTTGTGGCATTGGTTCCATAATTATTGCATTAGGTGCAATTATTCTAGCCAATAAGTGGAAGAAAAGCATTCAAAAGAGAATTAGAAGAGCATACTTCAAGAAAAATCAGGGCCTACTCTTGGAACAACTAATCTCAGATGAAAGCGCCACAAATAAAACAAGGATATTTTCCTTGGAGGAACTAGAAGAGGCAACCAACAACTTTGATGCTACTCGTGTTCTTGGTCGTGGAGGACATGGCACAGTTTATAAAGGGATTCTATCTGACCAGAGTGTGGTGGCCATTAAAAAATCAAAAATTGTGGAACAAACTGAGATAGATCAGTTTATCAATGAGGTTGCTATTTTATCTCAAATTATACATCGCAATGTAGTGAAGCTTTTTGGTTGCTGCCTCGAATCTGAGGTGCCCTTACTGGTATATGAGTTCATACCAAATGGTACATTGCATGATCGTCTTCATACTGATGTTAGTGTTAAATCCTCATTGTCATGGGATGATCGAATTAGGATTGCTTCAGAAGCAGCAGGGGCACTTGCTTATCTGCATTCGGCTGCTGCAATACCTATTTTCCATAGAGATGTGAAATCTTCCAATATACTCTTGGATGGCAACTTTACTACAAAGGTCTCTGACTTTGGTGCTTCAAGATCTGTTTCACTCGATGAGACTCATGTGGTGACTATTGTCCAAGGTACATTTGGTTATTTAGACCCAGAGTATTACCACACTGGACAACTAACTGAAAAGAGTGATGTATATAGTTTTGGAGTGATTCTGGTGGAACTTTTGACAAGAAAGAAACCGATTTTCATCAATGATGTAGGCACAAAACAAAGTTTGTCTCATTATTTCGTTGACAGACTCCGTGAGGGATCTCTTATCGAAATAATAGATTCTCATGTTCTTGAAGAGGCTCACAGGGAAGACATTGATGATATTGCCTCACTTACAGAGGCATGTTTGAAACTCAGAGGAGGAGATAGACCTACTATGAAAGAAGTAGAGATGAGGCTGCAATTCCTGAGAACTAAGAGGCTAAGAAAATTCCAATTTCTCCCAGTCCCGGGAAGTGTTGGAGAGATTCAGCACCTTTTAAGCCCAGATGCTGGTAAATCCCAAGCACAGAACAACTATACCAGTGCAGGTGATTTATCATATGAAGGGATCTCCAGTTGCTACAGTTTGGAGCAAGAATTATCATCCTCAGTCAGTTTGCCACGCTAGCTATATATGTGACATGGAGTGTTGAGTTCTCACATATTTTCTGTGAAGTGTTATGTTACGTAGTTCAGTCCAGAGAAGAGTTTTTGCATGTTTCACCTCCTGTATACTTGCAGCATGTATGTGTAGCCCATGTGAGTTGATAGAATGACAGTTGTATTCTACTATAATTATTTGTGATCAATATCCTTGTAATGAATTAGTTAAGACATGGTATTGTAATATTGTATTTAAGCTACAGTGGCGAAGAGAACAAGTTCAGTAATATTTTTTTTTACTCCATTGCCATTTGCCAATGTCTTGCTCAGTAAGGGTCACCAATAGGTATCTGACTGAACTCAGCTTGTAGTATGCTGGATTTTTTATTCCACATAGCAGTGACATCGTTAATATGGAGTATCATATAGCTAGTCGGAAGTCGGAACTTGGAACTCAGAGAACGATCCGAATGCCTTTACACAAAGTATAAATGGCACGGTTGAAATTTTTTATTTCATCACTTGTCCAAAAACCCTGCATTCATAGTATTGCATATGGGAACTGCAAAATTGTTTGGATTTGGTGGGATAGGGTCATAGGAATTGGGATATATAGAGGAAATCTAATTTATGTTTTGATTGAGGAATAGAGGAAAAAAAATGAAGGGTTAGAATCAGTCCACACTCCACACCCCATCACCATCTCTATCCCATTAGCAAACCGGACCACAAGTAATAGTAAGTACCTATGCTGCAAACAGAGATGCTATTGTCTTTGGCTCCAAATTCTCTAGCTTTGCAAAAGACAGTTTAGTTTACCAATGGGGATAATTTGACTGGAGTTAACCATACCAGTACAATTAGACTAAAAAAAGAGCTCCAACCTAGATTATGCACACAACCACTAACACATCAAGCAAAACAGTGGAGATTGCCGTTTGACTAGGGAGCGCACCAGTTTCGGTTCGAACAGACGAGACAACCAGGAGCGGCGGCCTGCCGGCCTCCGCGCTTGGGGGAGGCACCGGCCTTCTGATCGCGCCGGGGAAGAGGAGGAGCCCGACTGCCGAGGCGGACCAGGCCTCCCCTTCGCCCCCACACCTCGACACCTCTCTGACACTGGGCCTCTGTTGGCAAACACCCTGCAACTCCACCGTGATCTCTGTTCGGCTTTGCACTTGTGCCGCTGTGTCGTGATTGTTTCCGCCATTTTCATGTCGCTATTTGCTCATGCTGCGCCACCGCCGTCTCATAAATTAGAGGACCAATGTTGGCTTGCTCCTGCATAGAAGAAACACAGTGCTAATTAAATTGTAGGGCAGAGCTTCTAACTGTAAGTAGAGAGCAAAGAGTATACAAAAGTGCATGCGGCGTTATCGTACTACAGCAATCCTACTTAGGCAACGGCGCCGGCCATTCTTGTGTTCATCTGTATGAATTAGAAGATTGTGGCAATTGTATCACGCTAGTGTATCGTGATTAGGATTTGCACATTGCCACTCTTTCCAGCTGGTACTGATTTGTGGAAAGAATCGGCGAGTTAATTGGCCCCTGCAACGGCAGTAGATTTTTGCAAGGATGAAGGATAATATATAGTAGTACCACATTCTTAGAAGTTGCAATATACTCCATCCGTTTTATATTATGAGTTGTTTGATTTTTTTTTCTAGTCAAACTTATTTAAGTTTGATTAAGTTTATAGAAAAATATTGTAGTATTTTCAATACAAAAGAAACATATTATCAAATATACTTAATGCTAGATTTAATAAAATTAATTTGTCATTTTAGATGTTGCTTTTAATGACAAGAGCCCAATTTTCACTCAGAAAATGTTGAAATCATGAGTTCCCAATGTTTTCATAGGGAACTGCAGTCTGCGGGACTATATTTACGAATCTGCTCGTAATAGCTTAACAAGACGAGCATAGTGACCCTATACGGTGACAAATCCAGCAAATATCCCCTAATTAATTAAGCTAGCAACACCAATTTAGTCACTCTTAGGTAGGGATGAAAACGGATCGAATACGGTCGGAAACGGATCGAATAAGAGTCTTAGGGCATCTCCTCAGCGTGCCTCCGGTCGCAAAATATGATTTTACTAATGAATCCTCCTACTTCAAAGTGTTTCGAACCGAGCTTGTTATATAAGCACACAAAGGCAGCCATTGCATCGAGCAATAATAATATTTCAGTTTGACAAGGGAGCGTACCAATTTCGAACAGGAAATTAATCGGCGCTGAGCTACGGCGGCGTGTCGGCCTGGCCTTCTGCCGGTGCCTCCGCCATGAGGAGGTGCTGGAAGCTGAGGTGGACGGCGCCGCCCCCTTTCCCCCCGACTCCCTCCCGAGGCTGTGGCTTAGCTGCTTGCGGCGAACCGTGGCCCGCGCGCCGGCGGTGAGGTCTGAGGGGAGGGCGACGAGCGGCGCTGCCGCGATGAGGCCGAGGGGATGGATGTTGCTGCCCTGGACGATGTTGGACTTGAGGTCCAGAGTTGAGGGCTCCCGTTGCGCGTGGTTGGGCTTCTTGAGGCCCAGAAACTCTAACAGGCCGGGAAGGGCTATCTGAAGCTCGGCCTTTGATAGGATCGAGAATTCACGCCATACTGCTAACGTTGCTTCTGCACATAGGCAAAAGTGGCTTAAAATTGGGAACCGGAAAGTATATATACTAGTAGTAGGAGATAAAAATCAGAAAAGGAAAAATCTAACAGGCCGGGAAAAAAGATCGAGAATTCACGCCAATGCAAAAGTATTCACAATAGTACTGTATAGAGAAGTGCAGACCGCAGAACCAGATTGCAATATAAATTCAGGATTGATCAAGATTTACACCACTTCCATAATTTGTGGGTTGTCCTTCGTTCAGATCGCTAGCTTGTCGGAGAGGAAACTGTCACGTAGTACTACTTGTCAACTGTAGTCGTCACTGCCGAGTGCCGAAGAACGTGTTGGTAGAAATGATTGCGACTTGCGAGGTCATCTTACCGTGAACACCAGGGCATATACCTGGTCTAACACGGCCGGCCGTAGTCATTCCCTCGAAGTCCTAATTCAAAAGTTAATGCAGAGCTTCTAAATGTTTTAGGCTAAAAAAGTTTCTCCTGTCATTCCAGCTGGTCGAGAGGTGCATCCTTTAATTTCGATCTATGTGGACTGACTTAGCTACGTGGTGGTGTTCGGATCCATGACTAAACTTTATTCCTATCACATCGGATACGTGATATGTGGACGCTAATTTGGAGTATTAAACATAGACTAATTATAAAACTAATTTCATAAATGAGAGCTAATTCGTGAGACAAATTTTTAAGCCTAATTAATTCATAATTAGCACATGTTTACTCTAGTATCACATAGCCTAATCATATATTAATTTAGATTCGTCTAACGAATTAGTCCAAAGTTATAGAATGAATTTTGTCATTAGTCTACGTTTAATATTTCTAATTAGTATTTAAACATCCGATGTGATATGGGTTTTAGTCCCTGATCCAAACAGGGCCGCTTCTAATCTCTTTCTACTCCAGTACATTTCAGTTGCTTTAATTTATGATATGTGTAGATATAATAACCTAAAATAAGCTAGAGAGGAAGATTTGGTTAATAGTGACCAACATGTGTTTAACGTTGTTTTGTTTAAGCCATGCTGCGGGCGGCGTGGAGCCGTGCATCTATGCCCTGTTCTTTTCTCCAACAAAAACTGAATAAACTTTTACATAAAAATGGTATGTTTTTCAAATTGCTAAACGGTGTGTTTTGTGTGAAAACTTTCTATATGAAAGTTATTCTAAAATATAAGATTAATCTATTTTTCAAGTTTGTAAAAATTAAAACTCAATTAATCGCAGATTATTACCATTTTTTTAAAGGACACATTATTACCACCTCGTTTTACGTGAAACACTTAATCTTTATCTCATCTTCATTTCCAGGAGATTCAAAACCACCCTAGTCGAAAGTTAACGCAGAGCTCATGAAGGTTTTCAGCTAAAAATATGCTTATGCTTTCGATCTACGTGGACTTGCTTAGCTATGAAATCTCTGTCTGCACATTTCAGTTGGTTACGTCGAAATAGTAGCCCCATATTGGTGGATGAAATAGTAACTATATACAAGTATGCTTAAAAATAAATTTGACAGCTCTAAAAGAACGAGACATGCACGTGAAGAACCAGACTCTGAACATGTTCACACCTAGATTAGACCCATTTCATCTCAGCCACATATATATTAATTTTATCTGGGGCAATCACCTTGAATTTCTACGTTGCCTTATTTTCATTCCACACCATACTTGTCCCTGTTTTGCATATTAAGAATTGCGAAAAGTCTAATTAAGTAAGAATATAGTGGGAGAATTGGAAAGTTGGGTAGAAGCAAAGGAGCGCTAAGTAAGTGTAGAATGATTCAACATGTTGCTTTCTTTCAAGAATTCTACTCCCTTTGTTTTATATTATAAGACTTTCAAATATTTCCCATATTTATATATATATTACTTCCTTCGTTTCACAATGTAAGTCATTCTAGCATTTTTCATATACATATTGATGTTAATGAATCTAGATAGATATATACGTCTATATTCATTAATATCAATATGAATGTGGGAAATGCTAGAATGACTTACATTGTGAAACGGAGGGAGTATATGAATGTGGGCAATGCTAGAAATTCTTATAATATGAAACATTCATTAACATATATATGAATGTGGGCAATGCTAGAAATTCTTATAATATGAAACGGAGGAAGTACTTGGAAGATATCAAAAGAGCCTGCGCAAAAGTCTATGAGCATGTCTTGTAGGACAATCTCTAGTTGGAAAAAAGATGAATTATCCCTGAACTATCGCGGTCGATCGAATTACCCCTCTGAACCCGCCAGACATTGCTTACCCTAAACCTTTAATACCAGACGAATTAACCCCCTCAACCCATTCCAGAGCGGTTTTGTCCTACGTGGTGTACGCGTGACAATCCCATCAGCATTTTCTCTTAAAAAAATGGTGGGACCCACATGTCATACATCATTTTCCCCCCTCCCTCTCTCTCTCACACACAAGGCGGCGCGCAGGGGCAGGAGGTGGGCTGCGGCGCGAGACGCGGAGGCGGAGGCCTGAGCTGGGTGGCTCCGGCTGGCGGTGAGCGCTACGGGACAGTGGCAGAAGCAGCGTGGAGATGGAGGTGGAAGGGGAGGTCGGCGTGCACGGCGAGGGCCGTGGCGGGCGAGGCAGGCGTGGTGAAGAGGCGCACGGTGGTCAGAGGCGGCGGTGAGGAAGGGCCGCTCCGATCTCCCTCCCCTTCCACCCCATCAATGGCAGATCCCGGTGACACTGCCGTGCGTGCTGACCTCCCCTTCCACCTCCATCTCCTCCCGTTTCCCATCCACCTCCACTCCCCCTCCCCCCTCCCGTCCACTCCCTCGTCCCCACCCATCGCTTGTCCTCGCGCCGCCGTGCGTGCCATGCGCGCAAGAGAGAGAGGAAGAGGAGGTATGACAGGTGGGTCCCATATTTTTAAATAAATAAAATACTGACTGGAATGTCACGCGTACGTCACGTATGTCAAAATCGCTCTAGATTGGGTCGTGGGGGTAATTCGAGCGGTATTGAAAGTTCAAGGTGAGCAATGTCTGGTTTTCGTGTTCGGGGGGAGGGGTGGGTGGGTAATTTGGTCGAGTGCAATAGTTTAGGGGGTAATTCGTATTTTTTTCCTCTCTAGTTTCACAATGCCGGCAATTATTTTCATCATCTGTAATGAAGTAAGATGGTAGCATCTGTATGAGTACTAGCTAAGATATACCTTATCCAATTAAAATCTCTTACTCCCTCCATCCCAAAATGTTTGACGCCGTTGACTTTTTTAAAAATGTTTGACCGTTTGTCTTATTAAAAAATTAAGTAATTATTAATTTTTTCCTATTATTTGATTTATTGTTAAATATACTTTTATGTATACATATAGTTTTACACATTTCACAAAAGTTTTTGAATAAGGCAAACGGTCAAACATGTTTAAAAAAAGTCAACGGCGTCGAACATTTAAGGAAGGAGATAGTATATTTTAGGACAGATGGAGTATATATATGATTATTAATTAGCCTTCCGGGGCAGTACCAATCTTTCCAATTGGAAGATAGCTACTGGACGCGAGGAGAAAATCGGACGTACTCCCTCCGTCCCAAAAAAAGGCAAACTATAGGTTTGCGTGTCCAACTTTGACTGTCCGTCTTATATGAAAATTTTTTATAATTCGTATTTTCATTGTTGTTAGATGATAAAACATGATTAATATTTTATGCGTGACTTGTCTTTTTAATTTTTTTCATATTTTTTTCAAATAAGACGAACGGTCAAACATTGGACACGGAAACCAGGGTTTGTTTTTTTTTGGGACGGAGGGAGTAGAAGCGAGCAGCGACCGGCAGTTGGACGAGTCGTTGCCTCCAGCAACGACCGGGATATCTGATGCGACTAGTGCCCCTGGACTTCGTCGATCAATGGCAAATTATTGCGATAAAATTGTTTTCCGCCGATCGAGTATAAGCCAATCAATTCCTCCATATATGTTTTATACATAGCGCTTGGGGAGTGGCTGGGCATCTATACTTATAAAGTCCACGAAAGCGTGAGCACAAAGAGATGGCTGCCTCTGAATATAAATTGATCGGTAGTTAACAGGCACCGGCCTACGTACACCAGGAAGGGCAAGCCGGCTGGCGCAAAGATGAGCTCGAGCTTTCTGGCAGTTTGTGCCACTTCTTTTGTGCTGGTGTGCTCGGCAGCTATGCCACGAGCATTGGCTTCAGTCTATGGAGTTGGTGGAGGGCTCTTGATTGTCCCTTCTAATGACTCCCTCGCTCACTGCCCCTCTAGCTGCGGGGAAGTCGATGGCATCTCCTACCCCTTCGGGATTGGGCGAGGCTGCTTTCGGGACGGCTTCGAGCTTACCTGCAACACCGCCACCAAAACTCCCAAGCTCCTTGTTGCCAATAGTACTACCCAGATAACAGCAATGGAATATGACATGGCTTTGGCTCCTATGTACTTCAATTTTACGACAAGGCAAGGTATGGACACCTACAACATTTCATGGGTGTCGCCAGCTAAGGGTATTAAAATTTCAGATGGGAACACTTTCTATGTTGTCGGTTGTAATTTTGATGCCACCTTGTTCGAGTTTGGTACGGGAGATTTCGTTGGTTCTTGTATGAGTAGATGTGACATTGAGAAGGCACCAATAGCAATAGGACAGCCTTGTAATGGGAACGGATGTTGCTCCATCAAGTTATCAAGGGACATGCGGGGATTTCAGTCAACACTTGTTCAAGCTGAAGCTGCAGCACAAATATCAGATCCGCTGCATCGCGGGATCATGGCTTTCATGTCATATAATGACTATTACGTACGTAATGCGAGTGATCTTTTCTTGAGTTGGACGAATGTGAGCAACGTTGGGGGAGCCGAGCTTCAGTTTGCCATCACGGACCAACCAAGCTGTGGAAGTGCACTGGTAAACAAATCAAGTTATGCTTGTACCACCGGCAGCAATTGCTAAAATATATCATCGGGAGGTTACACCTGTGAGTGCACCAATCGTTATCTACAAGGCAATCCTTACATTTTGGGAGGATGCAACATGCAAGGTACTTCCTACCACCTTTAATTTCCTGCAAAATAAGACACATATATCGATATATATCTGACTTTCATCCCTTGTCACTCTCTTTGTGGGACAGATTACAACCCCAAGCATAAAGAACACTGTCCGACATCATGCGGAACCATGATCATTCCCTTCCCTTTTGGTCTGGAAGAAGGTTGTTTCGCAAACAAAAGGTTTCGACTTAATTGTACACCAGATCATATCACAGTTTTGGAAACAAGAGAAGCACAATTTATTGTGACTAATGTGTCCGTTGAAGATGGGACTCTGACTATAAGTAATTTGTTGAATAATACGAAATATGGGAGAGAGATACTAATAACTCAAGGTGACCAATATGGTGATACAGTGGTTTATGGTCCTGTTGAAGATCGATTTGACTTCTCTTTAGAATACAACATTATTATAAAGTGGGCCGTAGCCAATTTAACTTGTGATACCGATATAAAAAAGAATGCTACATATGCATGCCGCAGTATCCATAGAGATTGCCTAAACGTCACCCACGCAAACATATTCATGGGATATCGTTGCAAGTGTCTTCCTGGTTTTCAAGGAAATCCATATATCCGGGATGGATGTAAAGGTTTGTTCCTGTTCATTCCCCTCCTATTTGCAAATGTTTAAGAATTTTATGAAAGTTTTATGTGGATAGTTTAACCATGGCATTTCCCCTTTAGCCTTGTTCGGTTAATCTCATCCACAATGGGATCAAGCGGGATTGGAATTAATCCCCTCCAATCCCTCTCTCATGAGGATTAACCGAACAAGGCTGCACTAGTGCCTATGTCTATACGTGGTACCAATATAAACAAAAAAAACTGAAGAGTTAATTACAGATATTGATGAATGCTCATTGCCAAACTACTGCAATGGGACATGTCAAAATTTTCCTGGAGGTTTTACATGCACTAGTTGCCCCCAGAGAAAAGAGTTTAATCCAATTATAAGACAGTGTGTTGCATCAGCTAAGCAACACAATCTAATTATAGGTAAGTCATACCTGACAGATTAGTCAATCTTATTACACTAAGATAATGTAAAGTGGCTTAACGGCAGCAATTAATGGATGGCTGTAGGTATTACAACTGGTATTAGTTGTGGCATTGGTTCTATAATTATTGCATTAGGTGCAATTATTCTAGCCAATAAGTGGAAGAAAAGCATCCAAAAGAGAATTAGAAGAGCATACTTCAAGAAAAATCAGGGTCTACTCTTGGAACAACTAATCTCAGATGAAAGTGCCACAAACAAAACAAAGATATTTTCTTTGGAGGAACTAGAAGAGGCAACCAACAACTTTGATGCTACTCGTGTTCTTGGTCGTGGAGGACATGGCACAGTTTATAAAGGGATTCTATCTGACCAGAGTGTAGTGGCCATTAAAAAATCAAAAATTGTGGAGCAAACTGAGATAGATCAGTTTATCAATGAGGTTGCTATCTTATCTCAAATCATCCATCGCAATGTGGTGAAGCTTTTTGGCTGTTGTCTCGAATCTGAGGTGCCCTTACTAGTATATGAGTTCATACCAAATGGCACATTGCATGATCGTCTTCATACTGATGTTAGTGTTAAATCCTCATTGTCATGGGATGATCGAATTAGGATTGCTTCAGAAGCAGCAGGGGCACTTGCTTATCTGCATTCGGCTGCCGCAATACCTATTTTCCATAGAGATGTGAAATCTTCCAATATACTCTTGGATGGTAGCTTTACTACTAAGGTCTCTGACTTCGGTGCTTCAAGATCTGTTTCACTCGATGAGACTCATGTGGTGACTATTGTCCAAGGAACATTTGGTTATTTAGACCCAGAGTATTACCATACTGGACAACTAACTGAAAAGAGTTATGTATATAGTTTTGGAGTGATTCTTGTGGAACTCTTGACAAGAAAGAAACCAATTTTCATCAATGATGTAGGCACAAAACAAAGCTTGTCTCATTATTTCGTTGACAGACTCCGTGAGGGATCGCTTATTGAAATAATAGATTCTCACGTTCTTGAAGAGGCTAACAAGGATGACATCGATGATATTGCCTCACTTACGGAGGCATGCTTGAAACTCAGAGGAGGAGATAGGCCTACTATGAAAGAAGTAGAGATGAGGCTGCAATTCCTGAGAACTAAGAGGCTAAGAAAATTCAAATTTCTCCCAGTCCCAGGAAGTGTTGGAGAGATTCAGCACCTTTTAAGCCCAGGTGCTAGTAAATTCCAAGCACAGAACAACTATACTAGTGCAGGTGATTTATCATATGAAGGGATCTCCAGTTGCTACAGTTTGGAGCAAGAACTATCAGCCTCAGTCAGTTTGCCACGCTAACTATATATGTAGCATGGAGTGTTTTGGGATCTCATATATGTTATATGAAGTGTTATGTTACTTAGTTCACTCCAAACTCCAAAGAAGAGTTTTTGCATGTCTCACGTCCTGTATGCTTGCAGCATGTATGTGTAACCCATGTCAGTTGACAGTTGTATTCTGCTATAATTATTTGTGATGGATATCCTTGTAAGGAACTAGTTAAGATACGGTGGCAAAGTGAACAACTTCAGTAATAATTTTATTGCTCCATTGCCAATGTCTTAGATATTTGACTCACTGATATGCTGCTCGGCTTGTAATAGTATGCTGGATTTTTTCCACATAGCAGTGACATCGTTAATATATAGCTAGTCGGAACTTGGAACTCATAGAACGTTCCAGAATCCGAATGCCTTTACACAAATTATAAATGGCACGGTTGAAATTTTTTATTGAGTGAATTGCACATTGGACCACTTATTTTTACCTGTTTTGTAACTTGGGCTAGGGATAAGAGAAGGTTTTTACTTTGGACCTGCTAAGTTTACACCTAGTTTCACTTTGAGGCAATGTTCATCTATTCCGAGTTTCCGACCCTTTCTTTCTCCTCTGATCTGCGCAATCTTGGTGAGCACATTACCAGTGTACAGTCCTGGTACGGTGGTGTCTGAGCTGGATTCAATCATCAATGGCGGAAGAGGATCACTCTTTTATGCGTTGGATTTGAAAACTAACAGCAAATGGTGAGAAGCCGAGCCATCATCCTCAAGCTTCTCGTCAAGTGGAGGGAACAAGCCACTACCACAGGGGAGCAGGTGCTCCTCGGCACTGAGTTTGTTCATGTAAGCGAGAGATCGCAGCTCACATGTCACAGCAGAGAGAAGAGGAAGAAGATTGTTGGGCACTGATACGTGGGGTACTAGTCCGAAGTGCAAAGTTTTGTAAAAAAAAAAACTAGCCCAAAGTGAAAACTTTTACCAATACTTAGTCCAATATGCAACTTAGGTCAAAATAGGTGGCACAACGTGCAATTCACTTTTATCTTTTTTTTTTAATTTCATCATTTGTCCGAAGTGCAAAGTTTTGTAAAAAAAAAACCTAGCCCAAAGTGAAAACTTTTACCAATACTTAGTCCAATATGCAACTTAGGTCAAAATAGGTGGCACAACGTGCATTCACTCTTTATTTTCGTCATCTAGTAGCATGTGTATTGCTTGTCACTGTGTTGTGATTAGTAGCATCCGGACAGTACCAATCTTTCCAGCTGGTAGATAGCCATGGACGTGTGGAAATAATCAGATGTGTATAGGAGTGAGCAGCGACCGGCAGCTGGGCGAGTCGTTGGCTCCAGCAACGACAGGGATATCTGATGGGACTAGTGCACCTGGAATTCGTTCATATACGAGGACAATATACAGGCTTGGCAGATTGCAACAGAACTGTTTGCTGCTGATCGAAATACTGATCAATCAATGTCTCCATATGTTATATAGCGCTTGGGGAATCGCTCTTAATCTTGCGTTTACTTAAGTCTCTGCAGGCGCACGATCAGTATAAATTAAGAGACGACAGACGTTGCCTCTGAATACAAAATCGATCGCACGCGTAGTTAGCATACATCTCTGCACCCACAAAGCTAGGCAAGCTAGCCGATCGGCGCAAAGATGAGCTCGAGCTTGTTAGTGATAGTTTGTGCCATTTCTTCTGTGCTGGTGTGCTCGGCAGCTATGCTGAAAGCATCGGATACGGTCTATGGAGTTGATGGAGGGCTCCTGTCTATCCCTTCTAATGACTCCCTCGCTCACTGCCCTTCCCGTTGCGGGAATGTAAACATCTCTTATCCATTCGGGATTGGACCTGGTTGCTTCCGGCAAGGCTTCGATGTCACCTGCGATCATCCCAAGCTCTTCCTGGGCAATAGTACAACCGAGATAACATACTTAAGTCACTACGGTTATCTACGAGTCTCTATTGGCTTCAACGTTACCATAATTCCAGGTACGAGTGTCTACAACTTGTCGTGGGAGTCCCCTGCTAAGGGTTTTAACATCAGTTATTATAATGATCTATATGTTCTTGGTTGCGGGGTCGAGGTCTACTTGTTCGATATCGACACGAACCAGACCGTCGGTGCTTGCATTAGCACATGCATAAATGACAGAACAATCATGGAAAGGGAACTAGCAAATGTGCAGGATTGTGTTGGATTGGGCTGCTGCGCTATTGGTAGGTTGCCGGAAGGGCTACGAGGCTTTAGGCTCAAGATAATCCACCATGACAGTATCACATCACAATCAGAAGTGGTGCCCTCCACTGTCAAGGTTTTCGTAGCCGAAGATTATGCATTTGATCCGAATGATCTTTACTCAAGTTGGATAAATACAAGCAATGATAACTATTATGGTGCGTCGCTTGACTCTGCTATCGTTGATCAGCCAAGTTGTGAAATTGCCTCTGTGGACAAGTCAAGTTATGCTTGTGGCACTAATAGCTTTTGCACAAATGCATCATTCCAAGGTTACAACTGCTACTGCAATCGTCATATAGCTGGCAACCCCTACATTCTTGACGGTTGTATTGAAGGTTTGAGACGTTACTCTCATCTCGGCCTGGAGTTAATTTGCATATTAGTATTATACATAAATTGCTGTTTTCCTTAATAAATGGTACGGTGGGGTTAGTTAACACAATCTATATATCCTATATAGTTGGAATCAAAAGCTAGACATGCATTTGAATCACATCATCTATAAAATAGTAGCCTTTGGATCCCTCTAATATGCATCCATTTATCATATGCATTTACAACCCACTAAATGTAGGTATTGAAGCTTAATGTGCATTGAACTATGACACCTAGAAAACTAATAGCCATTAGATCATTCTCATGTTTGATACATAACCATCCAAGTGTCACGTAGAATTATAATTTTACATCAACTACTATATAACAAATATTGTCTATTTAGATATTACGTGTACATGATTTACATATTGTTTCTTCGAGTTTTCTTTCAAGTATTGTTAGATTTCTCGCTGCAACGTGCGGACCAGGGTATCCACTCGTTATATTTGACGAGGGGCCCCGAAAGAGTTCATTCTCAAAATCAACTCAAATCGTTGCTATATACATGTTGTGTGTACAAGGCTCCGTGGCAATCACTGAGACACTAACAAAGATCAGCACAAATTAAAGGAGTACTTCCTCCGTCCCAAAAAAAAAAAAAAAACTCAACCTAGAAGATGATTTGACTTCTCCTAGTACAATGAATCTGGACTACCCTTTGTCCAGATTCGTTATCTTTTTTTTGGAACGGATAAAGTATATATTACACCTTCTATCTTATAACTAGTAATGTGCCCGTGCTAACGCTACGGTCAAAATTCATATTGCAAATGAAACACCCAAAAGACACTGGTACAATATATGTTTTGGTAATCGAGCATAGACAGTTTATGCAACCATTGAAATTTGTCCGCAAAATGTTCTGCATTACATCTTGGTTAAACCGAACATTTTGCAGAGCGGACAAACAGGACAGTCCATTTCCAGTTTAGACAGAAATCAAGATTCATTGCATTTTCCATTGAAGTCAAAAATGAAAAATAAACACCACACTTCAGAGCATGCAACCAGAGTACAATAATGCACATGATATCTATGTTGGCAAATAACTAAGCCCCATTTGTTTTTTTGAGGTTCAGTTTTTTCCCACACAACATAAAAATTAAATAAACACCAGAAATTCATTGAATAGATAAACAAAAATATCTTTATATTAGAGGAATAATATATATACATTGTTCTTAATGAGAATACATCAATATATATTGTGGTAACACCTAGTAGGTTTAAAAAAATTAACTCAGGATTTTGTAACACGTGTCACTAATATTTAACATAAAATAGAACGATGCCATGTAATCTATCTATTCTGCACTTGAAGGTTGGAGATGCTTTGGTAGCTGGTAGGTGGCAACCGAGGGGAAATAGCTATATGCGAAATGATTTGCCATGTTCTGACCAACCTGAAAGTGCATGACAAAATGTTATTTTGCACGATCATATGTATCAAGTCAGGACTGCCATGAAAAGAAAAATCCTCAATATGGCAAATTGAAAAGGATGCTTCTCTTCTTCGCCGGTCCATTGTATCCTTTAGAGTAGATTGTTTCAAACTACTTTTTTCTCAAATGGCAATACCAAGCTAGCACCAACATGGCCTTGCATGACACACCACCAGTGTTCATGGAAGTTTGGGCAAATTATCATGGGGTGTACAATATCTCAACACCCTAAAGCACCATAACCCTTGCACATCGGAAACAATTGATCCCAATAAATACAAAAAGGACATAATATGTGCAGTTAAATTAGTAACATCACCAAGCTCTTAAATTTAAATTAGTGATTCCCTGCTGATATCATAAGCAGACCAAACCAGAGGCGCTTGAAGAAATACCTGTGTGTCACCGATTTTCCCAAATCCTAGTATCTCTATGGAAAATAGAAGCATATATATACTATAATGTTAGTACATACCTCTATGGAAAATTACAGCATATACTGCTGTATAAAATTCATTATATACCCCTATAGGAAATAAGGCAGCATATACCATCTCTAAGGAAAAAATGCAGTGTATACACAGAAAATTGTAATTTACTTTCCTTCAACTGTCGATCATTTATATCATACATGTGCTGAAATGGGCGATTTGGTACCTATGCTTGCCTTGTGTTTCTTAAGTATAAAATGGTTGATGTACAACATAAGCAGTAAAACAAAAATAAAGCTACAAAACAGTATGTACCATGAGTAGGTCTAGAAAACAGAGCAACCTAGTTATATTTGCTATCTGAATTTTGCTCAGATAATGCATGATGCAAACAATTTAGGGAGGCAGCTAAGGCAAGCTTTACTTAAGGGGATACTTCAAATATATTTGCTATCTGAATTTTGCTCAGATAATGCATGATGCAAACAATTTAGGGAGGCAGCTAAGGCAAGCTTTACTTAAGGGGATACTTCAAATATATTTGCTATCTGAATTTTGCTCAGATAATGCATGATGCAAACAATTTAGGGAGGCAGCTAAGGCAAGCTTTACTTAAGGGGATACTTCAAATATATTTGCTATCTGAATTTTGCTCAGATAATGCATGATGCAAACAATTTAGGGAGGCAGCTAAGGCAAGCTTTACTTAAGGGGATACTTCAAATATATTTGCTATCTGAATTTTGCTCAGATAATGCATGATGCAAACAATTTAGGGAGGCAGCTAAGGCAAGCTTTACTTAAGGGGATACTTCAAATATATTTGCTATCTGAATTTTGCTCAGATAATGCATGATGCAAACAATTTAGGGAGGCAGCTAAGGCAAGCTTTACTTAAGGGGATATTTCAAAGCTGATAGTTTGTCATCTATTTGATTTTTTTTTAGATAAAGGGTAATAAATTTGTGATCTATTTGATTGCAACGTCATTATTCTGGTTAAAGTGGTCTCTATCCTCACTGCAAAGAGACAGTCAGCATCGGCAGTGAGCAACAGCGCAACCCAGCTAGATATCACCATGGTGTCATTTTTTTTCGATTGATAATCTCATCAATTGTTCAATATTTACAGCCAAACCTAAATATAAGAAATAACATACTCGATCTGCTATGGGGAAAATGAGCACCAAATGAACATGCACTTGAATATTGTACAGATCGGCAGCTACATGTATGATTTATTTTAGAATTATTCATGTACATAGGTTGAATATGAAATAATACCTCGGAGCTACTGTTACCATGTGCCTGCTTCACTTCCAAATCTTTCAATCAGCTGACACATGAGCTATATAGAATATAGCAGTCATGAAAGTAGAGACCTTGAAACTTCACTTGTCTCACCATAGTGCCTGCAAATAATGTGAATTAAGTTGACCAAACTGAGGTCCAACATTGAAATGGGCTATTGAAATAAACAGGGTCTCAAAGTTCTTTAAATCTAACCTCTTGTGGGATTGGCACCTCTGGATTATCTTGATTAGGCATGTATATCTAGATGTCAGCAGAAAAATCTTGGCAGCAAACTAATTTAACAGATAAAACTGGTGTTAGTAAATGAGGCCTACTGATATTACAGTCAGATGGAAGGAATTGAGATTGCATTGTGAGTCATTCACACAAATCATGATTAATAGCAACTTACCGGGGGATGGAAGGACGCAAGGATAGGGTACCGGAGCTGGCACTGGTAGCGATGCACCGCCTGGTTCCCTCCCGGCCGTTGTGGCTCTGGTTCTCACGGCGAACAGCGACGATGACAGGACGGGTCGCAGTGTCGGGATTGAGAAGATTGCGCGATTCCTCCGCTTGGCCGCGCGAGATCCCGTGTGAAGCTGCTCTGTCAGGGGAGTGTGATGTCGGTCAGCGGTTCTAGGGTTTGGAGGAGGGAGGGAGGGGAACTGCGGGGTGGACGCCGGGGATTGGAGATGGGGATGTGCACAGCGCGGGGGAAGCGGCGGTGATTTGTAGCCTGAGATGACGGCAGCGCTCAAGAGCGGCAGCGGCAGCTCGTGTTTTGGTATGTTGCGGAGAGGCGGGGGGCGACGGCGCTCGCAGGAGACTGGCGCGGTGGAGAGGCGAGGGGCGGCGGTGCGGTGTGGGGAGATTAGGGTTGCGATTTCGTGACAACGGCGGCGAATCGTGGACGGCGGTGCAGAGGAGATCGGCGAGGCAGCGCTGATCTGGATGGTAGTCCGCGGTTCGCGGTTCGCGGTTCTTTCCCGTCGATCCGGCGGCGGCGCAGGTGGAGCTGCTGCGGGGGGTTTGGGATTGGGGGTCAGCGCGACGTGGGGAGAGCGAGGGTGCGGCGATGATGGCGGATGCGATTTCGTGGGATGGGAGCGGTGGCTGCGGTGCGTGGTGGGAGGTGGGATGGAGCGGTACGCGGTGGGAGGTATGGTTCGTTCGATCTGAAGCGGCGGATGATTTTCATCCGTTGGATTTGATGAATGAGTAATGTAGATGTAAGAGTGAGTTGGTGAATTATAGGGTAGATAAACAAATGCAGGATATAACACATCCTAATTCTAGGACTGAGGGAGTAGAATGGAACTGACAACTCTAGTGCTCGTGCGATCCTTTAGTGTAGTAGGTACAAGGCACATTTTTGTGGCTAATGTCTTGACGCTACATAGGTACTAAAAATTTATACCCCTCTATTCTATAATATAACAATCTAATATCGGATGATACATACATTTTATAGTATGACGATGTGGTCTGCGGATGTGGGCTGCGTGATGGGCTGGGCTTCAAGCGTTGGCGAGCGTTGAGATTCGATCGGACATCTAAGAATTAAATGGTGACGTGGCTTAACCACATATCAGATTTGGGTCTTAACTATATAGAAAGAAGGGAAGAAAGTCTTATATTCTGAAACGGAGGCAGTATATAGTATAGGTTTTTTTTTTTATGTGTGTTTTTGGGTGGAGGAGAGGGGTTGCTGGTGTACACATATGTTGAGATATATTGTTGTGAGAAATGTTGGCCGGTACCCCAGATACCAAACAGTTTGAGGTTTGAGTAGGATAGCACACTACTGTGGCAGTCTCCCAGTAGTTTTGTCTTCAAAATTGTTATTTAAAATAAAAACTGAACTGATCAAAGCTTTGGCATAAAATTCTTTTTTTTTTTTTTGAAAGGAACACAGCAGTTAGCTGTTGGCATAGAATGCTTGCCGCTAGAATTATCAAAATAATCAGGAGTATGTCTCAACTATCTCGATAAGCAATAAAAAACCACTCCGAGTTTACTTCAAATTCCTTGCCTCAGTTTTGTTGCCCATTTGATGAGAAATGCAAGTAATATGTTTTAACTTCAATTTTACCAATTTACCTTTTGGCACTCATATATCTATATATGATCTGAATCAGATTACGATCCATATCCTAGAAGAGGAAATTGTGAGCGATCTTGTGGAAAATTGTCCGTTCCTTACCCTTTTGGGCTCGAAGAAGGTTGTTTTTCAAACAAGAAGTTTCGACTTAGCTGTGCACTGGGTAACTTCACCATTCTCGATAGGGGAAGAACAAAATATCATGTGGCTTTGATTTCAGTAAACGAGGGGTACTTGAATGTCAGCAATATGCTGAATGATACAAGTCCAGAGGGTGACGAGTTGATTGTAGTTCACACTGTTGACGGTGAGCCCATGTATCCGGGGGACACCGTGCAAGGTCTTTTTGAGTTCTCTCAAGAATTCGACATAAAGATGAAATGGGCAATTGCCAATCTAACGTGCCAAACAGCCTCGCAAAGGAGCACGACCTATGCATGCATCAGCGCGCACAGTGAATGCGTTAATGCTACGCACGGGAAGATATCTCTTGGATATCGTTGCAAGTGCTCTGCTGGCTTCGACGGCAATCCATACGTTTCAGATGGCTGTAGAGGTATCTCTCTTATCTCCTGCTATGCCCCTCTCTGATCTCCTTCCGCCCCTGAATTAGAATTCATAATTAGATTATCCTACGATTAAAACAATCATTGACGAGAACTAGTAATGTACATACATAATTTTCGTACTTTCAAAAAAGAAGTTCATATATATCTGTAGCGAACAAGATGAGACTATACTGCTATAGTGCTATCTGCTATGCCATATATATGGGTGTTCAAATTAATGAGATGATAAGTGAACACGACTTGATATAATTGTGAGCTAAGAGCATTATTTAAGGGTATGTTTACAATTTTCTGGACAACTTTCACCCAACTCAGAGTCACCAGTTAACTTGTAATTAAGTCAGTCGCCACATTAGCCTATCACTTAGCCATCTCAGCACCAGTCCTCAAATGAACCTTCTCATATTGATGTGCCCCATCAGTATGCCGTACAAACCTCATCGAACAATTTTAGATGCAAACTTCTATCATGTTCTACTTTGTCCTGCAATAGTATAAAGATTATAGGATAACCTAGATCAAAGGATTCTATCACCACCAGATCGACTGTAGAAGTGACAAACATATAATGATGATTCATTCAGGAAAAAAGAAAACAGATCACGATCATAGCTCACTACATGCCAATTTGTTTGCAGACATCGATGAATGCTCACAACCAAATTCGTGTAACGGAATATGCCTCAATTATCCTGGGGGCTATAATTGCACCAAATGTCCACATGGTAAGGAGTTTGACCAGACAAAAAGGAAATGTGTTATATCGGCTAAGAAGCGCAATCTTCTTCTAGGTACAGTGATAACTAACATCCCAACACTACAATTATCAAAATGCAAAATGATGTAAGCATGCAATATTAGGCTAATCAAGGAGTTCTTCTGCAGGTATTGCAGTAGGAATCAGTTGTGGCCTTGTCTCTATAGCTCTTGCATTTTGTGCAACTATGCTTGCCAATAAGTGGAAAAAAGGTATCCAGAAGAGAATCCGGAGAGCATATTTTAAGAAAAACCAAGGACTTCTGTTAGAGCAACTAATCTCAGATGAAAGTGCCACAAACAAAACAAAGATTTTTTCCTTGGAGGAATTAGAGGAGGCGACTAACAAATTTGATGCTACACGTGTTCTTGGTCGTGGAGGACATGGCACAGTTTACAAAGGGATTCTATCTGACCAGCGCGTGGTCGCAATTAAAAAATCAAAAAACGTAGAGCAAACTGAGATAGATCAGTTTATCAACGAGGTTGCCATATTGTCTCAAATCATCCACCGTAATGTGGTGAAGTTGTTCGGTTGCTGCCTTGAATCTGAGGTGCCGTTACTGGTATATGAGTTCATATCTAATGGAACATTATACGACCTTCTCCATATCAATGCTACTGCTAAATGCTTGCTGTCATGGGATGATCGTATTAGGATTGCTGTAGAAGCAGCAGGGGCACTTGCTTATCTACATTCAGCTGCTGCAATACCAATATTCCACAGAGACGTTAAGTCTTCCAATATACTCTTAGATGACAGCTTCACTACAAAGGTTTCTGATTTTGGTGCTTCAAGATCTGTTTCACTTGACGAGACACATGTGGTGACTATTGTACAAGGCACATTTGGCTATCTAGATCCAGACTACTACCATACTGGACAGTTAACTGAAAAGAGTGATGTATACAGTTTTGGAGTGATACTTGTGGAACTTTTGACAAGGAAAAAACCAATTTTTATCAATGATGTAGGTGCAAAACAAAGCTTGTCTCACTATTTTGTCGAAGGACTTCAAGAGGGATCTCTCATTGAAATAATGGATCCTCAGGTTGTTGAAGAGGCAAATAAGGAAGAGATCAATGATATTGCCTCACTTACAGAAGTATGCTTGAAACCCAGAGGAGGAGATAGGCCTACTATGAAAGAAGTAGAGATGAGGTTGCAGTTCCTCAGAACTAAGAGGTTAAAAAAATCCCATCTTACTGCAGGAAGTGATGGAGACATTAAGGACCTTATATGCCCAGATGCTAGTAAATCTCATGCACAGAACAGCTCTGTCGGCGCTAGTAATTTAACATCTGAAGGAATCTCTAGTTGCTACAGTCTGGAACAAGAATTTTCATCCTCGATCAATATCCCGCGCTAATTATGTATGTGCAATGTATATCACAGTGCCCAAGGATTTACCTGAGTTGGCATATATTTTCCGTGGATTATTATGTTTGTGTTATAATTCACTTTAGATGAGGTATGTCTCATAAAAGTATGGGCAGCCCATGGCAGCAGATGTATACTTTCAAATGTTTCTGAAATTGATATGCTTGTAAGGGATAACTTAAGATACTTTATTGTATTTAAGGTATGGTCGTGTATTAAAAACAACAAGTTTGCAGCACTGTCAAGTTTCAACAAGTCCAGCAGTAATTTCATTCATCTATTGGCAAACTTACTTGGTATCTCACATTCTTTTTTCCACTTTTTGAAGAATATAATTTAATTTTAAAGCAATATATCTCACATTCTCATTGGTGCCTTGGTTTTTCCAGATAGGTAGTTTACTTTTCTTCAGTTGTCATATAGCACTAACATTGTTAATTACTTCAAAATTGGAACAGAACAGTACTGGGCAAGACAAAATCAGAACAAAGTGAATTCTTAAATTGCATGTCTTTGCATAGCGAGGGCAAATGTCATTCCTTTTGTAGAGCATGAATAGAAAAGTTGGCATAGTTTCATCCAGAAAGTTGAAATCACACGTTCCAGTGCTATCTTAGGAAACTGCAGTCCGCAGAACTATATGTCTATATCCACGAACCTTCTCATCCATATCAACAAGACAAGCATAATGACCTCTAACGGTGACTGATCCAGCCAATAGCCTCTAATTGATTAAGATAACACTATACTATCAATCCCACTTTAATCACTCGTAGGGCTCAGCATACCTATTTCCGGCCGCAAAATATACTCTCTTCTAATCTAAGAAGGCATCATACCGACCTTGCTACATAGCACGCACATAAAATTACTGCATCATAAGCAATCACGGCATCAAGCAATACATGGAGATTGCTGTTTGACAAGGGAGGCGTACCAACATCGAGCAGGCCGAAACCGGTGTTGAGCTATACAGGGGCTCGTCGGCGCCTGGACTGCCGGTTCCTACAATGTGAGGAGGCGACTCCCTCTTGAGGCTCTGGCTAATTGCTTGCGGCGAAGTGCGGCGGCCGGCGATGAGGGCGACGGGCGTCGTGGGGATCTACTGCCCTCATCGTCGTGGGGATCCCGTTGCGCGTGGGTCGGTCTCGGGGGAATAGGCTGATGGGCTTCGAGAGGCCCACTGGACCACGAACTCTAACATGCCAGGAAGAGCCAGGTGGCTTAGTTGACGTCTTGACGATCCAGTCTGGAAGGGATGCCGGCTTCCGGCTTCCGGCCGGCTGATCCGGTTCATTGGACTCGGTACAAGTCACAGTCTCACAGAGGAGGGTGGCATTTCCCGTCGTTTAAACTGTAGTGAAAGATGGAAGCCGCCCTGGAGCCTATTCTCTCCGTAAAAAACAAAAAACTCTATATTTGATGAAATATAATCTAAATTTTGGGTATCGTTCACTTTACCGCTACTTTTAACCCTACCAAATTTTAATAGGATAACAAACGAAACATTAACTTACTAACACCATCTTATCAAATTTTGGCATTTCCGAAACTTCTCTCACAAAAAAACTACCAATTAGGCCCCCCCCGGCATTTCCCGTCGTTTCCACTGTAGTGAAAGATGGAAGCCGCCCTGGAGCCTATTCTCTCCGTAAAACAAAAACTCTATGTTTGATGAAATATAATCTAAATTTTAGGTATCGTTATTTTTAACCCTACCAAATTTTGATAGGGTAACAAACCAAACACTAACTTACCAACACCATCTTACCAAATTTTGGCATTTCCGAAACTTCTCTCACAAAAAACTACCAAATTTTGGAAAGGCATCAAGCTAAATATATCCAACACTACTAAATTTGGCAATGACAAAGCTTATCAAATTTTGATATTGCCAAAACTTGATATGGTTGAAATTAAAAAAAAAAGGAACAAGCACTGGATTTTTTTTGAACGGAGAGACTGCCCGCAAGCCTCGGTCCTAGGCTCCCAGCTAATGTGCATACAGCACGTTGCATAGATGTGTTGGTTGTGTTCTTTTTCTTCCATTTTCTAATGTTTGCTTTCTCGTTTTTACGAGCATATTTTCCAATCTAGTAAATGACGTGTTATAAAAAAGTTTATATATAAAAGTTATTTTAAAAATTATATTAATCTACTTTTTATTTATTTTAGTTAATAATTAATTAATTACGTGCTAATTCATCGCTTATTTTAGTGTCGAGGGTTGAGAAAAACTCCGGATTTTTCGGCCAGCTCCATAAGGTGGTGGGTTAGCCAGCTTAGGTTCAAAGCCTTATTCTTTCTAATTATTTGATATTATTCGCGCAAATATCCTCTAACAACCCCAATTTAATCACTCTTATGGCATCTCCTCAGCGTGCCTCCGGTGGCAAAATATAATTTTACTAATGACTACTCCTACTTCAGAGTGTGTTTCGAACCAGAGCTTTGTTATATACGCACACAGAAGCAGCCATTGCATCGAGCAATAATAATATTGCGGTTTGATGAGGGAGCGTACCGATTTCGAACAGGAAATTAATCGGCGCTGAGCTACAGCGGCGTGTCGGCCTGGCCTTCTGCCGGTGCCTCCGCCATGAGGAGGTGCTGGAAGCTGAGGTGGACGGCGCCGCCCCCCTTCCCCCCCGACTCCCTCCCGAGGCTCTGGCTAATTGCTTGCGGCGAAGTGCGGCGACCGGCGATGAGGGCGACGGGCGTCGTGGGGATCCACTGCCCTTATCGTCGTGGGGATCCACTGCTATGGCAACTTACTGTCATGAGCAAGGTGTGGGAGGAAGAATCGGGATGATAGGGATAGTGGATTTGAGAGTGAATACAAGAACGGTCTGACCTAAACGGCGCGACGCTCTCCGTCGCACTGAGGAAGGCAGGGCCGATGAGCACTAGATAAATCTTGATTCTAATGCCTAAGCTGACCTGCGGACTAGGATCCCTTAATATAGAGGAGACTCCTTAATCTAATCCTTAACAACCTTATCTAAATCTGCTAACAAACCCTATCTTATCAATGGGCCTAAGACTCCGGCCCAAAGCCCATGACTTACTCCCTCTTTTTTGGCATCGTCCTCGAGCTGCAGCGGACCCTTGCTGATCAACAAACTCATAACCTAACTAGACTTTAAGCCTTTTACATCTTGGCTTATTTAATATATATAACTAATACTATTGCAAACAACCCTATCTTATTTGTCTCAAGACGTGGACCAGGGGCCCATCCTGAAGCCCTGTATGGAAATTAGGCCCAGCCCATCCAATCTGGAAAAGCCCAACTTGACGGACCCGTTGATAGCATATCTAACCAACAGGGCTAGCTGTGATCGAGCCAGTCCACCAGTCTGGCCCATTAATTGGCCGTAGCTGAGGAAAACAGAATCCCTACTCCCCTCCTATCGTATTCCAGTGCCGTCCCCCAAAGAACGCGATGACCCTGCTTCCACCGTGAACCCACCGGTAACAGAAAGTGGCCGTTTCTCCGCCGCCGCTGTTGAAAGCAGCCCGATGAAACAGCCTCTGGTCTGCCGCTTCAAAAAACCGCGGGCCGCCTCCCTGCTCTGCGCGGAAGGGGCCATCTCGGTTTGGGACGGTGACCCAACGGCGTGAACACCCACTCAGACCAGGACCACCAACTTGGTCGAAGCCCCTTGAGGCGGCTATGGGCGAGGGTTGGTGCCTGGGTTGATGCCACCCTTTGCTGCGCTGAGATCCTGAGCCAAAGCGCTTGAAGCTGTGCGTGGCACGAACTCCTGCGTCGCGCTCCAACGGCGTCTATGCAAAGTCCTTGCTGCACGCGAATACAAGGCCACTAGACACCATGGATCGCGTCCACCGGCCGGATGCTGCGGCGGACGCTACCGAGAGGCCATGGCCTGCTCGGTGATTTGAGCCGCCAAACCCTGGAGTGCCGGCCGCCAAGTCCTCATCTTCTTTGGAGATCTTGGCAAGGCCTTCGCTGTGTTGCGGAACCCGCAGCGATCTCCCGGTTTACCTATGGGCACCGGACCGAATGCTCTGTACCAAGTTGTCAGAGCAAGATTGTGTAGGAGCAAACTCGGATGAATAGATTAGATTGGTTATAGTAGATGAAAAAACAAGGACGGTCCTGAACCTGAAACGGAGGCGACCGCTCTCCGTCGCCTGAGAGGCAGGCGGAATGGGCACTACAGATAAATCTGATCTAATGCCTAACTGACGGATAGGATCCTCCCTTATATAGATGAAGGACTCCTTAATCTAATCCTAAAACGCTTATCTAATCCTAACAAACCCTATCTTATCCAATGGGAGCCTAAGACATCCGGCCCAAACCCCATGACACTACTTGGTAATCTCACATCTTTTTTCCATTTTTGAAGATATATCTTAATTTTAAAGCAATATATCTCACATTCTCATTGGTGCCTTGTTTTTCCAGAATGTGTATACTTAATTCTTCAAGTTTCATATAGCACTAACATTGTTAATTACTTCAAATCTGAACAGAACAGTACTGGGCAAGACAAAAGCAGAACAAAGTGAATCTTAATGCATGTCTTTGCATAGCGAGGGCAATGTCATCCTTTTGTTGTAGAGCATGTAAATAGAAAGGGCATAGTTTCATCCAGAAAGTTGAAATCACCGTCCAGTGCTATCTTAGGAAACTGTCAGTCCGCAGAAACTATATGTCTAATCCACGAACCTTCTTCATCATATCAACAAGACAAGCTAATGACCTCTAACGGTGACTGATCCAGCCAATAGCCTCTATTGATTAAGATAACACTATTACTATCCAATCCTCACTTTAATCACTCCTAGGGCTCGCATACCTATGTTTCCGCCGCAAATTATACTCTTTTAATCGTAGAAGGCATATACCGACCTGCTACATAGCACGCACATAAAGATTACTGCATCATAAGGCAATCACGCATCAGCAATCAACGTGGAGATTGCTGTTTGACAAGGAGGCGTACCACATCAGCAGGCGAGAAAACGCGTGTTGAGCTTACAGGGGCTGTCGGGCCTGGATGCCGCGTTCTACAAATGTGAGGCAGGCCTGGAGCTGAGGATGCGCCGGCGCCGCGCCGCCCCGCCGCCCCCTCCCCCGACTCCCTCTTGAGCTCTGGCTAATTGCTTGCGGCGAAAGTGCCGGCGGCCGGCGTGAGGGGCGACGGCGTCGTTGGGAGATCTATGCTCACGTCGTGGGATCCGTTGCGCGTGGTGGGTCTCGCGATGGAATAGGCTGATGGCTTCGGAAGCCCACTGGAACCACGAACTCTAACATCTGCAGAGAGCAGGTGCTTAGTTGACGTCTTGACGACTCCAGTCTGGTAAGGGATGCCGGGCTTCGGCTTCCGGCCGGCGATCCGTTCATGGACTCGGTACAAGTCACAGGTTTCACAGAGGGGTTGGCTTTCCCGTCGTTTAAACAATAAACCTGTAGAAAGATGGAAGCCGCCCTGGAGCCTATTCTCTCCGCTAAAAAACAAAAAATCTATATATTGATGACAATATATAATCTAAATTTGGTATCGTTCACTTACCGTACTTTTAACCCTACCAAATTTATAGGAGAACAAGAGAACATTAATCTTATACACCATCTTATCAAAATTTTGCCATTCGAAACTTCTCATCACAAAAAACTACAAATTTAGAAAAGCATTAACTAAATATATCCAACACTTAAATTGGCCAATGGACAAAGGCCTATCAAATTTTGATATATATCAAAACTTTGGTTATGGTTGAAATTAACAAAAAAAAAAAAAAAAAAAAGAAACAAGCACTGCATTTTTTCGAACGGAGAGTGTCCAAGCCTCGGTCTAGGCTCCTGCTAATGTGCATTACACACTTGTAAGATGTGTTGGTTGTGTTCGTTTCTTCTTTCCTGATGTTGCTTTTCGTCTTTACGAGCATTTTCCAATCTATAAATGACCGTGTTATTAAAAAAGTTAATATAAAGTTTTTTTAAAAATTATATTAATCTACTTTTATCTTAATTTTAGTAATAAGTTAATAATTACGTGCTAACTTCATCGCTTATTTTAGTGTCCGAGGGTGAGAAAAACTCCGGGGATTTTTGGCAGCTTCCATAAGGTGCGTGGTAGCCAGTTAGGTTCAAAGCCTTATCTTTCTAATTATTGTATTATTCGCGCAAATATCCTCTAACAACCCCAATTTAATCACTTTATGGCATCTCCTCAGCGTGCCTCCGGTGGCAAATATAAATTTACTAATGACTATGCCTACTTCGAGTGGTTTCAAACAGCAGCTTGTTATACGCCACACAGAAGCAGCCATTTGCCATCGAGCATAATATTATTGCGGTTTGTGAGGGAAGCGTACCGATTTTGACAGGGAAATTAATCGGCGCGTAGCTACGTCGCGTGTCGCCTGGCGTCTGCGTGCTCGCCCATGAGGGGTGGAAGCAGGTGGGACGGCGGCCGCCCCCCCTGCTCCGCCCCGACTCCTTCGCCGAGGCTGTGGCTAGCCTTGCGAGGAACTAGTTGCCCGCCGCAGGCGCGAGTGAGAGTGAGGGTGGGGGTGACGAGCGGCAGCTGCCGCCATCAGGCCCGAGCGGATGGACGATGTGGACTTGAGTCAAGAAGTTGAGGGGCTCCCGTTGCGCGTGGTTGGCTTCTTGGAGGCCAGAAACTTCTAACAGGCCGGGAAGAAGATCGGAACTGTCACGCCAATATACTTCCTGCTTCTGTACCATAGGCAAAAGTGGCCTAAATATTGGAACCGGAAATTATGGATTATATTTGAATCATACGCACAAATAAAACCTTATCAAATTTAGGAGGCACTCGCGCTCGGGCAACCCCGAATCTGGGGTGGAAAAATCGGACGCCCCGCCAGCTGACGTTCGCTGCTTGCATGTATGCAAAAAACTTAAACCTATTTTTTTCTTCTTAATTATTTATCCAAATCGATGATTTGATTGCACCATT
>CM020179.1:30475563-30506252 GCA_009805545.1 Oryza longistaminata | reverse complement strand
ATTAAATTCGTTGCAATTAAATCTTTAAAACAAGACCACACATGGATATATTTCGATGAAAAATAATAGCTTATTATTGAATTATTTTTAAATGTTGCACGCTATTCCACCAAGTATATCGGAATTGTTTCACTAAGTAGATCGAAAATGTTTCAATCGTTTAAATTGGGCGTTGTTTCACCTTATATAAAACTAATGTTTCAGCAAATAGCGAAAAAATGTTTCAACAACATTTAATCTATACATAGTAAAACATCACGAGTACACTAGGTCAAACATTTTTTGTGGAACAAAAAAAAGAAACGGATTCCTTTAATAGAGGGTTTCCATAATATGTGTGTGATTTGTTGCAAAAGAATGTTTCAATTCAATGCAACATTTGACTCATACATAGTGAAACATTGTGAGTGCACTGGGTGAAACATTTTTGGTGGAACAAAAAATAAAACGAATTCTCTTTTTTTTTACCAGGAAAACTGCCAGGGCTTTGCCCAGCAGTGTAATTTTATAAATAAAGAAAATATTTACAAGGTTACATAGTTTACATGCGGTTCACACAGAAAGACTATAAGGTTTGTACACAATTAAAAACAGTTTGCTTTAAAGGATCATTCATTCTGCACAAATGCAAAAGAACTTCTTTGACGAAAAGAGATCTCCATGCCTGGAAGGAGGGCTGAATGTTCTGAAATATGAAGCCATTCCTTTGCTTCCAGATGTGCCAAGCTGCCAAAAAGAAAATTTCCAGGAAACCCTTCTGAGCAAATTTGATTCTTGCTAGGGAGATCATTTGGAAAAACTCCAAATTATTATTCCACTCAATTCCCAGGTATTGCCAACACCTGATGCTGAAAGGACATAAGAAGAAGAGGTGTAGCCTTGTCTCTCTGCAGTTCGCATTGCACAAAACACACGTGAGATCATCATCTTCTTTGGCACAATGTCTTCTATCCAGCATATCTCTTGCATTGAGCCTATCACAGAACATTAGCCAGGCAAAGATTTTGATCTTCATGACACATTTTGTTTTCCATAGCCAAATCATGGGTCTAGGGGGTTGCAATGCAGAATAATTTAGCTTATAGAATTTCTTAGCTGTGTACTTATCTGAGCCCAAGATAAAATTCCAAGCATCCCCCATCCCTGATTGTAAAGTCAAACTGTCCAGAACCCCCTGAAGCTGCAAGAATTCCGAATAAGCCTCATCTGAGAGGGGTAGAGCAAAAGAGTCTTCCAGGGGTCTTGAACACATGGCCTTAACTGAATCAGACTTATACATAGTCACAACAAAGAGATTGGGGTAGCTGGTGCACTTAAAATCATCATTCCATAGATCATTCCAGAAAAGGGCAGTTCTTCCTGTCCTGATTTCACATTTTGCTATCCCCCTGAATATGTCTGCAAGAGTTGTGATGTCCCTCCACCAAAAAGAACCCTTATTCATCATCAAGTGTGGAACTTTAGAATCATAATATGATTGCGAGATTAATTTCACCCATGGTAAATCAGCACCATTATAGAACTTGACCATATGCTTTAGAAAAAGGGTTGTGTTTTGAACTCTCAGATTGATCACTCCTAAGCCTCCTTTCTCCTTAGGCATGCATACCCTATCCCAGGAAGCTAGAGATTTCCTTGTCGAAGAAGGGTTATTCCCTCTCCACAGGCAATTCTTACGAGCTGTGTCAATGGCCTTGACTAAAACGAATTCTCTTGATAGAAGGTTTCCAAATATGTAGATGATTTGTTACAATGGAGTATGTGGTGGAGACACGTGGCAGGTGGGGGCAGGTGCACGTGGTGGGGCCCAGGAGGCGGCTTGCGTCGCGGGGGGATGCAGACCCCATTTTTTTCTCCCCCCCCCCCCCGAGCGACCGGACACGAAGATTATCGCCAAATTTTAGCAACGTTTGACAAAAATACCAAAATTTTGGGCAGATTCTTATGTATTTACCAACACTTTGCAAACAAACTAATGCTAGAATTTTTTTTAGCAACTTTGCCAAAAAAATGAACGATGGTTGAAAATGATATCAATCTGACACAAACCCATGGTGGTGTTTAAAATCTCCTGAAGATAAGATGAAAGATTAAGTGTTTTATGTAAAACGAGGTGGTAATAACGTGTGATTAATTAAGTTTTATATATTATAAACTTTGAAAAATGGATTAATCTGATTTTTTAGAACAACTTTCATATAGAAATGTTGCCTGGGTCTTCAAGTGGCTTTGAACCAAGAGAGAATTTAAAACAAGTAATCTTACATAAGAGTTACATGATAAAGGAATGCCTTATTTTTACTTCAGCCTAGGAAATGGAGAGCAAGGATGTTGATTCGCGGGTAGAAAGCCACAATATGCCATCATTGTATCTAAGGCAACTCTAGTTCATGTCGGCGTTTACTTCAGAATCTCATTTGGAGAAACTCTTATACGTGGTGGCTTGGGATGCTATAAAAACATATGCTGAACAGTCACCATCATCGTGTTGTAACAAAAATGAACCAGCCATATTGTCTTCTGACCTGTTCAGAAATGCATTTTGTGTTGTTCATAAAGCTGGCGAACAAGGAGTTAATTTGAGAGAGATGTCACAGGCACTGGATCCTCTAGGTATTCTTTAGATTTGTGTAACTTATGTTGAACTTAGAATTGTTAGACTATGCATCAATTATTTTGTAAGTATAGTTCATTTTTATATTCTTATCCCCTGCAGGCATCCAGTTCGTCGATCTGATTGTTCATACTCTCAAGAGATTTCAGCTGGTCATTAAGGTAAATCTGTGAGCAAGCATGCATATGGTAGATTAGTAGCCTACTTATCTGTTCTATTTGGGTACTGGTTTATCGATATAATTATCTTAATTCACTTTTGTTTTTCATATCTGCCTAATTATGAATACTTGCACTGTTCATTATTTTGCTTGTCAAAATTTACCATTGTTTTTTTGTTGTTAACAAACAGATCTTATTATTACTGACATATTTTTCTGCACTTGTAGAATTCTATATAAACACTTAAAACATCATTGAGATAGTTAAATATTTATGTCAAACTGATTAAGAGTGCAATACTTGCATATAAGATGCTACACTTACTACTGCTTTCTTGTCCACATTTTTTTATTTCCCTACTCATATATAGGTGTCACTCTATTTTCTTGCTTCACAGGTCAATGCATATGATGGTGTGCAGATTGTTGACTCTATACATAAGTCAAAATATCATATAACTACACTTGCAGATTCAAGTCATTGCAGTTGTTTGCGAGCTTCTGCTTTTGAAATGGCCGAGACTGGAGATATAGAAAATCTACTGAAAGAGAAGCATGCAATGTCTAGTGATGTGCAAGGGAGTGTAAAAATGCTTGGTGATGGGCACACTGTGACGGTTCTTAATGTCCAAAGCAAGTCAAGCTCTCCTCGGATACACAGTCAAAGTCCTGTTGGTCAGAAAAGGTCGTTTACTCCAGCACAAGACAACAGGGGCAGTGATTGTTGTCATGCTTGCGAAAGGCATATATATCACCCAATATTGCCATGGATAAATGGTGATGGAAGCATGAATAACACTGTCTACGAAGGTCTAAGTCGTCGTATTATTGGATATACCATGCAATATCCAGGAGTAGTGGAGGTGCGTGTTTGTTTTAGTATTTATAACTCTTTGTTTCGAATTAGGAAAGTTTCATGTGTGCCACTGAAATTGTGTTTTGTTTATCCATCTATATCTCTAAAAGTTTTGTATTAATGTTATATGGCATTCTTTACTAATTAATCCTTGTTTTTATAAAAATGTTCATTTTAAAAAGAAAATTTTATGCAAGAACTTCTGTGTTTGAAACTTTGGAAGTCTTAACTTTTCGAGCATAAATCTGAATTTTGAATTCCCTGGATCCTTTATTTTTGGTTTGGAAATTCAAGAATTCAAAATCAAGGTTGAGACATGAAATTCCATATTTTAAAATATTCCTTTTCTTTTCAAATTCGTGTTATTTTGGTAGTTTGAAATCCTTGTTTTTATAAAAATGTTCATTTTAAAAAGAAAATTTTATGCAAGAACTTCTGTGTTTGAAACTTTGGAAGTCTTAACTTTTCGAGCATAAATCTGAATTTTGAATTCCCTGGATCCTTTATTTTTGGTTTGGAAATTCAAGAATTCAAAATCAAGGTTGAGACATGAAATTCCATATTTTAAAATATTCCTTTTCTTTTCAAATTCGTGTTATTTTGGTAGTTTGAAAATTGTAAGTTTAGTTTTGTTTCTAAATATCTGAATGGAATACTTTAATCTTAGTTATAGCTAGCACTACAATATTAAAAGATTCATTGATACGGTACAAGTGAAAAATACAAAATTCAACTATTGTCTAAATTTAAGTATTGTGAATTTTTGTTTGTGTATGTTATGGTTTTAGCATGTCCTGTTTTCTTTCTGAATGTGACTCCAGTGTTTGCTTCCTCTATATCATTTATATGCTTCTTTTTATTTACTGTCTCATCTCTTACTGTTCAAGTTATTTGAATTGAATCCCTCCGGTAGCATGGTAAAGTTGGTTTGTCTTAAATTGATCAGGCAGTTATTTTGAATGTTAGAGCAAGTTTAATAGTATAGCCAACTACTAGCTCCAATTCATCAATAGCCAATCTAATAGCTCATTCATACAATAGTTACATACTACACTATTATTACCTGTTATACACACACTGTGTCTTGGAGTCCGTGCTACAGCTGGCTACAAATTTGTAGCCCGCTGCTCTTCTCTCTCCTTATTTATCTCCTTAAAATATATTTGTAGCTGGTTTATAGTATGCTATTGTACCTGCTCTTATGTACAGAAAGATCGTTTGATTCCCCTACAAAGTTGTGATTCCAGTTACGAAGTTACCATTATCAGCAACATTATTTTAAAAGTTCTGATCTATTGTTCTGCTCTAATTGTGCCAGGAGGATATTATCCATCGGATGGATGTGTTGAACTTGAACCCACAGGTGCGTCACCCCTCTACTTTCTCCTTTTTGTACTTGTATATTCGATATTAAAATGATAGTGGTTTAAATAATAAATATTTTACATTATTCCACTCATGGTTTGTTTTCTCCTTTCTGCAGACCTGCCGGACCTTGTTGGAAAAGCTGATGTTTGATAAACATCTTTATGCTCGGGTGTTTGATGAACTCTGCCCCTTCGGCACCTACCCTGTTGCGGAGTATTTTGAAGCAATATCGCTGTAAAGAACCATCCAAGTGTAACAAGCGTTACTTTGCTAACCCAACGAGTACATTTCTTATTTCTGCTATGAGTAAATTGTATCGGTGATACACAAACTTGTCAAGTGGGTACAATCTAGTGTATGAACTTGTAAAATGCTTGCTTTGGTATATGAACTTATCTTGTGCGTGCGAAATAAGGTCAAAAGGATATTACATGACTAATTTTGTTGATTTATGTGCTGATTAGGATACTATGTAAACATATATATATAAGAAGGTTGCTACTTAGACATACACCTATTCAATAAAAAGATAGAATGAGATACAGTGATTGTAGAGAAAGATATAAAATACCGAGCATGATACATGGGTTAGAAACATACGAAATTCAAGATAAAGTAGAGAACAAATGTATAAATATAGCATGTTTTATGTATACTCACTATAACCTGCTCAATAAAAAGATAGAATGAAATATAATGATTGTAGATAAAGATATAAAGAACTGAGCAATGATACAAGGGTTAGAAACATACGAAATTCAAGATAAAGTAGAGAACAAATTTATAAGTATAGCATGTTTTATACATACTCACTATATGTACGCACGCCACATACTAATCAACATCAGCTAGGTGGAATTAACCTTGCCAAACCATTTTGGACCTAGTTCGCATGGATTAGATAAGTTCGTGTACTAAAACGAGCATTTTATAAGTTCATGTACTAAATTGCACACACCTAACAAGTTTGTGTATGGCGAATACAATTTACTCTTTCTGCTAGACAGATGCGCTAGGCTCTCTTAACTTGCTTGAGCCCACAGTGTGAAGTGGATTACCGCATATCGAGACCCCCATGTATATTACAGAGTACCTGTACACTTTGTGATTCGTTATTACAGGACTGTTTATGCTGTTGGTAATCAGATTTACTACAAGCCCATCAACATAGCTACGTATAGATACCCTACCGATGATGCAACTTGTTGGTTTATGGTATCTATCACGAGTTTATGACTGATGAATATGCTTGTATGGCTCGGTATTAATTTGCTTCTACGGCATGTGTGTATATAACGAAGTGGCTTAAAAGTTGGAGCTGGAAAGTAGTAGGCAAAAATCAGAAGTAAAAAAAGAGACGAGAAAATGACTCTTGGTATCAGTCTTATAGTCGAGTACTGCATTGTGAGGTGCGGAATTGCATTATTTGCATTTGCAATGTTTACGTCCGAGCGCAACACTGAAGTCAGGTTTGCTCCACTCTACACGCCCTGTCCCAGTTCACATCGAAATTGACTCGTCAGAATTCAGATTTCCATCTCACAACATTATGCGCGGGGACGCGGATCCTCTGACTTTACTTGCTAAAGTCACGGTGTGACTTTCGGCCAATCGATCTCCACCGTCCGGCTCATCCGACTTGCTAAAGTCACGGTGTGACTTTCGGCCAATCGATCTCCACCGTCCGGCTCATCCGACTTGCTAAAGTCACGGTGTGACTTTCGGCCAATCGATCTCCACCGTCCGGCTCATCCGACGGAGGACGTCTCCCGTGGGCTGCTTTCGGGACATTAAATGCCAACGTGGATCCTCTGACTTTACTAAAGTCACGGTGTGACTTTTGGCCAATCTCCACCGTCCAACTCATCCAACCGAACGGAGGACGTCTCCCGCGGGCTGCTTTCGGGCCATTAAATGCCATTTGATTGCTGATCCTAACCAGCGATTAATGAACCTAACTACCTAAACAATATAATACTGCATGAGATTAGTTCGATAACTGAAAATCACCTCTAATCTGTGTGCTAAGTTGCAGATGAATGTCATTTTATTGCTGATTCTACCCAACGAGTAATAAATCTAAACAATACTACTCCATGCGAGATTAGTCCGATAACTGCATGAAATTATTTTTTATTTTGGTGACTAAAAATAATAAAGGTTGTAACGGTCAACGACGATGGTCGGCCAGTGAGCTTTCCCACGTTTTTATTCGAGTTTAATGTATTTGCTCCGATTTTATGGGAAATGAAAAAAAAAGAAAATCGAGTGGATCGAAAGTACTCAATCAATTTTGGGAGATCGAGAAAAAATTATAACGCACGAACATTTTTTTCTAATAACAACATAAATTTAAGCAAACAACTATATAAAAAAATATATTACTATATACGTGGAACATAGAGGTGCACCTGATATTACAGTGGTAAGGTAAGGTTCATTAATCGCTAAATGCAACGGTGTGACTTTTGGCCTGTTTAGGTAGTTAGCTTCATTCATCACTGGTTAGGATCAGCAATCAAAATTTCTCAAAAAAAAAAAAAGGATCAGCAATCAAAAGGCATTTAATGGATGAGTCGGACGGTGGAGATTGGCCAAAAGTCACACCGTGACTTTAGCAAGTAAAGTCAGAGGATCCGCGTCCGTGCGGGGACGGGGTGCGCCGGTTGTTCCAATCATCTCGCTAGCTTATACGGAGTACTTGTCACTCTCAAATTTAAACTACAGGGCTACACTTGTCCAGTGGCGGAGGCCGCGCCCAAACACCACGGGCAATTGGCCGGGCTCCATTTATGCGTGATATGCATCAACACGTTACTCCGAAGCTTATACAGTGTATTACTTTAGTGATGTACCAAATTACCTTGCTTAATAGATTCAACTACAGGGCTACACTTGTCCAGTGCCGGAGACAGCATCCAGCAACCACGGGCAATTGTCCGGGCTCCATTTATGCATCAACACATTACTCCAAATCTTATGCAGTGTATTACTTTAATGATGTACCTAATTATCTTGATTAATGAGTAGGTTCTAATGAAGGTTAATCAGATGATCTACTTGCAAACGGGTAAAGCAAGGGTCAAACTACCATGCTGTAGCCATAAAGGCCAAGACAACATACTCTCACTAGCACCCATTTTCAAGATACTACTCATATAATCAAATTTATTGATGATAATGTTAGGTTTGTTCGGGCCCAAGAAAATTTATGAATCCACGACTGGTCTGCCCTTGAAGTCCTAATTGAAAGTTAACGCAGAGCTCCTGAAGGTTTTCAGTTAAAAGTATTTCTCCTGTCATTCAAGCTGGTCGATGGGCATTCTTTCGATCTGTGGACTTGCTTATAGCTATGTGATCTCTTTCTACTCCGATAATACCTCCATCTCATTAAGAAACAAGTTAGTACCGAATCTGACACATCCTAATACTACAAAACTGTCACATCATGTTTTACATTGGAGAAAGTACATTTCAGTGGGTTACATCGATCACATGTGTGGACTCCATCAATCAACGCCCCACATTTGGTGGATGACATAGTAACCATACACAAGTATGCTTAGAAATAAATTTGACAGCTCTAAAAGTGTGATACATACACGTGAAGAACCAGACTTTGAATATGTTCAGACCTAATTAAATTAAATTCATTTCATCTCAACCACATACATATTTCTTTATATGTGGATATGCTCCACCTCATTACTTGTCTTTGTTTTGCATATTAAGAATTTTGAATAGTTTAAGAATATAGTGGGTGAATTGGCAAATTGGGTAGAAGCAATGGAGTGCTAACTGCAGTTTAGAACGACTTGACATGTTACTTTCTCAAGAATTCTAGTAGTATTCCCTCCTTCTACGAAAACTCAATCCTGAGTTTGAATCTGGACATAGAACCTGGGATTGGGGTTTTTTTTTACGGAGGGAGTAACTCGTAAAATAGCAGAATAACCTACACAAGTCTACGTGCGTGTGTTGTACGAATGATAATGCTTGTTGTTTTGAACAATGTTAATATTAAACTTTAAATTTTGACTATGATAATTTTTATAATATTTATCTTATAAATATGAAAACCATGTATATAGATAAGTCTTAAAAATTATTGCCTACGTCCCAGAATATAAGAATATTTAGGATTGTTAAAAGTAGGTATGTTGAATCAAATGGGGGAAAATTGTGATTAAGGGTGTGTTTAATTCGCGAAAAGATTTGGGTGTCACATCGGATGTTTGACCGGATGTCGGAAGGGGTTTTTGGACATGAATAAAAAAAAACTAATTTCATAACTCGCCCGAAAACCATGAGACGAATTTATTTAAGCCTAATTAATCCATCATTAACACATGTGGGTTACTGTAGCACTTATGGCTAATCATGGACTAATTAGATTCAAAATATTCGTCTCGCATGTAAACTGCCCAATTAGTTTTTTTAATCTATATTTAATGCTCCATGTATGTGTCCAAAGATCCGATGTGACTTTTTTGGGAAAAAAATTTTGGGAACTAAACAAGGCCTAGTGAGAAGTGGAGGCACGTGGGGAAATTGAATGGTGGAGAGTTATGATTGATTGAAAGAGAATGTTGGTGAAGAAGTTGTTATATTTTGAATAAATTCTGAAGGCTACAAGTTATTACATCCAGATGGAGTACTTCGATAAAACCATATATTTGCTGATATTTCTATATATTATAATAAAAAATAATGATTAAAGATGTTTTTGGAGACCATATTCTTATTCAAAATGATATTATAAACCTAGAGGGAGTAGTACAGTCTAGTTTCGCAACACCGGCCATTATTCACGTCATCTAGTGTGAAGCAAGGTGGTCGCATTTGCATCTATTATTACGCTTGTATTATGATTAATACTTCCTCTAATCTATAATAAGTGTAGTTGTTGTCAGGGTTACGGTTAAGGCATACCTTCTATCCTACGATTCATGGAATATACCAATAAGGTATACCTTCGTGTACACGGATTGTTCCTGTATGTATCGTTTGGAATCCGTCCCAAATTACGGAAAATATCTCTACGAGTCACGTGGTTTCCAAAGTCCTACTCGGAGGGGATAGAGTTTCTGTTATGCTGTACCAGATCAAATATCCTTAGATCTTTCTTGGGGGTCAAGATGATCCACGGTATAAAAGGGGCCCCAGGGAGGGGTGAAGGACATCCAATTCAACCGCCAACACACCCACCATAGTTTACGAAGCCAGAGTACGCGGAGCCACGTCGCCAGGAGATCTCGTCGAATCCCTCGACTACGATCTCGTCGGTATCATTTGTCTCGACTACTCTCTTTGTAATCTGTTCTCATCATCATAAATCCCATATAAACTGGACTAGGGCTATTACCTGATAAGGGGCCTTAACCAGTATAATCCTTGTCTTTGTCTGCTTGATGTCATACTACGTACACCCTCATTCCAACGTACCCCAATACTCAACTCATCCGATCCACGAGTATCACTCGTCGACAGTGACGCGCCAGGTAGGGGGACTTGGTACTCAAGGATCTGCCAGTATGACTTAAAGACTTCCCGACAGCAGTACCAACACCGGCATCGATCAAGGAGCTTCTACCTCGACATTGCTGGTGTGCACTCAAGTCGGATCTATTGTCTTTCCGGTCTATACCGTCACGCCGATCTCGACTGGCACAATCATTATCGGGAACGAGAAAGGCACGGCTACGACTCCAAGAAACGACACACCGCCAACAATTCCTCCCACTCGAGTAGAGAACGGAACATCGACGACCCCAACACCTGGGAGGAATCCTCAAGCGGGCGAATTTTGTCCTCTATACAAAAAAATCAGAGCCGACAAGGACGACCACCATGAAACCGAGATCTTGGTGTCCTGTGCATAGGACATCCAAGCATACTCTCGAGGACTGCCCGGTGATACTCCACGTGAAAGTTGAACTCTACGCCTGCTGGGAACGCGGGATTCAGCGCACTTCACCGACAGGAGCCACCTACTGGCCAATTCACAAAACCAGATCTCACAATCTCACAAGCTGCAAGATCTTCCTCAGAACTCTTAAACTGCCGCATCATCATGTCCAACAAGTGCGGGTTCAAACTCCGTGTGTTGCCAAGGAACAAGATGCAGCGCGAGCTTCAGATCGATTCGTAGGGTATGTTGGTACTAATCCAAACGAACCATCTGTGTTGCACCTCTTGGAAGACTACGAATCCTCCTCGGAGTCACCACGGGATGTAAACGTGGTCGGCAATACTGAGACAAGTGCGTATGCAGCAGCAAGAACGCCCGCTCAGCAGTTGCGAACCCTGGATGCGATATTGAGTGAAAGTCCTTTTGATCTGGCAACAAACACAGACGTCGGCCAATGGGCAGCGCGATTGCGGGAAACCGTGACTAACCTCAACACCGCATTCGCCGAGGCAGCAGTCGACCCGGAACCGCGCAGGAACGGCGAGCCAACCGCCGAGAACGCGAATGGTGAAAATCCCAACGGAGAACATCCCTCCAGTAATCGTTCACCTCGGGAGGCACGATATCCTACTCCACCGCGTCACGAGAGCCGCGATCTTCGCGAACACTTAGACGACTGGCAGAGAGACAGAAGAGATCGGAACGATAATGATCGCCATCGACATCGTTCTCCTTCTTGCCGCGGGAATAATACTGCTCACCGACGACATCGTCACCGCTCTCCTTCACGATGAGGAAGAAACGACGGTCGAAGGGGTGCCCCTAATCAAGATTAAGGCCGGTGGGCCCACAGCAACCGCCGCAATAACGTCAACAACAACCAGCAAGATCAGGGGGAAAAGCATTGAGATCAAGAGCAAGGCGGTGACGACCGACGAGATCGCAATTCCCAATCTCCCGCGCCTAGTCGAGATCGAGGAGGAAGTCATCGTTCGAGAAGTCGGGCTCCTGAGTGAAGCGACCCCTCATCTTCGTCCCCGTCATCTTCTTCATCGGATAGATCTCCCCGACGACGTCATAACCGCGGGCCACCTTTCGCCCCAGGGAGCGGGTGCAAAGCATTCACACCCAAACTCCGAGATGTGCGATGGCCCGAGAAGTTCCGGCCAGGAGCGATAGAGAAGTACGATGGAAGTACAGACCTAGAAGAATTTCTGCAAGTCTACTCCACGATCCTCTACGCCGCTAGCGCAGAAGACAACGCACTGGCAAATTACCTACCGGCCGCGTTGAAGGGATCTGCTCGCTCGTGGCTAGTCCATCTCCCGTCCCGCTCAATCTCCTCATGGGAAGACTTGTGGCAGCAGTTCGTCGCCAACTTCTAGGGAACTTACAAGCGCCACGCGATCGAGGACGACCTACATGCCCTAACTCAGAACCCAGGCGAATCATTGAGGGACTATATTCGGCGTTTTAATGAGTGCAGGAATACGATCCCCGAGATCATCGATGCTTCTGTTATTCGTGCATTCAAATCAGGCGTCCGAGATCGATACACCACCTAGGGGCTAGCGACGCGACGAATCACATTTGCCCGAAAGCTATTCGAGATCATCGAAATGTGCGCTCATGCGGATGATGCTCTAAGGCGCAAGGAGGGAAAGAGCAAAGCGGGTGAAGAGAAGAAATCGACCAATAGGGACGCACCAGAGTCGAGTGAAAAGAGAAGTCGCAAAAGTGGGAAGCGCAAATCCTCGGGAGAGGTCCTCACCGCTGAGCAAACGGACCCACCCAGGCGCCCAAATCCCCAGAACGAGGACTCACGCAAGCAATGGTGTCCAATACACAAGACTAACAATCACGCCATGGAAGATTGTTTCGTCTTCAAAAAGGAGCTTGCAAAACAACTGGCGATCGAGAGAGGGAAGCGAGTTCGTATTGTCGAAACGGCTGAAGAAGCCGCCACCAATGACTCCGACTCTGCTTTCCCGGAGTATGACCTCCACGTCTCTCACATCTTCGGCGGCTCTACATCGTACACCTCAAAGAGGGAGTAAAAATAAGTAGAACGCGAATTCTGCTCCACATCACAGCCAACTACTGCTAAGATGAAGTGGTCCCAGCACAAGATTGAGTTCTCGGAGGCAGACCACCCCCAAGATCGCAACCACACCTGGCAGATACCCGATCGTGGTTGAACCCACTATTCGGAACATCAAGGTGGCACGAGTCCTCATCGATGGCAGGAGTTCAATCAACCTACTATTCGCCAGCACTTTGGACACAATGGGGATACCTCAAAGCGAGCTGATGCCCACATATCAGCCCTTCCATGGAATCACTCCGGAGTCGTCGTCCAAACCATTGGGTAAAATCACGTTACCCGTCACTTTTGGACAGGCCAATAACTTCCGAACAGAGCAAATCACCTTTGATGTTGCGGAGTTCGACACCGCGTACAACGCCATCATTGGGAGAACCGCACTCGCGAAGTTCATGGCAGCGTCGCACTACGCTTATCGGGTGCTCAAAATGCTAGGTCCAAAGGGGACAATCACTATTCAGGGAAACGCCATGTTAGCGGTACAATGCGACAACCGGAGCCTCGACATGGTCGAGCACACTCCCAACCCTCCCGCCACAAATGAGCACCCCAAGAAAGTGAGCAAGCCCAACAAGACGCCAAAACTAGACGGCGCCATCAAGATCATCCCGTTGTCAAGCTCCAACCCCAACAAGACGGTCAGGATAGGGGCTACGCTGGATGGCAAATAGGAACTCGCGCTCATCACCTTCCTCCGTGACAATGCAGACGTGTTTGCTTGGCAACCGTCAGACATGCCGGGAGTTCCCAAGGAGGTGATTGAGCACAAACTGATGGTGCGACCCAACGCCAAGCCAGTTAAGCAAAAACTGCAGAGATTCGCACCTAATCGGAAACAGGCCATACGAGAAGAACTCGACAAGCTTCTCAAAGCCAGCTTCATCAGAGAGGTCCTCCATCCAGAGTGGCTTGCCAATCCAGTAATGGTATGCAAAGCCAACGGGAAGTGGAGGATGTGTGTCGACTTCACCGACCTCAACAAGGCGTGCCCCAAGGACCATTTCCCTCTCCCTCGAATAGATCAACTGGTGGACTCAACAGCCGGTTGTGAGCTGTTAAGTTTCCTTGACGCTTACTTCAGCTACCACCATATCAGTATGGCGAAGGAGGATGAGGAGAAAACAGCGTTCATCACGCCCTTCAGTGTATTCTGCTATACCAAGATGCCATTTGGATTAATAAGCGCAGGCAACACATATTAGCACGGGATCCAAGGAGCACTTGGCAATCAGCTTGGACGAAATGTCGAAGCTTACGTGGACGACATTCTTCCAAACCAAGACGGGTGATTCACTAATCGACGACCTAAGGGAAACGTTCGACAACCTCCGCAGATATCAAATGAAACTCAACCCGGAGAAGTGCACGTTCGGAGTACCATCGGGAAAACTACTCGGCTTCCTAGTCTCAACCCTGAGAACATAAAGTCGCCCACAAGGCTCAAGAAGGTCCAACGGTTGACAGGATGCATGGTTTCGCTAAGCCGCTTCGTCGCAAGGATGGAAGAACGAGGACAAACTTTCTTCGCCCAGCTCGAAAAGCAGGACAAATTCGAGTGGACCCAAGAGGCCGAGAATGCGTTCATCACGTTCAAACGCTACTTGTCAAACCCCCTGTACTCGTTGCCCCACAAATTAATGTAGAATTATTTCTATATATCGCTGCCACACCATATTTTGTGAGTACGGTTATCGTCGTAGAGAGGGAAAAAGTACAACACCCGGTGTACTATGTCAGCGAGGCCCTCCACGATGCAAAAACTAGATACCCGCAAATACAAAAACTGCTCTACACCGTGATCATGACATCAAGAAAGCTACGCTACTACTTCCAAGCCCACAAGGTCACCGTCGTCTCTTCCTTTCCTCTGGGGGAAGTTGTCAGAAACAAAGATGTTGTCGGCCGGATCGCTAAATGGGTAGTCGAGCTAAGCCAGTTTGATGTCCACTTCGTGCCCATGACAGCCATTAAGTCCCAAGTCTTGGCTGATTTTGTAGCTGACTGGACTATCCCAGAGGATAGACCGGCCGACCAAACAGATAACGAAACTTGGACTATGGCATTCGATGACGCGCTCAATAGCCAAGGAGCAGGAGCCGGTTTCATCTTGACATCTCCCTCAGGGGACCAGTTCAAGCATGCAATCCACCTCAACTTCTGGGCAACAAAACAACACGGCCGAGTACGAAGGTCTACTCGTCGGGATAAGAGTAGCAGCCGCACTCGGTGCCAAGCGACTAATCGTAAAGGGGACTCCGAACTAGTTGCAAACCAAGTACACAAAGACTATAAATTCTCTAATCTCGAGTTAGCCAAGTACCTCGCCGAAGTTAGAAAGCTGGAATGCAGATTCAACGGGATCAAGGTTCGACATGTCTATCGAAAGGATAACGTCGAGCCAGACAACCTCGCACGCCGTGCTTGCAGACGAGAACCGCTTGAGCCCGAAACATTCTTGGATATCCTAACAAAACCCTCTGTCAAGGACACACACGATGAAAGTACCACAGCCAACACCGACATCAGGCTGGGGGCTGCAGAAGTCGCATACGTCGTTGCAAACATTGAGACAACGGACGACTGGCGTATTCCGCTAATCAAATTACTGGAGTCAGACGAGCTACCGGACGACGACATGGAGGCAGAGAAGCTATCCCGTCAGGGCAAGATATATTGCATGATCGGCAGAGATCTATATAAAAAGACCCCGAACGGTATCCTCCTCAAGTGCGTCTCATCCGATGACGGAAAAGCTCTCCTTCTTGACATCCATGAAGGCATCTGCGGATCACACGCCGGAGGACGCACCTTGGTCGGCAAAGTATTCAGACAAGGCTTTTTCTGGACTACAGCTTTAAAAGACGCCTATGACATTGTGCAACGATGTGAAGCTTGTCAGTTTTTCAGCAAACACACTAAGTTGCCAGCACAAGCGCTCCAGACTATTCCCTTAACATGGTCGTTCTCATGCTGGGGGCTCGACATACTCGGGCCATTCCTGCGAGGACAAGGGGGCTACAGATTCCTATTTGTGGCAATCGACAAATTCACTAAGTGAATTGAGGCAGAGCCAACACGAGAAATCAAAGCCAACAACGCCATAAAATTCATCAAGGGAATTTTTGTGCAGATACGGATTGCCTCACTGCATCCTCACAGACAACGGCTCCCAATTCACTAGCGGTGACTTCTAAGATTACTGCATTGAACTAGGAGTCAAGATCTGCTTCGCTTCCGTATCACATCCTCAGAGCAACGGACAAGTTGAGCGCGCCAACGGAATCGTACTCCAAGGGATCAAAACCCGCGTGTATGAAAGGCTCATGGCCTACGACACAAAATGGTTTGAGGACCTCCCGCTAGTCCTATGGGCTGTACGAACTACGCCGACAACGTCCAACAAGGAAACACATTTCTTTCTCGTGTACGGATCAGAAGCTATGCTCCCAACGGAGCTACGACATCAAAGCACACGAGTACAGAAATATTCCGACGAGGAACAGGATGAAAGGCGAAGCGACGATGTGAATGTACTCGAAGAACATCGTGAACGAGTTGCCGTTCGAGCAGCCGCATATCAGCAGGCCCTACGCTGATATCACGAGAAGCGCATCAGAGCTCGCACACTTGCCATCGGTGATTACGTCCTCCAATGAGTTCAAAATCAGGCAGGGCGGAACAAACTTTCACCTAAGTGGGAAGGACCGTACACGGTGGTGCAAGTCTTGCGACCAGGTGAGTTCAAGATTGTAGATGGTGATGGCCGCGAATTATCCAACTCCTGGAACATTGATCAATTGCGTAAATTCTATGTATAGAATCAATATATCTCAGTTATATCAATAAAGCTACCCAAAGGTATTTTGAGTTCTTCATGAAATAGTGTTCTACCCAGAAATCCCTTACCACGATAACACTTACTATTGAAATCGAACCTATTGTCCCTTTACGCCATTCCAACAAGCCTCCGAGAGACCTGTGGGAATTTCGGCTGGGGACACCCAGAGCAGATAAGGCCTTGTCGGATTCTAAGAGCCAAACGACCATGTAAAATCTGGTCATGTAAGAGTGATCAATGACGGCGTATTAACCAAGCCGTGTAATTGGAAATTGATTTTTCCAACTTCACGGCTGGGGGCTAGGTAAATCGCATTTTCAGCTAGGCAAGTTTCGGGTCATCGAGCCTTCTCCTCCGAGAACGGGCTTCTCCGAGGACAAGGCTGGGGGCTAGGGAGAGTATCCAACCCAACAGGCAAAAAGTGGCTCGTATAAAGAGTAGTACTCGCACATAACACACCTTGAACAAACACCTAGTAAATAGATCTCCATTCTAATTACAAAATCTATGTGTGTGTGTGTGTATTACAAATTCTTCTCTAGACATTTTTTTCTACAGGAAACGACGTCTACCACGACGGCCATTGCCAGTTCATGGACAAGAAAACCTTCTCAGCAAAAGGAGTGAGAGAACGCGCCAGTTGGTCAACTTTGCTCGCCAACAACCACGAACGGCTAAACCCCCCGCGTAGGAACTCGAAATTCATTCGCAGGTGGTGATCCCGGATGCAGGCGAGAACGTGGCCCCCAGCGTATCGGCTGGCACGACGACACTCCTCCTTCAGGCAGTTGTCGATCTGCTGCCCGACACCCTCCAATTGGGCACACACGCCCCTCAACCAAGATAGGTAGCCGGCTGTCGTCTCCGGCTCTGCGCGTTCGACTTTGAGTTAGCGGCAAATCTCGGTCGTAGCACTGCAGCAGCTTTTGGGGTACGAGTTCAGCCAGACCTCGCGTCCTCGGAGCGTTTCTACAGCTTGGTCCTTCTTCACGACCAAGACAGACCTCTCGAGCTCCGCCACCTCAAATTTCGTCTTCCAATAGAGAACTTGTTGATGTCGTTCAACAATGGTGTTCTTGAGATCTACGAAGGGCAAGGGTTCAGGGGAGCTTGCCTCGCAACAAATGTAAGTTCGAGAGCAAAAGATCCTAAGACATCCCACCTGAGTTCTCTCGAAGGAGCCCGACTGCACCAAGACCCGACGGGCCAAGAGCCATGCCCGTGTCCTTAGGCACAACGACGTCCATAACAACGTCGGGAGCAGACATCTCGGCCGGTAAGGGCTGGTCAATCGTTGCGACATCAGGACGTCCGCCTTGCTGGACGTCGTCGGAATTGTCACATCTACGAAAAGCAAAATACGCTAGGAATTAACAAGTGAAGAGAAGGAAGTTGTTCCACCAAGGACAGGACAAAAGTATCTGTACAAAAGGAACATGTTACTTCCTTTCAAGAATGTAAGGGTTGGAAAATTCTCTCCCTATGCACGTAAAACGGAACAACTCATTAGCGTATAATCAATTAAGTATTAACTAAAAACTTGAAAAATATATGAATGTGATTTTTAAAACAACTTTCATATAGCCTGGTAGTGTGGAAATAATAATCAAGATGCATGTAGGAGCAAGCGAGCAGCGACCGGCAGTTGGGCGAGTCGTTGGGGCCAGCAGCGACCGCGATATCTGATGGGACTATCGTGCCCCTGTACTTCGTCGGTACAAGGAAAATATCAGGCAGCCTTGGCAAATTGTGATAAAATATTTTTCCTGCCGATCGATAAATTAATAGCAAAGTATGTTAATTATATAGCGCGGGGAGTCGCTGTTAATTAATCTCGCGTTTACTTTAAGAAGCTAGCCTGCAGGCGAACGAGTACAAAGAGACGACAGACGATGCCTCCGAATATAAAATCGATCGCACGCGTAGTTAACATACATCTCGATCTGCACCCACAACGCTAGGCAAGCTAGCCGATCGGCGCAAAGATGAGCTCGAGTTTATTAGTGGCAGCTTGCGCCGCCGTCTCTTTTGCGCTGGTATGGTCGGCTGCTACGCCCCCAGCATCGGGTGCAGTCTATGGAGTTGGCGGAGGGCTCTTGTCTATCCCTTCTAATGATTCCCTGACTCATTGCCCCTCTCGTTGCGGAAACGTTGGCATCCACTACCCCTTCGGGATAGCGCCGGGCTGTTTCCGGGAAGGCCTCGAGCTCATCTGCCGCAACACCACCAAAACTCCTAAGCTCTTTCTGGGCGATGGCACTATCGAGATCACAAACTTAGATTATTACAGCGGGTATAGCTTTGTTGTTGCCCCGATATACTTCAACATTATGGTGAGACCAGGTACGGATACCTACAACATATCCTGGGTGGCCCCAACTGAGGGTATTACTATTGATCGTTACAACACATTGTACGTTATCGGCTGTAATTTCGACGCTACCTTGTTCGAGTATGGCACGGAAAACCTCATAGGTTCTTGCATGAGTAGATGTGATGGTGAAAAGGCACCAATAGGAGGGCCTTGTAATGGGATGGGATGCTGCTCCATCGGGTTAACAAGGGACCTGCGGGGGGGCTTTCAGTCAACAATACTACTTCGTTCGGATGGTATTCCTGCAGCACGAACAGATCCAATGCACCATGGCATCATGGCTTTCATGTCGGAGGATTACTACGTGTCAAACACAAGTAACCTTTTCTCAGGTTGGACAAACGCAAGTAATGTTGGAGGCGCGCTACTTAGGTTTGCAATCACAGACCAACCAAGCTGTGAACGTGCACGCATGAACATGACGGATTATGCGTGTAGTCCTGGCAGCATTTGCCAAAATGTGTCATCTGGAGGATACTATTGTTCTTGCTCCGATTATAATTTTCAGGGGAATCCTTACCTTTTAGATGGATGCACAGGTACTTCCTGCCTGCCCTTTTTTTTTCCTTCAAAACAAAGCAAAATATAATGCACTGACACTGTAGCTAACTTTTATCTTGTTCATGTTATCTATTTTTAAACTATGGTGGAGCAGGTTATAAGCCCCAGAGTAAAGAACATTGTTCAACATCCTGTGGAGACATAAACATTCCTTTCCCTTTCGGGGTCGAAGAAGGTTGTTTTGCAGATGAAAGATTTAGGATTAATTGCACAGAAGGCAACCTCACTGTTACCAAAATAGGATATATGCAATATCATGTGACTAGTGTTTCTTTGGAAGATGGGACTCTAACTGTTAGCAACATGCTAAACGACACAAACTATGGGAAAGAGGAAATTGTTAGTACCACCAACGATGTTTCAATATTCTCAGGCCCACTGGAAGACCAGTATGGTCTCTCTATAGAATACAGCGTTGTTCAAGTGAAGTGGGCGGCTGCCAATTTAACTTGCGAAACAGCTATGCAAAAAAACACTACATATGCATGCCGCAGTATCCACAGCTACTGCCTAAATGTCACCCACGGGGAAATATTTATGGGGTACCGTTGCAAGTGTCTTTCTGGCTTCCATGGAAATCCATACGTCCAGGATGGCTGTACAGGTTCATTCTTCATCATCCCTCTCCAGAGTGCACCAACCGACCGTGCTCATGCCTACAAATGTTTATAGAAACTTAATTAACATAGTTCAAATTCAGATCTCGGTTACATCACTTTAACCCTAACGTTATTAATGCATGCATACATCAACCAATTAATAATAGCTAGCTAGTTACATGCAGACTTCAAATGATCAATGATTACTGCTAAACTATTGCAACGGCACTCGGCACATGCCAAAATTAATCTAGAGACTATACATGCACAGGCTGCCCACACGGAAAAGAGTTTGATCCGATAAGAAGGCAGTGTGTTATGTCAGCTAAGCAACGAAATCTTCTTTTAGGTAAGAAGCCATATCCAACAGATATTCTCTCATTTCCTTCAGAATTAGCAATATACAAAATGATTGATGATGCCATTGCTGGTGTAGGTATTGAAATTGGAACTGGTTGTGGTCTTGGTTCCATAATTATTGCATTGAGTGCAGCTGTATTAGCCAAGAAGTGGAAGAAAGGAGTTCAGAAGAGAACCCGAAGAGCATACTTCAAGAAGAATCAAGGTCTACTCCTGGAGCAATTAATCTCAGATGAAAACGCCACAAACAAAACAAAGATATTCTCCTTAGAGGAGCTTCAGGAGGCAACCAACAACTTTGATGCTACTCGTGTTCTTGGGCGTGGAGGACATGGCACAGTTTACAAAGGGATTCTATCTGATCAGCGAGTGGTGGCCATTAAAAAATCAAAACTCGTTGAGCAAACTGAGATAGATCAATTTATCAACGAGGTAGCTATCTTATCTCAAATCATCCACCGCAATGTGGTAAAGCTTTTTGGTTGTTGTCTTGAATCTGAGGTGCCCTTGCTAGTCTATGAATTCATATCAAATGGCACACTGCATGACCACCTTCATACGGATGTTAGTGTTAAATGCTTGTTATCATGGGATGATCGCATTAGGATTGCTGTAGAAGCAGCAGGGGCACTTTCCTATCTGCATTCAGCTGCTGCGATACCAATTTTTCATAGAGACGTGAAATCTTCCAATATTCTCTTAGATGGCAGCTTTACTACAAAGGTCTCCGATTTCGGTGCTTCAAGATCAGTTTCACTTGATGAGACTCATGTGGTGACTATTGTCCAAGGCACATTCGGTTATCTAGATCCAGAGTATTATCATACAGGACAACTAACTGAAAAGAGTGACGTATATAGTTTTTGGAGTGATACTTGTGGAACTTCTGGTAAGGAAGAAGCCAATTTTCATCAATGATGCAGGTGTAAAACAAAGCTTGTCTCATTACTTCATTGAAGAACTTCAAGAGGGCTCTCTAGTGGAAATAATAGATCCTCAGGTTGTTGAAGAGGCAAACAAGGAAGAGATCGATGATATTGCTTCACTTACAGAGGCATGCTTAAAAGTTAAAGGAGGAGATAGACCTACTATGAAAGAAGTAGAGATGAGGTTGCAGTTCCTGAAAACTAAGAGGCTAAGGAAATTCCAACTAATCCCAGGAAACGATGGAGAAATCGAACCCCTTTTAAGCCCAAATACTAGTAACTCTTATGCGCAGAATAATTATACAAATGCTGGTTATTTAACATCTGAAGGAATCCCTGGTTCTGGTTGCTACAGTCTGGAGCAAGAATTATCATCTTCAATTAGTTTTCCACGCTAATTAGATATGTGCAATATATATATCACGGTGAAGTGATATGCTTCGTAGTTCAGTTCCGAACAGGGTATGCAGTGTTGTTTTACTTCCTGTGTGTAATTTTAGGTTGCAGTACGTATGGATAGCCCACGCCAGTTGTATATTACTATCATTATTTATGAGGAATATGCTTGTAAGGGATTAATTAAGGGCAGGTGCCAAAGACAAGAAACCTATCCGTATAACCATGAACAGATCCATTCAGTAATAATTTCATAACTCCATTGCCAGTTGCTTACTCAATAATAGTCGCAGATTAAAACATCAAGGAGACATGGAGATTGCTGTTTGAGAAGGGAGCCGTACCAATATCGGTTTGAGAAGACAACCGGAGGTCCGGAGCCGCCGAGCTCACGGCGGCGCGTCGTCCTGGCGGTGCCCTCGCTGGGAGTAGGCACCGGCCTGACGAGGTGGACCACGCCTCCCGCCGCTTCCCCTCACGCCGAGTCCCCCGACACCGCGATCCACCGGCCCTCGGCGGCGGCCAAGCGCGGCGGTAAAGCGAGGGGAGTCCGCTCGCTGGTCGATCCCCCCTAGAATCGGAACGAATTTTGAGCTCCACTGCTTCTAATTGGCTGTTGTTGCGGGGGCTAATGTGCGGTGGCCGGTGGGGCCAATGGGCTTTGGCGCTTTGCTATGCAGAAATGTGTAGTAGACTAGTAGGGATCCCGAGCCGTGGGGGTAATGCCTCTGTTTATCTAGAAACAATGGCGATGATGCATAACGACACGCTGTAGCATGTAGCTCCGTGGACTCTAATTTGCAGCCTTGCAGGCATTGCAGCTCGCCGTGAGTGTGACGTGCTCGTCCTTTATGGCTCGCTCTCTCATACTCCTGCAGCTTGCACGTCCGTCGCCCAGGCGCCCACGACCACGAGCGTGCCACCTTCCCGTAGCCATTAGTGTTGTCTTCTCTCTGGTGCTTCGAGCTGAGTCGTCCTCTCCTCTGTTTTAGAGAAACACCATCTGCACTCCAGGTCGTAGCCTCGCAGATCTGGGCGTTTGGCATTCCCTTCGTCGATCTCTGTTTGCGTTTTTCCGCAGATACTTGCGTTCGTCCACGCTGTACGGCTGTCGTTCCTCAAGCTGGGCGATGACGGCGAGCCAGAGTAAGAGCAGGTACAATAAACCCTGCAATAGTATGTACACCCTGGCAAAAAAGAGTGAGCTGGACAAAAAACGGAGGAGAGACAGCGTGAGCCGGCGGCTATTTAGTCGCCGACTGCACACGCACTCCAAGAAATGCAAAGCAGCAGCGATTGGCCTCTGGAATGGCTAGACACGATGTGAAGCAGAAACTGCTACATATTGGGAAGATGGTGGGTCCCATAAAAAATAAAATATTTGTGTTATAATATTTCCTATGACATTAGCTACAATGTTTACTGTAGATGACAGCTATTTTACATTAGCTACAACGTTTACTATAGATGATAGTTATTTTTTTTGGAGCCAACAGTGGGCTGCATTAGAGCAAGTTTAATAGTATAGCCAACTATCGGCTCCAAATCATTTATAGCTAATCTAATAGTCCATTCATACAATAGTTAACTATAAAAATATACTACACCATTAATGCGCGGTCCCACCTCTCATACACACATAACGTCTTGTAGTCCGTGTTGCAACTGACTGTAAATTTGTAGCCCGCTTTCTTCTCTCTGTGGTCTTTTCTTCTCGATATGTGGATATAGCTGACCTATAAGCTACTATTGTACCTGCTCTTAGCCTCTTACTGACCTTGCTCTAATATCATCATGCTGTTCGAAGAGGCGGTCGCAGCCTCACAGGCGTACTCCCTCCGTCCCAAAAAAAAGGCAAACCCTGGGTTTATGTGTCCAACTTTGACTGTCCGTCTTATATAAATTTTTTTTATAATTTGTATTTTTATTGTTGTTAGATAATAAAACATGATTAATATTTTGTGCGTGACTTGTCTTTTTAATTTTTTTCATATTTTTTTTAAATAAGACGGACGGTCAAACATTTGGCACGGAAAGCAGGGTTTGTCTTTTTTTGGGACGGAGGGAGTAGGCATCAGTGCCACAGGGCGCTAACGATACACACATAATTGATAGGTTCAGATGAAACAAACAACTGCAAACAACTCATGGCAGCAAATAGTACGTGGATTTCAAAATCGCACGATAATGGCATGCGCGTATATTGCTCGAACGTGCTATTACATGTTTGATGATGGAGGAAATGATACAAACTTTGGTATATGAATGAATGATGTATGCTATATGCTATGCTACAACTGTTGTACAAAGAGTGATCTGACAAGATTGGCAAGATCACACGAGTACACGACAGAAGCGCAAAGGTCAGACCGTCAGAGATATTATCTCACCGTAATAAGATACAAATGTATTCATTCTATATAAACTAAAAAAACTGGTACAACTCTATCAGATACAGACATTTGCTTACTACAAACCTGTGTTCTTGACATTTCACCTGCACAAGCATGTCCTTTACGATGTCAGAAGTTGCAACCAAGGTAATTACTACAATCAATTACTGGTACATATCAAGATATCCTAATATGTTCATGCTAGGAAAACGTCAGTATTGAACCCACGTAAGCGGGAACAACATCCCCAAATGAGACCCTTTTTTCTTAACAAGTATTCCTATCATTCTATATAAACTAAAAAAACTGGTACAACTCTATCAGATACAGACATTTGCTTACTACAAACCTGTGTTCTTGACATTTCACCTGCACAAGCATGTCCGTTACAATGTCAGAAGTTGCAACAAAGTTAATTACTACAATCAATTACTGGTACATATCAAGATACACTAATATGTTCATGCTAGGAAAACGTCAGTATTGAACCCACGTAAGCGGGAAGACACCATCCCCAAATAAGACCCTTTTTCTTAACAAGTATTCCTATTATATCACTAAGTAACAAAATTCTTCATGACTAGAAATAACATAAGGCTTCAAGAAACAGGCATAAACAAGCTATTTCAGGAAATTTCAGGAAACTGCAAAGACCGATATCTCCTAAAAAGGTTTACTTAGGGTATGCTTGATCAAATATTTAGCATATGAGATGTACTTTTATTTCTCAGACATGAAGACAATATCATATTTTGAAAACAAAGAGAAAAGGTTTCAAGCGTTGAAAAGGAAATGAAAAACTGGCATTTGCTAGTAATTGCCAAGATAATATTGTGAAAAGCAATTTTACTAATCTTGATCATACCTTACAAATAAAATGAACAAATCTTCATCAGTTATTGCTCCTAGTTCCATTCTTCTCTCTAAAGCAGTCAAGCCTCCACCATCTTTAATGGTTGTTCTTGCACCCCTATGGAACGGAAATTCATTTAACATTATCCATGTAGTCAAACAAAAATTAACAGTGACTAATTGGTTGTTTTGTTGTCCTGAGGAAAATGGGAGGACAAACACAGGATTAAAGGGATTGTAATAATAGCCTGAGGAAAGGAAAATGCTTTTTTGTTGCTATTTCCCTCTCCATTCCTACTAAACTGTTGAAATGTATCATTGATGATCTCGAAAAGGCACAACTCACAGCACAAGTGGTATGCCAACCAACTGAATGCCACCTGATAGGCCCTATAGGTATGATGAGACTGAAAATGAGACAAACCTCCATAGACCAGTGGACCTCAGACATGGGATGAGATGACTAGTATGAATCCAAGTGCTTGGCGAACAAGTCATCCAATTGATTTTATACAATTTTGGTTATATTGATAAGATTACTAAAGACATTGTCAGGACCCCAGAACATATCATATATGCCTCAGTGTCTCATTCTCTACTTTTATGCTGAATGAAACAAAAAAAAATAGCCTTTATGTAAAGAGTTCGATACTTCAGCTTGGCAACAGTGTAAGGATAGCTGTAATTATCTATATTCCATACTGCTAGAAATTCAATCCTACCTCTTTAGCAGATGCTTGGTAAGTGCATCATTTTTCCTTCGGACACAATGGTGCAATGGTGTCCGTCCATGGAAGTCTTGCTTATTAATATCCGCACCAAAAAGAAGCAGAAGCTCTGCCATTATAGAATGACCACCATTGGCAAGCAATGTGCAACAGGGAACAGCCTTGTAGACAACCTTCTGGTTTCCCAGAATCATCCTTTACATCACAAGATGCTGGATCAAATAACTTCTCATCTGTTACTGAAGGATCATGATGAACATCATTGTTTAACTCATCATATATCATGTTAGGGCTCACATCAGCCAACACAAGAATGCGATATGCTGCCCTCACATCATTCGTCCTTATAGCCTCCAATATATCAATGGTAATTTGATTGGTATCTTTGGCAATAAGAAGCTTGTCGACATACTGCATAGATCATTTACAATAATTAATGATGGCACAACAAACAGAAGGTCATCAGAATCAAGAAAACAGGGAGCTCTAAATCTTCCATTCATACATGAAGTTAATACTATCAAAATTAGCAATAGAAACTATTTGAAGCAAAAAAGAACTTGAGGGTTGTTGCAGCCTGCATTACTCGACACTTCGTTGCATATGGATCACACTACAAAAGCTTGTGGTTTCTGGCCAGCCATTGATCAATTATGCAAGTTTTAGAGTTGAAATACCAAGGGTTAATTGTTAAGTATGCAATTCATTCATGTTCCATCAATTATCTTCAGTATTTGTACCCTGACCACAACAGTACAGTCAGAAAATAAAATGATAAATCAAACTATAAATCTGGTTGTGAACCAATCCATAGACTGAGTTCTGGCTCCAATTATATCTATGCTCTTATAAAAGACCATAGTGGTGGTGGTGAGTTTGCCTCCGCCACCACCAACTAACATGTGGGCCCATGAGATTGGTGGACCCCACACGAGCAATTTGATTGCTCTCTTCTGTTTACCATCCATTTGAAATTTGAGCAAGACAGATGCTACACTCTTTTAATTTTGCCTTTTAAGATGAAGAACATCGCTTCACCCAAGTAGAGGCAAGATATTCTTTTACTAAGAGAACTCATAATTATGTTTTATGTTACTCCCTCCGTTTCACAATGTAAGTCATTCTAGCATTTCCCACATTCATACTCATGTTAATGAATCTAGGCATATATATCTATCTAGATTCATTAACATCAATATGAATGTGGGAAATGCTAGAATGACTTATATTGTGAAACGGAGTACGTAAATAAACTGCTGCAACGCATGGCTATTGTGCTAGTAAAGTGTAAAATGGTTACATCATAAAGATTTCCCATGATCCATACAACTGCTGCTAACTATATATAATATATGTGCATGTGAACATCCCCAGCCTCCCAAAAGATTTATGTGATATGAAGTCATGTGAGTCATAGCTACAGAACTGAAGCTGGATAGCAAAACAACACATTTATAAAATAAAAGGCAAGGGTTACATTGGAATTCAATCTTCAACTAGCACATGACTAACAGGATATACATCAATATCAAGAAAGCATTGTTAGGTTCAGCATATAAAAGGATGGACAGAATAATTTACCTTTGTCTGTATGTACCTTTCCTTTATTGAAAAAGCATCAGTGGGTTTAGGCTTTTCAATGAAAAGAATAGCATCATTAAACTCGTTTATTCTGCATATACATCAAGAAGAAAATAGATAGGAGAAAGGAGCAAACTTAGTTTTTCCACACACAATGAACATGTCTGATGCCAATGCCATTAATGTATGAAATATATTCATTGCACTATCAGATTAAAAGAGAGATCTTCCAACTCATCTGTAGAAGATAATAAAGCTAACCTATCTTGAACGTGTGAATGAAATTATTAGCATTAACATTTCTAAATGATAGAACACCTTCCTTAGCTACACTGATTATATTCACCCTACCATAATGAAACTGATCCATTTCAGTGCAAGACAGAATATCCTATTGGAAATTTCAAGTCTGAGTTAAGTCAAGAATGCTATAGTCCATTACAAATGCGGTAGTGCAGTATTATGCTCCTTAAATTGACAATAATCCAATGAGTAAAATAAAAGAAAATAAAATGACTAAACAATACATGCAGAAGTACAAAACTAGTTGGTACACATGGTCCGGTTTGGCAAAAAGCATATTGGCTGATGTTTGTACTAGTCAATATACCACTACTTACAAATTTCAGAAGAGAGGTGTAACTAGGAAGAAAATTGTCTAAAGCATGAAGGCAAAACATAGTTAAGAAAATATACATTTACATACACTTCAACATACCCTTGATCTTCTTTCGGAAGCATAGCTTCCCAAATGGAATTAGTGTAATCATTTCCAAGTTCATGGAACAAGTCCATTATCACTGGCTCCCATACCTTGACATCTAATCGCAAGGATCGAACCTACATCAAATAAGTACATCAAAAGCAATCCTTAAATATGGACCACACTACTGCTAAATCTGAAAATCAAATGATATTTGAAATCTATAAATCACAAAGTCACAAGAGAGTGTATTGCAAGATTAATGTTCTTAGCTCTGACCATCTTATATGCATTAGAAAATACAATTGAAAGGTACAACAAGAAACACAAATGAGAAAAAATCTAAAATAAAATAGTTAATCTTTCCATCAAATTATCATTAAGGTATTATATCAGAAGTACATATAGCATTATCACAAGAAACTGTGACTGATAACTACATGGAGTTGGTAATAGATGCAAAAGTATCAGGATATGTGAAAATGGTTTTGGTAGATTGTTCATGAAAAAAAAAACACTTTCATACAGTTATGTTTTTAATATTTCTATAAATATATAGTCAGAAAATAATGACAAAACATGTGAATTAGATACTGTGAATTGCCTAGGTTGGTACCACAGCCTGGATCTCATTTTAAGAGTCGAAGGTTAACAGAGGTTGGAGTCGATATTCTTATGATCTTATCCAAGCTTTCTGCTTCTAATTTGATTTATTACCACCAATCCACCATTCCTTTTTACTCGATGTTTTGGACATTGACAAAGTTTACAACATTACATTAAGCCCCAATCATTTCAGTAATGATTAATGGCAATAGCATAAGCATTAAACGTTAAATGGTTTCACTATTATATTACAGTTTTATACTACTACCGTGGCTAAGTTATAACTTTTATGTGTTTAAAATTTTGAAGTGCTTTCCTGTGAAAGACAGGGTCAGGTCACCAAAAACGTAACTTTCAATGAAGTAGCATAAATTAGACTAAAAAAGAAAGAACAAGTGACAGAGTTCACACCTTCGAAATATGGACTCCAAGATTCCTGTGAGCCCCAGAGCACTCTATACAAATAAGAATTCCTAAATTTAGAGATGCCCAATCAGGATCCGGTGAACGACATTCTGCACAACTGTCATTTCCAGGAATATTCCTGAGATGGTTGAATATATCATCATGTCCCTCTGGACTTCTGTTCTCCTCAAGAGAGAGAGAATCAACAGAATTTGCAGAACCATGATGTTCCGCCTCTAGATTTCCATAAGACACCTGGGATTAACTGAATCAGCATACGATCATACTAAATTATCCTGAACAATCGATAGCTCGAATATATGATTAAAATGCACTAAAATGGAGCTAATCTTAAGGGGCAGAACAAGCACTATTACTATATTAAATGATTATTATGCAATGGAGATGCAACTTGCAAGCAGTGTAGCATATCAAAGTTTTTCTTCAAAAAGCACGAAAGACTAGAAATGAAGTGTTGCCATAGGAAGTATCGAAACCTGTCTTGGGAATGGTAAATTAAGCAGTGATGCAATAACTCCAGTAACTTTCTCAATCCAATCCTTTTGGTCAGCACCAGATTCTGCCTGCGATTGACAAAGTCTATAGTATTAATATATAAAAAAAATGCATGTATCATCAAAGACTAGAAATTTGGTGTCACAGAAAATGTGACATCCGAGTAACAGACTAAAAGTGTTACAATTACCTGTAAAGTGTATGCTTTCATGGGAGAGATTACTCTGAAGCAAAATCTTAGGTCATTTTCTTCTGCATCAATCTTAATTGTTGAAGTTCTTAGATCAATTTTGTGGCACGAAAGTGCATTGTCACCCTGAGTTGGAGCCTTTTGGTTCAAGAATCTGAAACGACTAAAAACACCAGTCCCTTCACCAGCTGTTTGCTGTGATGCCGCTCCTTGCTTCCCACATGAACAAAGAGATAAATATAAAATACGGAACAAACAACATGTAATTGTTCAATATTTCAGGTATATTATGTAACACAATTAAGGTATAAATTCCCAAATAATACATTTAAAACAATCCATGACAGCCCACAAATCGCTAACTTTTATTGCATACCGATTGTCCCTTATTCCCGTAGTAGAAAAGAGTCCCGTGACTGTCGAGAACAAAGAACCTTCTCTTCCATTCTCGTGAATTTTCAGAACGCTTAAAGAGATAACCTTGTTTGATTATTTGAACCTGCCAGAAAAATAAATTAGTAAAAGAAAGCAACAAAGCTTAACTAGAAAAAAGGTTGCATGTTATATATAATTAAAATGTAGTCTGGTGAATTATAAATGGGAATAACAGGGCATTATAATACTAGAATTTGAACCAAAGGGATAACA
>CM020179.1:30449350-30475538 GCA_009805545.1 Oryza longistaminata | reverse complement strand
TACAATGTTATTCGAGCTCCATCTCGAATTGGCAATGACGGTTATCTCAACCTAGGCTCATATCGGCTTCTTGCCATATCGACCAAGTCAAGCCTCTGTCATGTTTTCAAAAGCCGCGAAGATACTCAGCCGATGCGCAGTCCCGCTTGGAATTCAACTCGATTTCCACACCAAATCGGCTTCGATCTTTGTTCTTCCTTCTTCGAAACTGTTGCAAAATTCTGTTGTTAACATGTATCGGCTAAATTGTCTCAGTTAAACTAGATTAACTAAAGTATCGTACCACCTAAAAATCAGTCAGAGCTGATTGTCTCTTCTTTTCATACTTAATGTCGCATTAGTTAAGTTTGATCTATTAAGTCGTGATTTGAATCTTTAATTCTAGGCATGTTTTTTTTACTATGCCAATTAGGTAGAACGGGTCACCATCTTATATTAGATCCATGATGTGCTGGGTATATATGCACATAAAGTTGTATTAGAGTATTAGCTAATACATTATCCTTTTATCTAAGTATGCTCTATCGGGGCTATGATATAAACACATATAATCTCCAAACTTGGCCAATCTGATTCAATAATATAATTTAGGTCCAATATATACCGTTTATCTGTGATCCAGAGAAGATTGATTTAGAGATTAGATGATTGCTTGCCTTTACAGCTAATACATCATACTTAGGGTTTGTTTCTATTATTTTAAATATACACCGACAGCCGATCCTATTAATTGCATCGGCTAGGTTAAAGACGATATGTCATGGCTTTCTAGCCGATGGCTATCGTTTGCATTTTAACTGTTCTATTTTATTTTTGTTGGTTGTAGGATCAAACCACTGAGCACGCCTTGAACCCAAAAGTAAAATTGACTTGCAGTAGAGTTAAGCAGATCTCTCATGGCAGTGTATTTTTTCTGTCAACACCTGCTTGCAAAAACGCTTACCAAACCACCAAGGGGTCGGTTGCAGCGGTTTTAAAGATAGAGGAGATATTATACCTGTTTTACGTTTGAGGGAGGATTCAATCAGAATCAAAACAGGAGGAGGAAAACAGACTTATTCCTTTCTCCTCTCCCTCTCCAGTGAGACCGTGGGGCCGTGGCCCCGTGCACCCCGGAGCCCGGAATCGTGCTGGCAGCAAAGGCCCAGGCTACACGAAGCAGCGCCACCGCGACAGACAGACAGGCAGGCAGCAACTACCCGACCGACGGCCTCCTCTCTCCCTCCTCCTCCTCCTTCACCTCCCGCCCACGCCTCCATCAGATCTCCGCGAGCTTCGACCGCCACCGCGACCGCCGGAGCAGCAAGCAGGTCATCCCCGCGCGACGCCAGGCATGGCGGCCTTCACCAAGCTCGAGGACTCCCCCATGTTCCGCAAGCAGGTGCGCCGCCGCCCCGCCGAACCCTCTCTTCTCCCTGCCCGCGGATGTGCCACCTTTTGATCCGGCCCTCTCAGGGTTCGTTGCTTTCGGGCGAGATCTCGCCCCGGCTCCGCGTCGTTGGTTGGATTTGGGTTGATTTGGATCGTACGTGGTGGGGGATTTAGGGTGGGTGGAGCTGGAGGTTGGGTGATTGTGGTAGCTTTGGGCTGGGATTTGGGAGGTTGGGCGCATTCTGTGTGGCGAGATCTCGACCTGATTGCATGCTTTATTGGCCGTTGATTGGTTCGGAAATGCGATTGTTCCTGAGTAGAATGGATATCAAATTCCGGTTTGGTTTCGACGAATACCGTAGGGTTTTATCTGTGTTGATTTGCCGGCATAAGTGCATTGTAGGTTGCAGAAGGCATATTATTTTACAGTTATTGTGTGTTTCTGTTCCTTTCCCGATCGTTTTCATCTTTGAGCAGTGCTGCATTTCTGATTGTAATGGTGCCATTTATTTTTATTGCTGCATCACACACTTGAACAATTTTTAATTCATCGTCTAATTTCTCGAGATAAAATCCTGCAAAAACTTAGGGACGAAATAAGCTAGACGATTTTCTTTTCCAGTTCAAATGGCTGGTTTGGGTTATTAGAAGCCACAGAAAAAATAGTGACCTGTTATTTAGACTCGAAGGCTGTGTGTAGATTGGTTTTAGTAGTTTTAATATATAATTTGGACTGCTAGCTTCCTGCTTGTGCTATCAAGTTGAATCTTCTCTTCTTTTTTTTTTTTTTCTGATAAAATCCTTTTGTTTTCATCTTAACAGACCTTACATGCATATATGCTATTGATTGCGGCTTATTTCCATTGACTTGCAGGTCAATTCTATGGAACAGCTAAGCGATGAACTGAAACAACGGTGTTCGAATCTTCATAAAGGATGCAAAAGATTCATGTACATTAAGCTCCCAACTACTGTTTTTTTTGGGCGAGCTACTAACTTTGCAGCACAGGCGTACACTCGATGCAGAATGCGTAGCATGATTATTTCTTTTTTTTTTTTTTTTGCTTAAGAAAGACATCACTCTTTCTTCTAGGTTTATGCTGATGTAAGTCAATATCAAGTTTCTGTAGAATACAACCTTTTACTGCAATGCACACAATTACACGATTTCAAAACTTGTTTCTGTTTCTATGGTCCAATATGAATTGTCTGCAAGTTTATATCACAAAAATGCTTATTGGATAAAATTTTGTGTCAATAAATGACTTTGCATTCTTCTTTCTTACTTTTCTGGTTCAGGATTAAATATTTTTTTATACCATGTTACATGTAATAATTTGTAGTTCCTATTGTTCCTAGGATAGACAACGATAATAAAAAACCATATGTTCAATATATTGTTTTGTTATAGTATTGCTGATAACCTTAGTTTCAGGGGATCACTTGATGAAGGATACGCGGGAGATCTAACATTTGCCGATGCTCTAGAAGCATTTGGTGCTGGTCAAGATGATCCTGTTTGTGTTGCCATTGGAGGTTAATTTCATCAAATTTCTGTTATATCTGTTGCTTAATTTTTCCTGGTTTCCCATCCACAGATAGCTAAACAACTGAGTCCATCCTTGCCAATTGCTAAACATCTTGCCATGTTGGTGTCCTTTTGTCTCCTATCGATTATGTACCACATCTTTAATTTTATGTCTGTTCCCTCTCTTAAGGAAAGATCACAGAACAGATCATTAGAATATATATAAATCAGACATAAGCAAGCACATATTATGGACTTCTTTTATATTACTTATTAATATGTTGTAGGCTTGTAGTATGATAACACAATGTTTCTTAACTGTAATGGTTTAATGCAATGCCATTTCACTGAAATTATGGAATGCAAATTTGTTAATAAAGTGAAGTTCATGAACACATTCAGCTTTCAATGTGGAAGATCCAAATTCTGAATTCTGTTGCAGGGCCTGTAATGTCCAAGTTCACTACGGCTTTTAGGGAGCTTGGAACATACAAGGAACTCCTTCGTTCTCAGGTAAAATCTATTCTATGCCATTGAATTCTTTATACTACTCCCCTCTGTCCCACAAAATATGGAATCCTGGATTCCCAATGCAAATTTAGTAATAACATAGAAAGACCAAAGTGCCCTCATTACTACATTCGTTCATCACCCATTAATTCACACAGCACATACTATAAGAAAAAAAAGAGGCATCTGGCACAAAAATAAGCGCCAAAAATTTGAAATTTTCTAGTACCTGCAGAAAGAAAGAGAGCATCTCCCATCTGAAAAAATAAATGCTGCAAGAAATGCTCTTATTTAACCTGCAAAAATTAACAAGAACCAAGAACAGAGAAGAGAAAGGTTGTCCGCCTTCACCAAGGTGGCAGTCATCCATGGTGCACCTAAGGGCAAGAAAAATTCAATACAGTTAACAAGGTCGAAGGGCAGAAAGAAACGTCGGTGGAAAAGAAGAATAGATGGAAAAAGAATACAAATGGGGTTCATTCTAATGACACGCTTCTCGAACTCATCGACCACCTCAGTGCTGGGAGATCCACGGGCACCTCCCTCTCCGCGCGGCACCCGAGCTGCATTCCATCAAGTCGTTGCCAGCATCGGATTTGCCTCTTGTGAATCTCCTCCTCTGCACCGCATCCATCCGCCACGATGCAGCCGTCACATCCGAGTTGCAGCATAAGGGTGGACGCATAAGGTCGTGGGAGGAGCGAGAGGGAGCACGAGACAGTGGCGCAGTGGGCATGGGGATGGAGATGGAGATCGTTGGAGCGCCGCATTGATGAACGAGCGAGACGATGGTGAATGAGAGAGACTCGAGCGAGATGGGTGTGTGCCTGGGAAGAGAGATAAGGTCCTTCTCGACCACCGATGTGAAGTAGTCAGTCATTGAATGTTTCACTTTTTTGTGTACAATCTTTTTTTTTTTCTGGGACCCTCCTCCTCCAGAAATCCTTTTTGTGGGACGGAGGGAGTAATTGGCACCCTGTGCGCTGCAACACGCTGATCAATTGTTAATATGAAAAATTAGCTGGGTGATGGAAACGAAAAGAGCATAGCATAGTAACATTTTTCATTTTGATAAATTCTGATAGTGTTGGTGAAAGAATGTGCATTTAATTTCAGATAAAAAATGCTTCCTGTCCAAATTTCAACTGCAATAAATAGGACTCTACATAAAGATTGTCCAGTTCATCATAACATAAATTTCCATGAAATACAAATCGAAGTGAATGTACCTCCTTCAATTGCTTAATGCAAACACTTGGAAACAAGAAAAAATAAGTAAGATCTATTCAATTGTTTGTTTCCAAATCAGTAGTTTTGTGACAAGACTCAGTTGAGTCTGACTCACCAAAGCATTCAACGCGAGGAAGCATAGGGAAGAGGAATGAGGTGGGTATTATGACCTGTGATTATTGTAGTATTTGATGGGATGATAAACTCACGCATACGTATGGTATTTCTCCGGTAGACCCATGGTGTTGGGTGTCAAGGTGTGGAGGACTTGTGCTACGCATTATGCCAGACATGGACACCAGAGTGAGGGCAGGTGTGTGCTGAGGAACGGAGGAAGGCATATAGTAGGGATGGACGCTGAAGATGCAGATTAAATTCCTCACATCCTACCTTGTCTCGCACCAGTCGGTCCACTCAGATTCCTTGCCATTGCATCAGCGGTTACAGAAGAGGATGTGATGATGATTGATTAGTGAGAGGATGAGAGAATGGATCATGTAAGGAAGCGTGGTAGTTGGGCCGGATCATTTGCAGGTTGATGACTTAATCAGGAATTTTTGGAACATGTAGGTTTTTGCATGGCATATACAAATTGAGGTGACATGGCATGATGAGAGGAGAGGAAAATAGCTTTACTTGCAGTTAGTGGGAATGAACTTTATAGGTACATAGGATTCTCCTTCTCCATATGTTGTTTCATACGTCCATGTCACTCATCGGTAATGAAATTGAAAAGTAAGATTGCTGAATGGGACTAGGAGTTCCCTTTTGATGCAAATAACACTGTGACACTGTAAAAGGGTTATTTGCAAAGAAGAACCATTTTTGTTCTTTTTATTTTTACTAGCTTAACAGATTGAATCTCTATCATTCTAATCAGTATGTCTCCTCAACCAGGTTGATCAATGCTTAGTGAACGTTTGATGCAATTCATTGATGTGGATTTGCATGGCGTGAAGGTGAGGGTGACAACCTCCTGCCCCAAAAAATTAAGCACACTACTGAGATCTGTATTTATGTAGTAGTACCTCAGGTTTTGCTTCTCTTCATTGATACATGGCTTGCCTGCTTGACTTTTTGTTGGATCCGAATTTCAAGCCTTTTCCTTCTGACAATGAAAAAATTGCATGAAGTGATCTTAGAAATGTAGTTTGAGTTTCACGACTTCCATTTTGGGTAATGGGAACAATATATGGATGTCCTTCTGTCTTAAATACACTTGCCCTACTGTCTCTGATGTTCATGTGGAAGTTTTTAACACATTAATTAGTTAATACTATAGGCTAACATCCTGCACTGTATATAGGATTGTCGTCAGCGTTTGGATAGGGCTACAGTGGGGTATGATCAGGTGATATCTTGCACTCTAGCTATGCGATTACCTAGTTTTCAATTTGCATATTTCTTCATTTTGGCATGTGTGTGCCCTATAAGAATAATATGTTGCTATCTTGCTTGTCAGGCACGTGAAAATTTGTATCAGTACGAAAAGGGACTAGAGCAGAAGTAGTGACAGGACTTGAGGAGGTGAACAGGGACAACTTGTTTTTTTTTTTTTTCGTAAGTGATCATTTATTAATTTCTGTACCACATCTCTAATTCCAAATTTACAGGATCTGCACAATGCCAAGTCAGCTTTGAACGATGCCGCTTTAACCTAGTATGTATGAACATTTTATTATATAGTGTTGCTAATTTATTGATTTTGCCATGCCAATAATTCTCCTTGGCTGTAAGGAATTCAGGTGCACGCACTTTCAAATATTGAAGCAAAGAAGAAGTATGAGTTCTTGGAATCAATAAGTGCATGATGGATGCCCATTTGAGATATTTCAAGCAGGCATGGTCACTCTATAATTCGATTGATTATTATTGTTTGGTTTATTGGGTTCTTGATTTTGTTCTTTATGATCTAGGGAATGAACTACTGAGTCAAATGGAACCATTCATTCACCAGGTTCAGTAATCTCTTCTCTGACCTATTGGTCTTAAACCGATGAACATTTATTTCAATCAGCATGGATCCATTGACCATAAGTTAACCATTAATATGCTAACTGTAAGGTTTTGATACAGGTTCTAACATATGCACAGCAATACAAAGAAATGGCTATCAATGAACAAGATAAACTTGCAAAGAGAATTCAAGAATATAGGACTCAAGAGGAAATCGCGAACTTGAGAATGGCTAGTAATGTGGACACATCTACCAGTGGTGATGGTATCCATGTTGTTGGTCTTCAATCCTATAAAAAGATTGAAGCCCTAATGCAGTCAACTGCCAATGGCGAGGTACTTCCATTATCCACTGTTGAGTAAACAATCATAAATAATAGGCTAGGATACCTGGAGGCTAGCTTGCTGCATCACTGTTCAATGTTTGCTTCAGAGGGATGGATGATTGTTAAGAGCGAAGCACCTTTTATTTCTAAGTGGTGATTGCTTCTTCATGTATTCCTAAATAAGGTATCTAGGCAAAGAGATTGATGACGGCGACGCGGGGCAGCGCCGCGACAGCCAGGCGGTCCATGCGGCATCGCGGCAGGCGGTAGTCAGAGGTGCAGGCCGCGCAGCGCAGGGAGCCAGCCAGCCAGGGAGCAGAGCAAGTGAGCAACCGAGGCAGGCATGCAGCTAGGGACTGAAGGCAGCAAGCTATGGAGGAGAAGAGATTACAAGAAGCTCAGCAGAAGACAAGCAATCAACACAAAATGCATAAATATTTTATGTTTGGTATGTTTTCACATTTTATTCCACTTATTATCAATCTCAAGTATATACCATATAGTAGTACTAATCAATCTTTGCTATTTGTTTTCCGGTTTCGACATATGTCTATCTATCCTCACTAGTTCTTATATATATATGTGATGTATTGCTGACACCTGACAGCTGGAATCTTGAGGTATTTTTCAGTGCCTCTTCTATTTACACTCTTGGCAAATGGACGATGAATTGATGATGAATTGTGAACTTATAACTAGTGCTTATTGCCATGCTTGAGATTGTGGCATGATGGGATCATAAGATAGTGTTAGCGTCATATAGTATCGTGCATTGAGATTTTTTTTCTCCTTTTTTCTTGTTCTGTTCTAATTCTCGTGCTGCCACACCGCCACACCTAAATTTTTTTCCGTCCTCCGCCACTGATCATCGATCTCTTTGCCTAGATACCTAATTTAGGAATACATGAAGAAGCAATCACCATCTTAGAAATAAAAAGTGCTTCGCTCTTAAACATCATCAATCCCTCTGAAGCAGAACATTGAACAGTGATGCAGCAAGCTTAGCCGTCCAGGTATCCTAGCCTATTATTTATGATTGTTTACTCAACAGTGGATAATGGAAGTACCTCGCCATTGGCAGTTGACTGCATTAGGGCTTCAATCTTTTTATAAGATTGAAGACCAACAACATGGATACCATCACCACTGGTAGATGTCTCCACATTACTAGCCATTCTCAAGTTCGCAATTTCCTCTTGAGTCCTATATTCTTGAATTCTCTTTGCAAGTTTATCTTGTTCATTGATAGCCATTTCTTTTGATTGCTGTGCATATGTTAGAACCTGTATCAAAACCTTACAGTTAGCATATTAATGGTTAACTTATGGTCAATGGATCCATGCTGATTGAAATAAATGTTCATCGGTTTAAGACCAATAGGTCAGAGAAGAGATTACTGAACCTGGTGAATGAATGGTTCCATTTGACTCAGTAGTTCATATCCCTAGATCATAAAGAACAAAATCAAGAAGAACCCAATAAACCAAACAATAATAATCAATCGAATTATAGAGTGACCATGCCTGCTTGAAATATCTCAAATGGGCATCCATCACTGCACTTATTGATTCCAAGAACTCATACTTCTTCTTTGCTTCAATATTTGAAAGTGCGTGCACCTGAATTCCTTACAGCCAAGGAGAATTATTGGCTTGGCAAAATCAATAAAATTAGCAACACTATATAAAAAAATGTTCATACATACTAGGTTAAAGCGGCATCGTTCGAAAGCTGACTTGGCATTGTGCAGATCCTGTAAATTTGGAATTAGAGATGTGGTATAGAAATTAAATAAATGATCACTTACGAAAAAAAAACAAGTTGTCCCTGTTCACCTCCTCAAGTCCTGTCACTACTTCTGCTCTAGTCCCTTTTCGTACTGATACAAATTTTTCACGTGCCTGACAAGCAACATAGCAACATATATTCTTATAGGGCACCACATGCCAAAATGAAGAAATATGCAAATTGAAAACTAGGTAATCGCATAGCTAGAGTGCAAGATATCACCTGATCATACCCCACTGTAGCCCTATCCAAACGCTGACGACAATCCTATATACAGTGCAGGATGTTAGCCTATAGTATTAACTAATTAATGTGGCCTATAGTATTAACTAATTAATGTGTTAAAAACTTCCGCATGAACATCAAGACAGTAGGGCAAGTGTATTTAAGACAGAAGGACATCCATATATTGTTCCCATTACCCAAAATGGAAGTCAGTGAAACTCAAACTACATTTCTAAGATCACTTCATGCAATTTTTTCATTGTCAGAAGGAAAAGGCTTGAAATTCGGATCCAACAAAAAGTCAAGCATGCAAGCCATGTATCCATGAAGAAGAGCAAAACCTGAGGTACTACCTACATAAATACAGATCTCAGTAGTGTGCTTAATTTTTTGGGGCAGGAGGTTGTCACCCTCACCTTCACGCCATGCAAATCCACATCAATGAATTGCATCAAACGTTCACTAAGCATATGATCAACCTGGTTGAGGAGACATACTGATTAGAATGATAGAGATTCAATCTATTAAGCTAGTAAAAATAAAAAGAACAAAAATGGTTCTTCTTTGCAAATAACCCTTTTACAGTGTCACAGTGTTATTTGCATCAAAAGGGAACTCCTAGTCCCATTCAGCAATCTTACTTTTCAATTTCATTACCGATGAGTGATATGGACGTATGAAACAACATATGGAGAAGGAGAATCCTATGTACCTATAAAGTTCATTCCCACTAACTGCAATTAAAGCTATTTTCCTCTCCTCTCATCGTGCCATGTCACCTCAATTTGTATATGCCATGCAAAAAACCTACATGTTCCGAAAAATTCCTGATTAAGTCATCAACCTGCAAATGATCCGGCCCCAACTACCACGCTTCCTTACATGCTCCATTCTCTCATCCTCTCACTAATCAATCATCATCACATCCTCTTCTGTAACCCGCTGATGCAATGGCAAGGAATCTGAGTGGACCGCACTGGTGCAGACAAGGTAGGATGTGAGGAATTTAATCTGCATCTTCAGCGTCCATCCCCTACTATATGCCTCCCTCTGTTCCTCAGCGCACACCTGCCCTCACTCTGGTGCTCCATGTCTGGCATAATGCGTAGCCCACAAGTCCTCCACACCTTGACGCCCAACACCATGGGTCTACCGGAGAAGTACCGTACGTATGCGTGAGTTTATCATCCCATCAAATACTACAATAATCACAGGTCATAATACCCACCTCATTCCTCTTCCCTATGCTTCCTCCCGTTGAATGCTTTGGTGAGTCAGACTCAACTGAGTCTTGTCACAAAACTACAGATTTGGAAACAAACAATTGAATAGATCTCACTTATTTTTTTCTTGTTTCCAAGTGTTTGCATTAAGCAATTGAAGGAGGTACATTCACTTCGATTTGTATTTCATGGAACATTTATGCTATGATGAAACTGGACAATCTTTATGTAGTGTCCTATTTATTGCAGTTGAAATTTGGACAGGAAGCATTTTTTATCTGAAATTAAATGCACATTCTTTCACCAACGCTATCAGAATTTATCAAAATGAAAAATGTTACTATGCTATGCTCTTTTTTTCGTTCCATCACCCAGCTAATTTTTCATATTAACAATTGATCAGCATGTTGCAGCGCACAGGGTGCCAATTACTCCCTCCGTCCCACAAAAAGGATTTCTGGAGGAGGAGGGTCCCAGAAAAAAAAACGATCTATACACAAAAAAGTGAAACATTCAATGACTGACTACTTCACATCAGTGGTCGAGAAGGACCTTATCTCTTCCCAGGCACACACCCATCTCGCTCGAGTCTCTCATTCACCATTGTCTCGCTTGTTCATCAATGCGGCGTTCCAACGATCTCCATCTCCATCTCCATCCCCATGCCCACTGCGCCACTATCTCGCGCTCCCCTCTCGCTCCTACCGATGACCTTATGCGTCCACCCTGCTGCTGCAACTCGGATGTGACGGCTGCATCGGTGGCGGATGGATGCGGTGCAGAGGAGGAGATTCGCAAGAGGCAAATCCGATGCTGGCAACGACGTTAGATGGAATGCGGCTCGGGTGCCGCGGCGGAGAGGGAGGCGCCCGTGGATCTCCCTGCACTTAGGTGGTCGATGAGTTCAAGAAGCGTGTCATTAGAATGAACCCCATCTGTATTATTTTTCCATCTATTCTTCTTTTCCACCGACGTTTCTTTCTGCCCTTCGACCTTGTTAACTGTATTGAATTCTTCTTGCCCTTTGGTGCACCGTGGATGACTGCCACCTTGGTGAAGGCGGACAACCTTTCTCTTCTCTGTTCTTGGTTCTTGTTAATTTTTGCAGATTAAATAAGAGCATTTCTTGCCAGCATTTATTTTTTCAGATGGGAGATGTTCTCTTTTCTTTCTGCAGGTACTAGAAAATTTCAAACTTTTGGCTATTTTTGTGCCAGATGCCTCTTTTTTTTTCTTATAGTATGTGCTGTGTGAATTAATGGGTGGATGAATGAATGTAGTAATGAGGGCACTTTGGTCTTTCTATGTTATTACTAAATTTGCATTGGGAATCCAGGATTCCATATTTTGTGGGACAGAGGGAGTAGTACATAAAGAATTCAATGGCATACAATAGATTTTACCTGAGAACGAAGGAGTTCCTTGTATGTTCCAAGCTCCCTAAAAGCAGTAGTGAACTTGGACATTACAGGCCCTGCAACAGAATTCAGAATTTGGATCTTCCCCATTGAAAGCTGAATGTGTTCATGAACTTCACTTTATTAACAAATTTGCATTCCATAATTTCAGTGAAATGGCATTGCATTAAACCATTACAGTTAAGAAACATTGTGTTATCATGCTAAAAGCCTACAACATATTAATAAGTAAAATAAAAGAAGTACATAGTATGTGCTTGCTTATGTCTGCATTTATATATATTCTAATGATATGTTACTGTGATCTTTCCTTAAGAGAGGGAATAGACATAAAATTAAAGATGTGGTACATAATCGATAGGAGACAAAAGGACACCAACATGGCAAGATGTTTAGCAATTGGCAAGGATGGACTCAGTTGTTTAGCTATCTATGGATGGGAAACCAGGAAAAATTAAGCAATAGATATAACAGAGATTTGATGAAATTAACCTCCAATGGCAACACTAACAGGATCATCTTGACCAGCACCAAATGCTTCTAGAGCATCGGCAAATGTTAGATCTCCCGCGTATCCTTCATCAAGTGATCCCCTGAAACTAAGGTTATCAGCAATACTATAACAAAACAATATATCGAACATATGGTTTTTTATTATCGTTGTCTATCCTAGGAACAATAGGAACTACAAATTATTACATGTAACATGGTAACAAAAAAATATTAATCTGAACCAGAAAAGTAAGAAAGAAGAATGCAAAGTCATTTATTGACTCAATTTTATCCAATAAGCATTTTTGTCGATATAAACTTGCAGACAATTCATATTGGACCATAGAAACAGAAACAGGTTTTGAAATCGTGTAATTGTGTGCATTGCAGTAAAAGGTTGTATGCTACAGAAACTTGATATTGACTTACATCGGCATAAACCTAGAAGAAAGAGTGATGTCTTTCTTAAACCAAAAAAAAAAAGAAATAATCATGCTACGCATTCTGCATCGAGTGTACGCCTGTGCTGCAAAGTTAGTAGCTCGCCCAAAAAAACAGTAGTTGGGAGCTTAATGTACATGAATCTTTTGCATCCTTTATGAAGATTCGAACACCGTTGTTTCAGTTCATCGCTTAGCTGTTCCATAGAATTGACCTGCAAGTCAATGGAAATAAGCCGCAATCAATAGCATATATGCATGTAAAGGTCTGTTTAAGATGAAAACAAAAGGATTTATCAGAAAAAAAAAAAGAGAAGATTCAACTTGATAGCACAAGCAGGAAGCTTGCAGTCCAAATTATATATTAAAACTACTAAAACCAATCTACACACAGCCTTCGAGTCTAAATAACAGGTCACTATTTTTTCTGTGGCTTCTAATAACCCAAACCAGCCATTTGAACTGGAAAAGAAAATCGTCTAGCTTATTTCGTCCCTAAGTTTTTACAGGATTTTTTCTCGAGAAATTAGACGATGAATTAAAAATTTGTTCAAGTGTGTGATGAAGCAATAAAAATAAAATGGCACCATTACAATCAGAAATGCAGCACTGCTCAAAGATGAAAACGATCGGGAAAGGAAAAGAGAACACACAATAAATGTAAAATAATATTCCTTTTGCAACCTATAATGCACTCATGCCGGCAAATCAACACGACAAAACCAACCTACGGTATTCGTCGAAACCAAAGCGGAATTTGATATCCATTATACTCAGGAACAATCGCATTCCGAACCAATCAACGGCCAATAAAGCATGCAATCAGGTCGAGATCTCGCCACACGGAATGCGCCCAACCTCCCAAATCCCAGCCCAAAGCTACCACAATCACCCCAACCTCCAGCTCCACCCACCCTAAATCCCCCACCACGTACGATCCAAATCAACCCAAATCCAACCAACGACGCGGAGCCGGAGGCGAGATCTCGCCCCGAAAGCAACGAACCCTGAGAGGGCCGGATCAAAAGGTGACACATCCCGCGGGCAGGGAGAGAAGAGAGGGTTCGGCGGAGCGGCGGCGCACCTGCTTGCGGAACATGGGGGAGTCCTCGAGCTTGGTGAAGGCCGCCATGCCTGGCGTCGCGCGGGGGATGACGCTGCTTGCTGCTGCGGCGGTCGCGGTGGCGGTCGAAGCTCGCGGAGATCTGATGGAGGCGTGGGCGGGAGGTGGGAAGGAGGAGGAGGAGGAAGAGGAGGCCGTCGGTCGGGTAGTTGCTGCCTGCCTGTCTGTCGCGGTGGCGCTGCTTCGTGTAGCACGATTCCGGGCTCCGGGGTGCACGGGGCCACGGCCCACGGGCTCACTGGAGAGGGAGAGGAGAAACGGACCTGCAACTGATTGGACCAGACTGACGGGCTGAAAATAGTCTGAGAATCCGACAAGATAGAACCGGAAAGTGAGACGGGCAAAGCGGGTTTTTTTTTTTTCTGGAATAAGTCCACATTGACTCTCTTAATATAGTTCCAATCTGATTTGTATCCCTCAATCAAAATACCAGATATTTTGACCGTTTAATCTAACTATGAAAAACCGGTGCAAATCGACTCTCTTGATGGTTTTAAGGGTGTTTTTCGCTGACGTGGCTCCTTGGCCTAGTCCAACTAGCTGAGTTAGTGGTGGCCCACGTGACAATATCTTCTCTCTTTCTTTCTTGCCCCTACCTTTCCTTGCACAAGCACAGCGGGTAGGTTTGGTTTGCTACCCTACCAAATCTTTGGTGGCACCAAATTCTTGGCATATTTTGGTACTACCAATTCTTTGGTAAGTTAAAATTGTAATATAGTTTGTTTGGATTCCTACCAATATAAAGCCAAAATTTGACATTGTAGAGAAGAAACTTCTAGATTAGTGTCAAATTTGATTTGGCATTACCAATTATTTTGGCCTCAATCCAAACACCCAACATTACTATTCAAGCTACCAATAAAATTGGTAGGGCACATTTTGGCATCAATCCAAAATGGCCCAGCGACTCAAGGAGAAGCGGCCTCAAGGTGGAGCGACGGCCTCGAAGCGTAAGGATGCTACACCCTTGAGGCGGAGCGACGACGCGTGGCCTTGAGGTGGAATGCGGTGTGGCCCAAGACGGAGAGCGTGGCACTGACGCGGCGGCATGCCCTCGAGGCGGCCAAAGGGGTGATGAGACAGCCCTGACACGAACCATGGTGCGGCCTCAAGGCGGAGAGACCATGCGGCCTCGTCCCACCGGCAGCAGAAGGCCAAGAGCAGAAGCTCGACGACCAGGGTGCTCACCATCGGGTGGAGTTTGGGAGTCACCAGGGAGGAGTGTCAACAGCTTCGGTGATCTCCTGGTAGCGGCGTGCCATCCATCCAGTGAAGGATGAGCCACCCATTCTCGATCTCCTCGCAGCGGCGGGCAATCTATCCGGTGGAGGAGGAGCCACCCATCCTCGGTCTCCTCGCGGCGGTGGGCTCCAGTGTTGCCTGCTTCTTCATCTGCATCTCTTTCTCCTCCCTCCCTCCCTCCCCCTGCTTCTCCCCTAGCATGGTGTTCTCCTCGTTACGCGGGTGGCCGATGTGTCGCAGAGACCGCGTCCATGCCTGCCTTCGTGCGCCTCGCCGAGATCTTGCTCACGTTTGTCGAGAGTTGCTGGAAGCGGCGACGGCGATGTCGTCGTTTGCGGTGCTTTGCTTGGCAGAAGGCCCTCCTCACGAGTTCGTCCTGGAATATCACATGCCTCGATTGCGCCCTAGAGAGAAGCATGACCGTGTGGCCACTATCCCGGAAGGGGCATCGGTGTCCTCCCTCACCACCACGACGCAGCCTCACCTTGTGTCGAAACAATATTTTGGCAAGACAAAAAGGGGTGGCTATCAAGCTGGAAAAGTGGATGGGTTTGGAGACACAAGGTTTATACAGGTTCAGGCCTTCTCGATGAGAAGTAATACTCTACTCCTGTCCGGGATTGATCCGCCGAGTGTATTATCGATCGTATGATTTGGATGAAAAGTTATGCCCCAAGAGGCACCCGAACCCCTCCTTATATAGGGGGAGGAGTCGGTATTACAAGATACAGCCCATGTTCCTAACGGAATAGGCATATAAAGATAAATTACAATCGTAACCGACTAGAACTATCGGGTGTTTCCTTGGTACACAAGTTAATATAACAACCAAGTCCCTTACTAAAGATATTATATCCGTATATGGTACCCCCATACCCAGTCGGATATACATGCCGTGTAGGTATGGGGTATCCATAATCTCCACACCTTGCGAATGGAGGCAGGGCTCGAGGCTTGGTCAGTTCCACGGTGGCCCGCACAAAGGATAGGGACGACGGCTATCGGAGTATGGAACCCCTTTAGCGAGGAAGTTTGGCACTCCTCCTAGATAAAAATTCAACCAGGGTGCAAGTCCTAAGTTTGGATCCCTATCGTTTGAAGAATCGTTTGAAGAAGATGAACACAAGCAATTATACACGTTCAGGTCGCACAGATGTATAACACCTCACTCCTGTGTGATGGACTATGGATGATTTAGTGGATTATAAGTGAAAAGTTCTAAGTTCTTGAGAATGCAAAGTCTTCTCTAAGTTAGCCTTACATCTCGTCCTTTTATACGAGAAGGGGAGTCCACAGTGCCAATGCATGCATGCAGGAGTGAGACCCACTCTATTGAATTTGGTGTGCTTATTCTTGCCGATGTCTCTCCAAGCAAGCCACCCAGATGTGACCGTTTCACCTACCGTCTGACAAGTGGAGCAGGAGGCAAAAAATTCCTCTTCCAGCTGTCATGGGTCCATGATTAAGCCTCTCTAAGATGCCAAGGTGGGCCTGAGCGTCGAATAAGGAGGGTGTGCCACGTTACACCCCCTCTATTCCTTTGGTCGACGTGGGCATGCAAGGGGCTTCATGCAGCGCTACGTTTCCCAGCATGCGGGTGAGCTTTACACCGAGTTGCTCTACCCTGTAGTTAAATTGGTGTGTTTGTTAATGCCAGGCCTCCGGGCGGGACGGAGCCTTCCAAGGAGTGCCCGCGGTAGAGGGCGTGCTCGGGCTCCTGCCCAGGGCCCCGAGACGCCTAAGCCTTGTTCTGTGTGGCCACCATGCTTGGGGCAACCGCACACCCGGGGACACACCGCGTGTCCGAGGCATGCATGATCGTTCCCATTGTTGAATGTAGATTTTTATTGTTAGTTTGGACGAGCTTCTCAAAGATGTCGATGATGGACATAGCTTGATGGAGATGCCAAAGCTTGCGAGCAACATCTTCAACACCTTTAAGATTTTAATCTTTTAGGTCTCGACTCTCTTCTTGATATCTTGAAGATGTAGATCTTCCAGGTTTCAACTCTCTCTTAACATCTTGAAGATGTAAATATTGCAAATATTGGCGGGGCCCATGGTGCTCTAAGCACCCAATGGAATGAGAGCCCCCGTTCCCATTTCCCGTCAACAGCGGGCTGCAAGGTCTAATGTTCGCCGCGTGCGGTCTGCGCGGAGACGCGCACGGCGGCGGCGAAGGCTGTCGATTCATCGTGCCCTAGCTCCAAGAGGAAGGCGGACGATGGCACGTATCACCTGGACTCCTGGAGGAGGCATCACCTAGCTTGCGGCCGCGGCAAGAGGGCTGGGAGCGAGAACGACGAGCAGTCAGAGCTCCTATTAAAGTTGGACCTGGATGCGTTGCTGTCAGCGCCGATGGACGACAACTTGAGAGTGGTAATCAGCACAGCCATGACGGAGAAATATATGAACTATCTATTGAATGACGAGCCTTTGCCATGGACTTCGACGATGGAGGTTGTCAACGGCAGTGGCGGCGGAGACGAATCCATCCATGCGATGAACGAACCTTGAATGGAAGAAGAGATCATTGAGCTCCTAGCTGCCAGACAAACTATCAATGACATTCTTGGCACGGCTCCTGGTGAACAAGTTTCCTGATTGACCCCTAGTGAGCCGCTTTAGCAATTAGCACTAAGTAGTGCAGTGTTGTATGGAATCGAAGCAGGTTTAGTTAGACATGCATGGATCAATTAATTAGGTATCTATGTTGATTTGTGCCTTGTGACTGAGCAGCATGAGGATATGCATTGCTCGATTGATCTGTAATTGATGATAAGGGTTGAATTGATTCTTTCTGTAAATTATAATGTAATACCCTTTTGTGAACTAATGAAAATCATCTTCATCAGAGATTTGGAACAAATTGGCCTCGCACCTCCCCGCGGGGAGGTGGAGCTCGAGCCCCGTGGCGTGGCCCTTCTCCGGCGGGAGATGCGGTGGTGGTGGTGGTGGGGTCCGCTACATTTGACCACGCAGCGGCGTAGGATATCACTGGGCAGTAGCTACCCACTATGAAGAAATGCAAAATTGTGGTCAATTTTTAAGTTGTTTTAAGAATGCAAAGATTGAAATGTTGGGGCTCTGAAGTTTCATGTTAAAATTCGGCACCTAAAGTTGCAACTGACAACTCCAAGAAAACGAAAAACTTTTTTAAAATTTCACCTATTAAATTGTATGTTATGATTTTCTTTATCGTTTTAAAGGATCTGGCTTAATTTGTCCAAATCCATCCAAAAAGGCTTAATTTGTCTGAATCCATCCCAAAGGCCACTTGGAATGCAGAGCCACGAGCACAAGATGAATTTCAAGTTTTGTTCTTCCTTTTGTTATTACCTGATGTAACATCTCCAAGGCTTAGAATGCCCTGGTACTGCTCAACCAAACAAACAGATTCTAACAGCCTCAAATAAGGTTGGTCCTTTATACCCTCTTTGACACAACTCAAAATCCAAGATTTAAGCTAGATATTTCTACCTTTACAAATCTATAGATCTGTGATATTTAGATAAATCATTTTGGTTCTATTTTGGATGAAATTTAAAATTTGAAACCACTATATTGTAACATATTGTCGGTGAAGTGGGAATCAAGGTCCCCATCACTGGCTGCTCAAGGCGCCCAATGACATGCCATCGGATCAGGCCACGTACACAACTATCAACCAGATACAAGCAATAGCTAAGACACACTCAAGGGAAGACCTATCCTCGGGTGAGGGTGAGCTCGCGGTAGGGGTGGTAATGGGTCAAGGCCCATAGGTTCTTTCACAATCCTATCTAACCCTCAAATATTCTTAGACTAAAAATGTATAGAAATGGAGCCCACCCCATTTTAGATCCAGCCCTTAAATTGTGTAGACTAAAAAGTTGGGCCCATTACCACCCCTGTGGCTCGGGGTCATCCCTATGACCGTTGGTCGGAGCCTGAGCTCGAGACCTTGTCCCCAGGGCATTCCTATGGTCACTGGTCGGAACCCAAGCTCAGGACCTTGCCCCCAGGTCATCCCTAAGAGCAAAACCGAGGCCCAAGCTCAGGGCACGGTTGCCGCTTGCCCTCGAACTTGGCCCCCAAGGGCTGATTAGGGTAGTAGCAGCACATTGACTGCCATGGGACACGGTGCGTTGTAGCTATTACCGACAAAATAAACCTTGCATTAAATGTGAGGCGATGCATACCAACCCGGTGTGCAATCGGTGTGTCAAGTGATGAGAAAATGCTTGCACAGTCGTCACATGCGCCATCATCACTCATGCAATGAAAGGGTGTGAGTCGTCAAGCGGCATGGTTGACTATCATGCCTCTTGACCGGGCCCACAACCTTTTCACACTTTCTTCCACTCAAGCTGATAGGTGGGTCCTGTGGGCATTTGCAATGCTTTAGGCTTCTATTCCAAACCTTGCATGCCCACTCAGAATGCACACTCAAGGTATACATTTGTTCGGTAAAAAAAAGTATAATAAGGCCTAATGATTGCATGAAGAAAGATATAAACAAATAAATGATGCAAGGGGTGGAACAAAGAATAATAAAGCACAAATCAAGTTTACAAAGGTAACATGCCTCACGTCCACCTCGCATGTGCACGTCGCATATCCTAACCAGTGTAACTTAGTAAAATTGGCTATGATACGTCCTTTTAGCCTTGTTTCGCACACATCAGACAAGTTCATGCACCAAAACAATAATTTTATAGTTTATGTACCGCCAATGCAGTTTACTCAAAGATCCAATTTTAAATCGTTTTACAAAAGTAACTCATTTGGGAAATTGCACCCATTTTCATCCATTCAAGAGTGGAATACCTGATTTATACTTTAAGAACCTTAAATAAATAGACTAACCACTCTATTTTAATGACTTAATTAGGTAGAAACTTTCCTTGAAATAAAAATAGGAAACATCCAAAATCCATCACACTTGATTAAAAACATCAGGTCCATGTCTATTTTTAGTTCTACTAACATAGCATTCTAATGGATGATCTCTGTCTCTATGGTTATTACAGATTTTGGAAGGACCATAAAATCTCTCATTAGGTGTTGGTCAATTAAATACTTGTTACAATACATGATGTGGATATGAACAATTCCACAGAACAATATTGTCCAACAGATCATCAATATTGATTATGGATTGGATTACAAACATGTTGTAGAAAATATTGGAAAAGCAAATACATGAATAATAATTACTATCATTAAAGGATAACTACATACACAATTCCACACAAAAACCCGATAAGGGCTAACTCAAATGCTTCCTAGCAAGCACAAAGAAGTTGACCGTGTTGTAACATAAATAATTATCATGACAAACTAATTGAGGATGAAAGTTCATGCTCCAACATGTAGCTTTCTGAGATGCACTCAGATGTTAAACCAATAGAATGCATGAAATTACTATGTGCATCGGAGCCACTGGCATTTGGGCATAGCAAAGGCTCTGTCTCTCCATCAGTAACTGTAGAATGTTTGGCCTTTCTTAGTCTTTCAGTTCGGAGTAACTGCAACCTCATTTCAACTTCTTTCATGGTAGGTCTTTCTTCTCCTTTGGTTTTCAAGCATGCTTCTGTGATTGAGGCCATCTCAGCAATTTCTTTTTGGTTTGCCTCTTGCACAATATGGGTATCTAGTATATCCAACAGAATTCCCCCCTGAAGTCTCTCTATAAAGTAATTTGACAAGTTTTGTTTTATACCTTGATCATTAATAAAAATGGGCTTCTTTCTTACCATAAGCTCAACAAGTATTACTCTAAAACTATAGACGTCACTCTTTTCGGTTAGTTGGCTAGTTTGGTAATACTCTGGATCTAAGTAGCCAAAAGTGCCCTTGTACCATAGTTACTATATGATATTGATCAAGTGATATGGATCTTGAAGCACCGAAGTCAGAAATCTTTGTAGTGAAGTTGTCATCTAGGAGTATGTTAGAGGATTTGACATCTCTATGGAAAATTGGAATAGTAGCAGCAGAATGGAGATAAGCAAGAGCTCCTGCAGCTTCTAGAGCAATCCTAATGCGGTCATCCCATGATAGCAAACATTTATCACTTAGATCAGTGTGGAGAACATCATAGAGCGTCCCATTGGATATAAACTCGTAAACCAATAAAGGTACCTCTGTTTCTAGACAACAACCAAAAAGCCTTACCACATTGCGATGGATGATTTGTGATAATATAGCGACCTCATTGATGAACTGATCTATCTCAGTTTGCTCCACTATTTTAGACACTTTAATGGCGACCACACGCTGATCAGACAAAATCCCTTTGTATACAGTGCCATGTCCTCCACGACCAAGAACACGAGCGGCATCAAAGTTGTTAGTTGCCTTGTCTAGTTCTTCCAAGGAGAAAATCTTTGTTTTATCTTGAGCCCTTTCATCTGAGATTAATTGTTCCAAGAGTAGGCCTTGATTTTTCTTGAAGTATGCCTTTCGAATTCTCTTCTGTATGCCTCTCTTCCATTTTCTGACAAGTATAATTGCACCGAGTGTAATAGTTATGGAGCCAATTCCACAACTGATTCCAATTACAATACCTATACATTCAATGATTGAAGTTATGTCTCTTGGCTAAAATATAGTTATACCCATGTATTTTACTAATTAATATTGAATTGACGCGGTTTGGTTCTGTTTTTTGACCTACCTAGAAGAAGGTTGCGTCTCCTAGATGATGTCACACACTTTCTTTTTCTTGGATCAAATTCTTCTCCATAAGGGCAACTTATGCAACTGTAGCTTCCAGGTAAATTTTGGCATATCCCTATGCATTGATTTGGTTGTGAACACTCGTCGATATCTGCAAATAGTAGGGAAGTGTGTATTAGTCGGTGCTGGGATTTATAACTTTCCAAATTATTCATAACAATAAAAGAATTATAGTCAAAATGATTATTTACTTCGAAATGTCAAGAATATGTCCATAGTACCTTACTTATGCGCTTTACCTATATGATTTATTTGGATAGGAATGGTTCAACATGGACCATGGTTCCACAAAGGCCTTCACTAATGGGCCAGAATATGCCAATATTATTAGTTACTACTGCTTATATTCTTCCTCTACTAGGACATATATCTCTTATATATACTCCCTCCGTCCCAAAAAAACTTAATTCCTGGGTTTTCGTGTCTAACGTTTAACCGTCCGTCTTATTTAAAAAAATATGAAAAAATTTAAAAATATATGTCATGCATAAAGTATTATTCATGTTTTATCATCTAACAATAATGAAAATACTAATCATAAAAAAATTCATATAAGACAGACGGTCAAACGTTAGACACGGAAACCCAAGAATTGAGTGTTTTTGGGACGAAGGGAGTATATATTATATATTAAAAATCCATCAAACTTCCTACAAATGCTCCTAGACGGCCACATAGCATCCCTACAAACACTATCAGGTTGCCACGTGGTGCTATAGAAATTAGCAAAAATAATTTTCCAATACTATTAGTTACTACTGCTTCTATTCTTCCTCTATTAGGACTTATATCTCTTATATCTATTATATATTAAAAATCCATCAAACTTCCTACAAATGCTCCTAGACGGCCACATAGCATCCCTACAAACACTATCAGGTTGCCACGTGGTGCTATAGAAATTAGCAAAAATAATTTTCCAATACTATTAGTTACTACTGCTTCTATTCTTCCTCTATTAGGACTTATATCTCTTATATCTATTATATATTAAAAATCCATCAAACCTCCTACAAACGCTCCTAAACCACCACATAGCATCCCTGCAAACACAATCAGGTTGCCACGTGATGCTATAGAAATTAGAAAAAATAATTTTGACAATATAGAATAATAAAGAGAAAAAAAATCAAAACATGTATTAACTCATACGTTTGAGAAGGATGGTGACATGCAAGTTTACATATAACCGAAACAAAGTGATTTTTGTTTGAATATGATAGGTATTATCAATTAGTATATCAAAATATAATATCCATTTCACGGTACAGTTATTTCTCTCTTTTACGATTATAAGGTAATATATTGTTGAGATATGATTTTTTTCTATAAACAATAAATAAATTACCCGTGCATCTGTGCGGGCTTCCTTCCTAGTTAATATAAAAGTGGAGTCTTTCGTCCACCGCTTGCATGTCGCAAGTAGCGCACAACCAACCCCCCAAAACCAGAAAAGCTTAAGTCCATTCCCAGTTGCAACTGGTGAAGTTTATTTTAATCTTACTAGGACTTTAGGCGCGCTTCGCAGCGCCCTACCGTTCATCAAAAGCTATGTAGCTTACATACAATTATAGGAGAGCATTGAATAGTATTCAAAGAAAAGCAAATAACATGACTATGCGATAGCTGCTAAGAGCATCTAAAGCAAAGCAAAATTCTGACCAATTTAACCAGTGTGAAGGGTAGTAGTCTAGACAATGAGAGTCACATAGCCAACGGGCAAGTAGGCAAAACATGAATATGGCAGATTATTTCAACAAACATTAGGCATAGGCTTCACAAAGCTCTATTGAGATATTATAGGGTATGTTACCATATCTGTAATTGTATATAACTTCACTTTCATTCAAATCTTGAGAAAAAAAATAGAGCAAATCATCATTGCCTTTTAATATCCCATTTAGAGTAATATTAAGTACAAAGATAGTCATGGAGGTCAATTGATAGGTTTTCTAATCATTTTATAGTACATATTGTCGGTAAGAAGTGTCACAGCATTGTCACTTAAATTTGATATAGAAAAACAGAGTAAACAAAAAAGAACTCCTGACTTTGGTTTTGTTCCTCTTGTCCATTAATTTAGAAAGGAAAAAACTAATATCAAACAAAATAGGAAGATGAGATAATAATCAGTGCAGCAAGTTCTATTGTCAGTTATTTGTTCTTGTCTGACAACTAAGCAGTGATACCCCGCTATATTTAAAGACATGCATTTAGTCATGGCATTCAAGGAAAACTGAAGCTAAGTGGCAATTCAAACATTTCCAAAGATTGTGTATAAAATAATACATCTTGAACTGCAATGCAGCTGCTTAGCACAGTATAACATGAGAAAGCAGAGCCACAAGGTTGATAGATAACCAAAAATCAACTTCAAGAAACTCCTGGAATTTTGACAAACTTGAGCACCTTCTATGGTAGTAGCCAATCCTTTTTATGTGGACAAAACAAAAGGAGTCATCAGATTTGATATTCACATTTATAATCAGATTACACTTATTTCTCTCAAAAAAAAAGATTCCACTGTCTATTAACAACCATTTCACATACCAATTAGAGTAGAATGCAAACTGGAAAGAAAGATAAATATTAGCAATTTTTATCCTTTTAACACAGAAACACAACTGTAATGTAGATCCAAATCTGGTAATCTGCTTTTGCATTAGTCAATGAGGATGATAATTTTAACAGAGTTAGCTTGATACAAAGACATGACTCAGGAAAAAAGTAAGTTGCATCTCCTAGGCAAGGTGGTGGGTGCTCAACCTCATGGCACACAAATGACACAACCTCAAACCGACCTGAAATCTAAAGTGGACGTGAACCTTCAAATTTTGCATTGCACTTGCTGCTACATAGAGGGCACCTAAAAACTCCAAAGCTCTGTCCTGACCACGGTGCTACCATGATAGAAATTAGTTGGTAATGTCAGCATGTTGTCAGCTAGTTCTAAAATACATATTGTGGGCAGTTTTCTCCACATATATTCAATCAATCTAGCCTCACTGGCTCACAGCTCAAAAGTGTATTAGTTTGCCCGCCACAGCTTGTGTGGCTCCTAGCAGTCACTTCCTTTTATGTAATTAACACATAACAGATGAAGCTTCAGCGTACAAAAACTGGGAGATTTTCTTTTCAAGGAAGCATATAGTTGATTCACTTTCTGCTGATCTCATCCGACTACTGTACCAAAATGCAGAATCCCTCATAACACTGGTGAATCCTGGTAGATATTTGGGTAGGCCATAAAATAACTACTTGGATGCAAAATCGTATCATTAGAGCTAGCAATTTGAGATTATGCTTGAGAAAGTGGCAAGCAATCAGAGCCAGGGGTAATATGGATGAAAAATCCTATCGTTAGAGGTAGTAATTTGAGATAGTGGCTGAGATGGTAGGCAAGCAGTCAGAACCAGGGATACCATGCATGGCAAGTAACTGACAACAGAGGAGAGGTTGTTACTCACATGAGAAAATAACTAAAAGCGCCGAGCGCTGATAACCGGCATTGACCTCAAGCGCTTGAGGTGTTGTTGCCGGAGGCACGGCTTCGGACGATGTCTTGGGGATCGAGGCACGGCTTCGCTGCCTCGATCACTGCGCCGGGGCGCCATGAAGAGGAGTAAGCCTACCATCAAAGCTCACGGATGAATGCAAGGAACCAACCAGGCCCTACCTTTTGCTTTATGGGCGATCTGTAGGTGACGTCAAGCCTGATTCCTATATGAAGGTGACGACGAATGCAGAAGACACATCGATAGAAAAACACGCATAAGCTGAGGACACTCACACATTGCACAAGAATGCTGAGAACATCACGCGCATGGAGAAATTTACCTAGCCATCTTCATAGGAACCAAAGAGTGAAATGGATAATACTTGTAGCACTCTGAACACTTCACACACTGAAAAGGAGAAAAGAACTGAAGAAAGGGGAAAAGGAGAGAAGGGCATTCGGTGGCATTGATGGGTTCCAGAGCACTACGGGGAAACGGAGAAACTGTTGTCGATTTCCCATTGGGCGCGCAAAACACATAGGGTAAATCCACCCAATGGGCAACGGCAATTACTGGCTGATCGGTGGGACCATACCAATAGGGGAGCCCAAATGTCAGTGGTAACGCTCTTTATCAAATACACAGTGGCTCCAACAGCTCGGACGGTGGGGCAAGGAGTATGCGGGTAAACAGGCACATCGCTATGTGTGCTCCCGGTCCATAGAGAACATATTATTTTCTTGCCCACTTATTCTCTATGAACCCTGGACCAGGCCCATCGAACCAAATAAGAAGGCACCAAAGCAGCTTTTTACAGGCACGAGGGGCCGGCATAGCAGCCGTTCTTTACAGGCCCGCGCCTATACCCATCAAAGAAAGGTCGATTGAGAAGAATTAGGCCCACTCGTCAGCCACGGGGTCAAGCGACACAGAGCAGTCGATTGCCGTCGTAAAAAGTTTTGTGTTGGTCCACACCCCAGTGACCCGAAGGAGAAACCGGACAACGTGGATAGTAGCGGGAGCGAACACGCCATGCCGAAGTCGCGTGAAACGCTCTGGTGAGAGCAGATCCACCCTATCTTTAATTACCCCGATT
>CM020179.1:30437353-30448809 GCA_009805545.1 Oryza longistaminata | reverse complement strand
ATATATATCATGAGCTGCAGTTAGGAGTTTTGACTTTTTTGGTCAAATATTTTTAAGTTTGATTAAATTTATAAAACAATATAGCAATATTTTTTATACAAAACAAACATATTATCCAAGTATATTAAATGTTTGTTTTGATGAAACTAGTGTAGTGTTGTAGATATTGCTCAATTGATCAAACTTCTTTTAGCTTGATTGAAAAAGGTCAAAACAAATTGTAATATGAAATAGAGAGAGTATCATTTTGTACTTCCTCCTTCCTAAAATGTTATCACTACCTAGAATGGGATTGAAAGTATAACTAATCTGGAGTTCTGGACAGCCTTCCTATCTAGATTTATTGTACTACTAGGAAGTATTCAATCACGTACTAGGTAGCAATATTCCTATCTAGATTTCTTGTACTACTAGGAAGTATTCAATCACGTACTAGGTAGCAATATTTTAGGACAGAGGTAACAGTGTACTACAATAATGGTGACAATATACAAGTATATTTTGACAACATCAAACAAAATGGATATGATATGTATATGTTAGATCAGTATGACGTAGATTTCTTTTCTACATCTATCCACCTATATTTTTATTTGGGAAAATATGTAATGCAAATCATATATATAGTGACAACTTAGGAATTATTATTTGATTAAAAAATGGATGTGTGAGTTTTGTACACGTCATCAAAAGTAAAAAAATTACTCCCAGTAAAATTTTTACTTATGGCTAAATCTCGGAGTAAAATTTTTACTATTCATGACATGGACAAATCTCAAGTGTTCATTTTTAGATCCAACGGTAGTTTTCTATTTTTTTTCACTGTATATGTGGTTTGCAGTAAATATTTTTTCCCTATTTATCGAGCGATCCATCCATTCTTCATGCATATAAGTAACAAGGCACTCCCGAAAAATTAAGTAAATTGCATTGATATTACACTAATAAGGGTAGGTGCAATATAGTATATAAATTTGTGAAACACTTATTTTATGCACAAACTTATCAAGTGCCTGTGAACTAAGACCAAAGAACAAAACGAGACTATTTTTTCTGATTTATGTATTAATTAGAATGCTACATAAACACATAACTGAGAAGAATGCTATGTACATATGTATCTGTTCAATAAAAAGATTTAATAAGACCTAAAGGTTGTACGGGGAGAGACATAAAAAACCAAGAAATGAGGAGGGGGAAGAACAAAGAATAACAAAGCACAAATCAAGTTTATACAAAGATAGTATATCATGCCCACCTCGCATGTGCACGTCGCGTTCTAATCAGCATCTAACTTGGTAAAATTGACTATGATGTGTCCCTTCGGCCATATTTCGCACGCATCGATCAAACAACTTCATGCACCAAAACAACCGTTTACAAGTTCATGCACTAAAATACATCCGTCTGATAAGTTTGTATATATACCACCAAAACTGTTTACTCCAGAAAATTCATACGTTAAGCAGAAAAGGCTAATTAGCCCAAGTTATAACGGTTTAGGTCTAATATTTGCATTGCCGAGATCAAGACATAGCTGACGTACATGTACACTGCCCGACATGGACACGGTCAAGTATTCCAGTGAATAAGAAAATGTGAAATAAAATTGATATATGTAGATATATTAAATATGTATATACTCAATTAGGCCTAGCTAATACTTCAATCTTGATTCTTTTTTCTCCATAAATCTACTACTCACCTAGGCCCTAACTCATACCACTTACTCCCTCCGTCAAAAAAAAAAAGACTCATTCTAATACAATGGATCTGGACAACTAGCTAGGAGGGATCACATATTCACATTCCCTCCTACGTTGATTTTTTTTTTGGGACGGAGAGAGTATAATCCATTAGCCAATTACCTCGAATCCCCTGACTGTTGCCCATTAACTTCACATCAGGGTCTCAAGGACAAGACGGCTACAATAATTAAATATCTAATCTTAAATTTCTGTGTTCGCTACCTCCGTCTTATATTATTTATCGATTTGAGTTTTTGTTTGTAATGTTTGATCATTCGTCTTATTAAAAAAATTGAAATTATTATTTATTTTGTATTATCAAAAGTACTTTAAGTTTGACTTGTTATTTTTTATATTTGCACTAATTTTTCAAATAAAACGAATGGTCAAACGTTGCAAGAAAAAAGTCAAAGCGACAAGTAATATGGGACGGAAGTAGTACTATATATGCACTCGGATCGGTGGCGTTCCTAGGTTAGTTCTTTCAGGGGTCTAATTCTAACATATTTTTTTATATATTACTTAAAATTTAGATAATTAGTCTTATAGGATCCGGATAACGTTTTCTAGGTTTAAAGTATCACATGGAACTCATGTCTATACTACCACCTAATATTCTCATGCTGGCGGAAATTTTTTGTTTAGGTTCGTCATTGACTCCGATCCATTAAAAATATATTAAAGTAACATGATACTTATATATATATATTGCTAAAATTTTCTATTAATTTAGTCAAACTTTTTTAAAAGTGACTATGAAAAAAAATCAATACTACTTATAATATTGATTAGTAGTTAGTTTTAAAAAAAAGTAATATGGTTATGTGGCGTAGTTAGTTTTAAAATAAATATGAGAAGCATCGTGAAAAGAAATAATCAAGAAAACATCAAGATTATTCCAGATTCTTCGAAACTATCTGCTCATCTTCATCAATTGATTGAACTGAACAAATGGAGAAAAAACATAAACATAACTTCCCGAGCCTTCTCAACGAGCAGCATCTAAGCAAGTAGAAAAAAAATGAACACGGGATCTTTCCTTCATAATTGCTGTCAATCAAAACTCGAAGAGAAGAAAAAAAAAAAGAAACTAATATAGTCTGTGTTTTCCTTTAAAAAAAATACAATATAGTCTGTGTTTCTGCATTATAATAGTCTGATCAATCCATCAAACATTGGACTCCACAGTAAAGGTTAACATTGAAGAAGAAAACTGAAAATAGGATAAAATTTGTCAAAAAAAAAGAGGAAAAAAATAGAAGGAAAGAGAAAAGACTAAGGAAATTGCAAGCTCGGATCGACCATCTAGGCGATGTCGTGACGCTGAAGAGAACGGAGAGTAGGAGAAGGGAGGGCGTTGGCGCTTGGTCCGATCCCCATCACTGTTCTACTGCCTCTCTTCCCCCATTCCCATAATCACCGGAGTAGAGAAGCAGCGCGCGGTGAGGACAAAAACACCGAGAGAACCATCTAGAGCGCACTGAGAAGATGGAACGAAAGAGAACTAGCAACCCCGAGTCCCCGAGAGATCGAGAGAAAAACGAGAAGAGGACAATAGGAGGAGAGCGTAATACGACCACCTATATATTTATCGATAAATTTTCTCCTAAAAATTTAACAGATGTAATTATGACCGACACGTCGGCTTAATCAGTTGACCCATGCAATCGGCTCATGGTCAAGGTTGATTGGGCCGGGCAGATGATGTGGTTAGTTAGACATGCTAATGAACAAGATATACCACTAGGCGTCTAGGCCCACGTTTTTCTAAAAAAATAAGAAAAAAATGTGCAAGTAAATTTAATTCCTATAAAATATCAACATACAACTACTTTTCATTCTTCAAAAAATGCTATGACTTAGGGATAGTAAAATTTCTCATGACTAGGATGGTAAAATCCGGAATTTTACTGCAATATGAGGATGGTAACTTGTACTATTTTACTAGTATATGGCATGGACATATATAGCAAATTATGTAATCACCTTAGCAGGGGCGGATACACTATAGGAATATGGGGGTACGGCTGTACCCCAAAATTTTTTTGCAAAAAGAACAATATGCATGTGGTATATTACATACATGTACCAAAAGTAGGTTAAAATAAATATATCTGCACTTAAATTAATATTTCAGTCCAATTAATACCTCACCCTCCATACTCCATCCTGCACTTAATTCCTGGCACGAACCAATGGCTGTGACGACTACAAGGCAACAAGAAATTTATAGGCTAAATGTGAATTTAGCTTATAGAGCCTTTAAAATTGCTGAATATTTTTATTTATGGAGCCTTCAAAGAATCAAATTTGCTGAAAAAGTTTAATATGTTGAACCATCCAAATGTTATTGTTATGATTTGTCCATGGGCTTTTATATTTTGTACCCAGAATATTGCAACTGATTCTATATAAAATAAATAAGAAATATCACTTACATAAAAAAAATACTTGAACAATTGATTAGTTAAATTCTTTGGAAAACAACTTTTTTTCTACATATTCATTGTAAAAACATAATGTCCCATTTTCCAAAAAAAAAAGTTCCGATCGAGTATAATTTTAATTTTATTTAGTATTTTGTAATTTTAGTAATTTAGTGTACACTATATTTACTTTACTTTCAGCTATATTCATGCTAGTTCTTTTTACATAGGACTTCATTATTTTATGAGCGATAGTTTTTTTTTCTTAACTTCGTACCCCCATTCTCAAAATCCTGCGTCCGCCACTCCACCTTAGTGTAGATCATAAAATTAGCTAGAGTATGGGCATAGAAAATTAGTTGTTTTAGAGTTTAGGATTGGGTTTATTTTTCCATAACAAGCTTTATCTCTTCTTTATATAAAGCTAATATCCACTAAACATCTAAAATTCAGCATACAAGCATATTATTTATTTAGCACTTATAAAACCTACATACAAGCATGTCACATCAACCCATTAAACACACAAAGCTCAACATACAAGCATATAGTAATTATATCTACAATTCGTTTCATTCTAAAACTAAACATGCACATGCTAAATCATCATTTTCAAATCATTTTATAATATCTCAATCCAAATCATTTTATTATTTCTCTATTATATCCCGCATAAAAGTTTATGTATAAGAAATAACTAAGCAAAACAAAACCTGGAAGAGAAAAACTAAAGAAAAACCTTTGATAATAGGCTTATATACTTCCTCCATTTTAAAATGTAAGTCTTTCTAGCATTACACACATTCATATAGATGTTCATATATGTGTGTCTAGATTCATTAACATCTATTAAATGTGGGCAGTGTTAGAAAGTTTTACATTATGATACGGATGGAGTATATATAGAAAGCTTTATGTATGTCATGGAAATTACGGAATACATGATTGCCTAACACATAGGTGGTGTTTGAATCTTCTGAAGATAAAGATGAAGATTAAGTGTTTCACACGAAACGAGGTGGTAATAACGTGAGATTAATTGAGTTTTAATTATTACAAACTTGAAAAATAGATTAATTTGATATTTTAGAACAACTTTTATATAGAAAGTTTTCGCACGAAATGCACCCTTTAGCAGTTTGAAAAGCGTGTCATTTTAATTCAAAAGTTTATCCTCTAATTTAAGAGGAAACGAACAGGGCCATAGATGCATGGGTTAGAAAACAAGCACCCCAACCTGCGTGCCTGCCCATTTTCTAGTAAAATCGTCATAAGCGCCCTATTCTTTTTTTATTAAGATTTAGATTTTATCTCGAATTTTGTTAGCACAATTTTCAAACTATTAAACGGTGTGTTTTTGAGAAAACTTTTTATATATAAGTTGCTTTAATTATCTATATATCTATCAAGTTTATAATAATTAAAATTTAATTAATCATGAGTTAATGGTTTTCTCGTTTTACGTACGATAACTTAATATTTGTTTTCAGTTTCATACACCATCTTAATGTGTCACTTAATATGATAGCATATTTTTTATCCTAGTATGCTACTCCTCGTTAATACAATAGACACTAGCTACCCTACTTTCACCGTTAAAAAAAACTACACCTAACTATGTATTTGGACATAAGAGATGATCAGATACATAGTTAAGAGTTGGATTTTTCTATTTCACGGAAAGAGCGCTAGTTATGTATGGGCAAGGTGATTTTACCTGTACAGCCACCTGGTATGTATGGATTTCCCTCGAAGCCTTCCTTGCACTTGCAACGGTAGCCAAGCTGTATTGTCATGTTCCCGCGAGAACTTGTGACGTCGATGCAAGAACTGCTGTTACTACGGCATGCGTATGTAGCCCTGTTTTGCGTGGCCGTCGCTGTTGGGCAGGTCATGTTGAAGACAGCCCACCACATCTTCATCTCGTATTGACCTATATCGAAAAGATAATCCAGAACGTCGTCTCCAAATCCCATCTGCCTACCGTCGGCTCCAATATAAGCCATCCCCAGCGCTTGGTTACTGGAGTTTTGACTGTTCAACATGTCTGTTATAGTCAAGTATCCTTCGTTCACTGAGATGTTGGCCACGTGCCACTGTGACAAGCCTTGATGGATCGTGAGGCCGTTTTGTGGCGAACAGTCGAGCTGAAATTTTTTAAGCGCGCTGCAATCTTTTTCAAGCCCAAAAGGAAAAGGAATGCTCGTGTTCCCACACGATCTCTTACAGATTGCTTTCTGAGTAGTGGCCCTACTGGAGTCCGGAAATCCTGCATGTAATATGAGAAGAGTTAAAACGGTCGGATACAGGCCTTGTTTAGTTCTAATCTTTTTCTTCAAACTTTTAATTTTTTCATCACATCAAAATTTTCCCACACACATAAACTTGCTTTCCTCCGGGCACTCGACGGGCCTGGGAAAATCGGTCGGTCGTCCAAATGGATGGGCCAGGGTGCCGCGCGTCGGCGCCGAGGAAATCGGGCGCGCCGCGTGCTCCGGCGCCTCCCTGCGTCCCCACCACGTGTCCCCACCACACACCGTCGTAACAAATCACCTGCATATTTTGGAACCCCTCTATTAAGGGAATTTGGTTTATTTTTTGTTCCACAAAAAATATTTCACTAGTGTACTCACAATGTTTCACTATGTCTAGATCTAATGTTGCAGGTAACTGAAATATTCCATTGCAACAAAAAAACCCACATATTTTGGAAACTCCCTATTAAGGGAATTCGTTTTATTTTTTGTTCCACCAAAAAATATTTTACCTAGTGTACTTATAATATTTCACTATGTATGGATCAAATCTTGCAGTGAACTGAAATAATCTTTCGCTATTTGCTGAAACATTGTTTTTATATAAGGTGAAACAACACCCGATTTAAACGAGTGAAAAATTTCCGATCTGCTTAGTGAAACAATTCCGATATAACTGGTGGAACATTGTGCAACATTTAAAAATAATTCAATAATAAGCTAAAAAAATTTCGTTGGAATATATCCATGTGTGGTCTTGTTTTGAAAATTTAATTGCAACGAATTTAATGGTGTAATCGGATCATGATTTGGATAAGTAATTTAAGAGAAAAATCAGTTTAAAGTGGTTTTTGCACGTAAATCGGACGCTGAAGTCATGCTGACGTCAGCGCCCGATTTTTCTCCAAATTATCGCCCGAGCCGTACAGGTTTCCCATAAACTTCTAACTTTTCTATCACATCGTTCCAATTTCAACCAAATTTTCAATTTTGACGTGAACTAAACACACCCACAGTAACATCTATTTAGAAACAATTTCGATTGGTTACGAATTAATCATATTTATCAATTTAACTAATCGATATCTACAGCAAAACAACTCTTAAATAAACTAAAAAATAATTATTATATATACTTATAATAAAAAGGTACCGCTTATACGAAAATAATGCTTGGTCAGTCGGGAATTTGCCGAACCATTATTATTCCTAAGCAGGAGCAATGTAAGCGGTTGTAAAGAGGATCAGATACATTGTATGCACATTAACGCCCGTGGAAATGAACTGCTTGATTTTTTTTAAAAAAAATGTGCAACACCTGAAATAGATAGCTCTAGAATTTTTATATTCCAAATATGCTCACTTGCTTAAGGCCTGTTTAAATCTTATGGCAAAATTTTTCACCCTGTCATATCGAACGGTTCAACACATGCATTGAGTATTAAATATAGAAAAAAATAACTAATTATATAGTTTGCATGTAAATTGCGAGACGAATTTTTTAAGCCTAATTAGTACATGATTTGATAACGTGATGCTATAATAAATATTTGCTAATGACATATTAATTATGCTTAATAAATTCGTCTCGCAGTTTACAGGCGGAATCTGTAATTTGTTTTGTTATTAGTCTACGTTTAATACTTCAAATTAGTGTCCGTATATCCGATGTGACACGGTAAAACTTTTCACCCCCTGAGTCTAAACACAACCAACCTTAGTGTATGCTACTCCTAGTTGTATCTTCCATATGGTTAGAACCAACTAACTTTAACTCTAATACGTATTTCATGCAGATTAATAATATTTGTTTTGGATAATACTGATGTCAAACATTAAAATATTCTCCCTCCGTCCTAATATGTAGCAATCCAAGATGGGATTAGACCCATTAGTACTAGCATGGGTCTAATCTCATCCTGGATTGCTACATATTGGGATGGAGTGAGTATGTAACAGCAATTTTATAGTCTAGGAGGTAAAAAAAATTAGTGTAAAATTTGGTACTTTCTAATATCTAGATACCAAGAGTTATTAAATTTACAATAGAAAAAATAATACCACATCATAGTACCTTCTCAATAACAGTAAATTTGCGTATATGTAATGGTGTATGCACATAAAAGTAACAGATCGTACCAGATATGCAGCCGGGGCTAGTGTAAGGATTGCCGCTGGTGCCATCGGGGCAGGAACAGTAATAGCCACCGTTTGTAGCATTCATACAATTGGCGTTAGCGATGCAAGCATAAGTTGCTTGGTTCATGGATGCGCTTTGACAGGTTTGCTGCTCCATGATGGTACCATAGAGATAAGTATTGCCAACGGAGCGTCCATCTATCCAATTGGAGGATAGATCTGTCACGTTAAGACGGTAATAGCTATACCATGCCAAGAAAACCTGGGCACGAGACTGCAGCCTCCGATCTGATACCGATGCTTTGTCATCTAGGCGGACAAGCCTTAGTCGAAAGCCCCGCATGTCCCTTGTCGCCTCCATCGTGCAGCAGCCGATGCCAACACAATAACCTGCTGCAGCCTGTTTCTCCATGATTGTATCATTAAGACAAAGAGTCACACAAGAACCCATCATCTCGTTTGTATCAGCATCGAACAATTCCGCCTTCAGGGCACAACCGACGACCAACAGAGTGGTACGATTTGGTATGGTAAAGCCTTTGACAGGGGACTCCCAGGATGTGGTGTAGGTATTGATGCTTTGGTTCATCGTGATATTGAAACCGATAGTAGGTATTTTAACCACGGTGATTTCAGTGTCAGTTAGGAGTACCTGAGTAGTAGTAGTGTTTCCCAGAAACAATTTGGAAGGTTCACTAGTGTTATCACAGGTGAGCTCGAAGCCTTGTCGGAAGCAGCCAGGTCCTATCCCGAATGGGTAGGAGATGTTAACGTCCCCGCAGCTGGAGGGGCAATGAGCCAGGGATTCGCTTGAAGGGATATGCAAGAGCCCGTCACTTCCTCCGGCGACACCAGAGGGTGCGGCCAACAGTACGGCTGCCACGCGCATCATCAGTACGAAAGCTACCACACCGGTGGAGGTCATCTTCACACTGATCGGATGCAAAGGTATAGTACTGCACGTAACATACACTATATATATACCGATTCCATCAAAAGTGTGTCCCATTTTTATATTATTTTGTTTGCTTCTTCCTTGAACTATAGTATGTATTAATCAGCTTATTTGTCAAAGTAAATCCCCTAACGGAAAGATAAAGCACGTGTGGTCCATTCTTGCACACGGGTTCATATTGTTCAGTTTTTTAATATTTTATATATACTTAGATCTGTTTATCACAGCTCCAGCTTCAACTCTATCTCTGCTAAAGCCGAAGTCCAAACATACAGGAGCGAAGCTGGGTGAAGCGCTCTCACAAAATGAACTAGAGGGGTGGAGCTGAGTTTAAGCAGCTTCACAACTCTACTCCAAGCTTAAATCCTGAAGCTAAATTTAGGAGTTGGAGCCCTTACACACTTAACGCAGCCCCCACCGTACAACTTGCGTGTGCTTTTGCTATACTAAACAGCATTGGAGATTTATTGTGCTATATATGAAATAACTAAGTCATTTGCGACGATGATTAATTCAAGATCATACACAACATTTTTTTTCAACTGACCAACTTGAGCATTTCATGTCGTAGTCTTCATGGTAATTAACAGCGTGATACATAAGATAAAATCGGAGAGAGCATGAGAATATTCAGGTGAGAGAAGATAAACAAATAGGAATATCTTACATGTGACATGATAGCGCATGAACTGTATTTAAAGAAACAGACAAATTAACTACTGGTAATTGAGCTCAATGTGGCACAAAAACAAAGACAAAACTAATAAGTATAAGAGTAATTTTCAGTTTGTGCCAATTTTTCTTAGCTACAAGAAAAATGCTGGCTTTATAGAGACATTTTTCTAAGTGCTGTAGAGTCATTTTTCAAATGCCTTTACAATATTGTAGAGACATTTTAAAAAATATCTAATAAATGTCTTATGGTGAATTGTCTTCTATAAACGAAGAGATATTTTATAAAATGTCTATAAGATGGTAGAAGCATTTTCTAGAGACAGTAAATTGTACCACAAACATATGAAACCGTCCAAAAAAAAGAGAATAAAATAGTTTCCTTGCTTTTGCCAAGCCTTTAACTCAAGATCTCTTGGATAAATTATTTTTTATCTTTAATGCACTAAACAACTCAACTTCATGTCGTAACTTGTTTGAGCCTTTAGTTACTTATATTTAGTACTTTAGTACACATTATTATTCTAAAAAGTATCTATACATAGTTTAAAATGCCTCAAGAAAATGCCTTTACATATCATGCGCATTTTACGGTGCCGAAAGAATGCGTATACAAGATAAAATATAATAAAGTAAGCTGAAAATGTCTCTAAAGTAAAAGTTTTTTTTGTAATTTTTAAGTGCCTTTATAAAGTGTCTCTACACTATAAAACTTATGATCTTAGAAGCAATTTACAAAACGCCTCTACAAAAGTGCTTAAGTAATTTACAAAACGCCTCTACAAAAGTGCTTCTATATGAGGTTAGTAGTTGGTATTGTGTTCTTTAAAGAAGTACAGAAATAGCATCTCCAGTATGAACCACTCCTAGAAAAAGCATTTTCCCTAACATAGGGGTCTTATTTTCATAGTCGGACATGACTCTTGGAGCCAAATGACCGTCTACAAAAATATAAATTGGGGTGAAGTTCGCTGTCTGCCTGCGAAAATCTATTTTTATAGGCGGACCACTTAAGCGGCGCCTCCGAAAATCATTTTCGCAAGTGCGGTCCGCCTGTGAAAATGAGTGTGGAATATAAATAGACCAGGCTGGAGCAGATTTTTCTAAGTCCCATTCTCTCCCTCACTTATCCTCTCCCTCACCTCTTTCTCCCTCAAATCCCTCACGGCGACGAGCGCAGGGGCGGCGGGATCCGTGCGCGATGGCGAGGCGCGGGATCGGCGGCGGCAACAACGAGGTGCGGGTCGGCGGCAACAACGGC
>CM020179.1:30422153-30432915 GCA_009805545.1 Oryza longistaminata | reverse complement strand
TTCGATAGTCATGCGGTTTAATTCAAGTTGGAGAGTGAAAAAGAAGTGATTGGGAGTGTTTCCAGCGGCGACGTGTCGTGAGAGGTGCAAACGGCGGAGCTGGGTGCGCGCCGGCAGCCGGGACGCCGTTTCGCCCGAAGAACCGGGCGAGCCGTCCGCAGCCTGGTCCAGCCCGCCTTTCCTCGCGCACCGCGCCGCCCGAGCCAGGCCCGTGTCACCCGTGCAGCTCGTGCGACCTGACCTCGGCCACCTCGCCTACTCCCATGCCAACCAAGCCCTCCTCCGCCCAAGGTACTAATTAATCATCCTGTTCCTCTGAATAATACAGCTTTTGATTAATTTGTAGCTGAATTTGCATAAGTTCTACTGTTCTTCACCATGGATTTCTCGAGATCTAACCAAGGACAGAATCAGTGATTGCTTTCATGTGTTCTTCCTGAGTCAGAGTCATTTACCATATGCTTTTACTCTTTGGTTAGTGAAGTCTTCTTTAGCTAGTGATGATCAACTGATCATGTCATAATAGCTCTCAATATTTTGATTTTTTTAAAAGGGGACTCCCAAATCCCAAGATCCGAGTGTCTGACTAAATCAGAGAAAAAATACGGAGTAGTTTCTTATCGTAACACTTTGCTGATTGTTTCGAAGGGAAAAAAATCACGGGGTTGGTAAAACATATGCTTAGAATGAGCGGGTGTTTGGGATGTGGTACCCATCTGGGGAAAAAAAATGATTTCATCTCAAGTAATTCAGTAACTTAAACAGGCTTTTACCACAAAAAAAAAACACAAAATGGTTTTTTTTTTCTGGGTACGGCACACATCTTGAGTCAATAATTGGGCAGTTTTTCTCCTCATATAAAGGCAGGTTTGCTTTCGTAAGACAAACTGAACAATAAATACAACTCCATAATCCATTCCTGTAGGTTGAGGGGCCAAGCTACCAAACCTCATATTCAGTTCATAGATCCTCATCCGAATTATGGGTCGCATGTCTGAGATGATGATTACATGATTAACTATGGTATAGATTTGTTTGTTTCAGAAGTAGAATGCTAAACAAAGAAGAATATGCACAGATTTTTTTGAGAACTAAATGCACAAAAGTAACTATAAAAAATAGTAGTTTTGCCTTGGTGCTACGATATCTGAATCTTTCTTGCCATGGCACTTCGGTAACTAGGCCTCTCTTGCCACGTGTTATGATATCCTGGCATCAAATGGTTGGTGCCTTGGTAGAAAAAACAAGAGCAGAAGAAGACATGAAAGAAAAAATATAATCAAAATGTCTATGTCGATATGGACATTATCACATATCAATGGAAGAAGTCCACATCATGCCACCTTCCACAAACAAGGTGTCAATTGACCTAACAACAAACAAGAACTTAAATTCTTCACTAGGAATCTAATGGTATTTCAATGTATTAGATATAGTTTAAGTAAAGGGATAGGCCAGGATGATCTATTTCCAAGTCTTTCAAAAGAAAAAGGAGACAAGATAGTGTTGGTTGTTGGACAACTTACTAGGTTGCTTATGAAAACCTCTCTTGATTTATGCATTTACCTGGTATTATTGTGCTGTTCACATGGCCCAGTTCATAGTAGAGGGCACTAACTTTGCAATCAGTTGCTAATACCAGAAGTCTATCCAGTTTTGATACCCACAGATCTGAAAGGAAAAGGCTGGACTAGGTGACCCATATGGTCAATCAATCCACCCCTATGATTTGTGGGCCTGGTTACTCTTTGTTCATATCTTATCTAGTACTAGACAGATTCAGTGAAGAAGTAGCATCCAAGGAATTCCATTCCATTGCTCCAAATTTTCCAGTACAAGCATCTTTGTCCTTATTGTAACTAGTAGTAGTACAATCTTCAATGTAGTACAATTCAATGTTAGGTACATCTTACCCAGATCAAATCATTGATGTTGCACCTAATTCTTTTCACTCTCCAATTATTCTTAAAGAGTAGAAATGCTGAGCACTAATCAAGCATACTAATGCTGTTCGTGAATGCCAATATATGTTCTTTTCTCCTATGTTACTATTAAGATGCATGCATCATAATACAGTAGTTATGTCCTTTTCCTTTCTGTAAAAACCTTTATTCCTCTTAATACAAAGATACACAAATCTTTTGCCTATTCCTGAAAAGCAGTAGCTGGTTGAGTAACATATGCAGCTGTCTTGATTTGTGCAGGTCATTTGCAGCAAAAGATGACATCTTCTGCCTGTTCGAGGGAGTCCTGGACAATCTTGGCAACCTGAACCAGCAGTATGGTCTGTCCAAGGGTGCCAATGAGGTGCTCCTTGTGATCGAGGTGTACAAGACGCTGAGAGACAGAGCACCTTACCCTGCTAGCTTCATGCTCTCGCAGCTCGCCGGCAGCTACGCCTTTGTGCTCTTCGACAAGTCCACCTCCACCCTCCTCGTGGCCTCTGTAAGTTTTGTTCATCACTGAATGCTGTTGCTGCATCACTTCACTTGCATTGTCAGTGCCTGAAGATTTGGTTGATTTTGGTTACAGATTATGACGTGTTCTTGTGCTGTGATTTGCTTTTTCAGGATCCGGAGGGAAAGGTGTCTCTGTATTGGGGGATTACTGCTGATGGATCTGTTGCCTTCTCTGACAACATTGACCTGCTTAAAGGATCGTGTGGCAAGTCTCTTGCACCTTTCCCACAAGGTAATGTTTAAACTTTGAACAGTAATGCAGCGACGAAAGATGAAGCATTTTACTATAAAATTTGATCTCTAACTATTGATTTAGTTAGGCACAGTTGACCTTTTCTTTGTTTCTGTTCACTAATTCATTTCGGTTGCAGGCTGCTTCTATTCCAATGCTCTTGGAGTTGGAGGGTTGAAGTGCTATGAGAACCCAAAGCACAAGGTGACCGCAGTTCCTGCCAAAGAAGAAGAAATTTGCGGTGCAACCTTCAAGGTAAAAAAATCATAATTGATGGCAACCTAAATACTTAACTGAATACACTGTAACCGATGTCAAATGGTGTTTTCGGTGTGAACCCTTTCTTGGGTCGATGTGCATCTCTTCTTTATCAATGAAATGAGGCAGAGCTTCTGCCTTTGTTTCAAAAAAAAAAAAAAAAACATACATTGTAACTGACTATTTTCTCCTGCATTTCGTCTGAACTCAATAGACATTTTTGGGTGCACTGTTAATTAACACTTTTGATTTGATATATGCAGGTGGAAGGATCTACAATCCTCACAGCGCTGCATTAGGAGATTTTTGGATCTCCAGCTGTTGTTGGGAAAGGAAACCTCTGTAGTCTGTAAATGGTGGTGTAACATAGTCGCAAGGCATGCATCTGATCTGTATCATCATCTTCCATAAAGACTAGTGCTGCCAGCATGGTTAGCACTTTTCAGTGTTTGGGTGTGTGTATGATCTGTATCCCATGCTGTTCAGGCGGAAATGAACTTCAGGCCCAGCTGTGTCAGTTGAATGTAGTTGTGTTGCAAATAAGCTCTTCTTGTTTGTTATCACTGTGATTGTGTCTTATGCTTGTTGCCGGATACTACTCATACCACAACCTTAACCACTCCTATTTTAACAAAAATCTTTTAAATGTTTAAAAATGTATTATATTATTGAAATATGTTACAAGCTAAAAATTTCCTTTACATAATAATATGATCTACCACCTAGGAATAATATGATCTTTCCATAGCCATGTAAGTACACAAAACCAGATTTACTTCCATATTGGGCATTCAAACAACAACTAGTTTATGGTTTCCAGATTCCGGAAAAATAGCTGGTAGAAATAATTATTTGACCATCCCTTAAGTTGCAAACGATCTTCCATACCCTATTTGACCATCCCCTAAGTTGCAAACGATCTATTATCCATACCCGATTTAGTAGCGCAAGCCAACTAAATATCTGCATTTTGCTAGAACCCACGCCTTCCAAATCAACTCTGCTGATGGCGACGCTGTCATTCCGTTGAATTGAAACTGATAAGCGGATTTTGCGCTATACTTACCATTGGCTGTCCTTTTCTAATCCATAGAGTTCTCTACTCCATCCGTTAGAACCCCTGACAGATGTCATTTATCCACCTTCTTGTTGCAAGGGCTCCTGGATTGTGTGGTCTTCCTCTTGGTGGGTGCTTCTGTAGAGGTCTGGAGCTTAGTTTTGAGACTTTGACCACTAATCCAATTTGATGTCCAAAGATCGCTTTTCACTCATCACTATCAAGTACTTTGGTCGATGCCGCAAACAAATTTCGAAAAATTATCGGTCAGGTTGACACGAGAAATGGGCCAGCTCTTTGTCGGTACAGAGGCTTTTTGGGCCGCAGAAATGTTTCGTGGGCCTGATTCGCCGATCAAAGCCTAGCAGAAATTTGGTTGGGCTGGTGTATATGGACCGCTACGTCCAAATTCATTTGAGCCGACACGGCCCGCACCTTCCCTCAGGCCCATACTGGAATAAAACCCAAGTGAAACTATGGGCTTTTCTCAACCAGCCAAAGGCCCAAGTCGGGGGAGGAGGCTATGTGGGCTGTAAGGTGACCGGACTGTGGACGAATCGGGCTTTAATTTGTCAAATGTCGTTCAAGCAAATAGGGCTGTGTTTAGTTCCTGAAAAAAGTTAGAAGTTTGGGGAAATGTGAAAGTTTGAAAAAATTTTAAAAGTTTATGTGTGTAGGAAAGTTTTGGATGTGATGTGATGTGATGGAAAGTTGTAAGTTTGGGGTAGTTGGGGGTAAACTAAACACGGCCTAGGCTACAGCCCTTACATGCTTCCAGACCAAAAAGAAAAAAAGAAAAAAGAGAGAGAAAATTTGGAGGGAGAGACATCCCTCCAAACAATTTTTAACGAGAAATTGTAAACGTGTTAGGGATTCAATAAGGGACTTCGGGGTTGAAACCATCCTTCTCTTGTCACCAGGCTTTACTAAATCATTTGGGATGGGGTTACTACCACCTCACGATTTGATGGTTACCGTGCTAACCGCGCAATTACCATGAAAACCACACGGTTAACACGATGTATACCGTGATTTTAAAAATTAAAAAGGTTACCGTACGTGACAACCGCGATATCTGTACGGTTTTGAACCTTACATGTCACCGTACTATCATGCTTCCACGCTTTCTGATGTTCGAAAGGAGCAAAAATTTTCTTCATTTTCTAAACAAAGGCAGAACCCATGCTTCATTTTATATTGGTAAAGAAGAAATACACACGAACACAGAAAGCGTTCACGCCGAAAACACACCATCGGAACTTCGGAAGAAGCAGAAATTTCACCCCGAATTGGAGTAGTACTCTTGTTGATCAAACAAACAGAGAAAATCGAACGTGCGAATGGATTACCGGAAATACTAGCAAAAGCTGCGACGAAACTTTCGGTGAATGAAAGAAATGATGTTCTTGATCGACCTAGCTGGGCTGAATGCTCAAGTAGCCGAAGATCGTCAGCGAAATGGGTCGACACCATTGTGCACTTGCCTGAAGGTTCCAATGTTCAGTAGGCCTCCAAAATATCTAGCCTTTTGATATTCTGATCTCTGAATAATACCATCCCCGCTTTCTGACGTCTATTCACCACCATCAGAAATTTCCTTTTTGAAAGATCCAGATTAGTATAAGGGGCTGTTTAGTTCGCGAAAAGAAATTTTTTGGGTGTCACATCGGATATTTGACCAGATGTCGGAAGGGGTTTTTGGACACGAATGAAAAAACTAATTTCATAACTCGCCTGGAAACCGCGAGACGAATATTTTGAGCCTAATTAATCCATCATTAGCAAATGTGGGTTACTGTAGCACTTATGGCTAATCATGGACTAATTAGGCTCAAAAGATTCGTCTCGCGGTTTCCCCCCTAACTGTGCAATTAGTTTTAAAATTTATCTATATTAGTTACTACATGCATATGTCCAAAGATTCGATGTGATGGTTTTGGGAAAAAGTTTTCGGAACTAAACAAGGCCTAAATCCTCTCGTCTTGAAAGATCCGGATCAGAAAATTATCTTTTCAGTTCATTATTCCATACCTGCCGAATCTCAAATCTGTGCTTAGATTCAGCGTAAAATTTTTTACCGTGTAAAATCGGATATACGGACACACATTTAAAGTATTAAATATAGCCTAATAAAAACAAATTACCGATTCCACCGATAGATATTTACTACGAGACGAATTTATTAAGCTTAATTAATCCGTCATTAGCAAATATTTAATGTAGCACCACATTGTTAAATCATGGAGCAATTAGGCTTAAAAAATTTATCTCGCAAATTAGTCGTAATCTGTGCAATTAGTTATTTTCTTAACATATATTTAATACTCTATGTAGGTATTCAAACATTCGATGTTACAAGATAAAAATTTTTACGGTGGGATCTAAACAGGGTCTAATACCGAATGCTCTTTTTGGTTTTGTTATTTCACTTAAGATAGATTTTTTTTTACTCCTATCATTTTAATTTTCATATGTATAATCTTACATCAAGATTCGTTTTCATGTAGATTCAACTTACAATTATACTTAGAGTAAATCACACCCACGGTGCAACAACTTGGCAGGTGGGTGCAATTTGGTGTAATAACTTGAAAAATGAGCGTTCTAGTACAACAACTTGGCAAGAAGGTGCAATTTAGTATAAGAACTTTATAAGTGATCGTATAAATGCAACATCTTGCAAGGTAGGTATGATTCTGATACAATAAATTAAGAAGTTGTGACAACTTAATTATTTGGAGCATTTTTTATATAAATTCAAATTTTTAAGTACTTATTTTGATAATATACTAGCGTGGATTTGTATAAACATATTTATATTTTTATCCCAATAACTAATAACTCTAATAACTAATAACTGAAAGTCAATTAAACTGGATGTAGAAATTATTATATTTCGGTTGATATTTGAGAAGGTGAAGAAAACAAAAAATTCTTAAAGGTAACTGAATGTAAATTGTATGTGCAATATAATTCTTAAAGATTAAATTTAATATTATAAGGTAATATCCGCAGGATTACTATGTATTGGCATATTGACATCGTGAAAAACCTCACCTAGCATATGCTTAACCAAATTGATTCACCAAAATACTAAATTGTCAAGTTCTTGTACTAGAACGCACCCGCTTGTCAAGTTGTTGTACTCGGATGTTCAATTCTCAAGTTCTTGCACTATATCGCACCCACCTGCCAAGTTGTTGTACCGTGGGTGTAATTTACTCTTATACTTAATTATAAAGCACTTACACTCAATTACAATATATCGAAATTAGATTTTATGACTTTTTTTCTCTGAATTTACGATTTTTAACATGTTTTTTTATTTCATTCAAAACGAATTTTATCTATTAATTAAAAATTGAATAAGATTTAAACCCCTGAATCTATCAGAAGATTAATAGATAGTCCCACGTTCTTTTCCTTTCGACCGAGTTTAGTTACAAAATTTTTCTTCAAACTTCCGACTTTTTCATCACATCGAAATTTTTCTACACACACAAACTTCTAACTTTTCCGTCACATCGTCCTAATTTTAACCAAACTTTTAATTTTGGTGTGAACCAGACACACCCGAATTTATGTGGTGACGGGTTACAGCGCATTATTACAGTGCCGTAAAAACTGACATGTAAAACGGGCAATTGTGGAGGTTGAAGGTACTGTGGGGCAGGGCAGCAGCAAAATGGCATGTGCGGGGGCCACCCGAGGCAGCAGATGCCATGTGACCCCTGTCGCCTCCTCTCCTCCATCAAGCTCAGCCGTTCCAGCAGCCAAAAATTTCCATGCTTTCTCACGAGCTCATCAGAGACTGATCAAGCAACCGATTTTGATGCACGGTAAACGCGTCTCTATCCGACGGTAATATTTCGGCTGTCAAAATGCAAACTGCAGCTCCCATCGATCAATCTTCTTAAGAAATTCTTCAGTTTAATTTACGGGTAATTTTATCATTCTTAGGGCTCCTTTGAAACAAAGGAAAAACGAAGGATGTGAATTCCTATGGATTCATTCACTGTAGCAGCCTTTGATTTGTAGGAATTGGTCATAGGAAAACTGAAGGAAATATTCCTTCGTTGCTGATTCTACGGGAGAAACACAGGAAAATTTCCATCCAGTCTGAGCTCATTTTTCACTTGCTTTGCGTAGGATCGAGGCAATCAAGCTCCTAATCTCTTTCTTCACTGCAGGAGAACAAGCAATGAATGGATATAATTTGTGTTAGCTGCAGTATATTTATTAGAAATGGAAAGTGGGCCCAAGTTCTTAAGTAAATATTCCTGTGTTTTTTCTATACCCCATTCAAACACATACTCCTATACATTTCCTATGGTTTTACATTCCTCTGTTTTACACGTGAATTCCTATCATATTCCTGTGTTTTTCCTATTCCTGTATTTTTTCAATCTTATCTTTCAAAGGGGCCCTTAATACTTAGTAAGTATAGAGAAGTAATATACTATTTTCTAATATAAAATTTGGTATCTTTAACATTAAAATTTTAAGTGTAAACTTTAGCTACCTAAAGATTTCTTAAGAAATTCTTACGTTTAATTTATAGGTAATTTTATCATCTTTGGTAAGCATGTAAAGGTAATATATTATTTAGCGTAAGATTTGGTATCTCAAGATACTTTATTAGTATCCTCAAGTATTAAAATTTTGGTGTAAAGTTTAGCTACCACAAGATATGCTCCAACCGTAAAATTTCTCTTACTTTACATACCGATGATGTTTGTGTTCTGCTTCTAAACTATTGTATGATCATATATGGAAGGAGAGCTGGTGAATTAAACCAGTTACTAGCTAGCTAAACTGAAGACAAAACAAAATGGAAAAGATCATTGCATGCAGGAAAGTTCGGATTATTCTAGCAGAGTGCTCTTTTTACTCTAAAGCAGCAGTAGTAGTTAGTTAAAGACAGCCTTTTCTTTTTCTCCTTCTAGATCGTGAGTGTGTGATCAGATATATTCATATACATAGACATCACTTTGCAAAGTGCAGTAGCTTAAAGTATGCTAATTAAGCAGCAGCATGGAGGCATAATTTGCTCGATCAGTGATAGGCTGATAGCACGTGATCGATGCTAGTCGCCATGATTTCTGGTGAGTTGATTACTCCACACTAATACTGCTGCTCAATAGTGGTTTGTTCAGGCTGATTGTACTGAGTACGTACTCTCTCTGTTTAAAACAAAATCAATCTAGATAAAAACGTAGGAAAATGAATTATAAGGTTATCTAAATTTATTGTGTATTGTTACATCCAAACCTACTCATGTAGGTTAATTTTTTTTTAGATAGAGGGAATAGTCTGTTCATATTGCTAGTATTAGTAGACTATAGTAAGTACTTTCTTTTGTGTATAGAGTAGGGTTTTACGTCGGTTGTAAGGGTTGGGTTTTGAGCAATCCCGGCTGTACATTCTTTGTTGCCCTAACGGTGGCCAGTCACGCTTAGCGGCGGCCGGTCCGGTGCTAGCCTTCTCCAGGGTCTGTGTGTTGGTGTTGTCGGTGCGTGGGTGGTGGTATAACTGAACGCGCAAAGATGTAGCCTAGAGGGGGGTGAATAGGCTTTCCTGAAATTCACAAACAAATCGTAGCGGTAAAATTTAGTAGGACCAAAACTTCCGGGTGTGGAATACTGGAACTTCCAGTCTGCTCAGATTGTCCGGAACTTCCAAGCAAAGAAAAACCTGAAGATCTAGTAGCGACTTAAACTAATTTGCACGAATTAAACTACAGGAAGACAGAGCAGATACACGATCACAACAACATGCACAGAATCATCACAGAGAAGACAAGGGGAATTTTTTTTCCCGAAGTTCGGATCTTTCGATTCTACTCTCCGTTGAGATGCTCCAAAGAGGGTCTCGATTAATCCCCTGCCTCACCTGTGCAAAGAACCCAGAAGAAGTCCAAGGCCTTCAACAAAACACTCTTAGGCCATTTTCTAGAATTTGAGTGACCACCAAGATCCAACTCACAAATCCTTCTAGAAAAGACCACAAGTGCAAGTTGCTCTACCAAGGAGAACCTCTGAAATCTTTGCACAAGAATCTTTGCTCACTTACCTCGTTTCCTTGCGGAGGTGAGGAAAACCTTCACAAACTTTTCCGGGACATCCACAAGATTTTGGAAGCTCGCGGGCAACATCTATCCGTCTAGGAAAAGATCTCCAAGAGTAATAAGCCCAAGTGACAGCCCACAAGATATCCAAAATACTCAACCACACCTAGTCTTCGAACCTTCTCCAAATCACTCCTACACTCTCATCTATTCTCTCAATCTCACAAGAATGGCTTTAGATTTGAGTGGAGAAAGCAAAGGGATCTTGGGAGAGGCTAGAACAACCTAGGGGATGAAAGAACTGAAGTGGAATGGCCAAAAAGTGAGCTGGGTGCGATCTGGATATATATAACGGCTAGGTGACGTCATCTAGCCGTTACTCACATTTTTGAACTGGAAGAAGTCTGGAAGTTCCTGACCCTCGGAACTTCCGGCCAACACTTAGGCAAGTTTCATTCAATGCAATGTCAGGGACCGGAACTTCCGGCCAGCCTTCTCTGTCCGGTCTGGACCCATTTGCAAAAATAGCTCCCAAAAATATTCTATCACTAAGAACCCACTAAGAGCACTTTTTATATCTCAGAACCACACTTGGAACCCCTCTTAATAGTACGATTTTTCCTAAGACTCGATTTCAAAAATTAAACTATACGATTTTTCCTAAGACTCGATTTCAAAAATTAAACTAT
>CM020179.1:30386081-30408466 GCA_009805545.1 Oryza longistaminata | reverse complement strand
TTCGTGGTTGAGCGGTGGAGTTGGGCTCGCCTCAACGGGGAGTAGGAAACCAGTGAGTTTCCGAACCTCGGTGAAAAATCTCTTGTCTCCTTGTCTCATTTACTTGTAGCATTTACATTTGTGCAATGTACATTTCTAGAGGCATACTAGAGATCATTTCACCCTAGGATTGCTAAATTAGACTTAGGAAGTGTGATTTACTTTCCTAGTGATATACCTGAGCCACTTTCACCCTAGGATTGCAAAACATAACTTAGTTGCTTAGTTAGACTTGTCCCTCACCGAGCCTAGCAACTTAGGTTAGTTTTGATTAGGTGTCATTTAATTTTAAATCGCCTATTCACCCCCCCCCCTAGTCAACATCTCGATCCTACAGACAACAGTTTCTACTTTCCTCCAATTTGATGGATTATTGTCACTGACATCATCACCAGCACTTCTACTTTATCGGCCCTGACGTCTCCGCCGTTGCTAAGGGGTGACTACGTCCTCGCCGTCGGTTGCTTTTGTCATCACCGATTTTCATCGGCGACTTGTTATTTCTTCTTTACGGTTGGCCTACTACGCAACTGCCGATAGAGGACCTCATCGTTATCATTGACTGCTACACTGCTATTGACTGGATCAACGACATTGTCATCTTCATCAACATCCTACCATGCCTCTTCGGCTATGCCTACTTTGCTGCCGTTGATGCGCAACTTCGTCATCATAGCCAGTTATCTCTGTTGCCGCCAATTGTCATTATCGCCGATTGCATCTGCCGTCGCCGATTGTTTTCTTCTTTTGCATGATTGATGGATTTCGCCATTGCCATTGAGGAGCGTCCACGTCTTCACCACTGGCTTGCTTCCGCCGCCACCCATGATGTCTTCGTTTTCACGGCTGGCTTATTATGCCTCTACTAATGGGCGTCTTCGTCTTCTTTACCGGGCACCTCATCTGTTATCGACTGATTATCTTGTTGCCATGGCTGCACAACTTTGTCGCCGTTGCTGGGCGCCTTCATCTTCACTGTTGGCAGACTTGTCTGCTGCCGACTGGTTTCTTCGCCTCCATGGCTATGCGGCTTCATCACTTTTGATTGGTGTCATTGTCTTTACCACCACCAACATCTTCATCAGCTTTGATGGGTGATATCATCTTCATGTTGGTCATTTCGTCTCTATGCCGACTGCGTCAGCTACTATCAATGGACAATTTTAACTACAACAGAAGGATAAGATACATGCTTAGGGGCTCATCAACACAAGCGCGAGGATTATATTTTCAGTTTGGACTTGTTCCGGATACATTCAACATGGATTCATGGTCATGAGTCAATTTCTCATGCTCAACGATTGGACTATTCATTATTCCCTACGACCATCAGTTGAGTGCTTGCGCCAGTCGGGATTTAATTATCACATCTACTTTGGTATTCTCCATGAGGGATAATTACCCAGATCAGAAGCCACTCAGATGAGATACGCTTGATCTACATCACCTAGGAGATTTATCACTCGGGATCATATTAATTGGCGTGTTCTTTATATCATATTTTAAGGGTATCGTTAGACATATTTTAGGTCTAGGCCTAATATGTCTGCAGCCTATATTTTCAGGTGTGGCCTATCATGTTCTTTTAAGGACTTAGGCATTTTTTGCTTAGGCAAAAGTGCGTGTGATTATGTGCCCAATACCTTAAAATCCTTTTATACCACAGTTACTCAACTTTTTAGGAGTTGGTACAATGCATTTTAAAAGGTGCCCAACAATGAAGTTTTTCATAGCTACCCCGCTGACTTTTTTATATAGTCAAGGCGCTGTTTGGGCTTATAAAGCAATTGATTGGATACGATATCATTACTTTTTGCCACGTAAGTGTGCATTTTTATTGACCAATATTATGGCTTAGGCTGATTATATATTGTGATCATTTTCCTGACGGTTGGTAAATCCTTTATGAGTTTATTTACTCGGATGTTACACCACATATGCCATATATTTCCAGGTGTGGTGAAACCATGTGTCTTTTAGGGACTTAAGCACATCTGTTAAAGCAGTGTGCGCATGCTGTGTGCCCGATACTTTGGAAATTTCTTTATTCACAACATACAAGCTTCTTTATAGCTGTTTTGCTATGTGAATTTTCAATGATGTAGTCCACTTTAGGTTGCATGCATCCTATTTCACAAAGCAGTCAGTATATCACTTAGATCATGTTATTCGGGAATTCACACCGCATATGCTATATATTAATATTAAGTCACTTGGTTGACTACAATTATCAAAACCACTCGGTTGGTTGAATTATTTACTCCTTAACTATATGTTTAGTTTGTTGAACTAAGCATATAGTCGAGGGCTACACCTATTAGGTGCATCTAGTGGATGCACCTAAGTTTACATTTAATTATTTTTCAGCCCTCCACAGTCTTCAGATTTGGTACAAGTACTCGGGAGACCATGGCAAAGATAATTGAAGCACTCGGCTTTAGAGTAATCTGGTTCAAGAGAAGATTATCTTTTCGACTGTGAAGGTCTCAGGGGCTATTGTGGAGATTATGGGTACCCCGTACCCACACGGCATGGTTATCTGACTGGTTATAGGGGATAACTTATATCTATGAAAGGATCAAGACTTGGGTATTACGTTTTCTTGTATATTATGGAACAGCCTAAAGTCCTAGTTTGATAATATTGTAAAGTAGATTTAGGAAACAGATACCGTATTGGTTAAGGTTTCTATCTTGTAATCCTACCCCCCCCCAATCTTATATAAGGTGGGCAAGAGGCCCTCTAGGGGCATGAGACACAACTAGATCGTCAGATCTATAATACACTCAGCGGATTCAAATCCCTAAACAGGAGTAGGTATTACGTCTCATCGAGAGGGCCTGAACCTATCTAAATCCTTTGTTTTCGCATCCATCGACTTTTAGGTCTCGTGTGCTACTCGCTTTATATTGCTGAATTATTGTTTCGACAGAAATGCAACCTAAGCAACCTGAAAATGCCAAGAGTTTATTTCTTTTATGGCAGTGACCTGGAATTGGGTCGCTCATAATGACGCTCGTGTTTTGTTGTTCATGAATCGACCAAGACTTTGCAGTTGTTTCTGAATGTGGAGATTATGGGTACCCCATACCCATACGGCACGGTTATCCGACTAGTTATAGGGGATAACTTATATCTATGAAATATATAACGGATCATAACTTGGGTATTACGTTTCCTTGTATATTACGGAACGGCCTAAAGTCCTAGTTTGATAATATTGTAAAGTAGATTTAGGAAACCGATACCGTATTGGTTAAGGTTTCTATCTTGTAATCCTGCCCTCCATCCTATATAAGATGGGCAGGAGGCCCTCTAGGGGGCATGAGCACATATGATCGTCAGAACTATACTGCACCCGGCGGATTCAAATCCCCAAACAGGAGTAGGGTATTACCTCTCATTGAAAGGGCCTGAACCTGTCTATATCCTTATCTCCACATCCATCTACTTTTAGGTCTCGTGCGCTACCCCTTTTATTATTGCCGAATTCATGTTTCGACACTGAATGTCACCTAAAAAGGCTAAATCAAAGGCTCATGTTCGATGTCTTATACCTCTATATTCATAGTCAACCAAAATTGTAACTGACTTTCACATGTTCTGTTATGAACTTTATCTTTGTCGTCCTGCATGTATAAACTTACTGACACTAATAAAATAGTGTTTATAAAGAAACTGTAGTTTTATTAATACTAGTGAGCGTGCACGTGCAAGGCACGTCGATATATATGATTAAATTAAAAAAATGCATCAATACATGTTTCCCACCTTACATAGCATCAACCTAACATTTTGTGGCCTAACGCAAGACAGTTTATTTCCATCCAGTGACAAAAATGAAGTAATCAAGCTTCACTCTAATATCCCTTCAAGCTGAAAATGGAAAAAAGAACATGCTATATTGATGCGTACAATGTATTGGAACACGTCAGTAATAAATAAGTTACTGAAATAGAGAAGAAAAAAAAATTAAACTTCATTTTTTTCCACGGTACATGTCATGGTAAACACAATCAAGTTTTTTGTTATGCTTCCCCTCGACACATATCACAGAACATATAAAAGCAATGTTTAATATGCCAATGATACCAAATATATATAATTTAAAAATAGAGAACTGATACCAAATATATAATTTGATCATGCACGCGAGAGGCGATTTTAAGGGGGAAAGCGGTGGTTGCAAGGACAATGATCATAAACCGGGTTTAGAAAAATGGCAAGCGCATATTCACACACTAAAATCAGATATATTCCAAATTCATGTTTGTACAATAATCTGGATTTTATAAGTACGCAATCCAAGTCCATTGTCAAATAGTTTGTGAGCGTATAATATGACTGTAGTGTGAACTTGTAAAGATAAAATCCTAACCTTGGACAGTATAGTATATTTTATTGCACACATTGCAAGGGCCAAAGTCAGACAGTACACTTAGAAACCTTGCATCCGCTTGTCTTTATATGGTGAATTTGTAAACTCATTTCAGTACTTAAGCTCATAACAGTTAGCCCATATGAAAAACAAAACATTGAATAACATTTAGATGCTTGTCCAAGATCAGATTCTAAATTCAGATAAAAAAACATTGAATAACATAAGGACAAGTCAGAAACTAATATGCCAAATGCTCAGACAATAATATAGGAAATGTTGAAACACTAATCTGGGAAATGTTCAGACAACAATCTATGGTTCACACATATTGCAAGGCCACACCAAATGCAGACAATGAATAACAGATTTGAGGTCTCCCTCCTATAAAATAAATCATCAGCGCGATAGAAAGGCACAAATTGTGCCACAATTTTTTCAAGAAAGAATTGGAGAACACAACATAAGATGTGGTTGGCTATTTTTGCTCCTAGGAAATTTGTACTAAAAGAGTATAAACATTTGGCAAACAAATAGTAACAAGTTAACCATAAAAAACAATGCACATTTTTAAAAGCCGTCAGGAATATCAGTACAAACCCAATGATTCACAAGGAAAATACGCAAGTTCAACAGAAACTACCTTATACAGGATGGCACATAATGCAAGGCCACGTCCAAATATTAATTTCAGAATATTGTCAGACCAAGTTCTTAAGCAATGCAAGCCCAAATTCGGACCGTGTAAAAGTAAAAAGTTGTATGCCATAAAACAGCTCGTAAGGCCTCCTGATTTTGATTGGAGAAGCAACAAACATGCTGGGAAGATCTTCAGCTAGCAAGCAAAATAAATTTTGTTATAGTAATTGATTCAGCAGCAGAAATGATTTTTTGTTGGAGCAGCAACATGTTTGGGTATTTTGTAATATGTTGCGGAAAATGGCAGTGGTAAATAATTATAATATTAATTGATTTTAAAAAATACACCTATTTCCTATAAGTATGATCAAACAGGGGGTATAATCAATATACTTATTTAAATGCAAAGTTTGTACAGTTCAGAAATGGTCACGAGCACTTTTTGTTACATCGTCTGTCATATATTACCCATCAAATTATGGGTATATACTTGTCACAGGAGACAAAACTTAGGGATGAAGCAGTCTGTAAAGATGTAGACAATACCATATTATTTTAGGGAATGCATGCTTGATATACAAAATAGTTTTAAAACAATATTTTCTGCAGTTTGTCAAATATTCCTTTAGAATCACCCAACTCATGTGGCAGCACAATTTCAATCTTAGCAATTGATGTTTGTGGCAGCACAATTTCAATCAAGCATCCGCAATGGAAAGAATAAAAAAAATTAGTGCGAATCCCATCCCTTTACTGAAAGGCATTTCTTGAGAAGCCTAACCATAATGATTGCTATCATGATTACACTTTCATATCATGTTTGCTTAGTTGGGTTCTTGTCCAATTTGCTCATCATCGCATCGCCACATCAGATTTATGCCTCCTCACATGGCCAATAATAGTAGTATAAATCGAGGACGGCAGCATGGGAGAAGGACAATGCACTCTGGGATCATGGATCGATTGCTTGCCATGAAGGCTGACTATAGGAACCAGTAAAGAACAGGGAACAGTAAAATTGGTTTTCTCAGTAAGTGTAGGTGTTCTGAGTCCAAGCAGATTTTGTGTACACCAGAACTCAAAGAGTGTTAAACACAGATAAAGGAAGAGCGTACCTGAACTCTGTGAGTGTACCTGAGAATGACTCCAACCATCCAACCAACCAATATCAGTGGTGAGGCATTCTGTCGAACAATTTGTTGGTGATCTAGAAAGATATACAGAGCAGACAATATAGATTTATATCTGCATACTACAAAACATCAAAGTATTTAGTAATTTTTAAGTGAGCTCCAAGAAGTTCTACTACCCGAAAACTTTACCTTAATCAACAATTTAAGTGCTAAGAAGGGGAACATAAAGCTTTATTTCACTGCACATGCCCTTTTCAAGTTAAGGATGGTGCATAAGAAAAAAATATATTCTAGTTGATTCTTTACCATCACTCAGACTGCCTCACTGCCTATACAAGTTCAAGATAAGTACATGACCATCTAAGCTGATTAGGCACAACAAACAGCCTACAGAGCTTAGCTTTCCAAGCTGCCCTAGCAAGTAAACGGATACAAAAGTAACACATATATAAACAGGAAACCACTAAATGGTGACTTCATGAACTGCTAATATCTCAGTCTCTCAAATTTTCAGGGCTCGGCAAGGTTATGAGAAGGTACAGTGTATTTATGGTTTGCTGCAGGAATGATGCCTTTTGCAAATACTCTAGGGTGACTTACAACCATTTGTCATGGGGCCTAACCTGGGCTCAATCTAATTCAATTAAATCCAAATGATAGCATTGGCATCATTATCTTAATGTGCAAATCGTTCTTGCTTTTAGTAAAATAGTCCAGTAAACTATGTTTCAGTTGCTCACTCATACTAATCTGTGCATTGTCCCATTCTCAAAAGAAAAAAAAAATCCTTGACATACAAGGACCATGGCATCTGGAATCAGCCGTCAGCACCCATATTCACTAATTCAACCAACGAAATTCGGTTCCAGAAACAGCTCAAGCGAAGTTCCTAAGTCAAAATGGTATCTGAAATGATGCTATACCTGTTTAGATCCTCTGAGGGTAAAGGCTCAAGCCAGCTATGAGCTTCCAGCCATCCAGGTATAGACTGACCCGATTTATCCACAAAATAGGATATGATTTGTCAGTAAAACTCCTGAAGCCTCCAAATTCATTTAAAAATAAAATTGCAAAGCGGGAATAAATAGCTCCAGGTTGTCACCATGATCACTCAAGAGTGTTGCTTATATCCACGAGACATGACCAATTGACATTTGAAAAAAGCAGAAATTATTAGGCATATATATAATATATGATAGATAGAAAGCATACGGATCCCAGCACTGCCGGCGAGGAGGGTGGCGTGGCGGAGTTGCCCTCGAGCGCTGAGGCGCCCCTGAAGAGGATGAGCCGAGGCCCACCGTGAGCGTATGCCTGCAGCGATAGCCTGGCCCGTCCTGTTGGAGTTCTAAATTACAGGATCTTATTACTTTAGCCAATAAGCAATCACCTTTACTTTAATTATAAACTAATCTACTAAACTGCACCAGAGGCCATTGATTCTCCGGTTTTCTTCCTTTCTTTTCTTCTTCTTCTTTTAGCTTGCTTTTCTTCTTGTCGCTAGATGGCGCCGTTGACTGAGATAGCGTCACGAACCCCTTCCAGTGCGATTGCCGATCGGAGGCTAATTAGGGTTTAGGATTTTGGCGAGAGATTAGAGCGTCCCCTTCCTCTCTGTGATTCTTCTATTTATAGCACTGGTGGGGCTCGGGAGCTTATCTCCTATTAATACTCAAAATTAGTTTTAACCGATCACAAAAACTAATTTCTCTTCTTATCTCTTTACATCGGACTAGTGGGCTCATCCGATAAAATCAACCAACATTCTCCCCTTGATTTTGAGACTTACTAACGAGTCCACTAAGCAACATAGCTCCCCAAAGCAATGTGTCATAACAACATTAAGCGTCATTAAGACAACAAGACTTATAGTTCACTATAATACTTAAATAAACTCAACTTTACTTAGCGGGTGTTGATCGATGCTTATGCTCCCCATTTCCAGGATCAAATTCAAAAGCAATGGCTTAATCCCATGCCGGCTACATGTTCTTTAAATAAGTTGGGAGGTAAGCCTTTGGTAAGCGGATCCGCGAGCATTAATTTAGTACTAATGTACTCAACTTTAATTGTTTGATCCTGTACTCTATCTTTCACAACATGAAACTTAATGTCAATGTGTTTGGCAGCTTCACATGACTTGTTGTTACTCGTATAGAATACTGCAGCCTCATTATCGCAGTATATTGTCAGTGGTTTGGCTATGCTGTCAACCACTCTTAATTTCGGGATGAAATTCTTAAGCCATACAGCCTGCCCCGTTGCATGATAACATGCCACAAATTCTGCCTGCATTGTTGACGATGCAGTAAGCGTCTGCTTGGAGCTTTTCCATGAAATAGCTCCCCCCGCTAGGGTGAAGATGTAACCCGAAGTGGATTTCTTAGTGTCTAAGCACCCTGCGAAGTCAGCGTCTGAATAGCCTAAGACCTCAAGCTTATCAGACCTCTTATATGTGAGCATGTAATGCTTAGTTCCTTGCAAATAACGCAAGACTTTCTTAACTCCTTTCTAGTGGTCCAATCCTGGATTAGATAAAAATCTGCCAAGCATCCCAGTAACGAATGCCAAATCTAGTCGCGTACAGACTTGTGCATACATTAAGCTTCCGACAGCTGAAGCATACTGTACCGTCTTCATTTCTTTAGTCTCTAATTCATTTCTTGGGCTTTGGAATGAACCAAATTTATCCCCTTTAATTATTGGAGCAGGTGTTGTAGAGCATTTGCTCATATTATATCTTTCCAACACTCTGGAAATATATGCTTCTTGAGATAATCCTAGTACTCCTTTGGACCTATCTCGGCGAATTTCAATGCCCAAGACATAAGATGCCTCACCGAGATCTTTCATATCAAATTTTGATGACAAAAATTCTTTACTTTCTCGCAGCAGATTCTTATCGCTGCTTGCTAATAGAATGTCATCAACATAGAGTACTAGTATGATAAATTTCCCACCTTTATTCTTCATATAAATGCAATTGTCCACCTCATTTTCCTTAAATCCGAAATTTTTGATTACTTCATCGAATTTAAGGTACCATTGTCTAGATGCCTGCTTAAGTCCATAAATGGATTTCTTTAGTTTGCATGCTAAATGATCTTTTCCTTCCACAACAAAACCTTCCGGTTGTGCCATGTAGACATTCTCATTTAAATCACCATTTAGAAATGCAGTCTTCACATCCATCTGATGGAGTTCTAAGTCATAGTGAGCTACTAAAGCCATGACAATTCTAAATGAGTCTTTCTTAGAGACAGGAGAAAATGTATCATTATAATCAATTCCTTCTCTCTGCGAAAACCCTTTAGCCATAAGCCTTGCTTTGAATCGTTTGATGTTCCCTTTAGAGTCTAGCTTGGTTTTGTAGACCCATTTACAGCCTACTGTTTTGACTCCTTCAGGAACTTCTACTAGATCCCACACTTTGTTTTGGCTCATTGATTTTAGTTCATCTTCCATGGCTTGGAGCCACTTGGATGAGTTCTTACTGCTTATGGCTTCTTTAAATGAGGTGGGGTCATCTACCTTCCCAATATCTTCATTCATATAAACTTCATAATAATCAGGAATGGCAGATTTCCTTGCCCGCTGTGATCTTCTTAATTGTTAATTTTCATCATTATTCACATGCGGTTGAGCATCTTCTTGTGGAGGTTCTTCATTTTGTGTTGTGGAATTCTGTTGAGGCTCATTAGTTTCATCATTATTACCATCAACACTTTCTTCAACATTAGGTGTAGAGCCAGCGGGTCCAGAATTACCCATTGTTGGCGGCACTACATTATGTGTCTCAAGTCTGAATAAATGGAATATTAGTCTCTTGGATTTCCGGTATTGGGACATTGGCCCGGATTTCCTCAAGATCAATTTCCTTAGCTTGTGAGCTCCCTGCTTCATTATTTTCTAAGAAGACAGCGTGTCTAGTCTCCACAAATTTAGTGACACGGTCTGGACAATAAAATCGGTATCCCTTAGATCTTTCTAGATATCCAATGAAATGACAGCTCACAGTCTTAGGGTCTAGTTTCTTCAATTGTGGGTTGAATATTCTGGCTTCTGCACGACAGCCCCATATGCGTAAATAATTTAATGTCGGCTTTCTTCCGGTCCATAATTCATAAGGAGTCTTAGGCACCGACTTGCTTGGAATTCTATTTATTATATGGGCAGCTGTCTTTAAGGCTTCAATCCACAATTTATTTGACAGAGTAGAATGACTTAACATACTGCGCACCATATCCATCAGTGTGCGGTTGCGTCATTCTGCTACTCCGTTCTGCTGAGGTTCTCCAGGTATGGAATATTGGGCAACTAGCCCATGTTGTTGGAGATATAAGGCAAATAGACTAGGAATTTGCCCAAATGGAGCATGCTTCCTATTCACCACCACGATCTGATCTCACAACTTTAATTTTGGCATTATGCTGATTTTCGACTTCGGCCTTAAATATCTTAAATTTCTCAAGAGATTCAGAACGATCATTAATGGGGTAAATGTAGCCATAACGGGAATAATCATCTGTGAATGTAATGAACGAGTCAAAACCATCCACAGATGTCACTGGGAATGGTCCACAAATATCAGTGTGAATGATTTCTAGTGGACTTGTGCTCCTAGTGGCCCCTTTCTTAATTGTCTTAGCGAATTTTCCCTTAATGCAATCTACGCAATGATCTGCGTCAGAAAAATCTAAGGGGAGGAGTATTTCTTCTTTAATGAGACGTTCAATTCTCCCCCTAGAAATGTGGCCCAAACGATAGTGCCATAATTTCGATGACGTCTCAGCTTTATCATTACAAGCATTTATAACATTCAGCACAGAGTCATCCAAAGAGAGCAAATAGAGTTTGTCTCGCACGAAGGCAAGACCCACAACTTTATTATCAAACTTAATATAACATGTTCTCTTGGTAAAATGACAGTCATAACCTGTCTTTGCTAAGACTCTAACTGAAATAAGATTTCTCTTAATAGAGGGAGCAAATAAGACATTATTTAAAATTAAATTGCAGCCGCTAGGGAGTCTAAGTGTGAGGTCTCCAACAGCCCTCACTTCAATCTCCGCTCCATCAGCTACTCTTAGGCTTTGCTCCCCTCTTGCTACCTTCCGCACGGTACGGAATTCCTGTAATGAGTTACAAATGTGCACAGTGATTCCTGAGTCAACCCACCAAGTATTAAGGGAAAATTCAGTATAAAGAGATTCATTAACATTAGATATCTCATTTAGTTCGTTTGTACCTTTCTTAGCTAGCCACGCTTTGAAACGTGGGCAATTTCTTTGCCAATGTCCATCAGTGTCACAGAAAGGACAATATGGACTCTTAGGAGGACCAACTGAAGTTTGAGCAGTAGAGTTATTCCCTCCATGCTTCTGAGATTGGTCCTGCTTATTCTTCTTACTGTTAGAGGATTCTCCTTGATACATCTTTCTTTTGCCTCTGTTATTGACATTAGCGAGGTTGAGTTGGTGTTTAAGCTTTTGTTTCTCAGCTCTCTGACGCTCTTCCTCTTCCACTGAATGTGAAATTAGCTCCTGTATGGTCCACTTTTCTTTCTGAGTATTATAATTAATCTTAAAGGGACCAAAGTCAGGACCAAGAGATCTCATAATGAAATGCACTAAAAAACCTTCAGTGACATCCATATCCATGGACTTAAGTTGATGTGCCATATGAGTCATCTCAAGGATGTGCTTTCTAACGCTTCCTTTGCCATTATAGCTGCTAGTGATCATCTTGCTAATGATTGTACTAGCATAAGTCTTAGAGGAGGATTTGAAATTCTCTTCAATATTGGCTAAGTATGTCTTTGCATTGTCGGAATCAACGATTTCTCCAATAATTTCTTTAGCGATGTGATTCTTAATGTACATCAGGGACATCCTGTTGGATTTCTCCCAAGCAGCCAGTTTCTCTTTGTAATTCCACTCAACATTTTCATAATCTTCCTCATTCAAGTCGAGTTCCTCGGCTGTTTGAGGTTCCTCGGGAATGTCCTCTCTTAAGGCCAAGTCATAATCTAACATGGCTAAGTTCAAAAGCACAGCATTCTTCCAATCAGTGTAGTTAGATCCATCAAGGGGAACAATAGTTTGAAGCTGTCCTAGTGCTGAAAATAAAACATTTAATATATTAATAATGCACATAATTGATTTACGTTGGCTTAATCAATCATATGCGAATAAACTTTAGAATTTTCATAGTCAATCACCGTTGGGCAGAAATAACCATGAAATAATTAAATTTATCCTTAATTATATCACCGTTGGGCAGAAATAATCAAAGGAAAAAATAATAATCTTAATAATGAAATCATAATGACGTTGGTCAAAAATAATTCCATATCATGACTTCTTTCTAGCCAAACTTCCCGTTGGTTCCATTTAACTAGAAATAATTTTATTTAGAGGCTAAAATAATTTTTTCAGCAACTTTATTTGGCTAAGAAGGCTTATAAACGAATTCCTTAATATTAAAATGGCGGGATTTAATTTAAAATAGGCTTTTGGCCCATGTCTTCCAAAGACCGGCCCAAACTTGGACCGGCCCATCTTTGCACGCGTGGAGCGCTTGGGGCTTGCGGCGCGTTGCGGCCCATCTACCCAAACCGCCGGCCCAACAATTGAGCCGACCCGGTTTACGTGCGCAACCGCGTGGGCTGAGTGCGGGCCAAAGGGCTGCATATTCGGTGGCGGCGGTGGCCTGACGCGGGACGAGTCTGAGCCGTCCGATCTTTTGGACGGCTCAGATCGAATCCGCGCCGGATGAAACGCCGACAGGAGGAGGGGCAAACCCTAGCCCCCAAATTTCTCCTCTCCCCGATCCCCTTTCTCTTCCCGATCGCGGCGGCCAAGTGACCGGCGACGATGGCGCAACAGCGGTCCGGCGAGGCGAGGCGCGCGCGGTGGGGTATCCGTCCGGCGGCTGGGGGCGCGGCACAGGGTGGCGCCAAGCCGTCGCTTCCCGTCCCGACTCGGCGGCAACGGTAGGGGAGGCTCCAAGGCGGCGCGTGCACGGTGGCGACCGGCACGACCGCGAGGAGGAGGAGGCAAGCACGGCCCCGAGGCACTTGCGGGCGAAATGAATCCCAGACGGCGACGGCGGCAGCGATGCCGCTTCCCGTCGTGGTGCCGGGACTTAGGGCATCCAAAACGATAAGCCTCGAATTAGGGTTCCTCGAATTTTCGAGTTTGGGGAGTTTCAATATCGTTTATCCCCTCTTAATTTTGGGAATTTCAATCTAGTTTATCCCTTTTGCTCAATTTTGGGGAATTTCAATCTAGTTTATCCCCTTCTTAGTTTCCTTCGGCTTAGGTTTCTGAGTACGGGGAAATTGGGAGTTTCAATCTTGTTTATCCCAATCCCCTTTCTTCTCTTATTCTCTACTGATAGGTAGAAAGCTTGAATTAAACAGTAAGTATGAACCCTAATTCAACATATGCCGAGACTCATGGCTTTACACAGGGATGATGAGATTAGTTTCGGGATTGATTGGCTAAAGATCAGCTCTGATACCACAATGTTGGAGTTCTAAATTACAGGATCTTATTACTTTAGCCAATAAGCAATCACCTTTACTTTAATTACCAACTAATCTACTGACCTGCACCAGAAGCCATCGATTCTCCGGTTTTCTTCCTTTCTTTTCTTCTTCTTCTTTTAGCTTGCTTTTCTTCTTCTCGCTAGATGGCGCCGTTGACTGAGATAGCGTCACGAACCCCTTCCAGTGCGATTGCCGATCGGAGGCTAATTAGGGTTTAGGATTTTGGCGAGAGATTAGAGCGTCCCCTTTCTCTCTGTGATTCTTCTATTTATAGCACTGGTGGGGCTCGGGAGCTTATCTCCTATTAATACTCAAAATTAGTTTTAACCGATCACAAAAACTAATTTCTTTTCTTATCTCTTTACATCGGACTAGTGGGCTCATCCGATAAAATCAACCAACACGTCCTCCTCCTTGTCGATCACCGCGGCACCACCGTGTACCACGGCGCCGGCCTGGGCCCTGTGGCTCCCGTGGCCGCAGGAGCCAGAGCTACCGTGGGCGTCCCTGGGGTGGACGGGGCTGAGGCCGCCGACGACGAGGAGGTCTCGCTCGTTAAGCCGCCTCCACAACTTCCCCCTTGCGCAGCAACCGAGGCAGCGTTAAGAGGTTGAGTCGGAGGCAGCAGCGGCGGGCGGCGTGGGTTGGGCGGCGCAAGAGGATGGATGCGGCGGAGCAAGTGGGCGTGGGGAGGGTAGCACCAGCGCACGGCGTGGGGAGGGCGGCACAATCAGAGGGAGGCGGAGGAGCGAGCGGTGGAGGGTCCATCTATATATATGGCGCCACAAAATTTAGTCCAAAACAGTCGATTGGACTTCACACTTACTACCGCCATTTCAAACACAAAGTTGACCATTAATGAGCCATGGCAATATAACAAATAAGTCACTTGATTATAATACACAATATTAATTTAGATTTAAGATAGAACACTAGCGATAACAAAATTTACACTTAAATAAATTAAAAATTACATTGTGTTTACATATGTAATTTTAATGTATTTTTACGGTAAGTTCTAAAATTACACATGTAAGTCCCAAAATTACATATGTAATTAGTATGTAATTACAATGTAAGTGGAATGTAATTGCATAAATTGTCACTATAGTGTAATTTCTATTAATTATAATTTACTTTTAGGAAAAGAACGAGTAGCATCTTTGTGCTCAGTTGGTCAAAAGCCTGTTGCTATAACTCAGCAATCACGGGATCGACTCCCTGCCACCGCGTGATACAGATCCACCACCGCGTGATACAGATCCTAGGGTCTAAAAATTGACTATTTTTTCACAGAATAAGTGGCGCCATATTCCCAGCAAATCCGTTTTTTTTTCCTTTCTATTTCTCCCTGGACGATTTTCTTTCACATGGACGACGTGGGTTCGGATGGATTGTGGAGACGTGATTAGGAGTGGAGATTTATTTATTGACCAATTTGGTGCAGAGTGAAAATGCCTCGCTGTTATGGCCAACTTCATGCCATGGAATCATTTAATCATCTTTTTTTATTGAATGCCACCTGAGTTTTCTGCTTGATAAATTTCCTTCTCCTAGGATGAACACAAAAAAGTTTTAGGAGATTGTTTTTCGGATTTCTGTACTGTTTGGTTCTCAACGATGGATCAATGTCATTAAAGTAAAGTCAACAAAATTGATTTTGTTTGGGTTGGTTTCTGGCATGGTAATGTTGATTCAGTGTCTCGAAATAACAGACTTTTGTATTCAGTGTATTGCTAGTATGCATGATCCTAAGTTGAATATGTGTTTGTCATAAATGTAGGTACATTTCCTAGGCTAAATAAAACTAGATATAATCATTTGGTCACGCATGAATGTTGTAGGTGAATTAATTGTTATCAATGAATGATTAAAAATTATCAGATATTTCCCCATGATTTTCTATTGGAAATACAGTAATTGGAACTACGAGTATTTTGTAATTCTATGTCACACAACATAAATGATTTTTTACTGTGGTTAATGTTACTGTATTATATATGTGTTATTAACGGATGATTGGATGCATGATTCTATTTTTAATATACTAGCAATGATGCCCATGCGTTGCAACGGGTAAAGGTAATTTTAATCATGCATATTGGTGGGAAAAAATATAAAGGAATCATAATCATAATAACAATATTAATGAAATAAAATTGCAGTGACCTTTGGTAAAAAGATAAAAATATACAATTAATTTTCCATTAATTCCATTAGCTAAAAATAATATAATACGAAGTAGGAAAAGTTATTCTCAAATTTTAGCACTTTTCAAAAAGCTTAAATAGAGCAAAATAATTATATAAATGAAAACAAATTTAATCACCTAAATAAAACAATTAGACCTATAATTGAAAATCTGTTGCCAGTTCGTTTAAACATGAGCCTGCGGGTGTGTGTGGCATATATCTCTCACTTGTATGTCGTGGTCCTTTTTAATTAAAATTATAACAAATATAAAAATATTATATGATTAAGATTTAGTTTTACATGATATGAGCTCTTTAACAAAATATATTCATAATGAAATAAAAAAAAAGTTCAGCTGAAGGGACCTAAAGTGAACATGTTCCATACGGAGCGTACACGTGGTTCATGAGGCGGCCCAATAGTGTGGGCGGCCATGGAATAGAATCGGGGAGGAACAACTTAAGCGATCTAAAGTGAACTTATTCCGTGTGGGCGGCATGGGAATGGCGTTCGGCCTGACGCGGGAGAAGCCAGAGCCGTCCGATCTGATAGACGGTCCTGATTGATCCCAACCTGTATAAAAGTTCAAAAACCCAAACTCTAACCCTAAAATCATTTCCCCTCCCCCTCTCTCTCTCTCAAAACAACGTGGCGGCGGCCCGGCATAGCGACATCCCTGCGACGGTGGTGGTGGTTCGGCAGCGACGGCGACACCATCCCCTTCCGGCGTCGGTGTTTTCTTAGTGTTCTTGAATCTGATCTTATATTCTTGTAGTAGTGTTTTGTTTAGGATTTACGTCCAAATTTGATGCGGTCTCTCATTATCTTTTTCTTTCTTTTGTTTTTTTTTCCATCGGAGAGGGATTGAAGCAGGATCGATCGCACGTGTGATGGAATTTTTTTTTGACGGACGAAAATTATAACCCATGAGCCATACAAAAATTTTTAATTAGGTATATATAGTTATTGAATCGGACTTTCCTTTTTTTCATGTTTTTTCGCCCTTTTTTCTGTTACTACGGATGTCGGAAACGTCTTTAATTTTTTTTACCGCGTCACATATAATCAGATTCGATTTTTTTTACCTCGATTTCTTTTTCACGCTTCTTTTCACGGACGGATGACGGAAACACGTTTTAATTTTTTTAAATTAAAAGTAGTAGAGATAGAGATATACGTAGAGATAGAGAAAGAGAAAAGGAAAACTTTTTTCGCAACTTTTTTTTTTTTGGAATCGGACAGAAAAAATTTTACGCTTGTTTTTTACCGCGTCGATGGAATCGGATTCGATTTTTTTTTATCACGTCGCATTTTTCTAACCGTGTCACGTATAATAGGATTCGATTTTCGTTGGAATCGGACATATACCTTTTTTTTCGCCCTTTTCTTTACCGCGTCGACGGAGTCGGATTCGTTTAGATTCCCCCCCTTTTTTCGCCTTTTTTACCACATTGATGGAGTCGGATTCGTTTCGATTTTTTTCCCTTTTTTCACCCCTTTTCTTGGATTAGACAGATTTTTTTTTCTTTTATTTCGGCCGGTTTTTTATCTTTTTTTCGCCTTTTTTTTTGGGATCGGACAAGTTTGGTTTTTTTTTTTTTCGCCCGCGGATTTTTTTTGTTTGTTTCGCCCTTTTTTATCGGACATAGTTGTTTTTTTTTCTTTTTTCGCCCTTTTTTTTCGTCCACGATTTTTTTTGAACGCACCTTTTATTTTTTAAGTAGTAGTAAAGTCGGATTCGTTTAGATTTTTTTTTCCTTTTTTTCGCCTTTTTTTTACCACGTTGACGGAGTCGGATTCGTTTTTATTTTTTCCCTTTTTTCGCCCCTTTTCTTGGATCAGACATATTTGTTTTTTTCTTTTTTTTCGGCTGGGTTTTTTTCCTTTTTTCGCCTTTTTTTATCAGATTGGTTTGGGGGTTTTTTCGCCCGTGGATTTTTTCTTTTGATCGGACAGATGTTTTTTTCCTTTTTCGCCCGGTTTTTTATTCGCACGGTTTTTTTCGCCCACGGTTTTTTGGACGGACGATGGAACACCTCTTATTTTTATTTTTTAAGTAGTAGTGATAAGTCGTGTTCATTATGATGTGTACATGTGTCACGCTGTGCATCCATTTCTACTTAATTTAAATCGTCGGGACCTTGGCGGGTATAATGACTCAGCAAATTTATGCCATCTCGGATCAGAGCTATGTGCTAATATCGTTGGCGCTAGGTCCTGACGTTGAATCCACAGGCTATTTTTGATTGAGTCCACGGGCTATTTTTTTTTATTGAAGTTTTCTTTAGAACTAGTTTTGAAATAAGTTTTTAAAAAGAACCAATTTTTTTAAAAAAGGGCCACCTCATCTACAGCCGCTGCTTGGTCCAGCTGGCCATCGGCCGGCTTGGCACGCTCAGAGCAAGTTTAATAGTATAGCCCACTACTAACTCCAATTCATCTATAGCCAATTTAATAGTCAATTCATACAATACTTGCTTACTATACTATTAATATATAATTCCACCTATCATACACACTGCGTCTTGAAGTCCGTGCTACAGCTGGCTACAGATCTGTAGCCCGTTTTTCTTCTCTCTCATTTTTTATCTCATTAAAATATATTTATAGCTGGCTAATAGCCTCTCAGCTGCTTCCCTACTTCGTCGATGCCCGAGCCCAAGGAGAACGAACTCAGGCGCATGGGTAGGCGGACCGAGGCGTTGCTAGTGGCCTGAGATGATGCCGACAGCAATAGAGGGGGAGGAAGAACACTAGTAGTTTTTGCCATATGAGCGCGATGTGACAAAGACCACCTCGATTTTGATGAGGGATTAAATTAAATGGTTTGCCATTTTTTAAAATTGTGGTTGTCTAAGAGCAAGTATAGTAATATAGCCAACAGCCGGCTATAAAGTTTAGGCCGAGTTTAGTTCCAAACTTTTTCTTTAAACTTCTAACTTTTTCACCACATCAAAAATTTTCTATACACACAAACTTTCAACTTTTCCGTCACATCGTTTCAATTTCAATCAAACTTTTAATTTTGACGTAAACTAAACACACCCTTAAGGCACCTACAATGGTTATCTATAGGCTCTCTACAAGATATTCATGTCAGCATATTTTCCTACTTAGAAGATATTAAATGAAGAGAGAGAGCAAAGCTATCTACTAACTTAGAGATAGTCTATAGAGAAAAACGAGACAATGTATGAGAGAGCTATAGATACCATGTAGACATACTATTGAGGTGGTTTACTATTAATCTAGTCTATTGCTGAAATATACATGTTTTATAGAGAGCATCTTACTTGACCGTTATGGGTGCTCTTACATGTCATCTTGAGATGGAGGAATAAACAATCAACTAGAACAGTACGGTGCTAACAGAAAAACTATTTTATTTTTTATGGCCCACCATTTCTTTTTTCCACTCTCTCAGCCAACTCTAGAAAGGAGCGCTCTGTATTGGAGCCTGTGTACAGGCGAGCGCTTAATCTATCGATCGTCGACTAAGAGCAAGTTTAATAGTATAGCCCACTACTAGCTCTAAATCATCTAAAACCAATGTAATAGCCTGTTCATACAATAGTTGCTTACTATACTATTAATACCTGGTCCCACTTGTCATACACACATTATGTCTTGGAGTCCGTGCTACAGCTGGCTACAAATATATAGCCCGCTACTCTTCTCTCTTCCCTTATCTATTTAAAATATGTTTATAACTGGCTTATAGCCTACTATTGTACCTGCTCTAACACTATTTTTCTCTCCAGCTCATCAATCATGCTGACATGTACGTCCTATTGCCGGCTGAGTATGCTATATTAAACTTGGAAATTGCTACACATCCGACTGGGGTGTACGACTTAGCATCCGACCAGTACTTATCTGCTCCTTGCTCTGGCCTACATGGAGAGCAGCTGGCTCGTTGGAGTAAATTGATTGGCAGATACGGCAGCGTCGGACAGGAGTCGAACAACAGGGTCAGATGTATAGCAGTACTCATTAAACTCACTTAAACTTTCAACTTTTCCGTCACATCGTTTCAATTTCAATCAAACTTTTAATTTTGACGTAAACTAAACACACCCTTAGGGCACCCACAATGCTTATCTATAGGCTCTCTACAAGAGATCTATGTCAGTATATTTTCCTACATGGAAGATATTAAATGAAGAGAGAAAACAAAATTATCTACTAACTTAGAGATAGTCTATAGAGAAAAACGAGGCAATGCATGAGAGAGCTATAGATACGTAGACATACTATTGAGGTGGTTTACTATTAATCTAGTCTATTGCTGAGATGTACATATTTTATAGATAACACCTTACTTTACCATTGCGGATGCTCTAATAGTTTGTCTAGTAGTTTGCCTTTTTTTTCTATTGTGGCTGCCTAGTAGTTTGCCATATGAGCGCGATGTGACAAAGACTACCTCGATTTTGAGGAGGGGTTAAATTAAATGGTTTATGTGTTGAGGGTGATTGTTAGAAAGGGGGTTATCTAGAATTAGGCAAAATGATCACCATACTCAATGATAAGAACAGGCTGCAAGCACCATTGACTTGACCCCAGCGAACAAGTATCAAGAGTATCTCCTCACTCTGGCGGCTACTTATCGTCGCATTCCGTTGTATGCCCTTCCTCTCATCTGACCACTCCCTAATCCAATCTGTGCTATCTTTGTTTGTTTGCCAGATTCGATCTGTGAGTTGTGCACTTCTGACCAGCTTAACTCAAGTTGATTCATTTCTTCACTGCGCAAGATACTCTGTTTAACCTGATATACCATGGCATGACGGTGCTGCAATTGCGCCTTCCGGGAGCTCAAGGTAATGTTAACCAGATCTGTGGTACTTCCACCGGATCCCAAAATACTGATTGAGATGTATGTATGGCAGATCTGACAGATGATCTGTAATGGATGGTGTTTTCTTTTGATCAAGTAAGTGGCTCCTTTTATCTCAATTTCTCCTCTTTGGCAGGCCGGCTTGAAAGATAGATCTTTTGCCCCTGACAAGTTGTTCTGGACTTAATTACCGCGATATTCCGTTTAGCAATAATGTTTTTGTTGATTTATCTAGTACAGTATTTTCCCCCTTCGAACATTCAAACCCTGTACATATATTTCGGTTGACAATAACTCCTTTTGGCTCCTGATGCACAAAAAATCTGATAATCATTCAAATTGCAAAGAATCATCAAAAGGTTCACACATGTGCTCATCGCTATGTTAGTTTAACTGGTAAAAATTTCCATCAAAATTCAAACTTGTGTGACCTGTGCAAAAAGAACAGATTTGTCCTTGCAATTCAAATTTGAATTTGCTTTGTTTGACCCCAGTTCGTTTATTTACAGGATTCAAATACCAATATGATTTCCCTTTTTCTTTGTTCTGTTACTTAACACGCTTGCAATCTGCATGTATGATTTTGTTTGGCGATTTTTTAAATATGATTTTCTGAAGTATGTTTTGTGCACCAGGAGTCATGGAGCTCAGGAGCCAAAAAAATCTGCACTCTGATTTTTGGTTCCCTGACATTGATTGAACTGAATATGTGCAATCTGCACTCTGATTCAAGAGGTTTGCTTTCTTATAATACATATTTGCTATGCCATTCATTCTAAAATATAATAACTTCTAGTTATATATTTGAAAAAGAATATATCCAGATATATAGTTAAAAATTGCTTTACTCTGGGGACGTAGGTAGTACTGTTTTTATTATAAGAGACAGCCATCGATTGCCTCCATAGTGGGCTCTCCCGGATTGGTTATTGTCCCTTAAACTATGGTTTTTTCTCACAATCTAGCCCCTCCTACTATACTTTTATTTTAGGAGTAAATAAATTCTAAATATGTCCTTGCTCCTAATCCCAGAAAACTATTTCACGACATCCATGTATCATATATGACAGATAGGAGGACGCGGTTCTGGTTGGTTCACTTAATTGTCCTAACAAAGTGGAAGCGGCTGGATTTCACTTTGTTGCTCTCTTACATTGATCATTCAGAGACAGAAGGTTAGTCTTTTGGCACTTCACGATTTTTGCTGAATCTATCTACTACCTCGAAGTTTTTTTTATACCATATATCAGATATCACTGTGCTAGTGTGCTGTCTTTACCATCCAAGTATTACTATCTCAGAACTTGGTCATCAGTCAGATCTAGATTTAGAATAAAATGGATGGGGGTGTCTCCTACATGTTCCATGTATTATGTATAACGATCAAATATTACCCCTCATCCGCTGTGGAACCTAATGAACTTCATTGATCATTCACGTATTTCATGTGCCTTTTTTTTTCTTTACTCATGCAAATATACTTCTAGAAATAACAACACACAACTCATGGTGCAAACCGTGCAATATTCTTTGTTTCAATATATAGAATATATCTAATATAAAAATGTGTGCACATTTGGTTTATTGATGTGTGTAGAGATTATGGGTACC
>CM020179.1:30360928-30385946 GCA_009805545.1 Oryza longistaminata | reverse complement strand
ACGTTTATTTTTCATATCAAGGAAACGGTTTGTAGTCTTGGTTTGGTAAGATTGTAATGTACTTATGAGAGATTTTAACCATATTGGGTTAAATCTCTATCTTGTAAACCTGTCTTTTCGCCTATATAAGGAGCGCAGGATATCCCTTGAGGGCATAACCATAACCCATATCGTCATATCATTACAACAATCAGCGGATACAATCTCAAGCGGGAGTAGGGTATTACTTCTCATCGAGAATGCCTTAACCTATATAAAGCATTGTCTTATCACCCATCTACTTTCGATACTTTGTGCAACCCCTTTTCGTATTGCTGAATTCTAGTTCAGACAGTTAACACGCTAGACAGGGGAAGCATCAAGTTTTACATCGACAAGTGCGATGGGATCTCCTTTAGGCATCTATGGCTTCGTCTTCCCTCTAGGGCAAGCGTTTCGCTTCGGCAGCCTGGACTTCATCACGGACGACTTCGGCAAGATTTCTCATCTTGACTCGAATTCAAACCAGTCGGGAGGGGAGAATCACTCAGCTCCATTTGGTCTTCCAAATCTTGACGAGATCTACTCTAGATCTTATTCCCTCAAGATTGCTTCGAACCACTCGGGGGAATCTTCATCAGCAGCCACCCCCTCACGTGATCTTCTCCCCAGGTCACCGGTGCACCCACCAATCACCATGCGACTTCCACCTCTTCTCAAAGCAACGTTTGGATCCAGCCCATAGGTCCCGATCTAATCCAGCCTCGACTCAGATTGGATCAGGCTCCAGGGAGGTTGGCATCTTGCTCCAGCCATTCGGATCTTGCACATCAACAGAGATCATTGACTACTTCAGCTCAACCGACGAAATAGACGACGCCAACACCGAGAGTCTAGGCATCTCCGAGTCCTATGACGACTATATCCCTCTCTTCTTTGACGATTTCATGGCAGATGTCGAGACTGATTCACAGATCACCCAGAGACTCGCCGAGGAAGAAAGGGTTAGATTGGAGCAAGAACAACGCATGCGGTGAGAAGAGGAGGAGCGCAGACAAAGAGAAGAAGAAGAACGCAGGCGCAAGGAGGAAGAAGATCGCAGACTTCGAGATCTGGCCGCTATAGGGCGAAGAGCTCGCGAGCTCATAGGTCAGACGCGCGTCGATGACACCAACGTGTTCCTCACATCCCAACAGAACACTTGACCAGCAGTGACCCTGATTGGCACGCTCCTCGACACAGCTCCAGCCAACGTCAAGCCGATTTTGAACAAGGTGAAGACTATGGTTGCAACATCCATTCCACTAGTGCCGAAAGCAGTCAGCAGGGGGGCGAATCTACAACATAGACGCCTGCCGCCAGCCGCCTACCACCACTGCGACCATGGGAGATTACCGAGAGCCTGAGCGCAACAGGACCGATCCAGAGCGCAGCAAGACGATCAGTCAGCTGGTTCACTGGCCGGCCACCACAACTGGCACCCTCATCGCAACAGGGACAACTGAGTTGACTCCAACTATCAGAGCACCTCCATGGCCCTAGCTCCTAGCGACCTAAGGAACACCCTTAACTAGCGCTACCACGAGAGAGAAAACAACGCCAGTTGAGGCAGACATCGATTCTCTCCCGATGGCGGTGATCAGGGAGTTGCAGCCTTCACCAGAGACCTGTGTTGAGTGAATTGGCCGAGCGGTTTTAAACCCACCTACATCAAGAAGTATGACGGCAAGATTGACCCCGAGTCGTGCCTTACCGTTTACACTCTCGTAATTCGCGCGGCAGGAGGAGATAGCAAGGCCATGGCGAACTACTTGCCCGTGGCATTAACCGACTCAGCTAGGAGTTGGCTCATCGTAATACCAAGAGCCTCAATCGGTTCCTAGAGCGAGCTTCATGACCACTTTATCGCAAGCTTCCAAGGCACTTTTGGAAGACCTGGAACGCGCTTCGATCACTACAATGTTGTTCAGAGGCCCGTTGAGTCCTTAAAATTAATCATTTGATGTTTCCCTGAAAAGCGCAACAAGATCTCGGACATCACCAACGACAATATAATAGCAGCTTTTACAAGAGGGGTTCGCAATGAGCTACTCATTAGGAAGTTAGGATGCAAGCCCCCAAAGACAGTCAAGCAGCTATTTGAAAAGGCAAATGCATACGCCAAGTCAGATGATGTCATCAAAGCATCGAAGCAGTTGGCACCCCAAGAAAGATAATGGCAATGGTGGTGGTGGCAATGGCAGTGACCAAAAAGATCGCAAGCATAAGCCTGAGGATCTAGTGGCTGCTACAAGAAGCTATATACAGTAGCGCCCCCACATCAACACCTATGACAAGGTCATGAACGACCCTTGAACGCATCATCCAAATCATAAACATGTGGCCAAGGATTGTTTCATCTACAAGCAATTTGCAGCCCAGCTCAAGAAACCATCTGACGGCGAAGGGGCCAGGGAACTTTTCAAGACGCCAGAGCCGAGTTAAACCACATCTTCGGAGGACCACCCGCCTACGAGTCCAAGAGGAAGCAAAAGCTGACCGATAGGGAGATCAATGCAGTTTAACCTGAAGTACCTCAATATCTACGGTGGTCCAAGGTCGCAATCAAGTTTGACTGCTCGGATCATCCCGACCGATTGGTCCACCAGAGACGGTACCCGCTGGTACTAGACCCAGTGATTCACAATATCAAGTTGAAGCGTGTCCTCATTGATGGTGGCAGCGCGCTCAACATCCTCTTCGCCAAAACCCTGGACTAGATGCAGATCCCAAGGACCGAATTGAAGCCAAGTTCTGCTCCTTTTCGTGGAGTTATCCTAGGGCTGTCTTCTACACCACTCGGCCAGATAACCCTTCCGGTCACCTTCGGCACTTGGGAAAATTTTCGCACGGACATCTATTTTGAGGTTGCCGACTTTGAACTAGCCAAGTTCGTGGTTGTCCCACACTACACCTATCTAATGATGAAGATGCTAGGTCCACGAGGAGTTATTTCCCTACACAACGATGTCAAGCAGGCTCTTATCTACGACAAGGAAAGTTGCGAGATGGTCCAATCTCATGAGAGATCACTTGGCCAATAGGAGATTCGACTGGCTGCATCTATGCCAGAAGAAGGACAAGTACCCGCCAAGAAGTTGCGCAAGTTGGGAGAAGGTGACGCCAAGACGAAGACGATCCCTCTTGATCCCGCGGATCCTTCTAAGAATGTTGTACTAGGCGCCGAGTTAGATTGTAAATAGGAAAGCACGCTCATCACCTTTCTTCAAGCTAATAAAGATATTTTTGCGTGGAAACCATGTGATATGCCTGGTATTCCTAGAGAGGTGATAGAGCACTCATTAAATGTTAGAGAAGATGCGAAACCTATTAAACAACAACTTCGTCGCTTTGGGCAAGATCGGAGAGACACTATCAAGGAGGAGCTCACCAATCTATTGGCGGCTGGATTCATTAAGGAAGTATATCATCCCGATTGGCTGGCTAACCAAGCCCAGTTCTCATTCGGAAGAAGACAGGGCAATGGCGTATGTGAATTGACTACATGGATCTCAAAAAATCATGCCCGAAAGACCCTTTCAATCTAGGTCGCATTGACCAAGTTGTTGACTCAATAGCCGGCTACGAGTTGTCTAGTTTTTTGGATTACTACTCGGGATATCATCAGATCAGCCTGAAGAAGTCCAACTACTTGAAGACCTCATTTGTCACCCCGTTCGGAGCTTACTGCTACATTTTTTTTTTTGAGGGGAAACACTGTAGGGAAAGCCCCCACAGTTAATATATTAAACAAAAAAAAGGTTCAAATTACAACAAATTAATCCACAAATTTAAAGTATCTCTCTCTAAAATATTAAGCCTATGGACTAAGAGGGAGAGATCGGTCTTAAAGAGGGCTCTCCAGGAGGAAACTGAAGGGGCAGCATTATTAAAAATTAAACCATTCCTTTGCTTCCAAATATTCCAAGCAGCATAGAGCACCTTCTCAACAAAATGCGAAGACATATAAGAATTCTTGGCAGCAAACAACATTTCACCAAAACTAAGGGATAAATCCCAAACCACACCAAATTGTGCCGAACATTCAGAGCTGAAAGGGCACTGAAAGAAGAGATGCAGGGTTGTTTCTCTCATTCCTGTAGAACACAAGATACAGCTCAAAGAAGCATTTTCCGGGGAACAATGCCTTTTATCCTGCATATCATTAGTGTTTAAGTGATCTATTAAAAGAAGCCAACCAAAAACCTTGACCTTGGAAACACACTTGCTCTTCTAGATCCTATTGATATAACCAGGCACCTGAATCTGTGAAAAATTCATAGCATAAATCTTCCGAGAGGAGAAAATACTATTACCCCAAGCATAAGTCCAACTATCCTTCTCATCATTGAGCTGATCCATAGGATCAGAAGTTGACATTAGCATATATTCCTGAAGGGCTACATCACGATGCATTTTGGTTTGAAGAACACAAGAGCGACATACCAGCGCATGATTCAAAGGTGTTTGCAATCACAACTCGTGCAGAACGTGGAGGCGTACGTCGATGATGTTGTCATCAAAACCAAGCAGAAGGACGATTTGATCGCCAACTTGGAGGAGACCTTTCCAAATATCCTCGCCTTCAAGATGAAGCTAAGCCTAGAAAAGTGCACCTTCGGAGTACCGTTAGGGAAGCTGCTTGGCCTTGTGGTGTCTCATAGGGGCATTGAGGCTAACCCGAAGAAGATCAATGCAATACACAATATGAAGCCGCCAAGCACCCAGAAAGATGTTCAAAAGCTCACCGGGAGCATGGCAGCTCTCAGCATATTTTTCTCAAGACTTGGAGAACAAGGCATGCCCTTCTTCAAGCTACTTAGGAAGACCGACAATTTCCAGTAGACCCTAGAAGCTCAGAAAGCTTTTGAAGACTTCAAGCAATTCCTCACGACCCCTCCAATGTTAGCTTCACTGCATCCACAAGAGCCTTTGTTGCTGTACGTGTCAACGACTTTCCATGCGGTTAGCACTGTTCTGGTTGTCGAACGCGAGAAAGAGGGTCACACTCAAAAGGTTCAACAGTCGATTTATTTTGTTAGCGAAGAATTGGCTGACTCCAAGACACACTACCTACAGGTACAAAAATTATTATATGGTGTTTTAATTACCGTCAGGAAATTAGGCCATTATTTTTAGAGTCACTCAGTTACAATGGTTACATCTTTTCCACTCGGTGACATCCTTCACAATCGTGAGGCTACGGGACGCATTGCAAAGTGGGCATTTGAGTTGATGCCATTAGACATCACTTTCAAAGCTTGGACGTCAATAAAATCTCAAGCGTTGATGGATTTTGTGGCCGAGTGGACCGAATGTCAAGAAAAAGTACTTGCGGAGAAGCTGGAATATTGGACCATGTACTTTGATGGATCTAAAATTATTTCTAGGACTAGAGCCGGCGTTGTCCTTACTTACCGACTAGGGAGAGATTACGGTATGTGCTTCAAATTAATTTTCCAGCATTGCATAATGTGGCTAAGTATGAAGCCCTACTTCATGGATTGCAGCTAGTTGTGTCCTTGGGGATACGACACATGATAGTTAGAGGAGACTCTCAGTTGGTTGCCAATCAAGTGATGAAAAATTGGTCTTGTCAGATCAATATCGGCGGATACACTCACCAAACTGGAGTAAAGTATTACTTCTCATCAAAAAGGACTGAACCTGTATAAACCCTTGTCTCATCACCCATCCACTTTCGATACCTTGCACAACCCCCTTTTCGTATTGCCAAATTCTAGTTTCAACAATGTGCCACGTATATATGATTATATTCAAGGTGGTGATGTCATCATCACCATGGAAGGACCATATTGTGAGAGAAGAAAGGATGGCGTGTTTGGCATGCCTAAGCCTGAGTTCAATTTTGTAGCTAGGATGAGCAACTCGGTGGTATGGGAAACATGGAGGATGATTACCACATGATTAATTAAGTATTAACCACTATCTCTGTCCCAAAATATAAGAAATTTTGCCCATATACTGATATGAACAAAATCACTTATATTTTGGGGCAGGTGTAGTATTATTAACTTAAGAAATAGATTTATTATTTTTTATATAAAACATATATATAGTTTTTTTCAAAAAAATACATGACGTGGTACTCCCTACTTCCCAAATTGATCATCATATATGTTTATGCAAATTTAAATCACATTAATCAAGAAACCATGCACACATTTTCTCACAATGCATACATCGATTAAAACACCATGCCAATTACACCATAGCATGCACACATTCTCCCATACTACGTTAATTGTATTCTGTTGAAATTCGTGTCCATGCAGTTATATGATGATCAATTGAAGAAATTTTGAATTCCATTATATGATGATCAATTTGGGTAGTAGTTTGGAAAGGGAGGTCACGACAAAATGAGAAAATAGATTAAGGCACAAACGAATGGGGCCCGTCCAAAAAAAGGAATCTAGGACTGGATGTAACACATGCTAGTACAATGAATCTGGACAGATGTATGTCTAGATTCGTAATATTATGATGTGTTACATCCAATATTAGATTGGTTTTTTATGGGACGGAGAAAGTAAGTAGTTAGGTCGGCAGGGTCCTAGGAGTAGGCCCGGCGACAAGTTGGCCCTCGCCCTTGTGAGTTCAAAACGCTCCCACATTGAAAGAGATACACAAAGCATTATTGTTTCTGGTAGTTGGTACTGATATGAAAAAGTAGAAAGCTCCCAAGTTATGGCTATAAGGGCAAGTGCTATGGTAGGTGTGATTACCACCTCCACATTTATTCATATTATTCACTCATAAACTAAGAGACAACACATATAATATGTCACCTCTAGTACACAAATACCAATATCTCTACTACTCTCACATCCTTCTTGAGGTTTGTGTGTGTATGGAGATTATGGGTTACCCCATACCCACACGGCATGGTTATCCGACTAGTTATATTCACAACTAGATTGTCAGATCAATACAACACCTGGCGGATTCAAATCCCCAAACAGGATTAGGGTATTACCTCTCATCGAGAGGGCTTGAACCTGTCTAAATTCTTGTCTCCGCATTCATCCACTTTTAGGTCTCGTGCGATACCCCTTTATATTGCCGAAATCTTGTTTCGACAGTGTGGAGGTTGCCTCTTGATTTAGGGGTGATTCATCATATCTACCAGAAACAATAATATGGTTACAGGACCGAATTGATGACCGAATTTCTCGGTCTCAGTCTTTTCGGTTCGGTCTTTTTCTGCCCACCCCTAATAGGAGGATGTAAGTCGGCTAAATGCTGAGGTGGAGGAGATAAGAGAGGAGAGAGAGGAGAAGCGAGCAGTAAACTTACAGCCGGATTGGACAAGAGAACCAAGAAATTCTATGAGAGAGACAAGTAGTCCCTATATTAATTGTAATGGCTAACTATTATATATGTGGGCTAAGAAAAGACTGTAAAGAACCTTATAGCCAATAAATCGGCTGTATTATTAGCCCTGCTCTTATATAGTACTTGCCCTAATAAAGCCAATGAAAAAGAACAGGAAAAAGCACATGGGGGTACACGCTCGGCACATCGGGCAGGTCCAGGCTTTTTTTTTCTTTTCCAATCTTCGTGCAATGTGGGGATGATCAGGTGATAAAGTCACGTCACTTTGAGGGAAAGAATCCTAACCCGATTAGAGGAGGGAAGGTGGGGAGAAAAGAGAAGAGTGGCCTTCGTGCTATGGTGGCCGGCGGCCTTCGGTTTCTCTGGAGCTTTTTTTTCAAAAAAAAAACTAAACCGGCAGAGGAGAACTGCCAATTATATTTCATTAAGCAGGATTAAAAACCCAGACGGGCTACAGAAAAAGAAAAAATAACCTCTCGGCGAGTAGAGACTCGCCAAGCCTTTCCACCATGGCCGGTACAACCACACAACACACGGAGCTCCACACCACTCTAGCCAAACTATCAACGAAACAATGGCGGAATCCAACGATGAACATCGATGTCGAGATGCTGAAGAGGCGGCACACAGCGTTGACATCACAAGGCACGTGTCATCGTTGCCGAGCTAGCCGCCCAGCGACCCAGCAGCTCCGACTCCACGGCGATCATGGCATCATTGTAGGCATCGCCAAACCAAGCAAAGCAACACCAAGCTCATACTTTGGACATCAGCCAAGCCCCTGAAGCACCAAAGCCTATACTAGCAACACCCACATCCCTAGAGAGAAACTGCAAATGTTATCGTTGCCAAGTTTCGTCGCACCCCAACGACGTAGCTGCTCCGACTCCACCCAACAGAGACAAACAAAGAAGCTAGATGCCACCAATATAAGAAAGGAACCAAGAAGGAGAAGGCCTCGCCAAGCACCTAGGCATCTAGCGCATCGAGCTGGCACAGGAGTCCAGCAGCGGCAAATGGTGCATGGGTAAGGTTCTCCAAGACGATGCCCCCAAGGAGGATACGACGCTATAACGGTGGAGAAAACGCTATAACGACGCCTCCAAGAAGGGAATGACGCCAAAGGCGCCACCGTCGTCGTGCTAGCCAAAGGCTAAGCAAGGCTTTCGCCAACGATTTTCGTCCAGCGCCACCACCGACCCACACAACAACCGTTGCTGAACCACCACATCATCTCATCAACCACCAGTTAGCCCAGTTCACCACCCCATGGCTCACGTAGGCTCGCGGCCTGCTCCCGCACGTCGCCATGGCACCGTCGTCCTCTGCACAAGTCGTCGCGTCCACCCTCTCCCGAAGCTCTCGACGGCCAGGACAGGATCTGGCCATAGGAGGGGAGGAGCTCCACGAGGTGGGTTTTTTAAGCCGCCCGGGAAGAAGAGACGTCGCCGCCGCCAACTGCTTCCCCGTGCACACAGGCCAGAGAAGCAGCAGTTGATGCACGTCCACGAGCCGCAACCACCGTCGCCGCGAGGTCCTCGCGCCGCGCGGCCCTCACGCCGCGGCCTGGGGGCGACGATGGAGTTTTGCCGCCCGCATCGCCCCTGGGGCGGAGCGACCGGGCGTCCAGATTACCAAGTTTGACTATGTGACAACTATCCCCATTTCTCTGGAGCATCCCTTATAAAGTACTAATAAAACATTTTTCACATCGCGTAGTTGATTTAGTTGTGGCGCATTTGGTTGACGAACTGCTTGCTTAACGTTTTTTTTCTTATTTTTTGCTTCTAATATTTTGACGCACGCTCTGTTTTTCTCAGGCCCAGCAAGTCTCCAGCAGTCAAAGCATGGTGGCTCCGGCTATCGCGGCAGCAGCCATTAATTCTACCGCGTCGACACTTAACAATGTTGCGGACAAAACTGGGCTTTCAGGTTACATAGGAAATAAATTCAGTTATGCACGGAACAACAAGAGATATTTCCTGCAAGCCCTAAGAAATGTGGGAACATTAGTCAGGACGGCATCACAACTGCTCGACGACTGTCCTGCAGATGGAGGCTTTGATAACATATCGTCTGACTGGCTTGATCGAGTAAAGCAGATAATAAGCGATTTCAAATCGTCGGGAATTGCCAAGGAAATTCCAGATGAATGGACACGTGTGGGAGAAAACATAAGACTGTTCTCGGATAATAACAGGTGTAAACCGGAAGGGTATATACCAGTGGATCTTGCGAAAGCAAATTGGCTTGAACATGTTCATCGCGCCCGCCTTACGAAGTTCAAAGCTCCCCGCATTGGAGAAAAATCCAAGGAGTTCTTGGATCGAGCAGAAGTGCTCCAAAGGGAACATGATGGAAATTTCAAAGAATCGTACAAATCCCACACGTTCTACAAGAAGCAGCCACGACCTGATTTACAAGACCAAACAGAAGAAATGTATACACTAGTCAGGACAGCATCTCAACTGCTCGACCAGTGTCCTAAAGATAGAGGGTTTGATGAAACATCGTTTGACTGGCTTCAGCGAGTGATGCAGCTGATAGATAAATTCGAAGCCTCGAACATTGTTGTGGAAATTCCAGCCCCATGGTCCAGTGCACGAGAAAACATAAGACAGTTTTGGGCGAATGGCCGGTACAAGCCAGAAGCATACACAGCAGCGCCTTCTGCAGCAACTTCGCAGCAACTGGTTCGCAGAAATGGTGTGCCTGACTACGAAATCAAAGAAAAATCTAACAAGTTGGCAAGTGAAGCAAAAACGCTCGTTAAGGAGTACGAGGAAAAGTTGAAGAAAGATTTTGATGGCAACACATTGTACAAGAACAAACCATGCCCTGAATTACCAGCCCAAACAAAAATGACTACATTAGTCAGCACGGCATCAGAACTGCTCGATGACTGTCCTTTAGGTTCAGGGTTTGATGTTCAACCGTTCGACTGGCTTCATCAAGTAATGAATCTTATAAAGGATTTCGAATCTTCGGAAATTGCTACAAATATTCCAGATGCATGGTCCGAAGTACGAGAAAACATAAATCAGTTCAGCAGGAATAGCATGTACAAGCCCGAGGAGTACGCACGCGTGGAGCATGTGCAGATTTACCAGGCTTTGTTACGCAACCCTATAGCAACAGACAAAGGAATCGAAGAAAAATTAGAGCGGTTATCCAGCCAAGCAGAAGGCCTGATAAAGGTTTACGATGGTGAGTTGAAGGAGAAGCACAGAGAGAAGACATTGTTCAAGAAGAGACCACGTTGTCAATTACCAGATGGAAATAATGGTATACAATTCATGGACTTCGACGGTAGAAAGGAAACAATGAAAAAGGTGTTAAGGTCCATAAATGGCATTAAACCACAGATCACGCTGATATATGGCCCAGGTGGCATCGGTAAAACAACCATACTTGCTGAGGTCGCCAAGAAAGCTCAACAACATAACATGTTCGGCAGAGTGGTGTATGCTGAAGTTAAAAGACGCCCAAATGTATGTGCAATCCAATATACAATTGCAAGTCAGTTGGGCATGTCGTTGCAACTGGAAGGCCAAATTGGAAGATCCAGTGAATTAGAAAGCAATATAAAGCAAAATAAAAAAGTTTTGGTTATCTTGGACGATGTTTGGGGAGACGACGAAATCATGACAAGAATAGGGATCCCATTCATAGAAAGTGTAAAGGTTCTGGTTGGAACTCGGCGGAGAGACCTTGCATGGAGAGGGGCTAACAAAATTCCAATTGACTTGTTATCTCCGGAGGACTCGTGGAAACTTCTCGAACAAGAGGCTCAAGTTGACGGATACAACATCAAAATAATTGCTGAACAAGTCCAAGCTGAATGCTGTGGTTTGCCACTTGCCCTTGCTGTTATTGGGAAAGCTCTATCTCAAAAAGACGTAGGAGAGTGGAAACGTGCAGTCCATTACCTCAAGAATTCCGATCCTACAGGTCTAGAAGATGTAGAACATAAGTTGTACAAAACCATCAGCTTTAGCTTTGACAATCTTCCTAATGAGATTACAAGAAATGTGTTTCTATCCTGCTGCTTATTTCCAGAGTCAGAGAAAGTTCATGAAGTAGACCTGCAGAGGCACCTGGATGAGGACAAAGACATGAAAATCCTGGATGCGGAAGTAAGTGGAGATTTGGGAACCAGAGTGGTGGAGTCAGTTGACACATTAGAGCACTATGGCCTGCTGCAGAAGTGCAGTACACCCCGAGGAATTGTTAAAATGCATGATGTGGTCAGAGATGTTGCAGTCTTCATTGCTAGAGAGAAAAATTATGCATCCATCATTTGTGGTGCTGCAAGGCCGAAAAATTTGTTCAACAAGAAAAATACGGAAAACTGTACAAGAATGTCATTAAGTAACATAAATGAAATTGATGACACATCAAAATGTCCAGAGCTGCAGACTTTACTGATCCGAGGGAATACTTTTCTGCCTGATCTTTTTTTTTCGCCGGGACATTTTCTGCCTGATCTCTTCTCCACCAAATCGAAACATAGCCTTGCTGTCTTAGATTTGAGTTACTCTGAGATATCAACACTGCCTACTTCCTTGGGGAACTTGACAAATGTTCGGACTCTTCTCCTGAATGGATGCAAAAATTTGAGTGATGTTGCAGTGATTGTGAAACTCACGGGGCTTCAAGTACTTAGCTTAAGAGAGAGTGTTGTAAAATCGCTGCCAAAAAAGATGAAAAATTTGCTGAATCTAATAGTTCTGGATTGGGAGAATTCAACGGCATCGCCTCGAGAAGGTACGGATCCAGAGGTCACACAAGAACATATCAAAGGGATCTGTAAGCTAAAAGAACTATCCATGAAGAGCAAATCTATTACAGATGGAGCTTTCCTGGAGATTACAAAATTGAAACATTTGAGAGCTGTGAAACTCTACGTGACCAAGAAGGCCATTTCTTCTGCCGGAATTTTCGCTGGTGAAAATCCATGCACTTGGAACAAGTTCACCATCTATAACCATTTTGATTCTCTTATGCTGTCAGAAACGAAGAACTTCAACTTATCTATTAAGGGTTTAGAAGAAGTTACCCATGGGTTCCGAGTACTTCTACGGAAAGCAGAAGAAGTAGTGATCGACGATTGCTTTCAGAATGCAACAAGATTTGAGCAGTCAACGAACGGTGGTACAGAAACAGGGTTGGTTTTGACTGAAGCAACCGGTGAAGGAACATTAAAAAATACAAGTATCCTCCGTGTTACCGATTGTGCCAATATAAGCTATCTTACGTCTGAAGATGGTGTTGCATTGACAGAACTTGAAGAGATGGAACTGAAAGGGTTAAAAATTTTAATTGGGATCTTTAAACCTCAGGAATGTACAGCCACTGGTATCTTTTTGGGAAAGGTGAGAAAGATTACTGTCACTAGATGTGACGAGATTAAATGTGTTATACCCATGGATGTACTTCAGAGTGTGCAAAATACACTAGAGGTAATCAGTGTCATAGACAGTAAGAAGGTTGAATGCATATTTCAGCTAGAGGCAAATTGTTCAGCTTTCTTCTCCAAATTGACGTCAATTGTGCTTTATAATCTAGAAATGCTGAATTGTATCTGGCAGGGAACTCCACCGGTTGAAATATTTAAATGTCTGAAGGAACTTTCTGTCAAGAAATGTAATATGCTTACTAGCCTTTTCACAGTCGAAGTGGCAGAAAAGTTCAAGAAATTACAGAAATTGACAGTAGAAGACAACAGTGGGCTGACAGAAATAATCAGTACTGATGGTGCTGATGCTGAACTGAGTAAACAAGCATTTCCAAGTGTTACCCATCTCTCTCTGCGAAGTCTACCAAATCTGAAGCATTTCAACAGTAGCGACATAAATTTTGAATGGCCCGCCCTTATTAAACTAAAGCTGGGAGCTTGTCCTACTCTTACAGGGCTTCCAATTGGTCCGGGAAGTGCTCCACGTATGAATATCATAGATCTGGACTCATCAGGTGATCTGGAATGGTACAAGAAATTAAAGAATCAAGAGAGATTGAAGGACTTCGAGACATGGTAAGAGATTCGCTAAACTTTTTTTGCATTATTATCTAGTGAAAAGTTTTCCTCTGTTGCGCTTTAATACCAATCTTTTCTGTGTCAAAGATAGAATCATGTTTGCTGGCCAACGGAAATTATTTGTATGGGATCGGCATATAGTTTTGCAACATTTACTATACAAACTTAAAATAAAAACTAGCAGAAAAAATGCATGTTCATTTTAAAAAAATACAGTCCACCATGCATAAGTTTTGCTAGCCTCCAAATACAATCCATCATGCACAAGCTTGAACATAGAAAAATGTGGACTATTGAGGCACCGAGAACGGATAATTGAGCCAACTAACCGTTTTGACATACTCCTATGTTAAAATTTTAAAAAGTAGAGGTAACATTTATATGAAGCATAAAAAACTCATAAATTTGAGATGTGATTTTCAAACTCCAAAGTGTGGTAGATAAAAGTCAAAATGACCACCAGTGTGATTTTTTAAAACTTTAGGAACATGATATCTAGCATTATGTGTCATGTACCAAAACCTATGTGGTTTGTGCAAGCTTGGACCATAATAGGTACTACCTTCGTCCCACAATATATTGTCCTAAACGACAATATACTAGTACTCCATCCGTACTCGTAAAGGAAGTCGTTTTGGACAGCGACACGGTCTCCAAAACACAACTTTGACTTCTTGTTTCTATAAAATTATTTATTGAAAAGTGATATATATATACTTTTATGAAAGTAATTTTCAAAACAAATCTATTCATATAATTTTTACATTTTTAAACTCAACAACTTAAGAGTTATTCATGATTTATATTCTCAAGGTTTGACTTAAACATTGTCCTAAACGACTTCCTTTACAAGTACGGAGAGAGTATGTGATTACATATATTTTAATACTTCAAAACTGGACAACAGACATATCTTGATTCGTAGTACTAGAATGTGTCATATCTCATACTAGATTGCTATATTATGGGACAGAGGGACTAGTGTTTTATGAAGTTCACTAAAAAAAATATATTATGGACAGCAATATCTCTGTTGCATTCCCTCCGTCCTAAAATAAACCAATTTAGGATCAGATGAGATATTTCTTAATATAATGAATACACAGATCGATCTTTGTTTAGATTCATTATATTAGAAAGTGTCACATTCTATTCTAGGTTGATTTATTAATTTTGGACGGAGAGAGTATGTGCCAGTTGCACAAAATTATGTGCGTGTTATGATTTTCCATTCTGTAATCTTATTTCTGGTCGTACATTGCTCTTGCCACGAACATGTGTTACTGAGGTTGCATCCTTGAACGTTCCTTGTACCGAACAGTGCCTGCCTATTAACGAAGGCATCATGCATGCATAAGAGATATGATGTTTCCTGCAATTGTTTCATAATTTTATTTAACTAAAACTTTGTTCCGAAATGCTAAACAACTTACTTAGCTCGTATTTGATTTTATGTCCAGGGTCAACACTCAACAATGGGAAGCATGTTTTGTAAACAACACATCCAGTTCAAGGAACACTTAAGTGCTAAGCTCTATGCATCACCCTACTGCTGCAATATGCCCTATCCTACGTGGAATTTGAATGTTTGTTTTGTTGCTTGTTGTTTTGCGTTTGTCCATTTCCTCATCCTCGGTGGAAAGACTACTGTTTTATGAATTTTAATTATTTCGTCTGGGATCAGCTCGAAAAAAAAAAAAAAACGTTTGCCATTAAGTGTTGGAATATTGGAATAAGAAGAAGAGACCAGAAGTTGAGGGGGCCAGACTGCCAAGGCAGGTAGTAATATATTGATGTGCAATGAAGCTGAATGAAGGAGACTGAAGATTGGTTCTTCTTCTGGTATCTTCTTGATCTGCCGAGTTTCTTTTTAGATCATGCTGGCTGTGGTTTTTTAATAGGGTTCCGATGGCCAAGATGAAAGGGGAGCTTTGTTTGTTGCTGTTACTGTCTGTTAGGGTTGTACCCTCAAGTTCCAAATATCATCAAACTGGGATGGCATTTTGATGAAAATGGATTTGGGATGCGTGTATGGTATTTCTGACATATGGAAACGGGGAGAAGGATCACCTCTTCTTGCTTCAAAAAAAAATTAAGTGTTGAACATTGAGTAATTTCTTCTTTGAACCATTGGATTTGCATTTTCCTATAAATTTGTAATAAGCATTGTATAACATTGAACAAATGATTGCATCTGGTTATAATTTGTAAGTTTTGATGTCAGATTTCACTGTTTCCTTTTTTGTTCTGGGATTTCAATGTTGGTTGAAAAGAAAAAGATACAAACTTTTGAAATTAATTTTTCAAACCTGGGAAAATGAAAGTTAAGGGCTTGCTGGTTTGTTGCCAAAATTTTGGGCAAGCCAAATTCTGATAGAAACCAAGCAGAGCCTATAAATTGAATCGGTAGGATCGGTGAGCCAAGCGGGAAGCCTTGGTACGAATAGCAAGCCGAGAGGTGTAACGTGCAAACCCACGCTTCACCAAATACTTACCTAGTAGTCTTCAGTCAGATTTCGATTTTTCTGGTTTTTTTTTTTTGGCCATTACGTTATTTGCAACGTGTCGATTCTGGTTGTAACTAGAAAAAATATCCATGCGTTACAACGGGTGAAAGCTATTTTAATCTTATTATTGTTCACTCTAAAATTCATTGTGAGTTTTCGCTTGGATATATATTTTTATAGAAAATCATGTCAAGTTAGCATGCGAATTTTCTTCCATAGATTTCTTATACGACTCCTTCTGTATTTCAAAAGCGAACGAACTTAAAACCCGACTTAAATACGGATCTGTATTTCCAAAATGAAACGAACTTAAAAACCGACTCATACAAAGATGACGTACCAAAGTACCGATAAAAACATCTTCAATTTTTATAATAATAGAGATTTCTTTTTTCCTATGTGACCGGTGTTAGTGATATGCCCTAGAGGCAATCATAGAGATGATTATATCACATACTATGTTTACATATTTATCCGATATTGTTTCTTGAAATAGATAACTCATTAATGGTTAATGAATATGTGATTCTTTCATGAGACTCTTTGTGTTGTTCGTTACTATTTCTAAAGGATCCCTGATCAAATATCATATGTGGAACAAATATGTTTAAATGATCAGCACATGTATTAATTAATGATCATGTCTCATGGATCATGGTATAGAGATACCAAATTAATAATGTGGACACATGTTGGGGAACATGTTGTTGGATAGACCCAACATGAGACACTGCAAGAGCCATATGTGTTGTGTCATCAGTGATCTCATTTAGTATTGGTGTTGAATCCTTAGACCTGAGATTATCATGGTTCAGGTAGGTGAAATCCACCGTTGCGGGCCTACCAAAGCTGGGCCCACGAACGTAGTCGTTGAGCGCGAAAAGGTCAGCCCAGGAGGCCCATCGAGATATGGACCCCAGTTAGGCCCAGAAAGTTCATGGCCTGGTTTAAGTCGATCTATGGCCGTTGAATCAAAAAAACGAACGGTCACTATTCTGCGGCTATATAGCCGCTTGCATGGCGCGCTCCGGTTGCCTCTCGCCGCGCCGGCGCCGGCGAGGGTCGCCGCCGGTGGCCGTGAGAAAGTTCCGGCGACTCGATTGACCGCCGCCGACGCCGGGAACAACTTCCCTCGCAAACGGACGGTGCCGACTTCGCCGGCGGCGAGTTTGGCGATCGAGCGAGCAACAAGACGATCGACCGACGATGAAATTTTCAGGTGAGCATGAATGGATGAAAGGAGCCAAATTAATTTGCTTGAGGGTGATCATGTTGATCGTCATATTAATTAGTAATTTCTTACCCCTCTATCAAAAAATATAAGTACTTTTGTACTTCGATATGGTCTTCGAGATGTTACTTTAACTAATGATATCTATAAAAGTAAGATGTTTTAAATAAAAAGCGTTGCGTATTGTGATAGTTTGTTCAATGATAAATTTAATAACATCAGTTTTACATGATTGATTTTTTTTATTTTTTTCTATTAATAGTTAAAGTTACAAATTTGATTTGGTACTATATTAAAAATAATTATATTTTGGGTTGAAGGAAGTATTTATCATTCAACACAGTTTGGAGAATAATATCTTGTACAAGTTGACAGGGCACGGGAGCATCTAATCCGAGCTGTCGGCTTGCTCACGAATTCTCAACGATTCAGATTCAGGTGCTCCTTCCAGTCCACTGAGAGCATGGGCAACAGTGATCAATTGACTTAAGTATTTTATTTAGAATTTGTGTCAGATTATGCTCTGCATTTTAACGTGTAATGTCAATGATTATATGTAATCTGACCAGATATGTAGGAGGGGTCCATGCAGACAAGAAATATTATAGAGCTGACAGCTCACGGCCGAGAACCTGTCCGAGGTCAGGGTCAGGCTCACTTTCCATGCAAAATGGCCTTCAGCAAGTCTGCACGGCCATGATGATGCTCCTTGCCGGCTCTGGTCCTTAATTTGGATTATTATTGTGCTTTGCATGCCTTTTAGCCCGGTTTGTTTCAGCTTATGATTATTATAATCTAGATTATTAAACCAGATTACTGTAAGCTGGATTATAAAAAGCTGACATAGAATAAGCTGTGAGTTGTTTGTTTGTCTGGATTATTAGAGGCATGGATTATTGGGGGCATGGATTATTGGGTTTGAAAGGCTAAAATCTATAATGCCCTCAGCTATCTATTCGGTTGATGGCATAGGTGGGTAATTTTTCTCGAGTATGTAGGGGTAGTGGGTCTTTAGACACTCAATAATCTGAAAAAAGCTCCTCTAGAGTAGCTTATTAGATTATAATAATCTAGCTTATAGATTATAATAATCTGCTTTAATAATCTACTTGTTTGTTTCAGCTTACTCCTAATAAGCTAGATTATAATAATTCTAAGCTGAATCAAACAGTGCCTTAAATGCGTGGTTCATTTCATGCCATTCGTTATTTTCTCTTTTTTTAAAATTTATTTCTCCCCTTCTCTAGCTATTTAAACTTGATTCTCCCATTGGCTCTTCATACTTCTTGCAGATTGCGTCTCCGAATGCAAATTTTTTCTTCATATATTCTTCCTTGTGTTGTGTTTTCTTCTCCCAATCTTTCTTATTTTTTTTAATTGCGCTGTTGTTCTATTGCTACCCCTTAGTTATCCCTTAGTTATGCTTATAATGAGATGCATCAAAACCCGTGAGAATGAGAGCTACATAGCCAAATTGAGCGAAAGAGATAAAAAGAGTGAGTTGTGTGATCACTTCCTCTGTTTACTTCACAATCTTTAGATTGTTTAACTACAAATGATCACCAACAGAATTCAATCCGCAGCTACCTTTTGTTTTCCTAAGCTGGGATCCTACTTTCTACCCATACGACACCAACTCGGTTCTTTTGCTACCTCTTAATCTGTTTACAGAGCAATCTATAATGCATAATTAACTACAAATAAACAACCAATGGAATAAATCAGCACCTACAACCTCAAACAATGTCACAGCTCTTCTTCCATTGCTGCTATATCCCAAGAGATTGCTATGTGAGCATGCTGCTGCTCCATTGCCCCCATTTGATGGGCAGGCACCCTAGACATCAGGTCAGGATTTTTGTCAGGATAGCCGCCTCCTGCTACTGCGTCGCACCGAGCTCGGTTCGATCAGCCTCTTGACAGAAGAAGGCTGGGCAGCGTACAGCCCTACCGACTCGGGGATGTCGAGGTCGGCCTTCGCCGTTGTCGGGCCAGGCATCCCCTGCTGCTCCCTTGAGAAGTTGTGCAGCTGCTGAACTTGGATTCTGGTCTTCTCCACCTGAAAGGGAGCTTCGTGCGTCAATCTAGGCTGCATATGTATTATGGAGAATCGGTAACCACCCAAACATCCGAATGGAAATCCCTCGTGTAAATAATGAATGTCCATAAATGGCCACAAGTAGGGCAACAAAACTCTCTAGAATAGTAGCAGTTAGCTATGATCGATGATTTCTTTGCTCGGTGCCTTACGTCAGGATATAGCAGACTAGATAAAGTATACTCCTGGTTTAGCCCTACAAAAAGATACTTTCTCCCTAGACATTTCACAAGAAATAATTATTATTCCATAATATGATCCGGAAAAGATTGAAACATCTAGTTTGGGCACTCTTATGAAAGTATGAAACCATCCCAAAGTGACTCTATCCTAACATGCTATAAAACCAGCAGGAAAGAAATGGAAGAAGAAGCAGGTAGATATCCTAATTAACTTAAAAAAAGCTCTGGTTGTATCATACCAGCTCCTGGTGAAATGGACTAGAATGGGCTTCCGAAAGCCTTCTTTGCAGATCATCTTCTTTCTTCCTTTCATACTCAGAGTTTTCCATTTCATTTTCCCTTTCTTTCAATTCTCGATATAACTCTGACATGAGGATCAACCAAATTTGCAGTCAGAACATGGCATGCATATGAAGTGATATAAACAGCCTATGTAAGGAAACGAAACAGGCTAAATGAAGCAAATGGAACTATATACATGCAATTTTTACCACAAGAATTTTCAATTTAATTTGATAGAACTTCATGTAACTATGGCATACCTGTAAATACTGACAAGATCCAAATTTGGGTTGGGATGTCATAAAGTGTTTTAGCTAATGTCAGTGATGACTTCAAGATCTCTCTGGCCTGTCCACAGTCATGTAATTGAAGTGCTAATGTACCCAATATTGTTAAATACTGAGAAACCAATTGGATATTACCCAACTGTTGGTGTGCTATTCTCAAACCACCAGCAAGGCGAAGCCTGAATCCACAAAATATCAATGGATTATTAGCAAACTTGCTAGTAGTGCTCAGAACATAATTAGATGCAATGTGAACACAATGTAACAGTGTGGAATCCCTTAAACCTATTCTGCAATACACAACAATACTCATGTGCACTAGTTATTATATCATAATAACTCCTTACCTTGCTTCTTGTGGATTCTGCTGTCTCATAAGTAAAAGTCCATAAACAAAAATTATACAGGTCTTCTCTCTCACGCCAACAAATGAGTCCATGGTTCTATAAGCAGGACCAACCAATTCTAGTGCCTGAAGAATGGAAAAGGTGAAGAAATAATTAGTCTTTTTAGCCAGCAGAAGACAGGTAGGAAAGATTGACATAAAATCCTACTTCACCTGTGAAGTTGATTCTGCATCACCCATGCAAATGTAGGATACTGATGCATATACTTGGCACATAGATTGCATTGATCTGCTATCCGTCAGCTGAAATCATTCCATGCATTTTAGTTAAGATATGAGTATGACAGCTTAGCTTGCAACAGAACATGAGCAGACCATATGACAGAAATGGTAACCAATTGAAATATAGATCTTGTCATTACAGACAAGAGATAATGAATGACACCATGCCTCGTGTTAAGGTTCCATTTGACATCGCATTGGCTTTTCAAAAGCACTTATTCAATTATATTTTTGGATCGAAAAATAAAGATTCTCCTAACTGACGAGATTTCACAACATGATGCAGCAACTGCAAACTGACCTAAGTCCCTAGGTCACATGAAAGATGGAGAGAACATGATGCAAAGTACAGAGTAATACTTTGGTTTAATAGCATACGACTAACAAGCACATGATAGGGGTCAAGAACTGTTAAGTGATATTTAGAGGGGGATAAATACCCTTGCTGCTTCAAGGAAATGGAAAGCGGCCTCATCAAAGCAGCCGACAGAGTGTGCATATTGTCCCCTTAGCATTTCGATTGTGTTTTCACAACCTCGGAGAATTGTTGGGAAACGAGTAAACCAGTTTATCATCTGAGCTAAAGCCTACAAAAAAAGGGGGTAAATTGAGTGAATAAAGTGTACAAGGAACTAAGGAAGATCCATACATCTGTTTCTTTATTGGGGAATAGTACCATTATAATTACTGTATCTATAAAATTAGACACATTTGCCTACACCAAACTCAGTAATATGCACAGAGCATATATCTGGCCAATGTAATGTGAGATATATATTGTCCACAGTACATAGTACTAGATGAAAACAGATACTTGTCAAAAATGAACATGTTTGTGCAATTACCTCTTGGGCTTCAACGAATTCTGATCTCGTGAGTTCCACAGCAACTTTATTTTCCAAAAATTGGAGTAAAAGCATCAAATACAGGCCAGCTGTCCATATTGTAGAGTGTTCCAAATTTGCCTCTGCATCAGTGTTTACACACCAATCAGAAAGGACGAAGGCCACAGGAGGAAGTACCATAGCAATTTTATCCTTATTGGTCTATATTAGGATCTATCGAGCCGGTCAGACTCTTGGTTCACCGGTCCAATGGTCTGATCAGTGAACCGCTGGTTAAACTGTTGTTCAAACACAGTTTAAATATATTGAGTATTCCTTCCTAAGCACAAAAACCAGATAGCTGGGTGGTGGCCAACAGTCCGAGGCGAAAACCCACCCTGCCAACCAGGGTTCGATTCCCACATCCCACCTTTTTCAGGTCTATTTAAAATAAATAGGCCAAACCACAAGATTCAACCAAATGACCCTATAGTAGCTCACTGAAACATGTTAAGGAAAGTGAACAAGAAAACGATTAAAGGCATTTAATGAACACATGAGATTCGATCATATGTAGTGACCACAAAATGCTTTCAGATTGAACACAAAATTAATTTCACTACAACCAACTGAGACAATCTACAAGGTATATCACGCATGAACACAAGCAACGATTTAAACCGAAGCTAAAGTTGTTTCTAGATGTTCAATACAGTGGCAAATAGAATCTTTTACATGAATTCTCTTTCAAGTATAGGTATATTTGAAGAATATTATGATGCATATAGTAGGCACAATCTTTAACTTGCAGAAATTGGTGCTGCCTTGTGTAGTTTTAGCAATTATGCCTCATTGACCCTATAGGTCACCAAGTGTCACAAATGAAGACTATTTAAAGGCATCCATAGGATGCTATTGCCAGATTAAAAAGTGAAACCAGTCAGAAGTACTAGGCAATAACTATACATCATACACATGTTTTTACTCAACACAATTGGTACCATAAATCCATAATCTAGTTGATAAAATTCTATAATCAGATAAGCCATATGGAAGCATGACTTGTGACCTCTAAGACATAGATCAACCAACTGTTCTGTACAGTGGGTGAATCATGAATGAACCATAAGTACATAACCAATCAGAGAAAACATGAGTGAGCTTTGAATATAGAAATACATATGGAACCATACAAATGGTAAATAGTCCCCATATAATAATAAAAGAAATCCATTTTCTCACCTGTCACACCATCCACAATCCCAAGCTTCGAGAGTTCCCCTGTCGAAAACAATGTGAATACCACTAAGTTCCATATATATACAAGTTCCTAGAGAATTTAAAGGACAAAACTAAAGCTAGGCTTTGAAGGTCCAAAACAATGTGTGGTGCAAGAGCGTGTTTAGGCAGTCATTAACCTATGAAGGCATCAACCTACATCGTGTTAGAAGAACTTTCCTTCCAAATTTCCTAGTGATAGGTATGCGATGAGTTAATCTGGTATGAAAAGGTTATGATGATAACTATTCAGCTGACCACTTGCAGAAGATAAGACCATGCCGGCTATATTTTCTCAAGGTGTTATGCCATGGATATGATTGGAATGTAATAAATCCAAATTTCACTTTTGAGTGGGAGACCTATTTAATGAAACTCAATGATGTAGAATTGGTCAGCACATCCTCGCTTGGTGCCCCAAAAGGAATCAAACAAACCTAAACGATAAATTTAATTAAAGACTAAATGCCCCGTTGTCACCCTCCTCATCTCTTTCAACTAATGCTACATCATTTATATCAAATCGAACAAGTAACATGGTAAGGGCAGTGACATGGACACATTGATGGGATTTGCTGAAAATGATAACTGATAGTGGAGTGTTCGGCTACATGAGCTTGCCATAGGCACATTATCCTTCATGGATTGGTTGTAGGTCTTACCATATCATGATAATTTGACTCTAAGTTCAAAATGCTCAATCAACAACTTGGTCAACAATACACACAACTTGCAAGGGTCTCTGAGCATATGCCAAAGTCAACACTTATCTCATATCACAATTATATTGTAGACACATATGAGAAAATGTTGACACGTGTACTCTGAGACAGATAAGCCTTTTATACGTAAAAAAAAGTTCATTGGAGCAATAAATCGTACTATTTGTGTTGGTTGAATTTTCCCTAGTTTTCTACACACAATCTCCTATAGTTGAACAAAAACTGTAGCATCAAGTCATTCGGATGTCGTGGATACATGAGAATAGACAATGAAATGGTTGAATCAAGTTCAGACCTGCCTAAACTGCACAAGAAGGAAACAGCTACTATCTTGTGGCCATGGTTGTAAACTAGAAATGTCTAGAGATGCCTAGTTAGCAAGATGCCCCCATTTTTATAGCAATAATTCAAATTAGTTGATATTCAGCAGCACATACCACGAATGAGCTCCAGTCCTGAATGAATTCTCTTTCCGCACTCCTTAAATATTCCTTTTGGCCGGCTCACCATGACAACCATGAGATCCACCAGCACAAACACCGCAGCCCGTGGGAGCCACTCCCCATGCATCGGCGGCGGTGCCAACAGCAACTTATCCCCGTAATCCAACACATCATTCAGTTTGTCATAGCCACACAATGTTTGCAGCTGATACTTGAGCTGCCTCTGCTTGTGCGTTAGCGCCGACCTCTCCCTCTCCTTCAACCCTGGTTGCGCTAGCGTTCTCTCCACCGTGCCAAGCTCAGCAGCAAGCTCCTGAACCCGCTGGCCTTTCTGCATCTCGTCCTTCGCGGCAGTGTCTAGCCGCTCCACATGCTGCGAGGCAGCCTTGTAGTCACATGTCCTCAACAGGTAGAAGGTCTGAAGCAGCTCTGTGTAGAAGAACAACCCAGTCCACTGCTCCTTCTGCACCCAATTCAACAAAAGGCTAAATTCAATTGTATTTTTTAGAAAGATACATTACAATTAGAGTCTCCACACAGATTACTACAATCTTAGCAACTCCCTCTGCTACATATAATAAGTCGCTGTGACTTTTTTTTCTAAGTTAAACTTATTTAAGTTTGTCCAAATTTATAGAAAAACATATCAACATTTTCTACACAAAACTATCATACTATCAAAATGTATTCAATATTAGATTTAATACAACTAATTTGGTGTTCCAAATACTGCTATGTTTTTCTATAAACTTGGCCAAATTTGGAGAAGTTTGACTTAAGCGACTTATAACATGGAAGGGAAGAAATACTATTTATAGGATTAAAGAAAAAAAGAAACCCTAATCTGAGGCTACCTGGTCGGCGGGGAGTGCTTCCCAGAGGCCGGAGGCGCGCGTGACGGCGGCCTCAACGGCGGCGTTGTCCTCCCAGCAGAGGAGGTGGACGTGGAGGCCGGTGGCAGCGAAGAAGAGCTCGAGCTGGGGGCTCCCGAGCTCCGCGGCGGCGGAGGCGCCGGCGGACAGCGTGGAGAGCGCGGAGGCGGCGTCCCCATCTACGGCGAGCGCGGAGGCGAGCTGCGTCTGGAAGTTGCAGGTCCAGAGGAGGGCCGGGCCACGGGCGAGG
>CM020179.1:30344943-30360903 GCA_009805545.1 Oryza longistaminata | reverse complement strand
GTGATGTATAGATGTGTGTTTGATTAATTGCAGAAAAATATGTCCTTAGCTCGAGTGAAACGGATATGTAGATGGAAGTTCACTACTCAAATTAGAAGAGTGTGTGTAGGTCATAAATTGAGTTTCAAAAGAAAATTTTCTTTGAAAAACATTGTGAAAATTTCGATTCCAAATTATGTTATTGCAAAACTATCAAAAAAACTTCATTCAAAACCAAGTTTTCAGCGCATGTCTTCGAAAGCCGTTTCTTTCAAAAGGTTTTCCAAGTGGAATTTCAAATAACTATTTGCCTAAAGCTTTTGGCTAAAAAAAAAAAGGGGGGGATTTGGCAAAACTTTCCAAATGGGCTTGTGAAAACCGATTTCAAAGTGATTTAATTCGCATATTAAAAAAGAAGAGTTAAAAAAAACGACAAAAAAAACAAAACAAAAACAAACAATTTTCTTTCATTGAAGTTTTCTTTTTGGAGGTGTTCAAAAGTATTGTTTGTTTCAATTTTGAACCATATGGTATTTTGGCCCTATTGGCAAGAGTTTTCTTTTGCGAAATAAAATCACAATGTTGTTGTTCAAGAAAAAAAAAAATTTTTTACAAAAAAGTTTTAGTTGCCATGTTGCTTTTGTTAACATATGGTGTGATTATAGCAAAATTTTGCTTTGAAAAGTCTATTTTCACATTATATTTGGTGGGAAAATGCATCTCTTGAACTATTTTAAAATGTTTTGCCAAACATCAATTTCCAAAGAATACTTTTCTGCAAGACCATTTGATAAAAAAAAATTCTACTTTGTGAACGGCAACAGCATATCACCTTTCAAATTTGCTTTCAAAAATTTTATTTTAAGGGGGGTAAGCCTATGTGGAGAGACCTCAAAAGAATCAAATATACTTGTGAAAATTGGATATAGGAAATACAACATATCAAGCTCTATTCACCCTTGGACACGGGAATTTTGAGTAGTATTCAGCACTGTAATGACAGTAAGAGTCGTCTGACAAGATTTATAATGTGTTACGGGACGAAGGGATTGAATAGAGGAGTACAAAAACCACAATTCAGCATGTCATGCACTATTGATGCCGAGAATAATAGTTATAACCTTCAACCTACTAACTTCTAACAGAATAAGCCTACCATAGGATTGAGAAGATGACTGGAAAAACTAACGCCGAGAACAGATATTTCTTCAACTCTGAAATGCTATGAATATGAGTAAGCCACCACGCTACTAACTGCGGAAGATCCTCTCCAAAGCTTCACAGTGGAACAATAGGACGAGTCCGATAGACCTCGTCTAAGAGCTCTGAAGACTCAACCATCAATCTAATCACCTAAAGCAATACCCTGCGACATGGAAGCTGCCAATCTGACTAGCGGCCGGCGAGACGGAGACAATGTCACCATGTTTCCGGTTTGTGGTGGAGAAAGGACACTATGCAATAATGCCCCCAAACAAGGTTGAGAATTGACGAGAAGGAATTTTGCCTTGGCACAATATGTAATATAAGACCCGGAATATTAACCCAACGGCCAATTTGCCCTGTTCAGGGAATCCAAAACTCTGTATCAACAATTTCGTGAGCAGGAACTACACCAATTGGTGGAAGGGAACACGAAAAGAACAGATTGGTCACCTGCTGAATAACCTAGCTGCAAAGGATCGGTCAGAAACTGGGACATAGGAGAATCCAAGTGGTACCTTGTCGCTGAAGTAGTGACGACTCACAACTATGGGCCACGAAGAGAGATGGCTGTTGTTTTTCTTGGTGGACATTTGGACATTTATGGTCGATATGGCTGTACTCAAGACAACCAATGAAGAACCAGAAACACTACTTCAACAGAATCCAGCCCCGGAAGGATAGAGTTCCCAGACCCGTCAAAGATATTGTCCGAAGATTAAGCATGTAGCGTTTGCGGAGAGATAGGACACTAGCGTAGCATATGCATTACTCAATGCCCCTACTTGCGGACGAAGGACCATCAAACGGAGAAATGCCTACACATGAAGATCAACGTGCTTCCTTCTTCAAAAAGATGGAATCATGTGCCACAAGCTGTCTAAGTCGCATTAACTTACAAGACGGCGGAAGTACAAGAGTTCAACTTCGCTCGCCCATCAACTCATGACGTCCAGAAGCCACGAAGACCCGGAGTTTCAACCTTCGATTAGTCAATGTTTTTGTTGTCTGAACCATATTTTAAGTAATACTAGTTTATATGTCCATCCTTAGTTCCCGATCATCGGGGAACGAGATTCCTTTAAGGGGGAGGTTTGTAACATCTGAAAATTCCCAATATGAAAAATCACTGAAATTTCGAACTTTTTAAAACTTTTTGCATCATGCTGGATGTTATGGTTGTTATTGCTTGCCAAACCGTAAATCGACACAATGGATCAATTTAAAGATTTACACCCGAGCAATATTACGATTTACAACGATGCGATATTTATTATCATCCATAAATATTTATGCACAATGAAACCAAGCCAAATAAAGTACAATTTAATTATTAAACCCTGTAGTATAAATCACAAATCGAATATTGAATAATCAAACCATGTTGATAGCCTGAATTCATATTTAACAAAAGGCAACATGGTTGAATATAATCCACTTGATTCCAATCTCACATGAAATAAGATGCACATGAAATGATGACCAATTATAATGGAACTCTATCTATAACATAGTTCACTAGGAGTAATTAATGGGATATTACTAAACCATAATGCTCTATATAAAGGTAAACCAATTCACATGAATAATGGTCATATAATTAAATTAAGCTTTATAAAATTATTGTGAGGTTTTAATTAACAATTAGATTAATATTGTGCCGAGTCTCAATTTACTATAATAGATTGAACCTATCCGTGTAAAATATATTGCTATACAACTAAACTTGACCAATCTGCTAATGTATTAATCATGACAATTCGTTATATTAAATTTAATAGTACCCCCAAAGTCTTCAAAAATATAATAAGTTCACCTTAGGGCCAATAACTCAAATTAATCTAAAAGAATTCGTTTGTGCGATAATAAATAAATATGGGTAATATTAATCTAGGGTGATCCATTGGTTAGAATGACACAAATATTGAGTAAACTTCATTTGTGTAAAATTTAGGATTTATAGAATAAATTTATATAGGAAATAGGCTAAAAAGGGTTAAATAGCCGGCTAGCACTGTTCATTAGCCCCTAGGTGTTTGATTTGGTTCCTAGCCCTCCTCCTCTCCTGCCCGTCCCATCTTCTCTGCCGCGCACGCCTGGCCGCCCGAGCCCGCGCCGCCGTCGCCCGTCGCTTCCGTCGCGTCGCCGCGCCCGCCGTTCCATCACCCCGAGCCCCGTGCCGGCGCGCCGTCGTCGTCTCCGGTCGCGTCGCCTCGAGCCCACCCCTCCGCGCGCCGTCTGCCATCGCGTCCCGTCCCCGCTGCCGGCGCCGCGCGCCGTCGCCGTCGCGTCGCCATCGCCGACGCGCCCGAGCCGTCGCCATGCGCGCTGCTGCGCCTTCGAGCCCCGCGCCCTGTCGCTGCGCGCGCCGCTCGACCGTCGCCGTCGGCCTCGCGCCCTGAGCCGCCGCGCGCTGTCACCGTTGCGTCACCCCGTCGAACCGCGTCGCCCGTCCCGTCGCCGCGCGCCCGTCCCCTAGCCGCCTGCGCCCCGGCGGGTCGCGCGTCCCGTCGCCGTCGCCCTGAGCGCTGCCGCGCGCCCCGAGTCCTGTGCCGCTTACCGCGCTTCGCGTCACCGCCGTCGCCATCAGCGCCTCGAGCCCCGCCCGCGCCGCGCACCGTCCTGTCGCCGCGCCGCGCTCCATCGCGCGCCGTCGCCCTTGACCCCGCGCCGCGCGCCATCCCGTCGACGATTAAAAGCCGGCCAACCCTCCCCCGAGCCCTATATGCCCCCTCCCTTTCCTTCCCTCCCCACGCCATTTCCCCCCCTCTTCTCCCTTTTTTTTTTCCCCTTCTTCACCTCCACCGACGCCGCATTCCGCCGCCGCCCGCCGCTGCCGTGCCCGGCGCCTCGCCGCCGCCGCGCGCACCCTGCCGCCGCGTCCCGTCGACTCCGCCGTCGGTCCGGTGAGCCTTCCCCTCCCCTCCGCTTGTCGACGCGCCGCGCCGCCCGCTGGTTCCATCCGAGCCGCGAGAGAGAGAGAGGAAGCCGAGAGCGAAGCCGAGAGAGAGAGAGGAGAGAAAAGAGAGGAGAGATTAGAGTGGGCCCCACCTGTCATTAGCCCATCAATTCCCTTTAGAAGAATATTCTGTAGAAAAGGAATCCAGACCTTGACCCCACCCGTCAGCTGTGGTGATGTGTGTATAGGGTTTAGGAATAAAAATAATGAATTAGGAACAGTACATTTCGCAATTATTAGAATAATTTCAAATTTGAATCTTTGAGCTAGCATAGTTTATCGTTTTAGCTCCGATTCGGAGTGAAACTTGAACCTAAATTCATCTAAATTCATAGCTTTCTAATGGTATATAATTTACTATCTAAAAAATATATTTATAATAATAAATTAATTAATATCAAATGGTTGGATAATAGTTAACCTAAATAGTGTGCCAATAAATAAAAATGGATATTGTATAGTAGCATAATTATCTTTAATGTGTTTTGTCACAGTAGCAACCACATAAATTAGTTTTATAATCAATCCTTCAAATTAATGGGTGTATAGGAAAATATTAATGCCATTTACTAGCCTATGTCCAAATATAACCAAATCCATGACTTATAAATTATTTTACATAAAGTTTAGCCTCAATTTTGTAAACAAAAATATAAACACACCTAGATGAATCTTTAAACTTGTTTAGGAGAGTAATCACAGAGCTAGTTGTATTTGGACCACTTAAAATTAGTTGATACAATGTATGTGAAGTAGAATATATATATATATGTCAGTTGATATCCATTATTTAAACAACACACGAGCCATCTTAAAAATCAACATGTATTGTACTTATAAGTAAAAAGCAACTACTCAAATATATGATCCAATAATAAGACATTGTTGCTTACACATATACTAATACCCATTATAGTTGTACGGTATAGTATTAATTTGCGTGTTACTATATTTAATTAGAGGGAGTGTATGACAAACATGTATATTAGATAAATACTAGTATAAATCTTGACCTCATATGATTATAATTATAGTTCAACTGTAAATTAGGATTGTTTATTAAGGGATATCTGTAACCATAATATGATTACCTAAACAACTCTAACATACAAGCATGGATAATATTATCCTTTTATAATTTATTGTGACAAGTGAATATGTTCATAATTAAAGTAAAGCCTCCATCAATTAATAATATACACATGATTCATTATTTGAATTGATCCTAAATCCATCTAACAACAGAACCTCTAGTATATAACCGTCCTATTTTAGATAGATGCATACATAGCCATAATCCTTCCATAGCCATTAGCTAGACTAAACCACATATTAGCCTGATGTATATCTTATTTATACACTATTGGTAACTCCTAAATAAACCACGTTGACAATAGAAAGATTAAGAAACCTTAGCCCTAGCGTGATTGGAATCCGTTAGCAGACATGAATAGTATGAGCAACCCTAGGTTCAACCCCGACATTTGTATTTTGGTTGTGCATATTTGCTTGTTGTTGAATATTGGTTTTTTCTTGCGTATTATAGAATTTGTGGTATCGGTTAGTCGTGAGGCAACGTATGCAGCTTCCAGGAGTGAAGGTTGATCAAGATTATATCAATAATAAGGACTATTCTGAGCAGGCAAGTCATCACCCCATTTTTTGAGCATGTTGATCCCAATTGTGAAATTGTTTTGTTTACAAATAAAATTGCATGCAATGATGAACATCCTACTTGCGATTATGCCATGCCTTGATTATTGTTTACCCCTTATTCCTTCGTAACCATGTTTACGTATGAGTCCCTAGTCAACTATGACAAATGCTTAGAATGCTATTCTAGAATCATGCATACTCATATTTATCAAATGCTATATTGCTTGGGCAATTACCTTTGGAAGGTAATTGAGATGCGGCATGTGGAGACATGAGCACCACATTGCATGATATTGATGACATGATTTGTGAAAGGAGAAATAAAACTAAACAACTGTTTTCGACTGGGGCGGACGGAGGATTTGGGTGGTATCTGGAAAAGGCTAGTACCGTCCCGGTCAATTAAGACCGAGCCATGAAGTTAAGCATGAAACGACCCCCGTACAACCGTACTTCTCGAATGGGTATAGACCTAGCGGAGTAAATAGCCGAGCGGAGGCAGTATCCTGCATAGTGGTTTCTTGATGTGTGTGAGGCAGGGCCTACGATGGGGCAGCCATTGGTAGGACCGCGAGGGCGGGTTGCCTACAGTGGTGTCGCCATCGGTAGGACTGCCATGTGTAACCTAAACTTAACTATAATTTAATGGCATGTGTGAGTCTTCCCTTCCGGGAGCGCCAGACTCCTCTCACTGCTAGAAACCGTGTACGCCTAGAGTGCATGAGGACTCAAGTTCATGGAGCGGGTACTGCCAATGCGAGGTTATCGAAAAGCTTTGCCGTGACGCGTCTCATGTGTTGGGCGAGGCTCATGTGTTGGGCAGTCGCGGAGTGCGGTAAAGTGTACATCCACTGCAGTGTGAGTAAACAAATCTATTCGAATAGCCGTGCTCGGCGTTACTGAGCACCGGGACATGTAATTACACTTGGCTAGACTCTAAATTCTTAACTTGTGTGGGATGGGATATTGCATGATGAATTTTATGCTGATGAGCGCACTTTCCTGAGAGGAGGGAAGGTGGACGTCCTCAGAAAACCATGACGACTCAATGGCGGGAAGCTATCCTTGGGATTACAATGGATGGTGGACAGAACCGTCGTTGTTTAATATGAACGCTGGTATTAAAACTTAATCAGTCTATGCTAGGTCTTAGGCTTGTGAAAAGAATTGCAAAACTAGCTTTATGCAAAAGAACCTGAAGCCATTCCTTGAAATATCTTCTATCATACGCATTGTGTTGTGGTGGCTTGCTGAGTACGGTTGGTACTCACCCTTGCTATTTATACACTTTTAGGAGAGTGTTGAAGAGAAGCCCTTGTCGGTACGCTTGCGTATCCAACAAGATGATCGGAGTGCAGTCTTGTTCTAGGTCTCGTCCCCAGTCGACTGCCTGTGGCATGTTAACCGGGCCCTTATATCATTTGTCTTCCCGCTGTTGTTCTCTGATAGTTGTTGGCCTACCTGGCCCTAATGTAAGTATTAACTCTTTAGCCTGAATTCATTCGTGATATGTTGTGATCCAACTATGTATGTGTGTACCAACTACTGATCCAGGGATTGGTACGGATAAACACAGAAGATTTCCGATTTCCAAAATCGGGGGTCTACATTGGTCTTGTTGGGTTGCTGAGGCACGGATGCTAATTCTATTAATCTCTACCTACTTTCTTAATATCCGTGTCTACCTAAAATGTTTGCATTATGGGACGGATGAGGTAATTGGCTAAAAATGCTTGGATTGCTATGTATTGGAACCATGCCTTAGAAATGCTTATATTATGTAAAAATTTACTACCCGTGAGGGTTGGCAATTATAATCATGGCCATCGATCTAGCACGATCCAATGGTGGTCTTATATAGGCGAGTCTGGACATAGTCTTAGATAGCATTGGACTATGTCTTATATGCATTGGATTATGTCTTATATAGGCGACGCGAGGCATGGCGTGGCGTGGCTGGTTGGCTGTTGCTGCTTGCAATTACCCGTGTAACAAATGAGAGAATCAAACAGGCATGAAAGAGAAGACTGGAGTCTGTCATCCAGGCATGTAAAGAAAAGCTGAAGTCTGTCAGAAAGCTGAAAAACTCCGGAGTGTTAGCACTATCACGTATGCTCCTGATGTCATGGAGGAGAAAGGGTGTGGCCCTTTCCTTCACAGAGGTTTTTGTCCCTCAACAAAGACGCGAGTTCCTCGCCTGAAAGGCTGAAAAATACTAGGAGAGAGAGGAGCTCATGACTCGTGTCCCGCCTCGCCTTGCCCATGCCCCGCCAAACAGGTGCACCCATGCCCCATCTGTCGCTGCCGGCACACATCCCGCTGTCGTCAACTAGGCAGTATGTTGGAAGCAGCACAAGAGAGGGCGAGGGGTATGACAAGAAAGAAGAAGGGCCTACCCAGCTTCACCGTCGCTAGGAAGAAGCAGTCACCACCGTCGCCAAAGCCGTCCTCCATTGTCACGTGCGTCGTTGGTAACACCGGATCTAAAGCAGTGAGGAAGGAGCGTCGGTGTCAATCGGCTCAGATCTAGAGCGGGAGAGAGGCGGCGGCCGGGGGAGAAGGATGCCATACAGATTGGGAGCTCGATTCTCCGCCGAAGCTCGATCCCATCGATGCCGAGGTTGATCCGCAATGTCGAGCTTGGAGTCCGCCGCCTGAGCTCGATTTTTCGCCACCAGAGCTTGTCGTCATGAGTGGAGAGGCTGCCGATAGAACTGGGAGGGAGGGAAGCAAATGGTGTGACGTGACCAATGGCAGTGAGTAGAGATGAGGTGAGGTACAGAGGCGGTGGAAAATAAATCACCGACGCAACTCCTTCTTGGCTCCTCCCACCGATAGGGAACAGGAAGGCAAAGAGGAGAGAGAGGGGTAGATGAAAAGTGATTTACCGATGGGATGGGACCCATCAATAAAAATAGTCTACATTGTGAGATGAGTTGCTTCATCCTACTTGACAACAGGGATTGAAATTCATTTCGAAATTTCTTAAATTTCGGACCATGCAAATCAGTATCGGCCGAAATTTTCGGTTTTTCTCAAATTTTTTTTCAATTATTCAAAATTTTCGAAATTTTCGGATTTTCTCAAATTGTTTTCAATATTCGAAATTTACGAAATTTTCGGTTTTCTCAACATACCTCCGACTTACGTGCTCCCACCGGACCAGTTCAGACTAGACTAGAGTAGTACCACTTTCCCCTATCCGGGGTCCGCGCGACGCGACCGGAAAACAGAAGAAGCGCGTGGAAACCGGCGGCGCCCATGGCGGCCATGTCGTGCGCGGCGCGGCCTCCTCGCGATGGCGGAGGAGGCGGAGCGGCGGCGGGACCTCGGCGCCGCCGCGCGGTGCCTGGAGGTGGCGCTGGCCCCGCCGCCGCCCGCCTCCGCCGCGTCGGCGGCGGCCGCGCCGCTCCTCCGCTCGCCGAGGCCCGGGCGCGGCTGCGCCTCGCGGCCCTGCTGCTGCGCTCCCGCTCCGGGGGGCTCGCCGCCGCCAGTCCCACCTCGAGCGCGCCCTCCTCCTCCTCTCCCCGCTCCCCTCGGCTCCGCCCCGGCTCAAGCTCCTCGCCCACTCCCTCCTCGCCACCGCCTACGGCGTCCTCGGCGCCGTCCCCTCGCAGAAGAACGTGCTCCGCCGCGGCCTGGGGCTCCTCGCCTCCGCCTCCGCGTCGGGCTCTAAAAAAAAAAAAAAAAAAAAACAAACAAAACAAAAACTGCATGTCCAGAATAACCAGGGCATATATCAGAGACACACAATCAGCCAGACGAATAGCAGTATCCGGCTAATTGAAGCTCTAGCATCAGCTACGCTCGACTCGATCGATGGCAACATGCCACAGGGTGGCCTCGACGACGCTGAAGGTGCAGACGTCGCCTACGAGGAGACCGTTCGCCTGGCAGAACCTCTTCCAGCCGGATGGAAGCAGGTTGCAGCAGCCGTACCCGTTCTTGTTTACACTACAAGCTACCTCCCATGACCTGCTGCTGCTGCTGCTGCTTCTTCCTCTCGAGCTGTTGATCATTAGAGTGATGGTGGTTTCTTCTACGAGCCCGATCGACTTGCAGAAGATCCCTGGCAAAGACTGCAGATGTACAGTGGATATAGCAGGTTTAGTCTGATCAGCTGAACTTTTTTTTTTTTCATTTTAGTGGCGTGAAATGTGAATGCAATACTGATTCTATACGTGATCTAGCTAGGATGCATGACATGTTCTTGCAGTGTAATGAATGAAAATAATTCTTGTGCGAGTGTAAAATTTTAGTATAGTGGTGGCTGAGCTTGAGTGATATCTATGGGGAGTATAGCTACTTGAACAATAGGAATACTCCATAGCAAGTGTAAATGCATTTATCTTATTCTTAGTGGAGCTACTTTGGGCCTATTTGGGGAAGCTTATATGCATGCTACAGCTCCTCCTGGAATCAAAGGCTGATTTTGAGAAGAAAACAGAAGCTAGTTTTCTCAGCTTCTCCAGATACTCACCAGTTGCTTATTAGAATCTAAAACTCCTTCAAACAAACTTTTTATCTTATTCATAATATGCTCGTCATATATATCATGCGTGGGAGGAACTAATACTAGCACTTACAATATTGCCATTTTCAAGCATATAGTTGCTGATCTCCTTCTTTATCCAAGAAGGTGGTCCGATCTCGTAGATAGATTTGGATTTTTTAGGCCGTTTTGTTTCTCTGCCTTTCTTTCTGCTACCCTTTATACTGCAAGGTATTTCCTGTAATTGGTTTTTACAATCTTCGCCAAATCTACTGTTCTTGTTACATTTCCTTGTAGAAAAAGAAGGTGTTTCATGTTGGTTTCTAGCACCTGCAAAATGTAGAGAAGACAGAAAAGAATCGAACGGTAGCATGTTCTTAGGACAGATTAATTCAAATGTCAGCAACTCAAATTTGATGGCTCACTTTGCTGAATTGTGATGTCGTCCTTGGTCTTCAAATCTTTCTTGCATCCATTGATCCCAAACACTTTGATTTTGAACACTAAGTTGCCTTCATGCCTCAAGAGCACATCACCACCCGGGGAAATGCCATGGAATGACAGAAACTGTAACCAGCCTCCTTTGAAAAACATGCCCAATTCATCCTTCTCGAGCTCAATGCGCCAGAATTTGCCGAGGGGGCTTAAAATGCTAGCCATGTGGATGTTCAGATGCTCTTCGGCAATGTAATGTTGTACAAACTTAGCAGGGATCCTCTGTTAGAACAGATATGTCAGTGCAATATGCATAGTTTCATGATATATACATCTGACATCTCAACTCTGAATATTCAGAAAGGCAAATTCTTTTTGTTTTTTTGAAAGAAAGAGACAAGAAGATTGCCTTATATATTGATAAAGAAGGGTCTATTTACAAGAGAAAGGCAAATTCAGAAAGGCATATCGAGGGATTATTTTGTTCATGTCACTAATTAGGTAGATCAAATTATCAGGTTTCTCGCTACAGAAATGGACAACATTCCCTATGTTTGAGCCGTTAGATTGACGTGAAAAGTCACAACTACCTCTCTCATAAACATGGATCAATCTTGTTCAAGGAGAGAGCTCTGTCTAGTTCTAAGTGAGGTATCATTGACAATTTGACCTGTGTGCTATTGCGAATTGCACCATGATGGAATGCAAAGAGGAATGGTAAAACTATAAATTTTGTTGGCTAACAGATGCTTGATAATTAAACTAGCTAGTGGCAGAAGTGATAATTTTGATTTTTAAATTTCGGTAACTTTCTAAATATTTAGAAATCATATTTGTAGATTTCACTTCAAAAATACTTTCATAGTATTATTATCATCAAGTTATTCAAATGCTTGGCAATAGAAATCAGCAGTAAAAAAAATTGTATTTTGAAAATTATAGTAATGTAAAAGGTAAACCAGTAGGCGGAAAACAAAGGCCGCAGGAATAGGATATGAGTTTGCGCACCATCTTTTCCATGAAACCCGGTAGAAGTACCCTCAAGAATTGCGGCTTATGTGACGCGTCTCTTGCTCTACCGCTTCTGGTTGTCACAACTAGTAAAAGAAAATGTTTAACCGACAAACCAATGGTAATAACACTATTACAGAAAGATTGATAGGTGCCAGTTGGAAAACCCGTTTCCCCAACCAACACATAGTAAACGACATTGATGAAATTGGTCATCAGTGCCAGTTTCAAAACCAGCACCTATAATGAATATAGATGCCCATTATAAACTTTCATACCACGTGGTTGGCAGTATAGGTGCCGATTATTTACAACAACTAACATCTTTAAGTAGTAGTATATAGGTGCCGGTTCCAGTCATATTATTTTTTTTTATCAAAATGATCTAGTCACACTACCATAGAAACAACATCACTGCTAGAGTGCCAGTTAAAAACGATATATCTGCCTGTTCATTTTGATTTTAGCGGAAAACAAAGTGAACCGACAGTGATACTCTATCGCTATTCATTTCTGCCGGATGACCATTTATGTCATAGTAATTGTCTAATTGATCATCTTGTATATTTTATTTTTCAAAAAAACATTTTGCAAGTGGATTTCCAAGTTCAATCTGATTACCCGTATTTCTCCAAAGAGAACAAAAACCAAAATGATTAACTTAAATTTTGCGTGCAAATAATCCTTTGGATTACCTGCAGGGCGAGCGCCGAAGTCCCAGAGGCAGCAGGTGGTGTCGAACAGCTTGACGGTGAGCACGCCACCGCCCTCGTGCCGGACCACCACGAACCACCCCATGCCCAGGCCGTGCGCCGCAGCGAACTCCGCCCACCCGCGCCCCAGGAACGCGCCGCCGCCGTCGCCGTCGTCGTCCCGGCCGACCTCTCGACGTCCCAGACCTTGCCGACCGGGCTCACCACGCGCGCCGCCCGCCGCGGCGCTCCCCCGCCGCGCCGCGCCGTCGCCGCGCTCGCCCAGGAGGTCCGCGGCGAGCTCGTCGGAGATGCGCTGCGCGCAGACATCGAAGGCGAGTACGGATCGAGCACAAGCGGTACGGGGAGAGACCAAGAAAGCAAAAGAAAGAAAAGAGCAAATGGCGCCGAAAATTAATGGTGGCTAGCTTCTCCTTCTTACCATCTTGTGGAAGGAAGAAGGCATCAGCACCTTGAGCTGCATGGCCTTCGCTGCGCCGACGCGCGGCGCCGGCGCCGCATGGTCGCGGGCATGGTCGCCGGCGGCGGCAGGGCGGAGGAGACTGCTGGGCTGGCTGCCGCTCGGCTCCTCGTCTTCTACCGGAGGAGGGGAATGAGGCGTGCGCGGCGCGTTGCCTTGAGAATCGTAACAGCTCTTGCAGTTGCGGTACAAAAGAAAAAGAAATCGTATTATGTGATGCTTCGAATCGTATTAAATTTAAAAATATACATTCATTTATTTAATTTTTTAAAAAATATTTGGGATGTAAATTTATTTATAGAAATATACGTGATATTGCACAACGACCGTGAATCTGGACAGTATCCGTGGAAAAGTGCGAGACCATCTTGCGGAACCAAAGAGCTCTCGCTGATTGAAACAGTGATAACACACTGCCACGCCAGTTAATTAGTGATTAATTGTCCTTATCGCTAGTTAGGATAATTAATTACTATTTATTATTAGTTAATACTTAATTAGGTAATTAACCACTAATTGAAGTGAGATCGCCGGGACTGCCATGCCGGTGTCGCTGTTTCAATCAGCGAGACAGCGAATGGTCTCGCTCTTAGAGCAGTACAATAGCAGGCTATAAGCCAGCTCAAACATATTTTAAAGAGATAAATGAGAAGAGAGAATGGCAGCGGGCTAGGATTTGTAGCCAGCTGTAGCACGGACTCTAAGACGTAGTGTGTTATGACAGGTGGGGACCAGATATTAATAGTGTAGTATGTAATTATTGTATGAATAACTATTAGATTGGCTATAGATGAATTGGAGTTAGTAGTTGGCTATACTATTAAACTTGCTCTTACGGTCCGTGAGACCGCATGGTCTCTCGCCGTTCAGTGCAAGATCGTGTGGTCTCGCATTTTCAACGCGCGCGATACCGTCTGCGACGTCATTTCTATATTATTTTTCGCAACAGTTACCAGATCGACGGTATATTTCTACAAAACAATTTGCATCTCGAGTATTTCTGAAAAAATTGAATGAACATATTATTTTCAAATTTAATTTTTTTCGAGTCTTCCATATTGTTGTTTTCACATCAGCTAGTATTCGTATTCTATCCCATTTAAGTAAGCCATGATTTTCCGTGTCCAACTTTAATCATCCGTTTATTTATTTTTTTAGAATAGTTTAAAACATAAGTCACGCATAAAGTTCTATTCATGTTTTATCATCTTATAACAATAAAATACTAATTATAAAAACTTCAAATAAGACGACGATTAAATTTGGACACGAAAACTTATGGTTGCATTAAAATGGGACGGTGGGAGTATTCGGTCTTCTAATTCCATGAATCAACTTTTATGACAGGAGGTAACAATTTCTTGCTTTTACACACAAATCAGATGTGGGAGATTACTTTAGATGGTGGGTGTTTCTTGATCATATTAATTATATCAGATTGAGATCCTAGATATGGTGGACATGAGTCTATAGTTGAGTTTTTGCAGCATAGAGGATAGTTTGGGCAATATTTCAAACTGCTGAAAAGCAATTCAAATACACACCGTGTCAAAATTTTGCACATGCCATTGGATCCAGGTAGAGCTGAGTTTTTCATACGGCAAATTTTGCCACAAGACATCGTAACTTTGTGTTTTAGCTTGTAGCACACCGCGTGAATTGTCTTCTGGGGAAAAACACTCTCAAAATATGGTTATTTCCAGGGGACATCGCACCCATTAAATTAATAATCTCCGTGTCGACTAGATGAGAGCCCCCATGTTTTTACAGCCTTCCAAATTGCCCTTCCTTCTCTTTCTCTTCCTATCTTCTTCCTCTTTTCTCCTCAACGGCGCGGCTTGCAGCGGCTGCACGGCGCAGGGCGGCGCGCGAGATGCTGCGCAAGGTGGTGGGCGAGCGGTGGCGCACTCGTGCAGGAGTGGCGGCCAGCATGAAGGTGGAATGGTCGTCGGCGCGAAGGTGGAGCAGCAGCCAGCGACGCGGTGTCAAAATACACACCGTGTCAAAATTTTGCACATGCCATTGGATCCAGGTAGAGCTGAGTTTTTCATACGGCAATTTTGCCACAAGAGATCGTAACTTTGCGGTTTTAGTTTGTAGGACACCGCGTGAATTGTCTTCTGGGGGGAAACACTCTCAAAATGTGGTTATTTGCCAGGGGACATCGCACCCATTAAATTAATAATTTCCGTGTCGACTAGATGAGAGGGCCCCCATGTTTTTACATGCCTTGACCAAATTGCCCCTTCCTTTCTCTTCTCTTCCTATCTTCTTCCTCTTTTCTCCTCAACGGCGCGGCTTGTAGTGGCTGCACGGCGCAGGGCGGCGCGCGCGATGCTGCGCAAGGTGGTGGGCGACACGGTGGCGCACTCATGCAGGAGTGGCAGCCAGCATGAAGGTGGAGTGGTGGTCGGCGCGGAGGTGGAGCAGCAGCCAGCGACGCGGTGGCGCGCCCGTGTAGGAGCGGTGATCGCGCTGCGATGGCGGAGCAGCGGACGGCGCAGCTGCGCGGAATGCAGCTGTAGCAGAAGACGGCCGCTGCCGCCGTAGATGACGCCGTCGCCGCCTCCTCGTACGTCTTTAAACCATGTGCCCCATGCCCAGCTCTTCTCTGCCCCGCTCCCCGACCCCATGTGCCACCCGACGGCATCATGGCGCTCTCTCCCTCAACGGCATATGGCTCCGATCAGCTTGCCTCCCTCGCCGCGCACGTCAACCGTAGGTTCCTGGTCGCATGGTTTTGGTCGCACACATGGCAATTAAGGACCGGTTGCGGGATGCACTGGAAGACTTACAGCGCTTGCCACAAGGGGAATGGGTAACTGTCTGACTTGAAGTATAGCTTTCCTCTGTTTGACGCATCCGGCAAGGGTGGCCGTGATGGAGCAGGATGGGCCCTGCGACGGCTTTTTGTCGCTTCCGGACTTTACCTAGGCACGAGAGGGGACTGTCCGCTGCCTATAGAGGAGTGGGGGTGAAACCTGAGGTTGGTGTGCTTGGTCAAAGGCATAGTTATTAGGACCGGACCGGGACATCGAACCGGTCGAAGCCT
>CM020179.1:30318724-30344217 GCA_009805545.1 Oryza longistaminata | reverse complement strand
GAATCAGAGCTCCAATCGGCACGACATCTTCCTCCCCCGGCCGCCGCCCCCTCTCCCTACTACAGATCTGACCCGACTGACACCGACGCTCCTCCTTCGCTGCTTCAGATCCGATGTTGCCGACGACGCATGTGGCAATGGAGGATGGCTTTGGCGCGGTGGTGACTGCTTCTTCCTAGCGACGGTGAAGCCGGGTAGGCCCTTCTTCTTTCTTGTCATCCCCCTCGCCCTCCCTTGTGCTGCTTCCGATCCACTGCCTTGTTGACGGCAGCGGGATGTGTGCGGCGGCAACATATGGGGCATCATGCAGTCTACATGACAACGCTAACACTTCGAAGTTTTTCAGCTTGCTGACAGACTCTATTCTTTTCTTTACATGCCTGGATGACAGACTTCAGTCTTCTCTTTCATGCCTGGATTGATTCTATCATTTGTTACACGGGTAATCGCGAGCAGCAGCAGCCAGCCAGCCATGCCACGCCTCGCGTCGCCTATATAAGATCAATGCTATCTAAGACTATGTCCAAACTCGCCTATATAAGACCACATTGGATCGTGCTTGATTGACGGCCATGATTATAGTACCGCCAACCCTCACGGGCAGTAAATTTTTACACAATATAAGCATTTCTAAGACATTGGTTTCAATGCATAGCAATCCAAACATTTTTAGCCAATTACCTCAACCATCCCATAATGTAAACGTTTTTTAGGTAGGCACGAATATTAATAAAGTAGGCAGAAATAATTGGAGGAGGGTTGTGATTGGTGAAGAAGAGAAAATATGTGGAAAGAACGGTTGTATTTGGTTGAGATGAGAGGGTAGGTGGAGAAATAGCTTCATATTAGGACATGTTGTTGCACTATAAATAGCTACATTTTGAGACAGAGGAAGCATGTGCTTACGAGGGAAATTTAAACAATTCAAAATTCAAAATTCGACCAACAAGGTGACTGAAAGACAATCATCTTCCTCAAGCCTCCAACTAAGCACACCCTTTATCCCCATTTTTTGAAACGGCATCAAAAGGACAAACCATTTGGCAGTTAGCACTACTAGAGCACTTAACTAAGAGCAAGTGTAATAGTATAGCCAACTACTAGCTCCAATTCATCCATAGCTAATCTAGTAGCTCATTCATACAATAATTATGTACTACACTATTAATACCTGGTCCTACCTGTCATACATATACTGCGTTTTGGAGTCCGTGCTACAGCTGGCTACAAATCTGTAGCCCGCTGCTCCTCTCTCACCTTATTTATCTCCTTAAAATATGTTTGCAGCTGGCTTATAGCCTGCTATTGTACCTGCTGTAAGTGTACAACCCAAAGCCATCACCACCACCATCAATCCATCATCTTTGTCATCATCCCAAATTGCAAAAAAAAAAAAAAAAAAACAAACAAAACAAAAACTGCATGTCCAGAATAACCAGGGCATATATCAGAGACACACAATCAGCCAGACGAATAGCAGTATCCGGCTAATTGAAGCTCTAGCATCAGCTACGCTCGACTCGATCGATGGCAACATGCCACAGGGTGGCCTCGACGACGCTGAAGGTGCAGACGTCGCCTACGAGGAGACCGTTCGCCTGGCAGAACCTCTTCCAGCCGGATGGAAGCAGGTTGCAGCAGCCGTATCCGTTCTTGTTTACACTACAAGCCACCTCCCATGACCTGCTGCTGCTGCTGCTGCTTCTTCCTCTCGAGCTGTTGATCATTAGAGTGATGGTGGTTTCTTCTACGAGCCCGATCGACTTGCAGAAGATCCCTGGCAAAGACTGTAGATGTACAGTGGATATATAGGTTTATCTGATCAGCTGAACTTTTTTTTTTTCACTCTAGTGGCGTGAATGCAATTCTGATTCTATACATGATCTAGCTAGGATGCATGGCATGTTCTTGCAGTGTAATGAATTAATGAAAATAAGTCTTGTGCTAGTGTAAAATTTTAGTTAGGATGCTACTTGAACATTAGGAATACTCCATAGCAAGTGTAATGCAATTATCTTATTCTTAGTGGAGCTACTTTGAGCCTGTTTGGGAAAGCTTATATGCTACAGCTTCTCCTGGAATCAAAGGCTGATTCTGAGAAAAAGACAGAAGCTACTTTTCTCAGCTTTTCTAAATTCTCATCAGCTGCTTCTTAGAATCTAAAGCTTCTCTAGATAGGCTTTTTATCTTATTCATAATATGCTCATCATATATATCATGCATGGGAGGAACTAATACTAGCACTTACAATATTGCCATTTTCAAGCATATAGTTGCCGATCTCCTTTATCCAAGAAGGTGGTCCGATCTCATAGATAGATTTGGATTTTTTCGGCCGTTTTGTTTCTCTGCCTTTCTTTCTGCTACCCTTTATACTGCAAGGTATTTCCTGTAATTGGTTTTTACAATCTTCGCCAAATCTACTGTTCTTGTTACATTTCCTTGTAGAAAAAGAAGGTGTTTCATGTTGGTTTCTAGCACCTGTAGAATGTAGACAAGACAGGAATGAATCAAATGGTAACATTTTCTTAGGACAGATTAATTCAAATGTCAGCAACTCAAATTTGATGGCTCACTTTGCTGAATTGTGATGTCGTCCTTGGTCTTCAAATCTTTCTTGCATCCATTGATCCCAAACACTTTGATTTTGAACACTAAGTTGCTGCCACGCCAGTTAATTAGTGATTAATTGTCCTTAATCGCTAGTTAGGATAATTAATTACTAATTATTATTAGTTAATACTTAATTAGGTAATTAACCACTAATTGAAGTGAGATCGCCGGGACTGCCATGCCGGTGTCGCTGTTTCAATCAGCGAGACAGCGAATGGTCTCGCTCTTAGAGCACGTACAATAGCAGGCTATAAGCCAGCTGCAAACATATTTTAAAGAGATAAATGAGAAGAGAGAATGGCAGCGGGCTACGGATTTGTAGCCAGCTGTAGCACGGACTCTAAGACGTAGTGTGTATATGACAGGTGGGACCAGATATTAATAGTGTAGTATGTAATTATTGTATGAATAAGCTATTAGATTGGCTATAGATGAATTGGAGTTAGTAGTTGGCTATACTATTAAACTTGCTCTTACGGTCCGTGAGACCGCATGGTCTCTCGCCGTTCAGTGCAAGATCGTGTGGTCTCGCATTTTCACCGCGCGATACCGTCTGCGACGTCATTTCTATATTATTTTTCGCAACAGTTATGCAAGATCGACGGTATATTTCTACAAAACAATTTGCATCTCGAGTATTTCTGAAAAAATGAATGAATAGTATATTTTCAAATTTATTTTTTTCGAGTCTTCCATATTGTTGTTTTCACATCAGCTAGTATTCCGTATTCTATCCCATTTTAAGTACAGCCATGATTTTCCGTGTCCAACTTTAATCATCCGTCTTATTTATTTTTTTAGAATAGTTTAAAAACATAAGTCACGCATAAAGTTCTATTCATGTTTTATCATCTTATAACAATAAAAATACTAATTATAAAAACTTCAAATAAGACAGACGATTAAAGTTGGACACGAAAACTTATGGTTGCACTTAAAATGGGACGGTGGGAGTATTCGGTCTTCTAATTCTATGAATCAACTTTTATGACAGGAGGTAACAATTTCTTGCTTTTACACACAAATCAGATGTGGGAGATTACTTTAGATGGTGGGTGTTTCTTGATCATTAATTATATCAGATTGAGATCCCTAGATATGGTGGACATGAGTCTATAGTTGAGTTTTTGCAGCATAGAGGATAGTTTGGGCAATATTTCAAACTGCTGAAAAGCAATTCAAATACACACCGTGTCAAAATTTTGCACATGCCATTGGATCCAGGTAGAGCTGAGTTTTTCATACGGCAAATTTTGCCACAAGACATCGTAACTTTGTAGTTTTAGCTTGTAGTACACCGCGTGAATTGTCTTCTGGGGAAAAACACTCTCAAAATATGGTTATTTGCCAGGGGACATCGCACCCATTAAATTAATAATTTCCGTGTCGACTATATGAGAGGGCCCCCATGTTTTTACATGCCTTGACCAAATTGCCCCTTCCTTCTCTTTCTCTTCCTATCTTCTTCCTCTCTTTCTCCCTCAACGGCGCGGCTTGTAGCGGCTGCACGGCGCAGGGTGGCGCGCGTGCTGCGCAAGGTGGTGGGCGACACGGTGGCGCACTCATGCAGGAGTGGCAGCCAGCATGAAGGTGGAGTGGTGGTCGGCGCGGAGGTGGAGCAGCAGCTAGCGACGTGGTGGCGCGCCCGTGTAGGAGCGGTGACCGCTGCGATGGCGGAGCAGCGGACGGCGCAGCTGCGCGGAATGTAGCTGTAGCAGAAGACGGCCGCTGCCGCCGTAGATGACCGCCGTCGCCGCCTCCTCGTACGTCTTTCAAACCATGTGCCCCCATGCCCAGCTCTTCTCTGCCCCGCTCCCCGACCCCATGTGCCACCCGACGGCATCATGGCGCTCTCTCCCTCAACAGCATATGGCTCCGATCAGCTTGCCTCCCTCGCCGCGCACGTCAACCGTAGGTTCCTGGTCGCATGGTTTTGCTGGTTGCACACATGGCAATTAAGGACCGGTTCGCGGGATGCACTGGAAGACTTACAGTGCTTGCTACAAGCGGGAATGGGTAACTGTCTGACTTAAAGTATAGCTTTCCTCTGGTTGACGCATCCAGGCAAGGGTGGCCGTGATGGAGCAGGATGGGCCCTGCGACGGCTTTTGTCGCTTCCGGATTTACCTAGGCACGAGAGGGGACTGTCCGCTGCCTATAGAGGAGTGGGGGTGAAACCTGAGGTGTGGTGTGCTTGGTCAAAGGCACAGTTATTAGGACCGGACCGGACATCGAACTGGTCGAAGCCTCGGTTCACGGTTTGATTGGTTCAACCGGTTGAACCGCCGGCCCAAGACGGTTTAAATAAAATGAGATACATAGTCCAATCACACAAGCATGCATAGCTCAGTGGTGGGGTTTCTTGAGTCTAAAGGGAAGGTTGGGGGTTCGAACCCCTCTGCCCACATTTTTCTCCTATTTTCTTCCCTCCCCCCACGCTCCCCCATGGTTTCAGCCTGCGCTGGCACTTTCTCACCCACGTGCGACCGGTCTTTAGCGGTTTATCTGCCCGGTTTTTCACCGGTTCTTGCTAAAAACCGGCGGTTCAATCGGTTTTTCCCGGGTTGATTGCATAGCCGATCTTTAAACTGGACCGGACCAGGTCTCCTAATAACTATGGTCAAAGGGGGTTGTATGAAGGGTCTTGCCACAATCACTTGACATGGTAATGTGTCATGCATGGCACGGTGACATGCCGGTGGATTGTGTCTTGTGGGTACAGTTGTGCACCTCTGGCCAGAGTAAAACTATTCGAATAACGTGCCCGCGGTTATGGGCGATCGACCAGAATCACCGTGATTAGTCTCACCCTTAATGAATCGACTCAATACATTGTAGTTCAGGTGGGATGGTTGGGCCTGTTCAACGTGGTGTAGCGTTGTTCAGTGGAGATTTAATATTACTTTAATTAATCAATTGTTTAACTATTTTGCTTAATAAAATGTTTTACAACCGCCTTTATGCAAATAGCCACAAACCTCCCTTTGTCTCCCCTTGCACAAATGCATCGTTGGTTTGGCTTGCTGAGTACGGCGGTTTTACTCAGCCTTGCTATTATTTTCCCTTTTCAGAAGTGTAGTGCTTCTGAGCTGAAGACGGAGTTAGAAGACTAAGGCTCGGACCCCAGTTGAGTTTTGCCTGTGGAGTGGAGCTGAAGCCCCGCTAGGATCGCCTTTTTCTGCTGCTGCCGTTTCCTTTCGGTGTGAGGACTAAGTGCCTCTTCTATAAGTATTTACGCTTTATTTACGTTTGGAACTGTTTATTACTTGTCGTCTTGTGTACCTTGGCTGGTCCTGGACAGGGATTTAATACACAAAATACTCTGGAAATTTGGGCTAAATTTCTGGGTATGACACTAGCCCAGCACAAGCCATCTCCTCTGTGTCGACATGGAGGACGGAGAAGCGCCAGCCATGGCAGTGTGGAAGGAGGGGACAAAGAGAAGAGAGAAGGAACTAGGAAGACTTAACATGTGGGCCCAAGGACATTTTAGAACTTTCACACAATTTCTCTCCCCTATTCAACTGGAAATTATTAATTTAATGGGTGTGGTGTCCACCAGCAAATAACCACATTTTAAGAGTGTGTTTCCTCAAAAGTCACTTCGCACAGCTGTTCTACAGCTAAAACCGCAAAGTCACAATGTCCTGTGGCAAAATTTGCCTTTTCATACTTACTAGAAAAAATGCCCGTGCGTTGCAACGGGTGAAATCTATTTTAATCTTATTATTGTTATATGGTTTAGTTAAGATGAAATTCACTGTGGGAATTCGCTTGGATATATATCTCTATTATTATAAAAATTGAAGATATTTTTGCCGGTATTTTTGGTACGTCATCTGTGTATGAGTCGGTTTTTAAGTTCGTTTATTTTTAGAAATACATATCCATATTTGAATCGGTTTTTAAGATCGTTTACTTTTGGTAATACAGAAGGAATCATATAAGAAATATATTTAAAAAAATTCGCATGCTAACTTGAGACAATCAGACTCCTAACTGTAGCTCCTGATTTTCTAAAAAAAATATATATCCAAGCGAACTGTCACAGTGTATTTCATCTTAACTAAACCATATAATAATAATAAGATTAAAATAGACTTCACCCGTTGCAGCGCATGGGTACTTTTTCTAGTAGTTTTAGAAAATCATGAGCTATAGTTAGGAGTTCGATCGTCTCAAGTTAGCATGCGGGTTTTTTTAAACAGATTTCTTATATGATTCCTTCTGTATTACCAAAAGTGAACGATCTTAAAAATCGACTCAAATACGGATATATATTTCTAAAAGCAAATGAACTTAAAAACTGATACAAACACGGATGACGTACCAAAATACCAACAAAAACTTCTTCAATTTTAATTTTTATAATAGTAAAGATTCGTTGTCGACTTGCGCACAAGCTGAATTTTAAGGGAGAGGAATTGTTAGGGACTTGGGTCGGCTTTACAATGGCCCAGTTTAGCAGCTCACTCATGTCCTGGCCAAAACAAGTCCAAGGGAGAGCAACATGAAAAGCAGCTAGTGCTGCACTTCGAACGTTTTGAACCTGCAACGCAGCGGAGGCGGCAACCTGTTCCTGTCTTGGAACTTGTCTTCCATTGCTTGTACTAGCTATTGGTTTATTGAGATTTGGGGGTATTGGGTTGCTAACAATGTGCCAACACTCCTTGCCGGCGCACAGGTCTGTGCCGTCGATGGCGGAGACACTGCCACTGCTGGATGAAAACATCGGCGGTAAATTCGAGTGCAGCGGCTTCTGAATTTGTACAGCCATTGGCCTTGCTTCTCCTCCAAATCTTCTCTTTTCTTTAATCGATACATCTTCATCACGCACGGATCCTTCTCTGCATCCTAAATTCGATCTGTTAAATTGATTAACCTTTGTTTCACATGATTAAGGATAAATAATATGGGTTGACCTGTAGCTAGATTTGTTACACAAACCAAACATTTAGCTGCTAAATCTTGTCATCAAAAGTATTATAAAAGTTAGTCGATATAGCGGAACGATGATTAACCTTCTTTTTCGCTTTAGTCATTGATCACTCAATACATACCAGATAACGACGTAAGAATATATTATATTTGTTAATGAAGTTTAGCCGAAGGCTACATCTCCATAGCTCTGATTATGTATGCTCCTCCCCAACCAACATAACACCTAGCCGCTATGAGTCCATGGCCTCACCGGCATCATTTTTCCTATGTGTCTACACTACATTTGTAGTCATCATGGTTACATTATGACATCTCTTTATTTAAGAAAGAGTCTATGACAGAGTTCAACTCTAAATACCACTCCTCGTAGGAACTAGTATATTCGACCCCTATTCTAAAGAAACAAATTAATCAAACAGTGAGATGAGTCAAGCCTACCAATTGAGCAAGATTTGGCTTACCCAGCCAAGCTATAGCCCGGGTTAGCAAACAACCGAGCGTACCCGTACTAAACTATTGATTAATAAATTACATGGTAGTAATAAAGATTCAAATAAATTACACACTATATACTATACTATGTTGTCTGTGTGTTAAAATGGAGTTTTAGAAAAGAAAAAGAGTTATCCACTCATCTTAGATTCTGCATGTAACTTTCATCTGGCACATGGGCCTTGAAATTTGGCCAACACACTCTTCTCTTCCACTTAAGGTGTGTTTAGTTCACGCCAAAATTAGAAATTTGGTTGAAATTGAAATGATGTGATGGAAAAGTTAGAAGTTTATGTGTGTAGAAAAGTTTTGATGTGATAGAAAAGTTGAAAGTCTGAAGAAAAAGTTTGGAACTAAACAAGGCCTTAATAAAAAAAGGTAAAGGGTTGATCGATGACGTACAATAGTAAATTTACTACTCAAATCACTACTTACTCTCTTTAAAATAAAATTAACTTAAGTGTAGATAAGATATTTATGAAATGCAATTATTTGGAAATCAACTAAGCTACCAAACCTTTTATAGCAATTCGGTTGACATATTGCATGGCATAGCTCTAGGCCTGCTAATCATGGTCAGCCCAGCCTAACCGGGTCAAGGTTGAGCCAACTTTTTATACGTATTACTTCTCTCATAAATATTTTTTTCATATGCAAACGAAGTATTTTATGTTTTGAGTAGAAGTATTTCATATAAAGTTTTTTTTTCTATATATAGATCTAGAGTAGAAAGTTTTTTGTTTCCAGGAAGAAAGTGCTTTCAAATTTATTTTTACTTTAATATAAAGTTTCAAAATGTTTATATAAATTTTTTTCTTTAGAAAATTCTTCTTACATCAAAAGTTTCATGTGAGCATGTTCTTACGACAAGAAAAAGAAGCTATAGTGTGTGTGAGAACAGCACCATGTGTAACTCATGGTTTGCTTGCTTGTATCTACAGTAATTAGCTGGCCCCTGATCTTAATTTTTATCTGGTTGGGTCAGCACTAATAATCTTAGAGCCATATCGATTAGTTGAGATCGTGACAAAAACTGTCCAATTAATCAGTGTCTTTTTATGAACATAAAAAACATATAAAGAAAACCTAACATAGGAATAGGAAAAATAACAATTTGTATATACTCCCTCCATCTTATAAAAAACTAATCTAGCTAATAATAGATGTGACGTATCATAGTACTACGAATCTGGATATATTTCTGTTCAGATTCATGGTAGTAGGATATGTCACATTCGATTTTAAGTTGATTTTTTTAACGGAGGGAGTCCATATCATGTTCAACTGTTCAAGTAGCGTAGACTTGTACGATTTGTAGTGTCTTTAGTTGCATGTTTACTCAAGCGTACGTGCAGTAGGACATGTGTACAGTATATAATTTGCTCATAATTTCAAAGTCGATCTTGAAATGTACCCATGCAATTCAACACTTCGAAATGAAGTCTTCAAATTCGTGGCTACGTGCCTCTACACGACAAGAGTTAAAAGCTTGAAACGCACACATGCATGCATGCATATCGCGTGGCATTGGCATCTATATATTTTTCTTAAGAGTAAAGTGCACGAGCAGCCCTTAAATTTATAAGGGTATATAATCTAAGTTTCTAAACTCTCGAAAATTTATTATAGCTAGTGTGTCATTTAGGTCACAAATCGCCACAGTTCCTTCAGGATTCTACGTGGCGCTAATGTGGCATGCTACACGGATAAGACGTGACATCATTTTGACTGACAAATGGGACCAAGTTAAAAATTTTTCTTTTTCTTTTTTTCTTCTTATCTTCTCTTTTTCTTGTCCTTCTCTTTTTTTGTCCTTTCTTCTCCTTTCTCTGTGACACGAGCAGAAGAAAGGAAAAAAAGAAGAATGAGAAGAAAACAAAAAACAAAAAAAAGAAATGGACATGTCATGTCCGTGTGGCATACTACATCAGCGCCACATAGGATTCTAGAGGGGCTATGTCGATTTGGGACTTAGATGATATACTTTGACGAGTTCTGAAATCTGTATCTGCATTTTGAGAGTTTGGGGACCTAGATGGCACAACTCTACAAATTTAAGAACCGCCAATGCACTTTACTCTTCTGTTAATTTCGTGGCCCAGCCCAAGTTTCTCAATCAAATTTAGCACCAACTTCAAAAAAATAATTCATCATGAAAATCCTGAAATTTGAACTTGGAACTAATCTCAAACCCAAAAAAAAAAAAGGAAATTAAACATTGCAGCCCCCACTTTAAGCTCCAAAAATCAAAATTACTATGGCATTGGAGGGTTTTGAATATTCAAACATCATAAATCAAATAGGATCCCTTTGATTTCTAAAAAAGAAATATAAGAAATTTATAGAATTTCAATCCTATTGAAAAGAACTCGTAGGAAGCTCTTTGAAACAAATGATTGAATCTAATCTTTTTCTTATAAATTTATATAGAATAAACAATCCTATAAAGATTTTGAAGAGAAATTATCAAAAGTTCAAACCTCTTGGAAAATTTGTTTTGAGTTTATCTCGCTACGTTTTTCCCGCTATCTATTCAAACGATCATTCTGATATTAATTATTTTATGTGTCTTGCAATCTCCTGTTTCACACTTACATTTCTACCAAATTTTTGTGTTTTCATGTTTCTCCATTTTTTTTATCATGTGTTTAATTTAAAGGAGCCCAAGCTTCGTGGTATTCTTGCTGCTCGCTTTCATATATGCTTTGAAATCCATGAAACTCAAAGTAGTATATATGTTTCATATTCAATTATTCATGTGAATATTTAGGCCCTCTTGTTTAAGTTTATAAGCCAATTTATAAGCCGAAAAGTCTAAACCTAAACAAACAAGCGGCTTTTTGGTTTGGCTTTTTTGAAGCCATAAGCCACTCTAATACTATTAAGCCAAAAGGTAGGTTGGAGAAGTTTTTTCAGTTTATATGAGATAGATGTATGACTCCACCACTAAACTTTATATAAACTAAAAAGCTGACTTAAAACTCTTAGCCAATAAGCCAAAGTCTAAAAACAAAGGGCCTTGAAGGTATTGGCCTGCCCAAATGCATTACGAAAGTTAAAGGCTTAATTAAAGCTTCTCTATTTGAGAACACACGGAACATATCGTGTGAGTGTAAAACCCCTCCAAAAGATGCAGATAATCTGCAGACAGGATGAGCATTGCTCATACATGTAGTTTACAAGGATCACGTTGTATATATATAAATTACCTTCCAATCTGCCATGCATTGGCTTAGCTTATTGGATACCCTAAATTAATTCCTCCTCCATATATAATCTATATTATCACATGATCGATGCTCTGACTTAAATCATCCTACGACCAATCTCATCCTAAAATCAGGGAGAAAGTCGTAGCATGAATTGCTTCACCTGCACGAATCGCACGAGGCGAGAGAACCCTACTCTTCTCCCTATAAATTCACCAGCTCGGAAGAACACCACACCATGCAAAGCTCACACACTTCAGCTCGAGATCGAGCTAAGCTAGCAGGCAAAGGCATTAGCGATTAATTAGCATGGCGTCGCTGTGGCGGCTGGCGCTGGCGGCGGCGATGTGCGGCGCGCTGATCCTGTCATCGTCGTCGGCGGCGGCGGCGGCCGGGAAGAAGACCGGGCGGATCACGGTGTACTGGGGGCAGACGGCGGCGGAGGGGCGGCTCCGGGAGGCGTGCGGCAGCGGGCTGTACACGACGGTGATCGTCTCCTTCCTCACCGGCTTCGGCGGCGGCCGGTACAAGCTGGACCTCGCCGGCCACGACCGGGGCGCCGTGGGGCCCGACGTGAAGTACTGCCAGTCCAGGGGGGTGCTCGTCCTCCTCTCCATCGGCGGCGGCATCGGCAGGGACTCCCTCGCCTCCAAGGCCGACGCCAAGGCCGTCGCCGACCACCTCTGGGACTTTTACCTCGGCGGCCGCTCCAAGTCCCGCCCCTTCGGCGACGCCGTGCTCGACGGCGTCGACTTCGACATCGAGCTCGGCGCCCGCCACTACGACGACTTCGCCAGGTACCTAAGGCTACGGTTTTAAATCTTCTTCTGTAGCTGTTTGAGATTTGAGAAAAGTCTAGCTATTTGCTCTTACGTACTCTTTCCGTTTTATATTATAAGTTGTTTGATTTTTTAAACTTCTTTACGTTTAACCTAATTTATATAGAATAAATTGATTTAATTAAATGTAACATTAAATTATTTTAAAGATTGTTTGTTTTTGTATGAAAATGCTGCTATATCTTCTATAACTGGATCAAACTTAAAATAATTTGATTAGAAAAAAAAATCAAATCGATTATAATTGAAATGGATCGGAAAGTATAAAATTTAACGCTATAGCATCTCATTTAACCCGTTGTTACGTTTTGGACTGTCTACCGCTAGATGTTTTAGCCCGCTATTTAAAACACTGCAGGTACCTCAAAGCTTACAGCGGGAGGAAGCCAGGGGGTAAGAAGGTGTGGCTGACGGCGGCGCCGCAGTGCCCGTTCCCGGACAGGATGCTGGGCGAGGCGCTGCGCACGGGGGTGTTCGACCGCGTCCACGTCCAGTCGTACAACAACCCGGCCTGCAGCTACCGCGCCAGCAACGCCGCCGCGTTCGCCGCGGCGTGGAGGAAGTGGGCGTCCAGCCTGCCGAGGAGCTCCGTCTACCTCGGGCTCCCGGCGGCGCCGGGCGCGGCGAACAGCGGGTACGTCCCGCCGGCGGCGCTGGCGGGGGAGGCGCTGCCGATCGTGCAGCGGTCGAGGAACTACGGCGGCGTGATGCTGTGGAGCAGGTACTGGGACCGGCGCACCGGCTACAGCAAGAAGATAAAGCATGCCGTGTGATTGTACTACTATGTGTGCTTAATATTGGAATAAGGGTGGCCTTGCAGTAGTTCTTACTGCTGACAAAATGGCCCTGCGATCAGACACCTTATGTGACTGTATAATTAGTGTGTGTTTGGGGAAGAAGAGCATATGGATGCTAGCTTCCAAGTATATTGTGTATGTGTATGTCCAATAATAATATTGTGTAATAAAATAAAATGGCAAGTCGTCCTTGTCAGGAAGAAGATCAAACGGCCTAGATCATTTCTATGATCTACTGCTAGTAAAGATTGATCAACACAAGTTAATTTATCTTTTAATTAGTTTCTACCTAACTAGCTAGCAAGATGTCCGTGCGTTGCAACGGGACTTGATTGAATTTGGAATTGAAGTTGAAGGTTGTCTCATGAAGCTTCTAGTTTTAGTTGAAGAAAACAAAAAAAAATACATGAAAAAACTAATATATAAATTTTTATACATGGATAACAGAAAAATGGGGAAAAAAAGATAAAGTTAAGTTGGAAAATGGAGCACAACGCCATAAGTAACGAGTAACACATGAGAAATAGTGAAAAAGAATCCGACAGCGGAAACATAGGACCTGTTTGGTATAAATCCAGCTCTACCTCTCTTAGAACTGGAGCCCAACCAAACAGTTTCAGCTCCACGTAAAATAAGAGCGGAGTTGGGTGGAGCGCTCTCATAAAATAAACTAGAGAGGTGGAGCTGGGTTTAGACTGCTCCACAACTCTACTCCAGACCCTACCCAGAAAGCTAAATTTAGGAGTTGGAACTCTACCAAACATGCCCATATAGTTCGAGAAAGGGGAACCAAAAGTGTTACCAAAACACTTTGTACAATAGGAATTTTCCAATAAAATCATTAGGTTGGCAACAAATGTCAATAAAAATAATTTCTACAATTGCACAATCATCTTCTTTAATGTGTCTTTGTGTTTATAACTCGTATTTCTTGACTTATGCCTACCACAAGGGGCTTCTCTGCCATGGCCCTTCGTGGTTCCACCCCTCCATCTTCAATGCCCATGTGGGTTGTGAAGGTGGCCATCTCATGTCCTATTCTAGTATGTTTTCAGATTTATTTGAACAAATTCTATAGATATTTATATATATTGGGCATTCCATGTGTTGTCCATTCTAAGACTTAAGAACTTGTCGATTCTAGAAATCGGCAATAATAAAAGAGGGTAGCGCACGAGATCTAAAAATGTATGAATGCAGAAACAAGGATTTAGACAAGTTTAGGTACTCTCGATAAGAGGTAATACTCTACTCCTATTTGGGGATTGTATCCACCTCGCGTGTATTATCGACCTGGCTATTGAATTGTGGTTATGCTCTTGGAGGGCTCCCTGCTCACCTTATATAGGTCAGGGGCAAGGTTACAAAGAGGAGAACCTAACCGAATACGGTATCAGTTTCTTAATCTATTATATGGTAGAATTTAACTAGGACTCTAGGCCCTACCATAGAACAAAAGGCAACAATGTGACTGAGTCCTATTTTATTACATAATACATGGACCTAACTCACCTCCTATCTCTGGTCGGATATGCAAGGCGTGTGGGTATCCGTTATCCATATTCTTCACAGAACTTAAGATTGTATAGAGTTTTTTTTCCTATTTTTTCGTTTGTGGTTATTGCATTCACAAGGTCCTCAACGAGAGAATTTATTCTTTGCACACAATCTTACACGAATACACTGCACACACCAAATTACAAAATATAAAAAAATCTATAAAAAAGTATACATCTACTTCCAATGGTATTACACCAATAATGTACAAAGTCCCATCTTCAAATTTGAATTCCCTCAAAAAAATTTTACATAGGTGTAATACCATTTTTCTAGAATTAATCAAATAACAAATTAAATTCCCAACAAAATAGAACGCATTATATTTCTGTGATACAGATTGGCTACAATAAATAATTATATTTATGTGCCATGGTTGTCCAGTAAATCTTGACAGGATTTGCATCTTATCTTTATAAATAGAGAATCTAAGTTATAAGTGAGCGTATCCTATGCACACATGCTCTCGTGTGTACACACGGTATACATGAACTAAAAATTATCATTCAAAATTCTAGAAAAAACATACATGTACTTCCAATAGTATTACATCTACATGCAAAATCACATCTTCAAATTCATTCTATATAGAGAGTAAAAAAAAAAGACAAAATTCTGATAGAATTATAACCTTAAAATTGTTAGATTTTTTTTGTTACAGCTAAAATATAATGAATTTGAGGTTACGATTTTATCTCTAGGTGTAATACTATTCTAAGTACATGTATGAATTTTTCTAGATTTTTTTTGTGACATTTGTTAGTTGGTGTGTACGTGTGTAAATGTGAGAGCTTGTGTGTATAGGATAATTGCCCTTTTTTTTGGGGGGGGGGGGGTGTGGGTGGGAGCACATTACAGCGTGTGAATTGTGGCATAGGTGTATAGCCAACTAGAAAAGTATTTTTGCAAGCGCCTAAACAAGGTTTTTCAGATGGGCAGGGCACCCACTTGTCCCCAGTTGTCTCTTCCATATAGGCACACAACAGCAATGCGAAAAGGGATATCACTTGCCGCAAGAACAAAAATCACAAAAAAAAAAACTAAAATTTAAAAAGTCGAGACCCTAGCTCAAATCCGTTCTAGCCACCGTGTCGTTGTCGAGACCCTACCGCACAAGAGGCCAGAGGCGAGATCCTCCCTCCCGGGGCGGGGCCACCAGATCCACTGCCTCTCATCGCTGCCCAAAGGCCCACCACACCTGAGCCGGTGGCGATGGATCGCCCCTCCTCGGCTAGGGCCTATGGATCACGAGAGAGAAGGCCGCACCACTGGATCTGCGAGTGAGAAGGCCGGCCACAACGGTTCCCGAGGGCACGCCGCGCCCGAGGCGGCGGAGACGCCCTGTAGAGGCAACACCGCTGCTGGCATCCTCACACACTGATGGACCTGCCACATTGTTGCCGTAGTTCGCCAACCTCCTCGCGCACAATCTACACAATCATCGAATCCTTTTTCAATATTGCTTCTACTTTTTACATAGCTCTACTTTAATTCGTCAATCTTTATCGATTTGCACCGTAAATCGTCTGCCTTCACTCGAAAGTGCGAATCCTTTCTAGGTTTGTCCGTAACCTTCCATTTGCCCATGAGATGGATAGTTATCCATCTTCTATCTAAATCGGCTCCGCTAGCCGTTTAAATATCAAAATCTATCTTGGTCTAGCTTTTTGTTAGTTTGGGGTGGTTGGCGACTCCATATCACCGCAAGGTGTTTAGGTGTTGCAATCGTGATTGTTCTTTGCCAAAAAAGTTGCCAACTATTTAATCTTGATGATGTGGCCTCACAGTATTTGAGTTTTATAGAATAAATAACTTGTAGTGGGTACCAATTATATAGGAAGAAATGATATCTACAACAGTAATTGGGCCAATGAAAGTGTGCTTTCTTTATTAGTCGTATGAAAAAACACTGATTGATCGACCTTCTATCACGGGCCCCCGAAGATAAACCCACGGGTGAAAGCAATCTCCTGGCCTTGGCTTCGCATTTGGCGGGGGCCCGCCCTAATGGTCCCGCGGGTTGAAAATCTAACTCGCCCCGGCCCGATAGGGATAGGTCCCCACCCCCGACAGGGATTTTGCCACTCCTGGTTGGCACACTTCAAAAATCGGAGAAATGATACTGCAGATTTTTTTTTGGGATATACTAGATATTGTTAACATACAACACATGGAGAGATAGGTAGATATATAGAGACAGATAGGGAAGATTTGAGGAGAGAATATGTGCAAAAAGAAACTTTTGGTGTGGGTGTACGTGTTTTGTCTTCTGATCAATTTCTAGGTGTATCGAATACAGATTTGTCGCCACGTTAAACACCATTCTTGAGCACTTACCCGACTTTTCTTTTCGTTTTTTTTCTTTTTAGAATAAAGATCGGGGATTGACCCTGCTTTTCATTGGAAGCAACCAATATCCCGTAGGGCAGCTTGCTTGACAATAGCGTACAACAAACAACTCAGTTTGGTTACATCCCAGAGTTCAACTCAAATAAAGCTACAAAAAGTATCTTAAAACTAAACCAACTAGTACTAAAACCTCTTTAGAAAATAGAATCGGAAGCAAATCATCCGATGTAAAGTTAAAGAAATTTGGTCATTAATACGTAGAACAATAGGAAATATGTCTTACATGTCAATGGCTATACGTTAAAGGATCTTGATCGATCCATAGCCAACAAAAAAGGACATGTAGCTTAGTGATTGCAGTGACTATCCGTTAAAGGATCTTGATGGATCCATAGCTAACAAGAAAGGACATGTAGCTCAGTGGTTGCAGTGACCTGAGTAGCACTCCAAAGTCCTGAGTTCTAATCTCCATAGGAGCAAATTTCAAATTGGGTTATTTGCCGTGCTAAGTTTTCAATGCATATATCCGGTTTGATGTAGAGGATCGGTAACAAATACACTTCTCTACTATAAAAATTGAAGATGTTTTTACCAGTATTTTGGTACGTCATCCGTGTTTGAGTCGTTTTTTAATTTCAATTTTTTTGGAAATGCAGATCCGTGTTTGAGTCGGTTTTTAATTTTGTTCGTTTTTAAAAATACAGAAGGAGTCGTATAAGGAATCTCTTTAAAAAAATTGCATGTTAACTTGAGGCGATCGGACCTCTAATTGTAGCTCATGATTTTGTAAAAAGAATATCCAAGTGAATTCCCACAGTGAATTTCAACTTAGCTAAACCGTATAATAATAATAAGATTAAAATAGTTTTCACCCGTTGCAACGCACGGGTATCTTTTTCTAGTATTATAAAAAAAATATGAAACTCAGATGATAGCATTGTCATGTGAAAGTCTTATTATATGTACGAAACCTTCATTGTGAAAAGAATTTCTTTATGAAGAGGCTATTCAGGTTGATGCCATCTAGTTATTGCTAAACTTTGGTAAATACATAAAAAAAATCATGTCGAAATTTTGGTAATATTTCCAACTTACTAAAGTTTTAGCAATAATTTGGTAATATTTATTTTGGCTATAATCTGAACATCACCGAAAACTTCCTCATAAAAAAATTAAATACTCTCACCTAAATACTACTTTAATTCCATTGTTCGTATGAATATGCGCACGTTAATTTCCTATATTTCTAACTTGATTTGAATTCGAGTGCATATCTTTTTGTTACGCAGCAATTGAATTAGCCCCGATAAATCCGTGCTCAAGTTTGAATAGACGACGACATGCGATGCGCCGCAGAATCTCGAAGCGATGATCACACCTGATTCTTCGCAGCACCACCGCCCCGCAGAAAAGGCTCCTCGCGTCGTCGTCTCGCCGGCGGCCGCCATGGGATCGCGCGGTGACCATGGCGGCGGCGGCGGCGGCCGCGGCGCGGGCGAGGGGACGCAGCTCAAGGTTCTCGTGCCTTCTTCCTTCCGCAAGATGGTAAGCAGAAGCCGCACGCCACGCCATGTCGCCATGCCATTGCCACCTTCTTTCTTTATTGCTTCCATGCGCGCCGCGCGCCGCGCGCCTGCGGCACGCCCCGCCGCGGCGCCCTACTCTCGTGGGTGGCTCATGTCTCTGTGAATGCAGCGCATCTGCGACGGCTCGCGGCGCAGCTGGGCGTCGGCGTCGGCGGCGGCGGCGCGCCACGGGCGGCGACGGCGCGCGTGGCGAGCCGCTCGGCAAGGCCTGGACGTCGGGGTCGTCCGGGACGGGCGACGGCTCGACGTTTCTCGGGCGCGGGTGGGCGGAGTTCGCCGCGGCGCACGGCCTCGGCGTCGGGTGGTTCGTCGTGCTCCGCCACGGTGGCGGCGGCGTGCTCGCCGTCGAGGCGTTCGACACCACCTGCTGCCTCAGGGAGTTCGGCGCTCCCCCTGCAGGTAATCCAAGGGATTTTGCTTGCAAAAATTTATTTGTCTTGGATGATGCTTTCTTCATGGTGCCAAAGTTTAAACTTGAATTGCTGTATACACTTTGAACTTAATTTGAATGGCAACTTCAGAGATGGAGTAGTTAATCAAATTGAACTTTGGTATTCTACTTGCAGGATGTTCTTTTTTTTTTTTCCGAAAGAAAGTATATAGCAAGATGATTAGATTGCATCACTTGTTTAGACCATATATTTTTTTTAAGATACTTCACCTATTGTAATATAAAATCAAATGTTCGTCTTTTCTCATCAATTTAAGTTTTAAAGTTTTAGATTGATTCAAATCCTGTAAATTGTAGCCCACTTCTATTTCGCGCTTGAGGCTAGCTTGAGGCTGTCTCGCATGGTGGGAGTGTTAGAATATGAAGTAAATTGCTTGACTTTTCTCATCAGCTTAAGTTTTCTTATTAAATTGGTCGGTGCATGCAACTCAATACACTATATTATTGATGATGCGGATTATGCGCTCCATGCCTCTAGATATATTTTTTCTCAAACAAATGTACTATATTTTTAATATATATAGCACCATTTACTTTTGAGGTAACATTTGACTATTCGTCTTATTAAAAATTTATATAAATTCATTTGCATTGTTGTGACTTATTTTATCATCGAATAAACCTTTAACCTGAGCTTCTATACTTTTACATATTTAAACTATTTTTTTAATACGATGAATGGTTAAGCGTTATGAAAAAGTAAACAGTGACATATATAAAGTAGTATTTGTTAAGACATTTAATTTATATAGATTTAGATAATTCACTACACAATAATTCGAACATTATATATTTTAAAATTGGGCCTATAATTTCTCTTATTAATTGTTTTTTTACTACCATTGGTCTGCCATAATCTTCTAGTTTCAGTTTTAATTGAGAGTTGTAAATAACGCCTTCAGAAGCGGGCAGGGCAACAGGCACTTCATGTAAGCCGCAGTTCTTGACGGTACTTCTGCCGGGTATAATGGACAAGATGGTACACAAACTCATCGATCCCAGTCACTTTCTTTAGCTTCTATTAGTATTTATTATGCTACTCTTTCCTGTCACAAGAACAAATTGTTTTGGACATCGGTACATTTTTCAATATGCAAATATTTACTGCTAATTTCTGATACAAAGCGTTTTAAGAACTTGATACAATGATACTGTTGTGAAAATATTTTTTAGGGACGAATCTATATGCCTAATTTGTAATTATCCAATCAAAAATTGAAAACGATATTGTATTTAAAGGTTTTTTAAGATGACTGGAAACATGTCTAGAAACCAACACGGTGTAGGATCGTAAATGGTCTTTCCCACCCCAAAAGCTAGTCATTGAGGTGAGGGGTTCCCCCATTTATATATTAGGTCTCTTACCCTTACACAACCAATGTGGGACTATTCAAAACATGCATGTTTCATGATAGGAGGCAGTACTACCTAAGTAATATTTTGTTTGTGACATTAAAAAAAGCCTAAAATTATCACTTATTCCTCTAGTTTATAGTAATTGCCAGCCCTGTCAATTTTGTCATCCATCTTTTAGCCTCCTTAACGTTCCTCTTTCTATTTCATCATGGTGCAATTCACAATGGCCCACATGTCAATGATACACTTCACTGGCTAAAACAGAGGGAAATAATCCATATATTTAGTGACAAAAATATTATTTATTCTTTAAAAGAGCGATAATATCAGCTATCTAGCTAATTAGTGGCACGAACAAAATGCCTTTCTGAATATTTTAGAGTTGAGATGTATCATGAACAATGCACATTTCACTGCCTTTCCAACAGAGGATCCCTGATAAGTTTATACGAGACTACATCACTGGAGAGAACCTGAACAGCAACATGGCTATCATCTTAAGTCCCCTCGGCAAATCTTGGCGCATCGAGCTCGACAAGGATCGATCGGGCGTGTTTTTAGGGGGTGGATGGTTGCAATTCTTGTCATTCCATGGCATCTCTCGGGGCGACGTCGTGATCTTCAGGTATGAGGGAGACCTGGTGTTCAAAATCAGTGCTTTTGGGCCCAATGGACGCCAGAAAGATTTCAAGGCAAAGGGCATCAGCATTCATCAAGGTGAGCAAAACAATTTTGTTTTTCGTATTCGAATCCTCATCAGTTATAGTTTGTGTTTTGAATTATGTCTTGGAAATATGTGGTCATTTGATTCATTTTTGCTGTCTTTGCAACATTTACAGGTACTGGAGAGCAACAGGAAGCACCTTCTTTTTCTAGAAGGAAATGCAATAACAAGAAGAAGAGTAGGTTTGGGGAAGATGATGAAAACCAACAGGAAATGCCTTGCAGTAGAAAGGGTAGCGGCAACAAAGGGAGAAATGACAGAGAAACAAAAAGGATGAAAAAAACCAGATCTGTCTACGAGATTGGACCGCGTTCTTGGATAAAGAAGGAGATCAATGAATATGTTCTTGAAAGATGCATTCTCGTAAGCACAACTATTCCTCTCCTGATATTATCATGTTGTTACAAGGAAAAAGTCTTCATCCCTAGATAGAGTGTCATTTGTTGCCATTAAATTAAATTAAAAAAATAGTTATGAAAAGTTAAAAATATAATTGTATCAATATGAAATTTTTTTAACTTTTCGTAACTATTTTTAAGATTTAATTTAATGACAACGAATGATATTCAGAAGAACAAGTGGTCTAAACAACACCGAGTAAAAAGTTCTTACAAAAAATGAACAGTGTAAACAAATAATCCGCGTCAATAATCCACATGACATGACCAACTCCTTAAATTAGAACTGGCCCCATCATAAATTCATCTGAAATCATCAGTTATATGAATCCCCTCTGCAATACCTGCATTCATGCAGTCTCTGGCAAGGACCTTCTGCGAGTCGATCGGGCTCGCAGAGGAGAGCAGCATCACGCTGATGATGATCGACACGACATCAACGCAAGGAGATCAAGGAGGAGGAAGAAGCAGCAGCAGCAGATCATGGGAGGTGACCGGGCGTCGGTACAAGGACGCCTGCTACCTGCTGGGAGCCGGCTGGAGGAGGTTCTGCGAGGACAACAGCGTCAGGTCCGGCGACGTCTGCGTCTTCACCGTCCTCGACACCACCCTGTGGCGCGTCGACATCGAGCGTTGCTGATCTCATACCACTGCTATATTTATACTTCTTCCTTTCTGCGATATCTAATAAACTTTTCCGTGGTTTGTCTTTCAGCTTATGAGCAGATACCAGATTTTGAATTTTAGAACTTAATTTTGATTTTTTTTATTATGGTTTTATTTTTGCAGTATTGGCTTTTTAAATGACTAGGAACATTGGTAAATTCTTTTTTCTTTTTGCTAATAAGATGTCTGTTCTATTATTGCCATCTCACCTTAACTGTGTGCTATTTTCAAATGATCAGATTGTGGGGAATGAAAGTTGTTTGGTTATATTTATAAAAATAATTTGTAATCTTTAGTCAAAATATAATCATCATTTTATAAAGATTTTAATTGTTGCGTACGCCGTTGTAATCGGATCGTATATCATATGAGTAATTCAAGAGAACATTTTATTTGAAGCTTAGGCGATATAATATATTTTTTACTTGCTTGATGGACTAGAACAATACACTACTTAAGTTAGATTTTTTTTGGAACAACACGTATGCGGATAGCATCAGGCAGGTCGCTTGTTAAAGAACAGATGACCGACAGCTACGAAAGACGAGCCGGCTCGGTGACGAGGTGGTGCGGCGAAGACCCCAACGATACAAGAGATGAGGATGCTCGGTGACGACCGGCGCTCCGGCGCGGTAAGATGCGTGGTGCTACAGCACGGTGGCGAGAGGGCGCGACGGTGAACCAACGCGACAAACGGCGCGTACGCGAGAGTGCTTGTGGGCTGTGGCGCCTTAGTGAGAGATTGGGAATGACTAAGGTTTAGTTTAATTATATATGGCTACTTAAGAGCATCTCCAACAGTCTCTCCAATTCTAACTCTCCAAATGTCTATTTGGCTAACTCTCTATCTAATGTGGCAAGCCAAACTCGTTGTTTACTCCAACAGCCTCTCCATTTATCCTCTCTATTCTGAGTGAATGACAGTGGGACCCACGTGTCAGTCTCTGCAACTCTTTCTTCTTCCTCATTTTTCTCCCTCTTTTCCCTAAGCCCCCACCGCCGCCACCGCCCCATCCGCCCATCGCCATCCGCCACCGTCGCCGCTCGGGGCGAGCTCAGGTGGACGCCGGGCGGCCAATCGGCCTGGTGGACGTCGTCTCCTGCAGCGCGTCATCCTTGCGGCAGCACGCGCAGCGCGGGGTGCCCACGAGGAGGAGGAGGTCGTGATGGGGTCGGCGGCAAGGGCGGTGATGGTGGCGGTGAACGCGGACCCCCGTTAGGGGCCCTAAGCTCGGGTGGACGCGGGGCGGATCTGGCGACGACCGACGACGGCTGGTACGGCAGCGTCCAACAACAACGACCTCGGAGACGACGGCGGCGACGGCGGCGTCGGCAACAACGACCTCGGAGATGACGGCGGAGGGGGCGACTAGCAGCAGAAGATGACAGCGGACAGGTGGTGCCAGAGGGGCGGAGGGGCGACCTGGCCGAGGCGGCGGCGCCGTGGGGCAGCGCCGGCGGATGGGCGATGCCGGCTGGAGTAGCTTCGCAGAGGGGTGGCGCCGCGCTCGATCTGGGAACAATCTGGACAACAATAGGAGGAGAGGATCGGTGCCTCGGTGGGAGTAGTACACGAGACAGAGAGAGAGAGGAGGGGAAAAGGCAGGATATGCGTGGGGCCCACGAATGGCTATGCCTTTTTGGTTGGCCAAATTTGGCCAGCGGCAGAGGAGGCCTTTGGCCATACCGGTTGGCCATACCGTTGGAGCGACGTTTTTAGCCAAAAATAGCCAAATTTTAACTTGGAGAGCAGAGTAAGAAGGCTGTTGGAGATGCTCACAGGACCAACTAGACCTATATTGTCAAAATGGACTATTTTTACAAAGGCAATTCACATTCCAGGGTCTTGCAGAGTCACCCACGGTTTGATTACAATCCCTGCCCTATCCCTAAAATTTGTGAGGCCTGCCCCGCTCACCCACAGGTAAGAATTCTTCCCCCATCCCTGCTCTATAGGGGCGTGTCTCCAATCCTAGCATGTATAATTCAATTATTAGTTCTCTGTGTGAGGGACCATGTTATTGGGGTTTATATCTTTTTACATGTCACTTTTGGTATGCATGACCGGAACTTTTTTCTCCAAAAAAATTTTAAACCCACCATAGCTCTTTTTGTCGATCGCCACCCTGACTCATATAACACCTAGTACCATTCCTCAAATTTGGATTGGATTTCGCTTCTCTTTGACCCAATATCGGAGATTCGAAAGGGATTTACATATATTTTTCTTTGTTTTTTATGGCACCCTGCAATCAATGTTTGCCAATTGATAAGGTTGGGCCAGGGGTTCCGAGTTTCCAGAAATGACCTATGCTTTCATGAGTAATTCAAGACTACTAATTTTTCTCCATAAGTACCAATTGTTCTGTAGCTGCCTATATTTTCTTTACAATCGTTTTCTTAAAATTATTTTATACTAGATTCTCTTTGAAACTTAATTATTGTGGAAATCAATCCGTAGCTGATAGCAAATAACTTTAGAGCCTAAGTTAAATGTCTTGGCGTCAAAACCCGTCCGACACGGTAGCGAGGCCACCTTGGATATTCACCCGTAAGTTTCTATGGTATCAACCCGCTACCACTTATGTACGCTCTCTCTTTTTTCCCTCGCCCCTCTCTTCAAATCCTATTGCTTTGGTTTAAATTTCACGGGAAATTTAAGAAAGCAAAATATTTTGATTCATTTCCCATGTATTTGTATTTTATATTTAAGACTGGAACTTAATATGGGATACATATGGTTCTCTCCGTGCTTATTCACTCCCGCTTTAAATCATGTTCGTTTAATGTTGGATTTTATCGAAAATACTATGCATACGACTTCTGCGTACGATTCTAGTACGATTTCTAACTGATGGTGAACGCTGTGCGTGCATCACTAGAAAACAGGAGACAAACGTTACGGGCGTACAAGTATCGTACGTGAAAAATCGTATGTGTAGCAGCTCTCGGATTTTATGAGGAATTGATAAAACAGGGTAACATGTTTTATCTTTCCTTAATTTTTTTTCTATTTTTAGTGTTAAGACCTAAAATCTGGAGGACGTGGGAGGTCACCCCAAGAGGATTATTGCCAACCCTCGACACCAAAGATATTGACGCTCATCCATGTTATCAGCCATAATGGACATCTATGGTGTAGTATCAGCGTCAATATAATTGGTGCTGAGACATTTAACCTTGATAACAAAGCTAGGAATTTTGAGCCGAGTTTTTGGTCTGTTTTTCCGAAAGGTTTTTCTTAATTGTACTTTAAAAGTTTATGGAAAGGGTTAGAACGTAGAATTTCCATGTGGAACCTGGCGCTGCATATATCGCCGACCTTCGTACTATACTATTCTGTACATATATGAAATGCTAGATACATACTCCCTCCGCTTCTAAATATTTGACACCGTTGACTTTTTAACATGTTTAACCGTTCGTCTTATTTAAAAACTTAATTTTGTGAAATATGTAGATATATATATATACATAAAAGTATATTTAACAATGAATCAAATAATAGGAAAAGA
>CM020179.1:30302542-30318699 GCA_009805545.1 Oryza longistaminata | reverse complement strand
TACCACCACAGAAAAAATTTCCCAAATCTTAAAAAACGCCAAACCGCAAATATTAAGGGCAACCCCACAAAATTGGTTTTTATCCTTATGCTTCTTCCCTCTACAAAGAGATCCTATGTCAGCAATATTTTTCCCTACTTGGAACGGTATAATGAAGAAGAAAGAGAGCATAGATTAGTCTATAAAGGGAAAAAAATGAAGGGCAATGTATGAGAGAGCTATAGATACCATTATAGACATACTATTAAGGTGGTTTTACTTTTAATCGAATTCTATTGCTGAGATGTAACATGTTTTATAGAGAGCACCTTACTTTACCATTGCGGGTGCTCTAATAGATTAGCTATAAGGTTGGCTATAATTTTCTTCTTCTCTTCTATCTCTCACTTATACATAATTGTATTTGTCTAGGAGTTGTGTTAAGCTAGCTCTTCATGAGAGCCAACACCCTTAACTTTTTGTCACATCTCTCTCCAATAATTATAGTAGGCTTATAGCTCACTTTTATACTTGCTCTAAGCACCACATGAAATAGAATAGAAACCCCTTAACAGGGTAATTAATATTTACTGTCTCCAGTTAATGACAGTCGACCACAAATTAAGCTTTTACAGACAAATTGTTGTTGCACATGGACAAACTAAACTTAGCCGGCCATGAAAAACTAATTACAGAGATTAGTTTAGCAATTAGCAGAGAGCACGCGGCGCTGTCATCAGGTCACCCTAGCGGCAGACACATCATCTGCATATGCAAATGTACAGTTGCTTAATTAATTCTTTTTTCTTTGCGTCGTGATGGATGTCACGATCAGTGTAAAGCTAGCTAAACACAATTACAGTAGAGGCTAGATTTTTGTGACATTTGTACATGGGGTGATGTGGACATTTGGTCAAATTAATCGGACAAGGCATGGGGCTTGGTGGTGTTTGGATCCAGGGACTTACACTTTAGTCCCTCTATTTAGACACTAATTTAGAGTAATTAAATATTAGACATTATAAAACTAATTACATAAGTGAAAGCTAATTCGCGTGACAAATTTTTTTAAGCGCTAATTAATCCATAACTTAGAGAATGTTTATGTTAGCATTCACATAGGCTTAATCATGTATTAATTTGGCTCAATGATTCGTCTCGGCGAATTAGTCCAAGATTTATGGATGGGTTTCATTAATAGTCTTACGTTTAATATTTATAATTAATTTCCAAACATCCGATGGTGATAGGACTTAAAAGTTTTAGTTCCAATCTAAACAGGGTCTTAATACCCCGTGCGAATCTTAGCGTTATTAACTAGTATTATTATAAACTGTAGTCTATTCCGGCCAGCAGTAGTAACATGCGTGCTCCTACGAGAGTCTCCTACTAATCAATGAGCATGGGCATGGCCGGTGGCCGTAATCATATGTTGATCATATACTCTATTTCTAAATATTTAGTGCTGTTAAATTTTTAAATATGTTTAACCATTCATCTTATTAAAAAATTTAAGTAATTATTAATTCTTTTTCTATCGAGAGAACAGGACGGTTTCATTTCACTCTACTAGAATACTGTTTCAACACACATCCTATGGTGTGATGAACAAGACCAAAGACCAGAGCCAGGCTGCTAAAACTGTCTGAGGAGCCATTGCTAGCACTGTTCCTTGCCGGCATCGGCATCGGCACCAGCATTGCGGTTGTCGTCATCACCGGAAGCACCGTTGTCGGTGGTGGTGGTGGTGGTGGAGTAGTGGGTGTGCTTCTTGGAGGACCCCCTGCACTGCCCGATGGGGTATTTGCGCGCATTGAGCTCCATCTTGCGCAGCGCCGCCTTGCCAAGGTCGACACCGCACATGTCAGAGAGGCGGATGAGGTAGAGGAGCACGTCGGCGAGCTCCTCGCCTAGGTGCTCCACCTCCCTCTCCCCCCACCCAGGGAGCCCCTTGGGCACCTCCCCCTTCCACTGGAAGACCTCCGAGAGCTCCCCCACCTCACCCACCTGCATCACATTGCCAAGATCACCAACAGTCAAAATTACAGTTTTACATTATCACGGTTTCACATTGCAACAACAGTCAATTGCAGTATCACAGAACATGGTGCACAGAAGGCAGATACAGTAAGCATGGATGAGCTGCAGGTTGCCATTTATGCTAGGTGCAGGGACCAGCTTGGTCAGGGTGACTGCATTTGCCTTTTGTTGTGGCCATCATCATCTGATCTCAGCCTAGCATTGCAAAAACACATGGTGGTAAAAAAAAAAAAAGAAAAAAACAAGGATGTTGGGTTCCAGTTACTGTTGCTGTCTATGGCCCTTTTGGCTGCTTTCTCCAGCACATCACTATAGTACTCTACATCAGTTAGAGTGATGGATCAGGCTATCTAGAGATTCTTAATAACTGGAGAATGAATTTCTCATGAATATGACAAGAATAGAAACAAAATAGACATATTCATGGATGGATAACAAATGAAACAAGGTGAGGACAATCGCAAAAGCATATTGTAAAGTGGTACATTTCTTTTATTTTTGTTTCTTTGGGGCTGAATTTTTGTCTCTGTTACAAACCGTGAAGTACTCACTCACCATGGGACCATGTCAGAACCAGTAGTACTACTTGGTGATCATCGTTTATATATATGTCTTTGAAATGCATGGCCACAAAATAAAATTCCTAATTAGCAAGTTCCTTCCACTCTTTAAGCATTGACTAATTGTACAATTAAGGTCATACTGAAATTCAGTCAAAGCATACACCAGACTCTTATCACATAAAAACAACAGAAGAGATTGGTATCTTTTAATTATTATTATTTTTCTCATGATCCAGAGAAGGACAATTTTGGTAGGTAATACTACTGGTTCACAGAAAGGATGATTATCCAATCAAAAAGATAATCCATGGCAACTTATTATGTTTCCCATTCATTTCACACCATTTCAGGCTTTCATCAACAAAAATAAACAACAAAAACCTCATCACTTTCTGCTGTCGAAAAGGGTGGAAATATTTTGAAGATCCCAATCCCATCGTGCCTGCAGAATCAGTAGCAGTGCAAGAACAAGAACAGGAGAAAACAGGGTGAAAAACTGACAAAATAGTACAAATCTCTGCTGCACACAACGATTTTTTTTCTTGTTCTTTTTTATTCCCTACCTCCTCTGATGGAGACAAGAAGGGAATGAACTCCAGGCCCCATTCTGACCCCTCAAAACTCATGCAGCAACAAAAAAAAAAAGCTAATAGTAGGAAGTGAGCTCTATTATTATCCTTGCTCTTATTGGTGACCACATACACGTGTGGCCTATTAGCATCACAGCTCTCAATCAACTTGATTCTCCTGAAACCAACATGTATGAACATCTGCTTGATATTGAGTGGGTTATGATAATTTTGTTTGATGCAGTTGTTTTTCAGAGACACTTTTTCTTATATTTTGGCTTTTCTTTTAATCGTTGTTGTAGATGATAGCAATGTTTTAAATAGCGAGCTAAGGCATTTAGCGGTTATTAGCTTCTAAAACAGTTATAGCGGCAGCTATAGCAGGCTAAATGAAGCTATAGCGGCTAAATTATACTATATGAGAGCAAATAGCTAGAACCCTTCTCAAACAGCTATATAGGCGAAGATAGCGGCAACTATAGCGGGAGATTTAAAACCCTGGATGATAGTATTCTTAAATTACTGAAACGGAGTGATTTAAGAGATAGCAGCCCCATAACATAAATTATATAAGCTTAATTTGATTTCTAAATAAAACTATAAAATTTGCAATTTTTATCCTTTTCTATGATCATTTAAAAAGTAAGGATATCGGAATAACCACAAACCGAAATTAATACCCGTTTGGATAGGGCTAACATTTTTTTAAGTTTCTTTCACATCGGATGTTTAGACGCTAATTTGGAGTATTAAATATAGACTAATTTCCTCTCTCATTCCATATTCTTGGACTAATTCGCGAGACGAATCTATTGAGCCTAATTAATCTATGATTATCCTATGTGATGCTACAGTAAATATTTGCTAATTATAGATTAATTAGGCTTAAAAAATTCGTCTCACGAATTAGTTCTCATTTATACAATTAGTTTTATTATTACTCTATATTTAATACTTCAAATTAGTGTCCAAACATCCGATGTGATACGGACTAAAATTTAGTCCCTAAAAGCACGGTATAGGGTAGTATGTGCGTAACTCTACCACTATGGTCTTAAACCATATCGCCCACAATTACATAAGCAATGCTAACAAAATTTAATTGAGATTAAAGATTTACTGCTGGTCTTTTGTCAATTAGCGTGGATCAGTCGGTGCCCATCATGAGCGTAATCGGGAAGTGTAACGGGCAACATAATGAAACTAAGCCCCACTACGCTTATCCATATGCTTATCCTTACTGATTATTCGAAAAAAAAAATGTGTGAGTAAAACTTAGAGCAAGTTCAATAGTATAGCCAACTACTAGCTCCAATTCATCTATAGCCAATCTAATAGCTCATTCATACAATAGTTATATACTACACTATTAGTACCTGGTCCCACCTGTCATACACACACTGTGTCTTGGAGTCCGTGCTACAGCTGGTTACAAATCTGTAGCCCGCTACCCTTCTCTCTCCTCATTTATCTCCTTAAAATATGTTTGCAGCTGGCTTATAGCCTACTATTGTACCTGCTCTTATAGCATATTCTTAACGACTGAAAACAAATATCATAAAATAAACTACGATGAAAACCACAAAATCAAATTTAAATTTAAAATTTTTAAATTTTACATAAATATAAGCACCAGTGGGTTTCCCAAACCGCCGAGGCCGAGGTTACCGCGCCCCGGCAATAAGCACGGTTACCGCTCGGTAAGTCGAACCCTAAGGCTATTCCCAACCCAAAACACTATACATGGTTTCCATAAACTCCACATCATCAAGAAACTAGTACTAGACATCACTCTTCCAGTGCAAACACTATTATTCCATACTTAAATTTAATGCTCCTTATCTCACATGATGTATTGGATGTTGTGTAGAAACCATGTCTCATCCAAGACATGGTTTTCTTCTCTTTCCTCATTTATTTACTTGCCACATCATTTTTCATTCTAGGTGGCACCTTATTTAATGCTATGGACACCATCCTGGTTATTGGGTTGGGAATGGCCTAATAAGCACAAGCGAAATCGACAAGGCTTAAGCCTAATTCTCTCACTGAGCTACACTCTCCCGCTTTTAGAATTTTGCCGAGGTTGCCGTGCCCACACCCACTTGCTGCTGACCTTCCAAGCACAGTGCCCGGATAGCGATGATGGGCCAGCCTGACCTGCTTAAAAAGCCTCCTTTCATCACCATCGCCCCAAGACGACAGCCGGCGGCAGACAAGCCGACAGCACTCCGGTCCCCCCCTCCCCTTCACACTCCCCTCTCATTCACCCCCCCTTAAATAATCCGACACGGACAACCGAGCCGAACCAAACCACTGGCTCTACCTCTCTCTCTCCCTAATCCTGTCCGCCACACACCTCAGTCTCTCCGCCCCACACATTCTCCCCTCTCTCTCTCTCTCTCTCTCTCTCAAATGACAAACTGCACACAGCATCAATGGACACTCCAAAGTCCAAACAGAGTGTCCAACTGTGCAAGAACACAAGTACTCCATCTCTTCCCATGTTAAGGATTTAATTTTTCTATTTGTCTCAAAATAAATTTAATATTGAGTAATAATTAAATTGAAATTTATCAAAGCAGAGAATAATTATATCGGAAGTAGACAAAATGACAGATAGTTGTATTAGGATTTAATAAAGTAGGGGCATTTTATTCTTTTTGGTGTTTGTATTGGTATGTGTGGGATGAATGAAAAATTGACTTATTTTAGCACGGAGGAAGTATTACTGAACATATCAGAAAAAAAATATATATCACCTTCGTTCCAAAATATAAGTTTTAGATTCAATAGGATATTATTAAAGCTGGTAAAATTAAATGGAAATAAAATATGACTAGTTGAGAAAGGAGGGTAGGTAAAATATTTGAGGTGAAAGATCATGATTGATTAAAAAAAGAATATTGGTAGAAAAACTGAAGGTTAGAAGTTGTTATGTTTTGAGAACTGAAGGTTAGGAGTAAAAGAAAATGGATTGATAGGAGTATAAGAAAATGGATTGATGGATGAATGAATTGAAATGCGAATACTGTTTGTCATAACATGCTGAATGCTGATGCAGGTGTTCTGCATCAGATGCAGCTACAGAAAAAAAATCAGTAGAACATGAGGATCAGGAGCTCAGCATACCGATTCAATGAGATATTAATGATCATATTGCCATAGCTATCAGAGCATGTTTGTAGCCCAATACAAAGGATTTGAGCTAAATTTCTTCAAGAAATCAAACCCAGTCGAGAGAACAGGACGGTTTCATTTCACTCTACTAGAATACTGTTTCAACACACATCCTATGGTGTGATGAACAAGACCAAAGACCAGAGCCAGGCTGCTAAAACTGTCTGAGGAGCCATTGCTAGCACTGTTCCTTGCCGGCATCGGCATCGGCCCCGGCACCAGCATTGCGGTTGTTGTCATCACCGGAAGCACCGTTGTCGGTGGTGGTGGTGGTGGTGGAGTAGTGGGTGTGCTTCTTGGAGGACCCCCTGCACTGCCCGATGGGGTATTTGCGCGCATTGAGCTCCATCTTGCGCAGCGCCGCCTTGCCAAGGTCGACACCGCACATGTCAGAGAGGCGGATGAGGTAGAGGAGCACGTCGGCGAGCTCCTCGCCTAGGTGCTCCACCTCCCTCTCCCCCCACCCAGGGAGCCCCTTGGGCACCTCCCCCTTCCACTGGAAGACCTCCGAGAGCTCCCCCACCTCACCCACCTGCATCACATTGCCAAGATCACCAACAGTCAAAATTACAGTTTTACATTATCACGGTTTCACATTGCAACAACAGTCAATTGCAGTATCACAGAACATGGTGCACAGAAGGCAGATGCAGTAAGCATGGATGAGCTGCAGGTTGCCATTTATGCTAGGTGCAGGGACCAGCTTGGTCAGGGTGACTGCATTTGCCTTTTGTTGTGGCCATCATCATCTGATCTCAGCCTAGCATTGCAAAAACACATGGTGGTAAAAAAAAAAGAAAAAAACAAGGATGTTGGGTTCCAGTTACTGTTGCTGTCTATGGCCCTTTTGGCTGCTTTCTCCAGCACATCACTATAGTACTCTACATCAGTTAGAGTGATGGATCAGGCTATCTAGAGATTCTTAATAACTGGAGAATGAATTTCTCATGAATATGACAAGAATAGAAACAAAATAGACATATTCATGGATGGATAACAAATGAAACAAGGTGAGGACAATCGCAAAAGCATATTGTAAAGTGGTACATTTCTTTTATTTTTGTTTCTTTGGGGCTGAATTTTTGTCTCTGTTACAAACCGTGAAGTACTCACTCACCATGGGACCATGTCAGAACCAGTAGTACTACTTGGTGATCATCGTTTATATATATGTCTTTGAAATGCATGGCCACACAATAAAATTCCTAATTAGCAAGTTCCTTCCACTCTTTAAGCATTGACTAATTGTACAATTAAGGTCATACTGAAATTCAGTCAAAGCATACACCAGACTCTTATCACATAAAAACAACAGAAGAGATTGGTATCTTTTAATTATTATTATTTTTCTCATGATCCAGAGAAGGACAATTTTGGTAGGTAATACTACTGGTTCACAGAAAGGATGATTATCCAATCAAAAAGATAATCCATGGCAACTTATTATGTTTCCCATTCATTTCACACCATTTCAGGCTTTCATCAACAAAAATAAACAACAAAAACCTCATCACTTTCTGCTGTCGAAAAGGGTGGAAATATTTTGAAGATCCCAATCCCATCGTGCCTGCAGAATCAGTAGCAGTGCAAGAACAAGAACAGGAGAAAACAGGGTGAAAAACTGACAAAATAGTACAAATCTCTGCTGCACACAACGATTTTTTTTCTTGTTCTTTTTTATTCCCTACCTCCTCTGATGGAGACAAGAAGGGAATGAACTCCAGGCCCCATTCTGACCCCTCAAAACTCATGCAGCAACAAAAAAAAAAAGAATAAGAATAAAAAGAGAGACAAAGAACCAAATGAACCCACCAAGAAAGAAGAGGAAGATGGACACCAAACAAAAGATCATGAACATTAATACTACCAATAAAAGATAATAGATAATCACACCATCAAAAATAAATTAAAAAAAGAAAGAAAATCCTCACCCAAACAGGAAGATGAAAGAAACCAAGAAGGTGAACTAGAACTAAGAACCCATCCAAGATTGGTTGAAGTGGGGGGCAACGAACCAGAGCGAGGAGGAGGTTCCTGGGGCTGTGGAACTGCTCCCAATCCCTCTCCCTGGCGAACTCCGACATCTTCCTCCTCAGCGTCTCCAGCGTCACCTCTCCTCCGCCGCCGCCGCCGCCGCCGCCACGTCCACCTCGGCGCCGCAAGAAGTGCAACAGCAGCAGCTGCCATTGCCGCCATCCTCGCACCACCCTCAAGCCATGCCCGCGACCTACCCCGACCACCGCTCGCCGCCATACGCCTGGGCAGGCGGCGTATGATCATGATCTGAGCTGAATCATCCATGGCGTTCTTCAACCTAACAATCTCTAGGGAAGCTAGGTTTTTCGCGAGTTCGTGCAATTGATTAGCGGAAAAATGCTCTTCTTGGGCTAGTCTTGTAATTTTGTTTCACCTTTTTCATTGTGATTTTATTGTGGAGAAAATATGGGAAAATGGTGTGCGACCTCAAGGAAGCAAATTAAGCTTGAGTTAAGATCAGTAGAATTCAAAGGGTGGTGAGGTGCATCGATCAGTTAGCCCAAGCATTTTGTGTGATAATTTGAGGCTAATGTTCAACTTTTCTAGTTTCAAAATTAATCTTGATTAATGTTTGTGGGTTGTGTTTTGTTTTTATCTTGAAGCTAAATTAGGGAAAAACTCAATTATCTTCTCTTATTCCATTTGGTGGGTATTGCTTACATATGCATGTTTGGTAAATTTGGGGTTGCATTGTTAAGATTAACTTGCCTCGTAGCAGTCATATCCGATTCCAATTTGCTTTTGTTTATACTTGTTGGACGTTTTAGACAGTTTGTTTACACATGCTCTCGTGTTTGTATATGCCATACAATTAGTCAAAAAGAAATCCTAAAGAAAGTGACAATGTAGATTTTTATGTAAGGATAAATTCCATCTAGCATATGTAGAGAGAAAACAGATCCAGATGTGTACACTCGAGATTGTTTTTGTCCGACAAAGATGGTATCTTAAATTTCCCTTTGTTCTCGAATAAATATTACTGTTTACTATAGCCGTCTCACTTTGATCACAAATTTCCTTTAATGATCAGAAAATACCTTTAGTAATTACATTAAAGTGAATGAAAGTTGTTTGATTACATTTACGACGCTAAACAATTCGATAATGTAGCATATATTGGGATTAAAAATCAAATTCTCATCTTAATCTCATCATCAATTCCCTCGTATAAACTCTCAATCCTCTTCCCTCGAGTTACCAAACAAGCCGTTGGGAGTTGGGAGGAAGATGGGGGAGGCGACGAGGCCGCTAATTGGGCCGCGCGGGCCAACGATAGGCCCATTTGTCTGCTGCACATGACCTGCTTAGAGCAGGTACAGTAGCCGGCTATAAGCCAGTTACATATTTTAAAAAGATAAAGAAAGAGAGAAAAACAGCGGGCTACAGATTTGTAGCCAGCTGCAGCACGGACTCCAAGACGTAATATGTGTATGACAGGTGGGATCAGGTATTAATAGTATAGTAAGCAACTATTGTATGAATTGATTGTTACATTAGCTATAGATAATTTGGAGCTAGTAGTTGGCTATACTATTAAACTTGCTCTTAAGCTGTGTTTCATAGAAGCGGAAAAATATACTCCCTCCATCCCAAAATATCCTGATCAGACATTTTCACTGTGACTACAAATTTGGATTGTTTAGTAGTATTAGGAAATGTCATTCAGGTTCTTATATTTTGATACGGAACGAGTAACTACTAGCGCATACGCGTAGATTGGTTTTCGCTTGATTTTTCCTGAGGACGGCATGATTTTCTTTTTGCGATTTTTTTGGTGCGATTCTTTTCATTATTTTTTTAACCACGTGTAAATTTTAAGTTAAAAGTTTTAAATTTGATTCTTGGGATGGAGAAATGGCTTTTTTTTAACCTTCTATGCACATGTTCTACAATAGATAATTATGTAAATGGATAGCTCTAGTTCCAATCACAATCTTAGCCGAGGATCCCTTTTCCATAGTAGCAGAAATTTTTCTCCAAATATTCCGATTCATCCTCCACACCGATAAGAGCTAAAGAATCGACCACCTTCCCGCCAAGCCACATATAGACGAAGAGCCAAAAAATGGAGCATACAAAATCGATCGTCCACCTGTCGTGTGACCCGTTGGTCCTCCAATATCATGGAATAGCATGGCTCGGGGTTGAGGTAACTCCAATGGGAGCGATGTATTATGGGTGACATTATAGCACAATTTTTAAATTTTGACTTAAAAATTTTTAAATCTGAGTTGAAAGTTTTCAACTAAGGAAGTGAAATGAAATTAGATAATGCGTGTGCTACTTATCTTACTAGCACATATGCATTAAATAGAAATCCCCTGATAGGAGAGAAGATGAAAGCATAAGTTATAATATACGTGAAACAAGATGAGTTATTAATATATATGATTACTTTGAGTATTACCTATGGTCCTCAATGATTAATTTGCACTAAACAATGCTAAAAATGGAGGGATATTAATTATTCTAAACTAAAAAAATGGATTAATATAACCTTTTAAAGCAACTTTGCTATAAAAAAATTGCAATATACACATTATTTTTAAAGTAGTCTAGGAAATGTGTACGTGGAAAGTGAGGATGTTCTCTTCTCAATGTAGTTCAAACAAACGCACTCTAATGGTAGCAATAGTATGCTTGCTGGATTTGTTTTTACTAGTGCATATGAGATGTAAATGGTGATGGAAATTCCTGACCGATGGAGTGTTTGTTTATGTATGAATGGTACCATTTTTAACTGTTTTTATTCTAGACATATATAAATGCGATATTTTTTTCTCTAATTTCCTTGAGTGTCGTATTGCAATCAGCATAAATTGGTTAAATGGGTAAATTTGAAAAATTCATGAGCGACCGAGATTCGCTTCAAATATATCGTTTCTCAAAAAAAAAAAAAGTTTTCCCGTTTACCATTACTGGTATGAAAGAAACTGCAACTCTCTTCGAGCCTGCGATTCGGAGAACACGAAGTCCTCACGGATATGTGAGTGCTGTGTGTGTATCATGTCTACCGTGTACTGAGAAAAAAGGCCCAGTTTAGATCCTGGGAAATTTTTTTATCCTGTCACATCGAATCGAATGTTTGGACACATACATGAAGTATTAAACGTAGAGAAAAATAAAAACTAACTGCACAGACTGCGTGTAAATTGCGAGACAAATCTTTTAAGCCCAATTACTCTATGATTTGATAATGTAATGCTACAGTAATATTTGCTAATGATGAATTAATTAGGCTTAATAAATTTGTCTCACAGTTTATATGCGGATTATATAATTTATTTGGTTATTAGACTACGTTTAATACTTTAAATGTGTGTCCGTATTTCCAATGTGACACGACAAAAATTTTCATCTCTAGATCTAAACACCCCCAAAATCAGTTATTTTGGCTTTCCAGTCCTACAATGTGTCATGCTCATAGTATTGGGGATTGACTAGGTGGGTGATTTGAGGATAAATTACTGAATCGAGGATTAGGATTACATATAGGGTGTTTAAATTTAGGGGTGTAAAGTTTTAATGTGTCACATCGGGTATTATATATGATGTCGCATGGGGTGTTTAGGCACTAATAAAAGAACTAATTACAATATCCGCAAGTAAACCGCGAGACAAATTTATTAAGCCTAATTAATCCGTCATTAGCACATGTTTACTGTAGTACCACATTATCAAATTATAGAGCAATTAGACTTAAAAGAATCGTCTCGCAAATTAGTCGTAATCTATGTAATTAGTTATTTTTTAGCCTATAATTAATAATGACAAGATGTAAAAATTTATGTGGTATCTAAACATGCCCATATACAGGAAGGAGCGAACCTCATACGTGAGAAGGAAATGGAAAGAAGGACGACTACGCAGTAAGCAATGATCCATTGTTCCATCGGTCAAGGGAAGGTACGGATTGGTAGCAAGTTCACAAGCATGTTCAATTGGCAACCATGGCTAATTAATCCACCTGCTAATATCATGGCTAATCCACATGCTAATTCTATCTTACTATAAAATTACAACGAAGTAAATACTAAAACTTAACGCCACATCATCATCCACTAACAATTACTCCACCTTAAACATCATACAAATATGCTATATTAGCTATATAATTCTATAATTTATTATATTTTAGAGTTTTAAAATGCAAGCATGTTAATATTTCAATATATCTTCATCACCTTTTTATAATATTCTATATACCTATATAGTTCATCATCACTTAGTTAATGTTATATCTCTCTTCTCTCATTAAATCATATAACATCAAATGATTAATCTGCGATCCAAATTACCTTTCCCATTTTCTTCTCTCATTAAGCTATATCATATCAATTGTTTCTAGCCCTTAGATGATTAATTTATAGTCCAAATTATCTACCTATTTTTCTTCTTTCACAAAGACACATCATCTTTTTTTTCCCATTTGAATCATCATTCTATAAACTGCTTAAATTATCATAAACTATATCAATTTATGTAAGCTTATATCATCTAGATATATTGTGCACTATTTAAACTTATTAATATCATAATACTAAACTCGTGCAGCAAACACGCGGGGGTTTCGTCTACTTAATCTAATGAATCATGGCCATCCGTAGCCAAATATCGAAGGGGAGATGACGTCGTCTCCTGCGCAGGGTGGTGACGGAGCTTTTGCCCTTGTTAACTAACCGGATTCGCGTTGGATTCACACAGGGTGCGTAACGATGGGGCATCCGTCGCGCGCATCATGAAACGAAAGTCTGTGCATAACAGACAACGGAGATAAGATTAATAACGTTTTAAGTAGTAGTGATAGAGATACTTAGTAGTTAAGATTCAAAGTATTTATAAAAGGGAATAATATAAATAACTATAGTAAGACCCAAATCAAAGGAAATTCATACAAATTTTAGAGGATTTAATTTATATGAATTTTTCATATATAGCCCTTTAAATCAAAGAAATGAATCTTACGGAATCCTATGAAATTCATATGGAATGCCTAATAGTACCATGTAAGTTTTGGAGAAATTCTAACATGAGGTAGAACCTCATGGTCCGGGCTCCTTTGAATTGAAGGAAAAATATAGAAATTTTGGAGGATTTCAATCTTATAGGAAATTTTCCTATGATGTCTTTTGAAACAAAGGATTGAATCCTATCCAATCCTTTGAAATTCCTATGGAATAAAATTGCGAGACAAATCTTTTAAGCCCAATTACTCTATGATTTGGATAATGTTAATGATACAGTAATATTGCTAATGATGAATTAATTAGGCTTAATAAATTTGTCTCACAGTTACATGCGGATTATATAATTTAATTTGGTTATTAGACTACGTTTAATACTTTAAATGTATTTCCGTATTTCCAATGTAACACGACAAAAATTTTCATGTCTAGATCTAAACACCCCAAAATCAGTTATTTTGGCTTTCCAGTCCTACATGTGTCATGCTCATAGTATTGGGGATTGACTAGGTGGGTGATTGAGGATTAAATTACTGAATCGAGGATTAGGATTACATATAGGGTGTTTAAATTTAGGGGTGTAAAGTTTTAACGTGTCACATCGGGTATTATTATGATAGTCGCATAGAGTGTTTAGGCACTAATAAAAGAACTAATTACAATATCCGTAAGTAAACCGCGAGACAAATTTATTAAGCCTAATTAATCCGTCATTAGCACATGTTTACTGTAGTACCACATTATCAAATCATAGAGCAATTAGACTTAAAGAATCGTCTCGCAAAGTAGTCGTAATCTGTGTAATTAGTTATTTTTTAGCCTATAATTAATAATGACAAGATGTAAAAATTTATGTGGTATCTAAACATGCCCATATACAGGAAGGAGCGAACCTCATACGTGAGAAGGAAAGGAAAGAAGGACGACTACGCAGTAAGCAATGATCCATTGTTCCATCGGTTAAGGGAAGGTACGGATTGGTAACAAGTTCACAAGCATGTTCAATTGGCAACCATGGCTAATTAATCCACCTGCTAATATCATGGCTAATCACATGCTAATTCTATCTTTCTATAAAATTACAACGAAGTAAATACTAAAACTAACACCACATCATCATACACTAACAATTACTCTTCCGTTTCAAAATATTTGACATCGTTGACTTTTTAGTACGTGTTTGATCATTTGTCTTATTCAAAAAATTTAAGTAATTATTTATCTTTTCATATCATTTGATTCATTGTTATAATATACTTTCATGTACATATATAGTTTTACATATTTCATAATTTTTTTTAATATGACGAACGGTCAAATATATGCTAAAAAGTTAACGGTGTCAAAACATATGAAACGGAGGGAGTATTACATTTAAACATCATGAAAGCATGTTATATTATCTATAATTTTATAATTTACTAAATTTATAGTTTTTAAAATGCAATCATCATCCACATATTTCCTGGAGTATGTATGGGGCAACGTCTTGTATGAGAGCCAACCCTTCTTATTTTCTTTACCCATCTCTGCTATGCAATCATATAGCTTTGCTTATGCTCACTATACTCTTGCCCTAATTAGGGTCTGTTTGGCACAGCTCTAGCTCCAGCCAAACAGTTTCAGCTCCACCAAAACTAGGAGTGAAGTTGAGTGAAGCTCTCTCATAAAATGAACTAGAGTTGTGGAGCTGGCTTGACCTAACTCTTGAAGCTAAATTTAGAAGTTGGAGCTGTACCAAACAGACCCTGGTCTTCGAGCTCCACACGCTCCATGAAAATGTTGGTCCGCTGCGTGCACAAGTTACGAGATAAGCTAGTCGATGTAGCATCGTGACTCACGACCTGACGATTTACCCACCTTGGTCCTCCTTCACGCGGGGCATTTAACTATTTGCTACTTTTAAGATATGCTAATTAATTAAGGATTTATCACTCGCAGTCATAATATATGGGTTCTCAGTATCTATGATATGTGGGTCTAGTGATTAATCTTTCACGTAGCTGATCGATGCTATTGAGTTGGGGTATGCCATCATCTGCTGCATTCTTGGCCTCCTGTACGCCTTTTCAAGTTCACCGGCTAACCGTGGCCGGCGACGCTCGGGTCTCGTGGCTGCATGCCATGCTGGAGGTTGGCTCATAGCGAGGTGTAGCATGGCGGCATGGTTGAAGCGCAAAATTCGCTAGAATATTCATTTTTTTTAAAAAAAATTAACTTTAATTTTTTTAATTTTAAAATTAAACCCTTTCATTTTCAATATATGAACCTTTTGTCATGTAACCCTAACTGGCGTAGCAAAACAAACACTGTCACACCGGTCTGATTGGCTGACAACGTTATTTGGTTATGCCACCCTCACTGGGTGTGGTAGGATAATACTGTCACACCCGCTGACGTGACGTGTCATATTTCAAAAATAAGTTTAGAAAGAGTTAATTTTAGAATTTTTTTTTAAAAAAAATCAAAAATAAAAATCACCATCAGCATGGACGAACGAAGCTCGAGCTATAGCGATGGACGCAGTACCAACCACCAGGTGAGATGCAGCGTGCCTCCTTCGACGGCTCCACGGCGATGAATGACTGCATTTATCCACAATTAGGGCCCATTTGATTTGTAGAAAAAATATAGGGATTTTGGAGGATTTTAATCGTATGGAAAAAAAAATCCTATGAAGGCCTTGAAACAAATGATTGAATCATATTCAACCCTTTAAAATTCCTATGAAATGGGTAATCATATGCATATTTTGGAGGAAAGTTAGCAAGAGGTCTAACATCTTAGAACATTTCCTCTGATCTTGGAACATTTCCTCTGAGTCT